>OW679197.1:55583321-55636302 GCA_940337035.1 Agriotes lineatus | reverse complement strand
GTGTCACTTCCGGTGAAACCGGAGGTGACACTAACTTTGGTTCTTTAAATAGATCACCGTATATGTTTTATGGTTTCGGAATCTACGACTCAAATTACATACAACAGTGTTGCCAACTTTTGCTTTGGTATTATTAGTTATTACATAAAAATATAAAAAAAAATAATTAATTAATTAACTTTCAGTTTCAGATAAACATAAAGTACTGCATGATGCATATCGTTAGAATGGTAATTAAATTTGCTGTTTAATGGCAAGATGGCCCTTGGTAGGTGCCATTTAAAAAAAGTGACTTTTTCTTAAAAAACGAGTTTAGCAAATTATATTATTAAGAGTTGCTAGAGTCAATTAGAATAGATTTTTCCAAGTCAAGCCCTACTATGGTAAAAAATAAAAATTGAAAAAATACTTTTTTTGTTTAAAAAAAAATGTAATTTGGCAAGACTATTATATGTAGTTTGACTCGTAGATTCAGAAAAACATAAAATATACAGGGTGTTCTATTTGAAAAATCAAAGTTAGTATCATTTCCCGTAAAACCGAAACTCAGTCATTTTGACTATATCTATCAGCCAATCAGAAATTATGTCTAGTATCTTGGTATAAAATTTTATCTAAATCTATTAATAAATAAAGAAGATATAAGCATGGCCCTAGTCTCATTGTCACCCGGTATAAGCATTCCTTCTCCTATCTTGTAAGGTATTGTCTCATATCATCCCCAGTTATGTACAATAAACATATGTAAAAAATGCTATCTAGCAAATAGTCAAGGCGAGTAAAGATATAATGTCTATAACAAATAATGTAATAGAAAATGCAAAGCAAAATTACAACTTCGCTGGGTAAATCAATAACTTAAACACTTTTTAGTCGACATGAATATATTTATGAAAAGCAAGCCTTTTCAATCCAATTGTGTTCTCTAGAAGTATATTTTGACAGTTTGTTTGTTTCTTTGTTATGGACAAGGTCTAGGCATGCGCAGTACCAGGTACCTTAGTTGAGATATCACATTCAGTGACATCCTCAAACTCTACTTATCTAAAGAAATTAGTACTGATTCAACTTTTTTGTCCTTTGAACAATTAGCTATCAAATGGTTATGAAGGATTAACATGGTATCAACATGATATATGTTCAACGATACAACAAGAGATATAGGTTGATAGCTAGATTCATTTTTATAGTTTGGGTAGAGGTTTTCCACTGGCAGTTCTTAATAGATATGCAACCAATGATCACAGAATAAAATTATAAATTAGTAGAAAATGTATTGCTTTGAAGAAAAATTCAATATACTTGTCAGAGGGATCTGGGAATACAAAGAATATAAAGAATTGTGATGTTCTAGCTTCTGACACTTAATGTTAGAAACAAGGACAAAATGTAAATCACTCCAATACTAATAAACTGAAACACACGATTGAATGTTGCAATTAGTGTTTGAAAAACTGTAATCATGGAATGTATATATCTCAAACGGCGTTGATAATTAAAAAGTAACTTCAAACGTATATAGAATTCAGTATAATTCTAAATCGATGATAGTGGACTTCTTATTCTTCTTTTATTTAGCGGTCTTTTATCCTTGGGGTACACCCTACAGTAAGAGGTGCATTTATCTCTGCTTTGGGCGACATGGTATCAGTTTCGACACGTAACTCATTTGCGTTATATTGTTCCACGATTTCCACCGAAATTGGTCTCCTCGCTACGTGGCGTGCACTTGTTTATCTTTCTGCCTTTCAGTGTAGTGTCGATTTTTTAAAAACTCTTTGGGAAATTCTAAGCTTACTTAGTATTGATTTGGGAAATACAAATTCGCAGCAGAGAAAATACCTTGATTGTAAAGTTCTGTTTTACCGTGATAAGGGATATCTATCCATCGCTAAGACGTATTTTATCTTTCCAGATGCAACCCCAGTAAGTCGTTGAGCTCTAGTTCTTGATTTGATTTTCTGGTTGATATTAAATTTGTCCCAGATATTTGTGATTACCGACTACCAACGATACAAAACAGCAAGAATATGAAAGTCCACCACAAGAAAAGTTACATAATAAAGGAGACATCCCTAAAATTGGAGATGAAAATGAAATAACAGACACAGGATGGAAGAGAATAATCGAAAATGTACTTCACAAGTTGAATCCAAACTAAATAAAGGAAATAGAATCCAAAAACATACTATTCATAACATTGGCTTTGAAGACATGTCTAACCATTGTTCAGTACATTATTGAGAATGTGACGTTGTCGTTTAGTTTCTTGTTAGCATTTTCAATAGGTTTGATATCTGTTGCTTTACTTTTACCCCATTTGGTTTTTTAACATTATATTGACTACATTAACTAAACAATATCTAGTTACGAGGTCGTACTATTATATTTGTACTTAGTATCTTTGGAATAAGTTGTTTTTTCGAAACACATGTTAATAAACATAACATAGGTGTAAACAACATGGATTTCGCGACAATTAGGCTGAGTGCAATGACAACATTATATTTCCTAGACAATAATAGCTAGATTGATATTCAGAATAACTTGATTGTATTTACGAATGTGGTCACTTGGGACTATACTTGGGTACATTTCTATGGCTCTAAGATTAAACAGGAATTAATGCTAGCATGTGAGTCATACGCGCTGCGACTGAACATCAAGAACACTATGTACGTATATGATAGTGATTCAATACCAAGCAGCAGATAGAAGCGTAATAATGGGAACAGAACAACTCCAAAGGATCACCAGGATGATGTAATTCTGATATACGGTTGGAGAAGACAGACCATGCTGGAAAATTGATGTCGCATCGAAAAGACAAGATTTGTGTTCTTTAAGCCATAGAAAGTCCTCAAAAACTAAAGCTGTAATGTCTTCTCAATTATCCTGCACAGCGGAGTGGCATGGACCTTTACATAACCCACACTGAGGGGTTCGAAGCGTTCGGGATGTGGTGCTACTGCCGCATACTACAAATAAGCTGGATGGAGCGTGTTCGCAATGATGAAATTATGAGGAAGATAGGGAAAGATAAGAAGTTCATCGCCACAGTCAAGATGGTCTCCTTCTCCTGACCATGCAGCAGAAGATCTGCGGCAGGTGTAGCTCGGACAGGAGAATCCTGGATGAAATTCCTACGTCAGTGGTTCGGCTTCTCTTTTAGTGTTCTCTTCAGGGTAGCCGTCGATAGAGGGATAATGGCTAATATGATAGCCAAGACTAAATAACGGACTTGGCGCAGATAGAACAAGAAGACTTTTTTCGAACGATGCAGAAGTGAAAATCATAGGAAATTTATTTTTGAAGCCCTAAAGGAAACATTTTTTAAAAATGCTATGGTGTCGTTAGATACACGTTGGAATTTGTGTTTGAAGATTAATGAAGAAAATGTTGAGAAACCGTAAATGTGATTGATTTCAAAGATACTACAAATTTCGTTGTATCAGCTCTTACAGCCACGAACATAAAAATGTCAGGTTGTTAGATATAATTGTTTGGTGTGCTCATTTCATAAAGCGGTTTTAAGAGCGCTTAGTAATCCGTCCCTGAACTGTGGAAACCGCCGTTGAATCCCCGCCACGAAATGGCACTCTTCTATTCTGTGAATAAATTGATGAAGTCGTTGTTTACAGCCGTGGACTCTGACGGCTCAGACGCTGTCGCTAAAGACTGTTCTTCTGTGGACGGTCCTTTATTTGTTTTTTATTCGGCATATCTACCGAGCATACCCTTAGCCGCCACATGAGCGCTTATGGGTATCAGGCTCCCCAAAGCGAGTTTATGCTGTGAAACAATAATTGAAGAAATTAAAACTGCTATAAAGAATAATAGAAGAGCGGCTGTAGACGTTAGTATTCACCTACAACAACAAGAGTACTGAAAACCTAATATAATCACTTCACTTATCTTTACAGATCAGTTTGTTGGCTGTAAGTTATGTTTACTTTAAAATTAATTTAATATCGAGAGGTTGTCTTGAGCTTAGCTATTTTCCACTCTTTCGTTAAGTGTTTGGTTGTCTAAACCTCCTGGTCCATTTCCGTGCAAATGTCTAAATTCCTGGAGCTAGAGAAATATTGATACATTTTGGAAAAGATTATCTGTACAGGGAAAGCGATTTTCTGTAGCCATCTTAGGCAAACTGAGTGATAGATTGCTTCTGGTGCTGTGTGGTGGATGTTTTGGAGATGCAGTTTATGTGGATTCGAAATCGTTCGATATCTTGGGAAGTTTCGATCAGCATTGGTGTGTTGTATATGCAGTCGCTAAAATTCATCTACATATTCTAGAATTCAGAAATACAGAAGCAAAATCCATCTTTGACTGATCTCTAACCTCGGATTCTTACCATCTCTCTTAGTGTATTTTCTTTTTGGAGCACTGATACCATCACGAGAAATGCCCAAAGAAAGGATTTGCAAGCAATTTTGGGTATAATACGTTGGTAAAATGCTTCTTTTTCCGAAAATTTTTAAACCTTTTTCTACTCCGATTTCTCACTCCTAACTGGAGAAAGCCCGCAAAATTCAACATTGCAGTTTTTGAGGGAGCTTCACCACAGAACCTAGAATCAAAATTTCCTGTGGCTTCTTTATGGTTGACGGCTTACGGTTTGTGCATCTCCAGATATTACCCTAGTAGGTAGCTATTTTGTGTCTTGTAAAAATGCAGAACTATAAAATATATCTCCCGTAAATTGTAAAGCTGCCTTAGTGCCATTTTACATAGTTTTATAGTGGTTGTTAGATTCTACAATTTTGGTAGCAATCAATTAACGCTGGATACGTTTAACGACCTTTATGAGCGATAATGTTATTTGCTGGGAAGTACTGAAACTCGTTGACGGCTTTTACACTAATTGAAGTGTAGTACAAGCATTCCGACGCATAAGGCATTCTGCGCGGATGTCGGTGCTTAACGTATCGAACATCATAGATGAATTTTTGCCGCCGTACTCCGTTTTCGCACGGTTTTTATTTACGGTTGGGAGATGTGTGCTCGTGTAGGAGCGAGGGATATTGTACAACAATTTCCTGTTTAACCCATTTATTAAATTACACTCGCATCATTAGAAATACATTAAAATATACGAAATTGTAGGTTTTGACTTTTAAAATTTTATTTGGTATTTATATGAGTGTAGATAGCATTTGCCATTTCTCTTTTGTCTTTACAAATATTTTTGCTTGCACAAGATTTGTGTTCTTTTCGAACACTGATCACACTGTTTTGTTTTCGTAAGGCATAATCGAGTATTTATTTAATTTAGGAACATTCCTCGTGTAGCAAGTTGATTATAGAAAATATCCCAATTTAGCTATATTACTGTACCTGGTGTTATGTAGAATGATGTTATAAGTAAGGTGACGTTATTGAAATATTTTCAGCTTGACAGTTTTTGTCGAACAGAATGATCTTGAAACAAGATGGGGTACCAAAGTACTTTGTTTAAATTGCACTAAATCGTTTCAATACCGCGGTTGAATAGAAAGGTACTCATATATTACCACCAAATGCATATATCTTCCTATTTGCGATATAAAAAAAATGCCTGTTGAACCTTTCAATAAAGATTTCAGGAGTCAGTGGTTTCAGTTAGGTAACTTTTCCTATACTTAGATCACTGTCCTACCGCCAAAATACCAACTTATCTCCGCTTTCTTGATTTAGCGGTATATAATTCAATTATCTGAAAGTCTCCTAAAAATAGCATACTAATTTGCAATACTTGAACGATTACTTCTACAGTAAGTACAAAAATGGAATAATGGAAATTAATGTTATGGATTTTTTTGTTATAATCAAATGTTGATCTAAACGATTAGCCTTCAACAATTACAAAAACAGTAAATTTCAGTTCAGGAATGTATTCATTTTCTAATGGTAAGTTAGAGAAATCTATAGTAATGAAAATTTTATCCCGTTGTTTTTAAAATGTAAATTTTACTGTACGCGCGTACTGTACGTAAGTAAATCTAACATACTCGACATTTGCCATTCATTAAATTTGCGTTTTAATTACTAAATTTGCAACATGCACTTTCGTAAAAATTTGGCATTCAAGATCCGTGCTAGAGACTGATCGATTGCCAGCCGTTGTTACACAAGTAACATCTTTTGCTCTTCAGCAGCCGTGTTTTTAATGCAAGAGTAATGTAATTAATATCCCATTTTCCCTCTTAAGTGTGTTACACCTTCTTTATTAGCATAGCTGATGGTAAATATGGAAAATTCTCCGCCTAAGTTGAAAAGTGTATTCTCCAAAGTATATCAAGTATCTTTGAACGCGGCCGTTTTAAATTTCTGTAAATGAATTTCGATCCGCCTCTTACGTGCAACCTTCTTGTGAGGAAAATAGGATCTTCTCGAAGTATTCGAGGTGTATGAGTTACATGGTTCACAGTAGATGCTGATTTTATATATTTTGCAAGCCATTTGCAATTTATGTTGTAATTAGGATATAAAATGTATTTTTCTTCGAGACCATTAAAAATTCAGTACCGGATCCAGCATGATGCCTGCAAATATTAAATAAATGCATGACAGCTATCAGATACGACCATTTTAGTGGTCAGACCCGCAACGACCACGCCTCGTCAATTCAAAAACTGCCAGACAATTTAAATTTAATTACTATGGTTTATACTTGAAAACTGTTCTTATACGTATACAGTCTGTTGACTGCCTCGGCAGCTCGCGCATTCGCGCAGTTCTGCTCAGTGTTTGGTTTTTACAATTTAATTAATCGCATCTTTTTTTGGCTGGCAGGCCGGACATGTGAAAATGCAGAGCTAGGCCGCCGAACTTTTGAACAGAGGAGTAATTGAACTGCCATTTTATTTCTTATTAAAGTTTGACCAATAGCATTCTTGAGAATCATCGAACACGGGCTCCCGCTGACCGACCACCTTTGACGAAGCTGCGTTTGGTCGGCTTCATCAAAAGCTCGTTCTCCATTGTAAATCGAACTCGCTCCGACAATAGGAACCATTAATTATGCTTATCCATAACTGCTATTGCTGCCCTATGGCTTCATTTTGTACGCTGAGTGGCTATCACCGGCATTTTCTGCCTCAAAAATTGCTGAAGTAACGAAATAACCGTCACATTAAAAAAAACGGTTTTGAATTGGTGTAATTTATGTTCGCGGAAGCTTCTATATTGGCCCGATAGAGGGCACCACTATTGGTAACTTATTTATTTTTACGAGATGATTTTAATTGAAGTTGCGTTTCTCCTACTGTTTAAAATACTCTTTATATTCATTTTTAGATGCAGGATCATTCCATTTCCTCCTGTATTATAAATGTGATCACGAGAGGAAGCACACCAGACACCTAATTTGTCGAATATTCTTCATGTTCAGTGTTCACAAATTGACGTTTTGTGTGTTTTCATCTCGCAGTAAACTTAGCTCAATACTTCAGACTCCGACATAACAGACGTAAGAAAAAGAAGAAGCACGAACATAATGTTAATTCGGATCTCTATCTAAAATATTCGAGCTAAAATATCTTCAAGAAATACCGAGTAAAAAGAAGCATAAATTAACTTAGAGATCCCATGACATATGTCATATATAAACAAACTCAGCTCATTCACAAAAAAACGGATATACATTTAGAATCAAATAAATGAAAATAAACATCACTAAGGAAGGAGCAAATAAAACAATAAAAAACAACAAAATTTCAAACACGGTGAGATATTGTTTGATAGGAAATGCCTCGAAAAAATGCAGCATACATCCACTACACTATAAAGGTGACATACGGCAAGCTAAAGAGAACTATAAAAGATTAACGACGGAAGAAAAAAAATACACAAAAAGAAAAAGGAATTAGAAAAAACTGACACTCAAGCTGCAACATGAAAAGTTTTATAAAAGATCAACAGTAAGAGAACATCAGTAGTAACGATGTGCAGAGATAAAATTGGAATTGGAATTACGATAGAGCTCTCAGTAAAGAATTTTGAGAGAAAACTGAATGTGGACGATATGATATGTCTGGAAGAAATCATAGTACATGATCAGCATAATCATCGATAAATGGAGCATTCAATAGAAGCACTACTTTTAAACCGTATCTTCTTCTCCAGCTCATGGCATCCATTGTCGGATTTAAGCCTTTCTTTAGGTTTTCCTGTTCTTTCCCATTACTCAACATAGTATATAAAATTCTAGAAAATTTATTTAAACTCATTGACTCTATGCTCTATGATTGTTGGAAAATATCAATTCCGCTTCTCTAAAAATAAATCAACTCTCTATCTCTCGCTGTCGCTAGTCCAATACTTCATAGCTGAAGTATCGTGACCTCATGTCTCTCTACCATATTGTTAAGCCAGGTATTTCTTTCTCCTTATTTTTGTGTGAGGCATATCTTATGCTTTGTTGAAGTCCATCGCCGGCAAGTTCTTTTACTGGGTCGATCTAGTGTGCACGCACTCGAGGTCATACCTCTTCGACCTTTTCTTGGATAACCGGTTCTTCAAGATCATCTTTTATACGAGGTAAGTGTTCAAAGTATTCTAGGATATGCCATCTTATGACGGTTTATAATATTTCCTAGATGTACAGTTCCTCTAGTATGGAGCCGTTGGTTCTGTGAGATGTCCAGGATATGCTTAAAAGTCTTCTCCAGCACCAAATCTTGAGGACCTACTTTGAATCTGTCTACAACCTTCAAAGTTCATACTTCAGCTTCATATAATGCAATTGGAAAACGAAGTGTACTGACTAGTCTTCGCTTTGTTGTATGTGTAATGTGGTTGTCCATATGTTATTGAGTTTGGTCATGGCTATTCTTGGCAAGTGCTATAAGACATTTAATTTCTGTGGACGAGTGACTTTTATTTATATGAGAGCCTAGATAAATCACATAAAAAGTGTTGAGTGCCTTTTCTACCTGAGTAGGGTCTATTGTCATCAGTTTTGTTTTTTGTCGGTTTAGTTTTAACTCGAATTTTAAGCTTATCTTTTCGTTCCTTTTGAGGTACCGGGAGATCAAAAATAATTGACTTGGCCGCTTTCATAAAATATGCCTGCAGTAAAAATGTGCCGCCTTGGGTCTGAAATATAGTAGCTAACTTCAAATCAAATAACACTGCTTATTTAAATTGATTTATTTATTTATAATAAATAATTAGCTTTAAATATATCACAGTTGATGCTTGAAATGTGCACCACCATTGGCTATACACGAATCTACTGTTCTTTTCTGAATTTAAAATACTCCATACAGCTGTTCTTCGGTTATTCTTTGCACAGCACCTTCTACCGCTTCTTTTAATTCGTCCAATGTGTGGAATCGATTCTGGAAAATTATATTTTTTAAATGACAGAATACAAAGTAATCCAGAGGAGTAAGAACTGGCGACATTGCCGAAAAATGTCCTCTCCCAATAACTCTGTTATGCTTCAATAAACTGACAAGTTGCTTGGGCAGTATGTGCAGTGGCATTCTTAAGCTAGGTGCCTTCCCTCTAACAACGCTTCCTGTATTTTGAAAGCGATCGACAACTCTGTGGATGTGACTGCATAAAATACGTGATTCACTTCTGCTTCGGGAAATGAATCCCAGAATTTCTCAACGCACGGCATTATTGGGTGAACCCACTTCCCATTTTCATCTCTATTTGGCATGATTACAATCAAAAGTTAACCTAAAATACAAACATTCGGTAAAATCTTTCAATAATTAATAAAAAGGAAGAATTGCTCATACTTTTGCCAAAAACGTGGATGCTAATGTTAGTTTTGAAAAAACTCTTGTTTAAATTAGCGCAAAATATTGAAATGAACGAAAAATTGAAATTTACAAAATACAGACAAGCTGAAACTGACAGCTGAAAAAAGAGCTAACGTTACTGCAGAAACAGTCTTTCTTGATCTCCCGGTAGATATGTGAAAAACATCACATTATAATCGACTTCAGAAGTGAATATGACACCATCCATAGAAATGTTTTATATAAAGTAATGCTAGAATCTAATGTTTTACCATAACTATTTTATCATGCTGTCAAAGATAGACTGAAGAAGGGTACGTGTGCAAAATTAACTATCACATAGCATTATCACGGCAACAGGACTGCAACAATGAGTTCTGCAATTTGATGTTTCTATTTTAATTATGACAATTCTAAACTTCTGTCAAATTGTACGTCAAATTAGTTTTTGAAAAATTCAATCACAAATACTTCATCTTTACATTGGTCATACGACAATCTCAAATAGTAAGCACTCCCTTAATTAAATTAATTCACTTTAATCTTTATTTTCTATCAGTTCTTATTTTATACCTGAATTCATTTACTTTTTATTGAACTTAGTACTATCCTCTGCTGAATCCAATTAATCTAACTCTGCAACTGATCACACCACAACCGCTCCACTCAAGACCACGGTGAAGACCTAAATTGACAACCAAACTACCAAAATGTTCAGAATCAGGATCCGAATTAACACCACAGGAAGCCAGTCCGCCCCATGAATCAGCACACACAGGCCCATCATATCGCAGCTCCAAACAGACCCCAGTCGTAGTTGTGTTTCTTTAATATTCAATCCAAATTACTCGTTTGAAGTAGTTACGTTACAGCTTAGCACCAAGAAGCCTAACCAGAGACAAACCACCAGACATCACTTGACAAGCCCACAAACATGCTCACTCTGCCAACAACTTCCATGCGATTCTCTTCCTTTGTAAATCGTTCCTTGTTATCCAATTCAATCGATGTAAATATAAAATGTAATCTTACAATAAACTTCAGTATATTCAGTATTCCTCTTCCTTTTATTTGCTTTTGTAGATTATAACTGTTTTAGTTTAGTATTACCACATTCTTTATCTTCCTTCATATAGTCTGCATACCTTCCATCTATTTAACATTTTATTTTATTTCTTTTACACCATGCTAATTTTATCTTAATCTCGAACCCTTCCATACACCAGACATGTTTTATAAACTTTTTAAAAGGGTTTATTTATTAATTTCTACATTAATACATTATTTTTTCAATCCAACACACTATAAAAGCTTTATTATTTGATTAATACCTACTGTGTTTAATATTATATTTTGAAAAAGTATTTGTCATCAATTTCCAATTTCATTTTAGATATTAAATTAAGTTAGAATTCTTCTGTTTCTCAATCAGCTTCATTTTATTAAATTATAAATTCTGTTTACTGTCTTTACTAAATGCATCTTAATAATTTTAATATCCAATTCACATCTAAATTCAACCCCATTATTTTGAATTACTGTTTTTTTAATCTTATTAATCTGAATTGTTTTCGACCCCTGTACTACTATCAAAACATTATATTGCCCTGGGTTCGCTAGCTTAAACAGTCGTAGAGATATAAGATTCTATTTAAATTTTTAGTGTGGTTAAGGGCAAACTAATATTGCTGTGGGTTTACTCATTGTCACCTAGAATACTCGAATTATGCATGCAAACGCTGCCTGCAATAAAAACCCATCAGTTTACATAAAAATATATATAATCTGTAAGAGAAACGTAAATACAGGTTCTAATTAAAAAATAAATACACTCCTATTATCATTTCTTTATTGTTCGAAGAAATATTTCCCACAGAGATGCCTCTAATAAATCAAAGAGAAAGCGATCGCTGGAAGCTAGATTAAAGTATAGGCTGGTAGCCACCAGTATATCAAATCTCGTGTTTTACAGCTATTACAACTTTAGAGTTGTACCTCGAGTGATCACTTTGCGTTACTTTACTTAGCCCTCTTTTACTTTACTGTTTAGAGGGTTGCTTGGGTGCCGCTCTTAAGAGCTGCTTTCATAATTTATTCTTTGTCTTCTCTTTGTTTTCATCGCTGCTTTGACTTCTTCTCCCATGTTTCTTAGATCGGCTTCTGACTCTGCTTTCTATCGCTCCTCTGTTTCTCGCCTACCTCGTTGTCATCTCGTCTCTTATTCGATACAGGTGTTCTAACCATTTCAGTTATGCTTCTTTAATTGAATTTGGCAACAGTTTGATATTCAATAAGTTCGTATAATGTGTTTTTGCAATTGTCCATTCTTACTTTCTCAGCTATTTTCATAAGGACATCATTGTGCACTCTGGAGCTTTTGAACTTTTTTGTGTGACCAGGACTGGCATGTGTAGGTTAGGACTGGTATTACTACTGTCTTGTACACTGTTAATCTTGTTTCCACTCCTCTTTTCTTGAGGTTTTCCCTATTTTTTCTCCTACCACCTTGTCGAATGGTTTCTCCAGATCTAGCGAATCGTCTTTTTTTTAACTTCAGCTGGTATTCTATTTTCCTTCTTACTCTATATTCTGTTATAAGCCTTGCCGGGTAGACTGAGACGCGAGATACCTCTGTAGTTTGTTTTCACTTGTTTATCTGATTTTTGTGGATTGGCAATATTATCAATATTCTGTAGTTTCTTGTTTATCTGTCAGTACTTTATTGCCCAAATGCAGGTAGTATGGTTTTCTATTTATTTTTACATTTTCTTGAGGTTGCATTTGGTTTTTCCATTGTAATAGCTGGTTCCTCGTTTCCCGTTTCTTACCTAGTCACTTGGTGTCTGAATTCTTCGTTGGGTTGCGTCGTGTGTTCTGTTAAGAAATTTTGAAGATGTTCTCTCTTGCTCGTCATTATGTTTTTCTCTTCTGTTGAGATCTTTCCCTTCGCATTCCCTAGACTCATATTCCAGCTTTGTTTCTTTCAATGTTTTCAGAATATTGTAGACGAGTTTTTGGTTTTCATTAAAACCTTTCTCCACCATTCACTTATTTTATTCTTTTGCTGTCCACCAATATTTACTTTTCCATAGCTTTCCTTGACTAATTTCAGAATGCTTTTTTTGAAATTTTCATCATCTACCGCTCTCTCTCTCTCTCTCTCTCTCTCTCTCTATCTCTTCTGTTGAGTATGATCTATATGGTTGGGGTTAGATCTTTTAAATCCCTCTTTTTGAATGCAGCTATTGCAACTTTATAGTTGCGAGTGCCCTCGATTCTTTTTTAATCTTTGGGCCACAGAAATGTACACAGGGCTCGTTCCCAGTGACCACTTAGGGTAAATGCCCTTTTATGCTGATTCATGAGCGAAATATTCAACTGGTAATACTCCACATGTACTAAAGCAAGGTTACTGTAGCTCCAAATAAGTTTCCGTGAATTTTAGTACATTTATCTTTCTCCAGAATAATTAACTTTGTCACTTTTTTCTTTGGTTTTAATTTCAAACGCTTTTCAAATTAGATTGAAGCTCTTTTTGTCTGACATGTCACTTATAATACTTGTTTCGAACAAACTATTGATTCCAAAGACAGTACAAATGCAATGCTATGAAATTAGACGTTACTGAGATAATGTAGTTGATGTAATCATAAAAAGTCAAACGGGATAAAAGTAAAGCAACAGATATGAACTCAATGTTATAGATAGTCTGTTTTCGATTGATACCGTTATATTGCCCTATATTTGAGGTATACAGCCTGTGATAAAAATTTTCGATAATCTTTTTCAATTGATGGCTCTTGTTTCATTTCCATCTTGAAATTTATGAAGCTCTTCTTTATGCTTTAGAATTTTCCATGTGAAGACTTTCATACTTTTGCTGTTTTGCATCGTGGTTTATACTAACATATCATTATAACGTTTTAAACCACTTTTATATATTTTTTGTACCTTCCAGATGTCCTATTTCCATTCATGTTCTACGAGATTATTACCTTCTTACTTATTTTATAACTTCTCCCTATTCCGTACTTTAGATCTGCACTTGTCATATGGTTTTCCATCTGCATGGTCAATATGTCTTGCATTATAGTATACATCAGTCGTCCATTTTACTTTACCAAACTTCAGTTGTTTACCAAGTTCGTGTTATTATGTTTTATTTTCAACTTGTCACAGTGCACTTGTGGCTTCGCTGGTTTTGTAAGCTTCACTCTAATTCGTGGGGCATTACTAGATTAGCTCTAATTAGTTGATGGTTGCTACTTGTTATTATTTTTCAATGTATTGAATGGATAAGCCATCTAAAACGTATAGTAAATTCTATATGCTCTCGTATCGTTAATTTTACTGTTCTGTTGGAAGGATATTACTTCATGACAACTGTGTTGATCATTTCGCATGGCAGGGACCAGGCGTATTATGTTTTCAGTTCGCCCAGCTTTAAACTATATAAGACTTTTATTATTTTAATTATTTTCAGTGCAGATTTGAAAAGCTATTTTTGTGCACCTTCAATCCCCGGCCTCGTCTATATTTGCCCGCTTATTTTTTATGGCGACAATTAGTCACACACTTATCAAAGAGTAGGGTACGGAATTATTCTCCTTAATATTTTTACAGTTGCTTAAAGGTATAATTTAGCGTAATTATGTTTTGCATATCTGTCTAGAGGGAATGAAGTATCGCACGGCGAGCCGGCGAGGTTTCCCACTGCCAGCGTCCCCCGGCTCGAAAGTTTCTTCTGTGCTTTACACACACATATACTTCGCACGAGATAAGAATAATCTTTAATGTAATAGGCGGAAAACATGCCATCTTACAAGAGAGACGACAAGAAATCTCATGCATATCATACACTTGATTATGTTACCTACATGGGGGCAATTAAACTGGTTAATTGTTCAAAGAAACGATTTGAATACATTTAGCTAAACTTGGAAAAATTGCCAGGAGCAGGCAATTTTGTTAAAAGCAGTACCTACAGGTCTGCATATTTAATTTGAAAAATAATACAAATTGGCAGATTGGCAGAAAGCAAACAAATATTGAGTGGTCAAATAAATTTCAGTGCGAGGTAGCGGATTCTGATTGTTAGAACACAATAAATTAGGGACTTTATTAAAAATATTTTTTTAAAGCAATGACAAATGTATAATTTTAACAGGATGGAGCTCCAGTGCATACTATATTGGTATCTCTTCCGTGGCCACTACATTCTTTTAATATAACACCAGTAATTTTTTACTTTGGGGATACACCAAAAACAAATTTGGTATTGCTGACAATGATAGAACGAGTTTTCTAATTTATGCAGCAAATACAGGAAGCTATTCTTAGTTCGCAAGAAATTGAATCTTGATTCATCTATAGAATAAGTGTTTTTTCAGTCCTGCACATTATTTTAAATTTTTAGATTCAATAATTGTTATTCAATAACATTCGCCTACTAATCTTGAATTTTGATTACATTATGTATTTTTTATCTTCGAGGTATAATACTTTACAGTGATGCAAAATTACTGAAGAATAGATCACTGTAGACTCTAAACTGCAAATAGGTACGTTTTTTAGACTTCTAGCTATATCTGAATACATTTTTGACGTTATTGTATTAATTCTCATTATTTGCTTGAATTATACTTTCCATTTCCGTTCATTGCAGTTAAAAAGGGATTGCTTCCAAAGATAAATACCAAGCCGAATAAGTCTACATTAACAAGTCGCTGAATATTAATGAACTCGGCACATTTAGGACATCCACTGAGTTGTCAAACAAGATCGTTACTGCTAACCACTTTGTTTGTTGAAGCTTATATGCAACAAAATATAAAACTTTCTTTTAATTTCAAAAAAAGTTTAACTATTAGCTTGAGTAGTACAAGCAGCTTTGGTAAGTTAACAAGGTGATTTACAGAAACATAAAAACGCGTTTTCTTGTTTTAAAATACTTTTCTAAGACTTTGCAGGTTTCAGCTTGCTACTATGTATATTGTTTCATAAAGAGAAAAAAATAAGCTTATTGAAGCAAACAGATAATAATAGCACATATAGAAATTGAATGGAATGTAAAAATTCGTATAGTTTCATTTTAAAGCTAGATTTTTCATACATGCAATTTAATACAAGAGAAGCTACCTTTAAACCTATGTACTTATTTAGCAGAACCATGTTAATTTTTTTATATGAAAATCGATTTTCTTGGTTAACATTTTTGTTGTTCATGTTTGTATATTAGTTAAGGCGCATATGTAATCTCGTGGTATTTTAAATTAAGGAACAGTATGACTACTGAGAATGCATAGTGTAATAGCACCCCCTCTTTTTAGTAGTGTAATTTACATTAATGTCAAGTCCCACTTTGTGAGCCAAAATGTAATAGCAGCAATAGGAATTCGCCTAAAATTTGCTCTACTAATTAAATTATCCTTCTTTATATATCAATATAAATATGTTGCAGTTACACTAACCTACCTGCATCTATAAAGTAAACGTCAATATTAAACTTGACTTGAATGAAATTTATATTTTGTCACGTTGTAATTATAATAATGTTACTTTCTATTACCTCGAACTAGCTCAATCAGAGACATTGACGATTCCTTTCTCTCAGCTAAATAGGTGATGATTTGGAATAATATTATTCAACTCAATTTCAATTAGTTGTTTTTACATTTACTTATAATATTATAACGACGTATTCAGGTATCATTACATTCTTATGAAACCAATTTGAAGCTGAGCTTTTATATGAAGTTTAGTTGACAAGTATAAAATAATTAACAGTCAAAATCAGAGGTTTAATATATATAATAATAAATATGTAATTTCAAATTATAATATCATAAAACCGTAGAGTACTCGAATGACTTATTAATTTAGAAAAAGTAAGTATACACTTATTTTCTAAATACAATATTTCTTAAAGTAATTTGATATAATTTTGTCTTTCACTACACTTGTTCAAAACGTATCTTCGAAATCTAGTAATTAAAGTTCACTGACCTTTCTCAGTTGATTTGATACCTGAATTCACTTCATTGATGTCTCGTTCTACTAGTAACAATACTAGCCCAAGCCCTGCTAAATTCTTATTGCAACTCTGACTGCACAAAGCCCCTTGTAGATATTTCTAAAATCCAGATAGGCTTCTCACAAAAACCACAACACTCCACTGAAGCACTGAATGATTGAAACTGATTATTTTTCAATGCAGTTTCAATCTCAATAGAAAATACAATATTTATATTGACTTTTTGCAAATAATTATAATTTATTTGATTTTATATCAGACTTCACTCACAAGTCATTCCTGTGTAATATTATTTCAATTAAATATAAATTAGTCGCCAATTGTATGGAATTGAACCTACAACGGCTTTTAACGTATATCGAGTCAAATATAACAATTTGTTCTTCTTGTTTATTATTTGACCTAGTAACCTCTCGTTCCAATTTACAACTGCCACTCGTTATATACGTTTTATTTTTATAACTATCTGGATTTGAAATATTAGAATAATATTAGATGCAGTATGCATGTATGCATGTGACATTACAATAGCTTATGAATCTCACACGTGCTACTACGTGGTTTTTCTTAATTTGTGATCGAGAGCCTGTGGGTCGTCATAATTTCTAGATGGCTGCCAGAAAATATACTTACTTTTATTCTCTGTAACTCCTTTCAGGTTGGTTCCACGGCACCTGTGTTACCAACATTTTTGTTCCCATTAAGATAACGAATAGGAAATATTATTAGAGATTTTTTGATATCTTTTACCGTTTTCGAGATATAGTTCCTTGCATTGCTGCTTCGTTGAAACTGGTTGTGTCATAACTAATTTAGTAGAATGAAATAAATGTTCAATTTATCTGTAAAAAATAATACTAAAATATTTTTTACAGATAGGGAGAGAGAAAATATGGTTATAAACCTAGGAGGTTCTGAGTCCAACAGTTCGTCTTCTTCGTCTGCATAATCATTGTTGTCACAGATCTCTTCATCGTCACCACACATGCACAATTCTGTACACCTTATAGACCGTGCTTAACATTTACAATTCACAGTCTTTTGTCACGACCACAAGGTAACAGTTATATTATAGATTCTGGTGCGCCTGGAAGCGTACTCAAAGGAAAATATTGGTTCCCTGACTTCTTCTACCTAAATTGTAACGGCTCTGGAAGATTTGGGTGTTCTAGGTTAGCGCCTCACCAATTCATCAACTGGTAATAAGTCTTTCAGATCTGTGGTGTTGAGAGATTTGTGTTCATTTTCCTGTCGAGTACACTTGAAACATTAATCGTTTTATCCTTTCTTGGTCGTCAGTTTTAAATTCTCTAGAGATCCAAGTCTTACCAAAGGCTCAAAACCTTTTTTTCTGCAGTCACGAAAGCTTTCCAGAAAGTTAATTTTCCTTTATTCTTAAAGCACCCGGTAATGTCATACCCTGAAAAAAGCATGAAAACTTAATAGTGTCTTCACTTGTAGACCCTAAGTAGGAAAAATTGCGACCACCATAATAATGAGCAAAATTATCGGTGTCTGGTGAATAGGTAAATGTGCGGGATAGAATCACGGCGTGATATGTACAGGGAGTGCAAAACAATTTTTGTATCTGCCTCGTGTGTGCTTTCAAGTTTTTTAATCATTTCCAAACTGATGACTTGACCTCATTTCTCAACTGGCAACTAGGTACCTATCTTTTAATCATTTGTGCATGCAATACTGCTTTTTTGCTAGGTGTGCTGTTAACTCTTAGTTTTAAAATGGCATAGGAGATATATCATGGCCAGCTTTTGGTGATTTTGTAATCAACACGTGTTGTTCTTCCAACTCGTTTTCTGTTCATGGACTTCTTGAGTGAATTTTCTGGATAGGTATCAAATACTAAATTAGTTTGATAGTACTTCCACAGGTAAGATACTATCTTCTCGTCGAATTCAATTGCTAGGTCGCAACATGTCTTCACGTGCGAAGGTTTGTGTAGGGGTAGAAATTTTGCAATTTCATCAGGAACAGCTGCTGCATATGATTCAGCTATTATTTGTTCTAACAGAGACTACGGATCTTCGGTAACAAATCGAGCTTGGTTCAGGTAGTTGTAATTTGAATATTGTTGCCCTTCAAATATTTTCACATATAATTTCATAAGAGCATTAATTCTGTCTGGATTTTTTTGAGTGCATTCTAACAACTTCGTATTAATTTAAAGATCTAATTAATATTTTATATTATTTTTCCATGCAAATCAATGTTACGAAAACTAAATGTTTAACGATTTCTAAGGAACCATTACGATGCAAGCTAGAGGTAGAAAACAAGATAATTGAACAAGTTATGTCTTTTCCATATCTCGGAGTTTTAATAACTAGCTACGGCAATATACATGAAGAAGTGAAAAAACAAGCCAACAAGGCCGCAGCAGTTTCTGGCGCACTTAGGGAGATAGTATGGCGAAATAAAGACCTGCATGTAAGCAGCAAAACAAAAATATATAAGACCTGTGTTAGACCAATACTTGCATATAGTATAGAAACAAGATCAGACACACGAAAAACAAAACAAATACTAAGAACAAACGAGATGAAAATATTACGAAATATATATAAGAGAAGAATGCGGCGTGGAAGTAATAGTAAGGTGGGGAAGAGCAAGAAGAAAAAAATGGAGGGAACACGTACAACGAATGGACGACGATCGAATAACTAAGATATGTATGACCAGTACACCACACGGAAAGAGAACAAGAGGGAGACCTCCAAAACGCTGGAAAGACAGCTGGACCTCCACCTCCCAAGAACAGGCCTGAAGTAAATCTTAAACCCGAAGTAAAACAGGTCAAGGACCTATAAAGAAGAATAAGTAAGTAAGTAGTATTATTTTTCCAACTATACATTTTTAAAGTGTTTACATAAAAAAATGAATTTTAATATTAAGTCTTGGTATGTGAAATTTTGAAAAATACTTCAAAAGTTGAAAAATTAATTTTTAGCCAAAGTTGAAAAAATAGAGGTTTTCTAGAGTTGAGATTGTTCAGTTAGCTAAAAATAACACAGTATAACAAAGAACCTCATTGAAATCGTACTTATTTTCCGAAAAATAGCGTTTTTAGGAATTTAACAATTTCGAAAAACTCCATTTTTTAAGTAAGTAAAAATCACTCGGTATAGGGGCTAAATAGGTTTTTAGACAAGCACAAATTATTGACGTAAAAAGTTTTTTTTGAAAAATCAAAAATCATAAATGTTTCCTTATTACGCCGACCTTTTGGCGGACGCTGTGTATTACGAAAAAATATAAAATATTAACGAACACACTGAAAATATTCAAATTTAAGATAATCTAATAGTGGTGGCAGCCGTCTTAAAAAATACGAAAACTTCTTTGGTAGGCATGACGTTATTTCGTTGGTAGGGTTGTCTGACGATAAGTCATCAGAATTGTAAATTTCACCTCATTTACCCCGAATTTATTGATCAAGCCTTTTTAAAAAGGTATTTGTAATCAACGATAACCCCCTTTTTTCTTCAATTGGAATCTGCAAAGAAGTAGCAAGCTCATTTGCACTTTCACATTTGTTGTAATGGCAGGCATAAGTTAATAGAATAAATATAGTTATGTTTTAATGCTTTTTTTTAGTAAGAATTTTCAAAAGCTATTAATTTTTATCACAAATTCAGTTCCGTAAAAACAGTTTGCTTGAGAGCAGTGCAAAATTCATAGTTACGTTATCGCAACACTTCAATCCATGCGTAGTTATAATTTCATTTTACACGTAGAATTATTCTTTCAGGTGAAGCTGCTGTCATTTGAACGGTGTAATATTTTCCAATTGGATCAAATACTTTTACGAAAACGTATCTGTTCTTCGCTGATTTCTATAAATGGCAAAATTTTATATTTCATTAAGAATGATCTTAGTTAGCTATTTTGTGTCGAGCTTAATAAGCCGATACTTTTACAGTTTTCTAGGTTGATTATAAAATCACCTTTCTTTAATAAAGGTGTTATTATACTGATTTTTCATTCAGTTGGTAGACATTGTTCATTGAATTAATATAATTTTATATAGGTTGGTAAGTTCTAATACCAAGTATTCCTATACCTTTATTTCATCATAGCCTGGCGTTTTTCTGTTTTATGAATTACTAATTGCCCTTTTTACATTATCTTGTATTATCTCTATATTATTTTGTCCATCTTGTATTGTATTTTCTACTATCTGGTTGTTGCATACATTTTTCTTGTATAATAGTTGAAAATATGTTTCCCATTGATTTTTATCAATTCTATTTGATCTTATATCACTAATTTCACATTTTCTCTTTCTGGCCATCTTCCACACTTTTTTCTTTGAACCATTATATATCGTTCCATACTTTGATGAATGCTTGCCACTAGCTTTTTTTATTTTATTACTTCTCTCTTGTATATGTTCGTTTCCACCTTCTGGTGTTGTTATTTTTTAAAATCTGCCATCCTTCGTCCACACTGACAGCTGCATCTAATTTTTTGTTTTAACCATTGCTATATGGATTTTGTTGGTTCATCTTCCAATGCTTCTGTATTCAGTATTCGTTGTAGTGTTTATTTTGCACTTTCGATATTGGCGGAGTTTTAAGTTCGAATATCTAGAATTTGATTAGGCGTAAATTGTCTATTAGTTACGGTATAGTCGATTACTGATTGCTGCATCTGGTGTTAATCCAGGTGTACCTGTGTTGTAATTTCTAGTTAAAAAAGTATTGTTTATTTTAAGATTATTTTGTTTCGTACATTTTTATTAAAGATCTGTTTAATTCCAGGGATAGGGGATATCCTACCCTTGAAATTAAGTCATCCATAGGTATTCTATACAGGGTGTACCTAAAAGATCACAATTTTGTGTGCGTGTAGTACGTGTAAATATAAGGCAAAACGCCTATGTGAATACAACAACCTAAAATCAAAAATCTAAAAATTAAAAATGTCTTTGTCTTGGCTTGTTTATTACAATGCGAGTAATAGGCAAAGGGCCTAGTAATACTTACCCTGAAAATGCGATTAACTCTCTTCAGCCTCTTTAGAAAAAATCACTACAGAGCTAACAAAATTAAATTTCAATACTCTGTATTTTAGTAACTGTTTGGTTAAGGACATAATGTTCATATAGGCTCTATTTTTACACGTACTACAATCACACAAAATCGTGATCTACTCTTCAAATACACCCTGTACAGTTGATTACCACCAATGTGGATTAACACGAACTTCGATCAGCACAATGGCATTTCTTGCGGTGGTGCTTAACAATGTTGCCGGAAAGTCGTAAGAAAATTGCAGTCGGTGGTAATCCACACCGGTGTTACTGTATTTAACTTGGCGCTAGCTATCTTGCTTCCACAATATCGTTTCCAACTTTAATTTGTAATACTTTTCTAATAGTCTACTTATGGTAGTTTTAATACTTAATCTTCTGTAGCCGATCTTTTTTAACTATTGATATTGTGTAAGATGTCTTCCATTCTTGTGCTATCATTTTGGAGTTAATAGTATTCTTGCTCATTGTTCACGAACACAAGACAGCCTCTTTTATTACGATTATTTGTATATACATTTAGATTGGAATTAAAATTGATAGTTTTGTCAAAACTGTTGTCATAGCTGGTGCTCCATCGTGCTTGTAGTAACAACCTCTTGTTTTGTGATTTTCTATTTTAATGCAGTTGTCTATTTTTTTATTGGCGTTGGTTCTACATTGACAGGCTTCCACTGCAGCTGTTTCAACTATTTTCTTAGAACTTCGTGCTCTTCTGTAGTTCTTCTAGCGTTATATATAATCTTCTTATAATTTGTTGCTAATGTTATGGTAAGTTATATCTTAAATTTGCTACTTCAGGTAGAGAATATTTTTCTTACCTCTGTTTTCAGGTTGTCGTTTGTGAATGAAAATATAATTTAAAAAATATAGAACATTCACTTGAGCATTGCAAATTCCTTTTTTGAGCACTGGTTTTATCGGTTGGGAGACCGTTTGGTTGTCGGTGTTTTTTAATTTATTAAAATTCATTAGCTTTAATTTCTACTCCTATATGTAATTCATGTAAATTCACCATATATGTAACTACCGTTAAAACTAGAAATGTGATCGTGTCATTGTAAACATTCCTTCTGTATGCAGATTCTCACCTCCAGAAAAACCTGATCGAAGTTATTCGACCGATAATTAATTTCATACATTGTAGATCAATCAAAATTTAAACATAAAGTCACATGCACTAATCACAATTTATAAAGAAATTCTTACACTGAAAAGAAATGTAAAATTTGACGTATAAATTGATGCTTCTTTCGAATTTATTCGTTTAATTTTCTCATTCCTAAAAACTCTTGTCCAGCAAGCTTTTAATTTTTTGTAATCGCAGTGATTACTGGAAGGCAATTAAACTCCACCAAATGTTTCGGAAAAGAAGCCTCGTGCTATTCGCTCGTGTTTTTTCATCAATTCGTTCTCATTTAATTGCTAAACAACCAATTCTCATAATATAAAAAAATATTTCCGACGAGAGTTGAGCACTCGTGATCTCACTGGTGATAAACGTTTTCTGTTCTTGGTATTTTTCAGTCAAACTTTCGACTATACACATCCGCTTTAAATATTAGGAAAAACATGTTGTACTTAATTACTGCATCATTTGTTTATGAGGGTAAATTTCGAAAACGTCGACTAAATATCAAGTCATCTCAGGAAATTGCCCCCTATAACTGAGTTACCAAAAATAATAGGATTTTCTCGTCATTATAAACTAGTGTGCATTACAAATTACATGGTAATCGGATTTCGAGTATATGGATAAATAATTCTATTATTTAATTTGAGTTTGATTTAGCCGGGTGTGGGAGCGGAGTGAGTCTATATCGCGAGTCCAATCGCAGCTGTGATAAAACGCATTAACAAATTGTATCCTAATTAGATTGGGCAGCAATCTGACGTGTTGTAGAATAACTAGCGCCACGCCGGGCCAATTAGTACACATCCTCGTCTTATCGTCGTCGCACATCATCCCCATCTCGAGAGCGCGTTTGCCATCGAGCACGAGAAGAACTACGCCATCGCTCATCCGGCGCTCGCCTATTCGGCGATAACGAGTTATCAAGAAGTGAAAATTGCGCCGGCCAAAGGCACACACGGCCCACCCACGCAATCACCAATCGGCCCAATCAATAATTTTCTCCTCATCAATTCCGAACAGTGATGTAATGTTCGGTCAATCCTAACATTAATACTTGTTCCAGCGTGATCTGTTCTGATCAATATTAATTATTGGCTATTTTGATTGATATGACCTGACATGATTGGATAGATAGTTCATGTACGGGTCGACACGCCTATCGGAGAATTCCAGCGCTGCTTTGTGTACAAAAAACGTTATTTTGATATTGGAACTTCATATATGGGGACTCATATTTAAAATTGGGACTTTTTATTTTTGAAGTGGGTTTTATGTGAAGCCTAAAGAAACATCCAATTTTATGTCGCCGATAAAATCAAATTTTGAGGTAAAAGTAGTTCATTGACGAAAATTGAAATAATTGGACCCAGACAGAAAATAACAGAGAAATGAAAATTTATGTTGGTTAAACAGAGCTGTAAATTCAAATTAGAAACCTTCACAAAGGCATAAAGTAAGAGAAGCAGTTAATATAAAATTTTAAGTTGTTTGTTGTCGACAAGATCTAGCCATGTGGATCACCAGGTATTTTAGATATCGATATCTCTGGTCATACGATAGGAAAGACTAAGTAGTTCCTACCCTAACAAGAAAACTTTTACATTCTACACATCGTGCCAACATGGGAAGCACATTTTTACATCTCTTTCGAATGATGGAATACTGTAGATATCCTCATCTGCAATTCATACTTCCCTCATCTAAAAGACGAAGGAAGTATTGTAATCACGAAAAATTCGCTTTCCGAAATTTCTTCAGATCTTCAAGTTTCAGGATCCCTAGATGACGAAAAACAGGTTTTCTCAATACCATCTGTCTGTTGCGGTACAACTCAAAAACTATTGGTTTACATCAATATTCTATGTCTACCTGGCATAAAATCGAGAAAATTTTGGAGAAATATATACCGGGTGAGCACCGTAAAAAATAAAATATTGTTTAGTTTTGCTTTGCCTAAGAAATAGATACAAATAATAATTTTCACATAGCTCACGCGTTATCATTGGAGAAAATGTGACCTAAAAGATTTAGGGTAAACATCACAAATTGGACAGAAAACTATGGTGCTTTATAACGCAGCAGAAACTCGTCCAGTTCTAGCACACCCGTGCCTAAGTTATTCTAGCGGCGAAGCGCAGAGTGGGATTTCAGCGTACTACATTTTTACTTCCCTCGTCTAAAAGACGAAGGCATTTCTTATTTGCAAAAGATAAAAGTAATAATTTGCGCATAGCTCAGGCTTTATCATTCGCGAAAATGAGACCTAGTAGATACAGGGTAAACACCACAAATGGGACATAATAGTATGGTGCTTTATAACGCATCAGAAACTCGTCCAATTCAAACGCGCCCGTGGCTCAGTTATCCTAGCGGCGGATAAGAAAATGGCTCAAACTATTCATCTCGGAGCGCGGAGTTCGAATCCCAGCGGACTACATTTTTTTATTTGCAAATTGATCAAATTCGCGCGGGGGAAATTCCGTGTAAACCCCTTTACATATATTTTAGTATTAAAAGCCTGGAAATCAAACTCATGACACGACCGCTGAATCTGCAGTAAGGATGCTTAACTACACTGAGCCACCTTTTATGTTTCCTTAATTGTATTACATTAGTTTGCTTAGTGCGGAGCGATAAAAAATAATATTGATTGCAGGATGCTATGAAAAATATGACCACTGTCTACACTGCACTTTATACAACTACATTTGAACTACAATTAAGTGTACGAGAGTCACTACATACATTTCCGCAAAGTAGGCTTAGAAATTGATTTCACAATTTTTTATAAGAGTGCCATGAAACAACAACATTTCCGTAGACAACCGGAGTTGACAGATTGAGAAAATTGTTTACGGTTCGTATGTGATAAGCTTTTAACCGTTGTAACTATTTTTATAACTATTTTAAATCGTCTCTTCACTCCAAAACAGTGCATCGAACGACTTCGCAATGCTTTTGCGGATGAAGCACCATCAGACCGCACGTCTACGAGTGTTTTGCGGAATTCCGCCGTGGCCGAAATTTTCTTAATGACGAAGTCCGTTAAGGTCGTCCAAAATCTGCGGTTACTGATGACAACGTTGACGCTGTACGCCGCCTCGTGGAGCAAAACCGGCGAATCACATATGCTGAAATTGAGGCACCTTTAAGCATCTCGGGGCCTGCAATTAACACAATTCTTCTCCAACATTTGAGTGTCTCAAGACTATCTTGGAGCAAAAAAAAGGTAAAGGTTATTTCAATTCCCCCAACTGTGGGCGGGCTGCTATAGGAACCTTCCGTCCCTCTTCGGCCAAGAACGGGAAACTCGGGATGTGTGAGAGAAAGGAGGGGTGGAGACTGGAAGAAAGGTCAGGAAAGGTAGAGAAATACTGCCCCGGCATTCACTTCAGAGAAGGTACTCTGTTGACTCAGGAAAACCACTTGAAAACCTGAATCCAGGCAGACGGCAGCGGGAATCGAACCCACGACCTCCTGAATGCTAAGTAGGCGTGCAATGCACTAAGCTACGGAGCTCGATTTTTCTTGTGTTCTCCTTTTATAGGTTCCGTGCGTTGTTATCGGTATACTAGCTTCATGGAAGGGGAGAAACACTCCGTCGCGACGCGTCGGTTCTTCAGCGCGGCTCGCTTATCGGCGCTGGGATTCTGTTATCTTCTGTTGTCACGGCGGATAGATTTTAACGCTTGGTGATAGCGCGATGAATTAAATTCAAATACTTTTTAGGTATTATTAGATTTTTAATCCAAGAGGAAACGTTACAAGTGATGACCGTCCTTTGAACTTTACCATCGATTCATCTATCGGCTGGCCAGGATCATAATATTTCAAATAGGTTTCTGACAATTTATCCAAAAAGGGTCTAAATAAATCTGTTTCTTGATATTAGTCCAGCTATATATTCATCCCTAGTTTGTAAATTGTAAATTAGACGACCAATAGTCTTCCAGAGCAGGGAGTCGTTTTATCGTCATAAAAATGTTTATACCAATAAAAACCTTTATCTCATGGACTGTAACTGGAATGAAATTTGTAGTTCCACCATTTTTCCGAGTGTTGTACTAATTGGTTTGATATGGAAATATACAAAAAAATACAAGAAATGCGAATCAACATCATCCGAAATGTTTTTGGTCGTGAGGAATCAGAAAAGGGAACAATGAAATTGTTGTTATGTGATACCGATACATTTTTCCACACAAACTTCGAAGAAGCAATGTTACGACCAAGTCTTTGCCAATAAGAAACAGGTAATCATTATCGCTACTAAATTCGTCGTCCGATTGAGGATCATCAATGACTAGCGGTGGATTAAGAATGAATGACTGAATTTCGGGTTGGACATCATCCAACTTTTCCTCGGATGATCCTTCAGAAACAACAGACTCTTGATCTGAAGGAATGTCATCAAGCAGAAATTCTTGGTCTGTATAATTCATTTGTTCCAGATCGGCATTGGACCTTTTTTTTAATTTGAGAAATAAATTCTTATGAATGTGGTTTCACCCTGTAAACACTGGAGACGAAAGGGACAGATATAGAAAAGTTTTTAAAATGTCTTAGCTTTTTACGATGTATTTTGAAACTCCAATGATTCGCCACCCTATAAAGTTCTGCTTGTAATAGCAAAATAAAATTAACGATACTATCCAAAGAAGTCCTTTTATTAGTAGAAGCCAACTGCAAAATTTCGATTTCCTAGACTGTCTACAATTTGATAAAAAAAAAAGAAGAACTTGATTATGAGCTCCCTCTTTGGAGGGGTGTAACTCAGCAGGGGTCGATCTAAGACAAAGTGTTTATAGCACATACCCCCTTTAATTTTATGTAAGGAATCACCCTTTCACTTTTTGCATACTTTTGGAAACACCCTGTACATATCTTACAAATATACTTACAGAGGACAATGGGTAATGACAGTAGAGCTAAAACTAAACTAAAATATAATAAGCATTATGAAACTACGAAAGATTTCGAGGAATTAATAATAAGTGACAAATAAGAAGAAATTTGTTGCAGTTAAAGAAAACATATTTAATTAATTAATAGAAATAAACAAAGTAAAAAAATAAGAGATTATGATATCCGATAGCTGAATGACTTTATAGTCAATCCAGCACTGGTAGCCAATTTAACTGTCACTCTTAAGATAAGCTATCTATGTATGGTTATTTAGAAGTAATGTCAATTTCTATATTCATAATCTATTAAATTGTCTGTATCTTCAGGTTAACCAACTATATTCGAATGATCGAATTGCAATGGCCAGTTGGTAGTGTGAACCCCAGTTTTTAATGGAAAATTTGTCATTTGTGCAACTGACGGTTCAGAGATCCCCATGCGAACGCCTGGGCAGCTCCCAAAATAAATGACTTGTCAAATGCTCTTTCAATAATAATTCCGTGTTGGGAAAGCATCACTCACCTTTCGATACGGATACGGAAATTGCCACAAACGCTAACGTAAAAAATCGATGGACTGTACCTTTTAGATTGCCGCGAAATTATAGGTATAACGCGTTCGCGAGGGGCACGAAATATTATTTTAACGACGAAATAATGAAACAATCGCCCGAACAGTCTCCATACAGAAATACTGCAAGAGGCCCCTAATCGAAATTATGATTGAAGATAGGGCAGCCAAAAAAGTGCTCGTTTTATTAAAACGTTTTCGAATTACGGCGAGTAATAATCAAAGCTATAAAAACAAATTAAATTCTATAAAATGGGCCCGGTTATTTAGCCGGCCCATTATACGGATCGTACCCTATCATTACGCGTCCAGTGATCGCATCGCAGCCCTGTCCTGCAAGGATACCAGCATTTTTATTTTAATGCATTTTAAATCATTTTGCTTTCGGACGGCCTCGAAAAATGAAATCGACTTCGACCATATAAGCCGGCCGCTAAGTACGTGCGCTAAGCGTCTCCTGCATAATTAAAATTTATGCTAATGGAAATTGTTGCTGAAATCCCAGGAAATCAAACGCGGAACGCCGTCGGTTTAGCGGGGCTCCGCAGGAAGTTTCATTCTTAATAATGCATTTCTGCAGCTTTATACTTTTCCAATCTGCTTCTGCGATTTAATCCAGGAAATCGACCGAAGCAGCAGAAGATGTAGATTTTGATTTTTTCAAAATTTTATCTCCAGCTACACTGGAACATTTGAAAATCCCAAAATTAGATAGCATTTCCCGCGATTGTCATTGGCGATATCAAGGATCAATAAAGTAGTAACTTCACTAACCTCTTTACATACTTTCTTCGCGAATCCTTTTACTTTTTCAGGCGTAATTGCGTTCGTGAAGATTGTGATGTAATATCAGGCCTGCATCAATTTTTGTTTAAATTGCAGTGTTGCTCAACGAACCAAATTTTACTTAATTTCTCAAACTGCTGCCAATATTTATTACAGGAATTTTTATTGTTGTTAAGCTTAAATAGAATCCACATTTGCCATTTATGGTATGTCAATTTAGCAAGTCATTTTTAAAAATTGGGTTAAAGTTAGAATTCTTAAAATTTCCTGTGCCACATTAAAATTTGATATACAACTTTTTTATTTACAAACCTGCATTGCCTTTAAAATTAAACAAATCGAAAATAAACTTTTCTTCTATATAACTTCAACGAACTTATGTACAATTTCAGCTCATGTAATGAATTCATAGTAGACATTCTCCAGTACTACAGTAAACACGTTCATTAAAATTGTTGAATTTATCATTCTTTATTTTAATTATTTTAAGTCTTCTATCATAAAATTTTCTATAGAAATATAATTGTGAAAAGCTAGGTGATCTAGCAGGCTATTCAAAGTGGATCTAACTTTCCTATCCATCGTTCACAAGAATGTTGATCTAGCTACTGGCTGTTGGAAATCGTGTTGAATGTACAGGGCATTCGTCCTGATACTAATAGGAACACGTTTTATTCTCATAATATTTAGAAAACAAAACATGATTTTTAAATTTTTATTATTAATTTGCCTATATTACGTAAACTTTGAAATAGAGTTACGTTGGGCATGCATGACAAGTAGTCAGCATTTCTTGACTGACCTAGTGAATAAACTCACGCCAGTAAAAATGCAATTTGAACTGGGACAATGTACTCAACCTTTGTAATTTACGTCATATTTGTATGTATAATATATTCATACAGTATTGACTCTACTTTGCAAGCCAATATTTACATAATAGTTACTATTCCTATTTATTCAAGTCAAAACACTTTTAATAAAATATTTGCCCTAATTCAAATTTATTTAATCAAACTATTTATTTTTTTTAATAGCTCAGGTAGTAGAACAATATTCCTTATCTCAGGTAGCTTCTTGCGTTAGAAAAACAATCAAAATACTTCTAGGAATTATTTGGTTAATGAAAAGTTATTTCAGAATTATTTGAGAACTCCCAATTGTCACTGTCAGACTATTAATATGACATATAAGCTGAATTCATATTCAATCAATATATGTTAGTTGAAATATGTTAACAAGCGTAAATATTTATGTACGTAACTTACTTTTTCGCTGTTGAAATTGATTAATGTTTATCTTTACATATAGCTGGTTATCTTCCCTTAATTGTCTTCTTCTTCTTTTTCCTCTTCGTTAATCTAGGAATTTCTTCCTGTTTGCTTGGCCTTTCTATTCAGTTGACACTGAAAACCAGCTCCGTGCCCATCTCTTGGTGGCCGATTTCCCTCCGGTAGTTAATAATTTACAAATTCGAGCTAGTCTTCCTTGGTCCATTCGGTCTACATGGTCATTCCATTCCTTTTTTTCTTTTCTTCTTCTCATCTTACTACATCTTGTATATTGCATCTTTCTCTGATGATGATATTGGTTTGCCTGTCTTGTAGTTTTAGGTCTAATATCGATCGTAGTACTCTCATTTCTGTAGTTCTCATTTTTTGTTTCGTTCTTTTGGTCTCGGCCCTTGTCTTTGTCGCGTATGTTAGAACCGGTCTGGCCATTGTTTTGCAGATTTTTACCTTGCTTTCTGTCTTCATGTATTTATTGTTCCAGATTATGTCCCTTAGGCATCCCGCTATCTGTGTTGCTTTTATTGATTGCCGTTGGACTTCAGTGATCAAGTCTCTGCTATTACTAACATCCACTCCTAGATATTTAAAGTTAATAACCTGTTCAATTATTGCACCTTCCACTTCCAGTTTACATCGGATAGGATGTCTTGCTATAACCATTATCTTAGTTTTTGTTATTGATATTTGCATGTTGTACTGTTTACTTGTTAGGTTAAATTGGTATAATAATCGTTGGAGATTGTCTTCGCTGCTAGATATTAGAACAGCGTCGTCTTATTGTCTTATTCATTGTTAAATTGAAAAAGAATGAAGAAAGAGAGTCTCCTTGTACCTGTATTTATTTTTATGGCATTTGTGTAGCTTTTATTTGTAGCCACCTCAGTAGTAGTGTTTGTATTGATGTCCGTTATAATGTCTATTATTTGTTTCGATATGTTTTCTTCGTCAAGGATGTTAATTATATCTGCTTTTCGGACTCGGTCGAATGCTGCTTTCAGGTCCACAAAACAGAGATACATGGGGTTGTCATATTCTATTGATTTTTCGACCATCTGACGGAGCATAAATATTACGTCAAGTGTGCTTCTGTTCTTTCTGAAGCCTTGTTGTTCCTCCTCTATGGGTATGGTTTCTTGTATGTGGTTCTTGATTAACGATGTAAGTAGTTTCAGGATTGAGTTTTAAATGTGATCCCTCGAGAGTCTTCTTCCAACTTTTTCTTTCCTTTTTTAAATATAGGGATAGTAAAACTTCTTTTCCATTCTGGAGGTACTTTTCTTTCTTCTAATACTTTATTAAGTAGTTCATATTAGTTATTTACTATACAAGTGGGATAACAACATCATTAATATACGTGTGTGTAAGTTACAAACGAGTGCGTAGCACGAGTTATGTAAGCACACAAGTATATTAATGATGCATTATCACACATGTATTGTACAAAATTTTATCTACGACTGCCTAAAATTGAGAAAAGTGAATTAAGAGAAATGTCAGATCTGTCATTTTCAAAAATATTTTAGTAGGCAAATGGCATTATGTCATTCATTTGACACTATTTCAGTTACGTAATGAAGTCATTACACAACTCAGTTGCGTAATGAAACCATTACATAACTGAGTGGTGTAATGAGCTTCATTACCTAACTGAAATAGTGTCAAATGAGTGACGTAATGCGTTACTTATCCCACTGGAGTAGATAAAGTCTTTTATATAAGGTTTCTCCGCCATATTTTATTAACTCATTGAATATACCATCAGGTCGGGGTGATTTACGGTTTTTTAATTTATTTATAGCTTCTGTGGTTTGTTCTAATGTTATGTTTACTGGTTGATTACTGTCATAATTTAGTTGGTTCATATTTAGATATTCTTCTGCTTGTTCCATGTACAGTGTTTGGAAGTGTTCCATATAGGTCATATTCTATATCTTTTGTGAACTTTTCCCAGTATGATTGCTTTTTTTTTCTTTTACTAGCACCTTAACCTCTTCGTTAAACCATGGTGTTCTTGTTTTAATTTTATTTTTATTAATCTTTATTTTTCCAATTGCTTCCTCTACTGCTTCTAATATGTTAGTTTTTAGTTTTGTCCACCTTTCCGTAGTGGAGTAATTAAGTTGTTTATTGTCAGTTACTAGTTTTTGTTGTAGTCGTGTTTGATACAGGATTTTTATGCTTGGATCTGTTATGTTTTCTATGTTTAGTTTTTCAGAAAATAATGGGTTCTGATTTTTTGGTTTAATGTGTAGATTTTATTTACATAAGACCAGACCATGATCTGTGCCTATGTTAGCGGATGTTAAGGTTCTGACATCTAGTCTTTGATTGGGTGCATTTCTCTGTTACTTATTATGAAATCTATCATTGAATTATGTTCTCTACTGTTGCACCACGTTATTTTCTGCTGTATTGGCTGATCAAAGAAGGAGTTATTTTTCTGAGTTCGTTCATGGTACAAAACTCTATCAATTCTTCACCACTGTCGTTTATAGTGGGTTCGTTAAACTTTTGTTTGACTCCTGGTATGGCAGTATTCCCAATGTGTGCAGTAAAATCCCCCATCAAGTAAACTTTTTCGCGGTTTGGTATTGTGTTAAGAAGTGATAGGAGTGCGTCATAAAATGCTTCTCTTTCTTGTTTTCCTCTATTTGTATCTGGTGCATAAATTGAAATTATATTTATTTTTCCCCATCGAAGTTTAAGGTGACTAGCATTATTCGTTCATTAACATATTTGGTGTCCAGTATGTTGTTATATATTTTCTATGTATTAGTATTTTTACCCCTGCGTGAGCTCTTGTATTATTATTTACGCCACTGTATGCTAGAAGATAATTTCCTCTCATTACAGTTCCTTTACCTTTTATTTTAGTTTCGTTAATTGTGCATTTATCTATCCTGTGTTCTTCTAGTTCTGTTACTACTTCTTGGTCTTATGTGTTCCAAGAGCCGATATTCCATGTAGCTATTCGTGTTGTTTGCTTTTTCTTTGTCCGTTTTCTCGCTTTGTTTGTCATCGTATCATCCGTCCTATTTCGAGGTCATTTATTATTTCTGTGAGCATATTCAGTTTCTGCAGGTAGGGTGCTAACCTTGCCCGCAGACTCTCCTCCTTTGTCCGGGCTTGGGACCGGCAACGACAGCTACTGAGCTACTCAATCCACCCAACAGCTGTCGCAGAAGGAGTTCCTTAATTGAATGTATCCAATTCTCTTGTCGAAAAAGTACAAAGGCAACCAGCTTATTCTGTCACATATGTTTGTTTCTCCAACCAGAATTCCTACTTCAATTCTAACCCACAGTGTGACAACGGATAGAACACTATTAAAGTCTCATACACCAACCTCAACAACCAACCAGCTCTCCCAGTTGGTAGATCCTTTGTATCTCCCCCAACAGCAATTCCAAGATGTCTTCCCCTTTTACAGCAACTCGCATGGAATCCAACCAATTAACTCCATTTCATAAGCATTTACTTCAATAATGACTTTGCCTGTTGCAAACCCAATTCACATCCAATTCACAGATGTCTTCACCTTAACTGCGAGTAGTATGGAATTCAACCAGCAACCACAGGTCCAGGTTTTATTTACTCTAATAATAACTTTATGACAGCATACCCATTCAAATAAGTTACAGATATCTGCGTCTTGACAGCAACTCAAATCATAGCTCTTCCAATCACTCCAGCTCGCGCGAACTCACCTCACCAATTCCAATATTCTTAATTCTTCCTTAATTAATTAAATGGTCTCCTTTTTCATATTAATGTTTGTTTCATTTTAAAATTCTTGTTTATTCCTTTTAGTTTTAATTAATTTAGTCCTCTATTGATTATAAAAGGGTTTATTTCGTAAATTTTATCGATATAAATGAATTATGTATACATTTTAGAAATCAAAAATAAGTTATAATTTTCTATTTACAATTCACTATAGTAATAGTCATTTTATACAAAATGTTTAAAACTAACACCTTGGATTATTTTTAACTACATACAGTATATTTTTGTTCTGACAACCTTATACGTAACTTATTCAAATATGAACTCAGCTTATAACTTTCATATTTCTTCAAACATACTTATAGTTTCTAGTAACCATTAATTACTTTTTAATTATAAATTGCTTTCTGTTAATATCAACAACTTTTCATATAACTCCAAAGATGATAATTTTAATTTATATTTTAGAACCTTATTTTTAATATTAAATATATTTCCTGATTTGAATTTTATATCTAATTTCTTAATAATTTTTGAATAGTTAATCTGTTATCTTCTGCTTAACTTCACCCTTATATTTTTAAATAATTAGATATTTTTTTCATCCATAAATACTTTTCTACCTAGAAATTAACTTTTAACAATAAATCAGCAGTCCTGATCTACAACCATCACAATATATAAAAAAACTTTCTAGTCAATAAAGTGATGCAGTTAGATATCTTTCTGTGTTCACCTACCTCTGCCGAACGGGTCAAAGTTTTTATTACCTTCCTTATGTGAGACTGCATAGGGCGTCCTGACATACCATCCATGACCAACGGAGCCAAGTCTTTACTACCTTTCTTATGTGAGACTGAATAAGACCGTTAGTTTGCATCCTTTTACATTCCTGCACCCCTAAGAATTATCCTGTAACTGTTTAAATTAAAACATACTCCACTACCAGCTCCACCCTGTACGCATATCGCTAGTACATTCAATTTCTTCTTCTTTCTTATTATAGGCTATTGGCCTGTTTTAACCACAAAGTGGTTCTACGAACTCTCTTTACCCCTCGTGCGGGTAGTTGGCTGGCCTTGCCCGTCGAAAGTGAGGAGTTAACGACTACCACCGGTGTTAGCATGGTAGCCGGGGGGCGTACGATTTTTAAAATGCTTTTAGAGTCCGTCGGGATTCGAACCCGGGCAGGTCGCCTGAGAGGTAAGCATTTGCTCGCTGGGCCATCTGCTCACACATTCAACTGCGGTAGCATAAAAAGTCGAACATATGTAAATACACTACACTCAACATTAATTTTTATAGTGGCGATTTTTCTGGGAATGCCTAAGATTTATCTGAGTCCAATATCTACCATGTTGAGAAGAAAGAAAATTGTTTGCGCAAAAAGTTACTTCGGTTCAAAGTCTCGTGGCCCACTTTTTATAAAATGCCTATTTGAAATTAATTCATTTATAGAATCCAAACAACAATCAAAACTAAATACCACATGAAACGTTTATAATATAATTAACAACCGTGACATGCAATATAAATACACCAGTTAATTAATTTAACTAATAATTCCCAGCGTGCGCATTTATTTGTCAACTAACAGTTCGAGTTCTGCTCAGTTCATATGATCAAATGGCGCTCTATTGTTCATTCTGGAAAACTCTCTATGTTGCAAAACATATTAGCTACCCCAAGCAATACAACTGGCCATAACTGTGAAATGTTTTAAAGCTTTGAGATATTTAGACAAGTTAATGAGAAAACGATATTGGGGTATAATCGCTTGTACAGAAACTAACTAATACTAAAACTGAAGAATTGTGAAAGGTTACCATATGCCAATGTTTAAAAATAACAAGAAAACACAGCAGCTTCTTTGAGTAATGTTTTGAAATCGATTTTCATTGTTTTGAAAAAAAAACTGGTTTTAGCACATTCGCTAATTTATAACATATCAAATCCAGTTCAAGAATCCACTGAGATTCCAGAAACTTTAATAAAGTTCATACAAGCCTACATTTCCCTATTAGTTATTTTCATGATGCTTTAACAGATTTTTCATTAATTTTGTGTGTGTAATCAAGCTTAGTATGTAAATGTATATGTAATCTACTTCTATTTGAAAATCTATTTGTGATATTGCTATATCTACTAGATTTTTGCTTAAAAAATATTGTTTGTAAACTTGCAGAAATGAGTAGGGCAATTTAATAATTTTCGAAAAAGTTGACAGAACGTGTAAGTCTACATCCTAGCAAATACTATTGAATGTATAATTATAGGCAATACATCTGTTATGAAGATAATTATCGTAGTTTTTATGATTTAAAAAAATTATCGCTTTAGCCGCTGCTTGTTTATCCAACGGGACCGCTACAAAATTAGATATTTCGACTGATGGGAACAACTTTACAAACCTGGCACTCCAACCTCACAATTTATCAAAACAATTACATCAGTGACGCAAGAGTGCATTGCCTAAGTCTAACAAACGTAAGTAAATAGACGTCACAACGAAACACTCACGATGCGCTTTTTCCGGAAATGAGCAAAAACCGACGCCACTTATCCTATTTTTAGGATAACCTTCTAATCTTATTTGGCTTTCCTGGTGCAAAGTAGGACACGAGGCGTTCTTACAGAAAGTCCCACGACGGGCAGGGGTTCCTCTTTCTCTCCGTTAGCCTGCTGTAACGGCGCCTGCAGCTTGCACTATTCCATAACTGCTTACAACTACGTCTTGGCCCCAGTACTAGGGCTCCGCTGTGCTCAGCACGAATGTCGCTGCCTCCTTTCCGCTTTTAGGGCTATGCTAACCTCGCAACAGCTCCAAAAACTGCCACAAGAACACCAGCTACTATTCGACGTACTATTCAACACTTTTTAAAACTGTTGTAGGAGTGCAACGAATCAAAGCAACTCGTCTATAGCCTAGCCAAAAGACACTGTACTAATGATAAAGCACTGAATTGGAAAAAACGGGTATTTATTCGCTTTTAAATGGATTATTTGCGCGGAAGCCAAAATAACGCACCTCACAGCTTGGCTTCGCTTCCTCCTTCTTTTTTGTGGTTAATTCATCTTACATTGTTATTCATTATTTCTAAGCCTGCTGTGATTAGATTTTATGTTTCAATCAAGGTTAATACTATTCTTGATACCATTTCTATAAATTATTAAGTCAAAGTCAATGCTATTCATTCAATTTGCAAAAATTAAACTAGCAGATTTATAGAATATTTAAAAAAATAATATTTGAAATGGTTGAAATGTTATTAATTGCTATCATTATTTTAGAGGCTTTAAAAGTGTTCATTGCAATACTTATGGGTGCTTATACTATTTTCGTTATAGTTTTTGTTGGTGTTAATATTGTATTGCTTTACTATCTATTTGGAATTCTTGGTAATAATGACCTCACATTGTCTGCGATTGTATTTTAGGCGGTTTTTTATTTTCTATTTGTAAACTCCACTTAGTTTTTCTACGTTTTCCTAGCGATACATTGCTAAAAATGTAATTTCAGTGCAATTAAAAATAATTTTACCTCTTGGCAAGAAAATGTGTTCGTTTTTTTGAGGTTACGTCTAATATTTTTTTCACGTTTTAGAAACAGTGATTAGTTATAATTTTTTTTTTTAAAGTTTAATATGGACTATTAAAACTGGTCAACATGACCAACCATTAATTTTAGTCTGTCAAATCTTAAAGCTAAGTACTTATGTTCTAAAGTCCATCCAATGACTTCTTTTAGTTGTCTTTGATGACCAAAAGGTGCTAATCACAGTCACTCGCCCACAATGCTCTGCTTTTATACATGCACTGCACTTAAACAAGTTCAAAAGGTTTGGTCCTCTTCAGTCTTCGGACAAGGGTTTGGTTGTCCAGCAGCTGAAGAGCTTCTGCGTTTGTGTGCTGAAGAAGCCTGGCCTCGTGCTTGCCAGCATACCTCTTGATTTCTTGGGTCACCATTGGGATGCCAAGATCCCGATGTAGATCGCAATTTCGGACGTACCACGGAGCATTTACCAAATTCCGCAAAACTTTGTTTTGAAAGGTTTGAATCCTTGCAATGTTGGTCTTTCTGGTACACCCCCAGAGTTGTATACCGTACAGCCAAATAGGTTTGATAATTTTATTATAGATTAATACTTTGTTTTGAATAGATAATTGTGAATTTCTTCCCAGAAGCCAGTAGTATTTTCTGTATTTAAGGCGCAGTTCTGCCATTTTCTTCTTCACATGTACCTTCCATCTGAGCTTGGCGTCCAGGGTCATACCAAGATACTTAGCGTTATTTTGATATGGTACTACAGTACCATTGATATTTAGAGTCATTGGGCCAGTTAATATCTTGTTGGTGAAATTAACATAAACAGATTTCAGCTCGTTTAACTTAATTTTCCAAGTTTTTGTCCACCTACATATTTCATTAGTTGCTTCTTGCAACTTATTAGAGGAACTGTCCAAATTATGTCCTACCGCAAGCAAGGCAGTATCGTCTGCGAAAGTTGCTGTTGTTATATTCTCGATCTCTGGTAGGTCATTTGTGTACAGTAAATATAAAATTGGCCCCAAAACACTACCTTGAGGCACCCCCGCATTTATTTCTTCAGCACTGAATATTCGTCTTCTTGTTTAATTCGGAATAATCGGTTAGATAAGTATGAGGCTAAGACTTCGACATATTGTTTCGGTAGCATTTTGTTTAGTTTATAGATTAGTCCTTCATGCCACACCCTGTCGAAAGATTGTGCAACATCAAGGAAGACCGCCGAGCAAACCTGTTTTTCTTCTAATGACCGTTCGATGACGTCGGTTATTCGATGTACCTGATCGATAGTAGAGTGCTTCTGTCTAAAGCCGAATTGGTAGTTAGGAATCATGTTGTTCTTTTCTATTAGCGGTCTTAGTCTTTTTAGTAACAATTTCTCAAAAAGCTTTGAGATAATGGGAAGTAGGGAAATAGGTCTATACGATTTTGCGTCATTTGGTGGCTTACCGGGTTTAGGTAACATAATAACTTCTGCCACTTTCCAAATAGCAGGAACGTGCTTTAGTCGAAATGCTGCATTAAAGAGGTACGTTAGCATGACTATACCTTTTTTCGGCAACTGTTTCAATATTTCTCCAGTGATTAGATCAAAACCGGGTAAAATATAGAGGACGAGAATCTAATGACTTTGAAAGCAACATAGGATAAAACAAGGCGACCCACTCTCAACAACACTCTTCAATATAGTTTTGGAACAGGTATTCAGAAGAAGCGAAATCAAATTGAATAATATCCTTAAAAATTCACACCAGGGACTTGCATACGCGGACGATGTGGTACTACTTTCTAGAACCAAAGAAGAGCTGAAAATCATTCTGAAAAACCTAGAAAAGCAAGCCTTTGCAGTTGGACTACAAATAAATGAAAAGAAAACGAGCTACATGAGTTTAGGTAATAAACATCAGAAGACCAAGGCCTAGAAATTACTTCGCTAGATATGAAGAGGAAATACAACTTCAAACTAACTGATAGTGTAGTGTACTTAGGTGCCGAAATATCCAGTGATTTATTTATTTATTCATTTGTTTAAACTGCTGCCAACAGTGCTAAAGCACTGAAATTAGGCTACAGTGTAATTACTACAAGCTTAACAAAAAACAATATGACGTCATATAATTGCATAAAATAAATTTTGATTTAAATATATTCGTACCTAATATACTATTGCATTTGAACAATTTAGGAAAGTAAATGTAAACATTTGTAGAAATGTAAAAAATAACGTACCATATCGGATTGACAAAAACTTAAAAAGTAAATAAAAACTTAAAAATGAAAATTAAAACTATTTCTATTTCTAAAAAACTAAATAAAAACTTAAAACTTAAAAATTAAAACAATTTCTATTTCTAATTAGTGGGTTAATCCTACAATGCTGGGCCGGTGGAGCGCGCAAAAACAATCATGCTTAAATGCTTTTATGTTTCCATTGAAGATGTCAATTTCTTGGGACAGTAAGTTAGCTATACTGCAAGTTACATATAAAGGTGAGTGGCCTAGGATATTGGTTCTTGGTTTATCCAAGTAAAAATAAGCTCGAAAGCGTGAAGTTATTCTAGGTACAAGAAAATTTAGTTGCATTAGAATTGTGGAGCAACAATCAATCTTGGAATGTACTACTCGATGTAAAAATATTAAAGATGAAATATAACGACGCGTTTCTAAAGACTGCAGTTTATATTCGTCAAGCAACTGAGCATATGAAGGTGTTATTAAAGGGTATATACCCGTTGATTTGTAGTGCAAAAACCGTATGAAACGTTTCTGGATTCTTTCTACTTGAACTTTGTAGACAGTATACGTTGGCGACCATATAATTGCAGAGTATTCTAATCCCGAGCGAACATATGAGTTATAAAGTTTTACTAAGGTTGAATTATTTTTAAAGTTAAAACTGTTGCGTATCAGGAATCCCAACATTTTAAAAGATTTATTTACTGCGTTGTTTATATGATTGGAAAATGTGAGTGAGCTATCAAACGTAACGCCTAAATCCACTACTTCATTTTTAATTGAAAGTGCAGTAGTATTCACGTCATACGTAAATCTAATTATGTTTTTCTTTCTAGTATACCGGGTGTCAACGAATTTATTAGACAAGTCATATCTTCTAGAGTATTAAGTGTATTAGAATGAGATTTGGTATAGGTAAATGGTATAGGGAGAGGAGAGTTTTCGCATATTTTTCAGTTTTCGGTCACTTCCGGTTTCACCGGAAATGGCTCCGATTTCGAATTTTTAAATGGAACACCCTGTATATTTTTGCATATTTGGATTTCTGAGACAACTTTGGGTCAGAATGTGACATTTTAAAAAGTTTTTAAGCCTACTTGATTTTTTTAGAGCCACTTTTAATATGGCATCTAGGTGGCCATGATCAGACGCAAACTAATCTAAGGACCCCAGGTGATGTCAGAAAATTACAATCGCAAAGTTTTAGTGATTAGTATGATAGATAGGAATAAGACAAATTGGCAAAATCACGTTTTCTTGTCTAACTATTTTTTTTCAAATGGCTTTTTGACAAGCGCTTTCCGAAAAGAGGATTTTTTGGCGAATCTAACGATACTAATTTATTTGCGATTGGATTAAAAATAAGCTCATAAGTTAAATATTTCTAAGCAAAATACTGGATAATAATTTATTTACTTTGGTCAAGTGTGCCATGGATAAGTTTTAAAATGTCACATGGTGATCCAAAATTGTCTCAGAAATCTAAATATGCAAAAATATACAGGGTGTTCCATTTAAAAATTCGAAACGGGAGCCATTTCCGGTGAAACCGGAAGTGACCGGAAAGTGAAAAATATGCGAAAACTTTCCTCTTCCTATACCATTTACCTATACCAAATCTCATTTTGATACACCTAATACTCTAGAAGTTATGACTTGTCTAATAAATTCGTTGACACCCGGTATGTTAGTGTAGAGCATTTATTGATATTAAAGTATAATTTATTTCCTTGACTCCATTTATAAATCTTGTCAACATCATTTTGTAATGCCTGACAATCATTGGTAGATTCAACCACCTTCCACAATTTAAGATCATCCGCGAACAATGCGTGCTCTGAATTTTCAATGACAATGGGCAAGTCGTTAATGAATAAGAGAAATAACAACGGACCTAAATTGGCACCTTGAGGTACACCGGATGCTGCATTGTATTCCCTCGAGACATAACTTTTATAGATCACAAATTGTCTCCGGTTTCTAAGATAGAACTAAAAAATAAAATTAAATTGTTAGAAAATCCTAAGTGGTGTAATTTTTTTAGTAAAATAGTGTGATTTACTTTGTCAAATATCTTGGCAAAATCGGTGCATATAACATCGACTTGTAAGTTATCGTCTAAAACCTGAGATATTTTTTGTGTAAAGAGATACAAATTCGTAACGGTTGAGCGATTTGGCATGAACCCATGCTGCGTATTAGATATTTGTGATCTTACATAAGAAAATACTTTTTTGTATAAAATGATTTCAAATACCTTTGATATTGATTGAAGTATAGATATGGGTCTGTAGTTAAGTAAATTGGCTTTATCACCACTCTTGTAAACCTGACACACTTTCGCAATTTTTCATTTATCGGGATAAGTATGAGTTTGCAGAGAAAGATTAAATAAAGTTATCATAGGAGAAGCTAGAAACTCCGAGCACGCCTTGTATATGTAAATGGGAATTCCATCAAAACCAACAGCTGTTTTGGGTTTGAGAGAACGCAAAGCTAGTCTCTACCACAGTTATATGGTCAATGCCAATCTTCGGCAGATGTACAAAATTTTTTATATGCAGTATTTATGTCTCTTTTAACCTTTTTCCTAACCTCCACGTAAACACAACGAAGTGATGGTAACCATAACAAAAACATCCTAAGAAGAATTGCTGCGGGATCCAGATGTGCTGGTGCGCTGAATAGTATTTTAAGAGAAAAAGACCTTTCGAGAAATTTAAAGTTGAAACTATATAAAACAGTGATAAGACCGTTAGTTTTGCTCGAGAGTGAAGCGTGGGTTTTGACAATGGAGAACATCAAGCGTTTGGAAATATGGGAGAGAAGAGTGCTAAGAAGGATCTTTGGAGGAATCAAGGAAAATGGAAGTTGGAGAAGGAGAACTAACGCGGAGATGGAAGAATTATTTCAAGACACAAGTATAAAAGTGAAAGTACAACAAAGCAGATTACGTTGGTTAGAACACATTGGTAGAATGGGAGATGAAGAATTAACCAGGAAAATATTCAAAAGTGAACCGGAGGGAAGAAACAGAAAGAGAAGACCGACGAAAACTTGGTGGGATTGCCTCAAAGAGGACATAAAGAAATACATAGAGAACATATATATTGTTATGATATCATATGAGAGGATATGGTTTGATAATAAAATATGATAAGAGAATTTGGTAAAGCATTGAAGTCAGTCTTTATAAAAAGTTTAGAATAGAAAAGATTATTTGAATTAAATTTTAAATAGAGATTATATTTTAAGAAATGAGATTGGAAAGAATAAATTTCATATATTTTAATGTATAAAGTAAAAATGTTGGAAAGATAGAAATTATTTAATACTGATATCAGATACGACAGACCAAATTAAAATATTAAATTTATAACAAAGTATGTAGGTTTCAAATGTATATTAAATATAGTAAGCATCAATAATGAAATATGGTAGTTAAGCGAGTTGTTTTAAATTATTAAGAATAACAAACTTATAAAAACTGTACACAGAATTTTGAAAAAACCTTTTTGAGACAATAAAATTTGAAATTATGCCTTATTTGTATGAATAATTTTGGTAGTATGCAAATAAAAAGGCTGTTAACAAATCTACGTGGTGGAAAAATATGAAAATGTTATTTTGAAGTGATAGAAATACATGATCAGTGAAGAGATTGTGCATAACAGTTAATTATAAAGAAATAACCAGAAAACTACAATATTTAATTAAGATTTGGATTGAGCTGCTTTATTGGAACTGATACAATGTATGGGAAGGAGTGAAAAGGATTGGACTGGTATGGTACTGCAAGTGTAGGAGCCTGAGGAAGGACTGAGGAATCTTCTTGGAAAACGTTCGGGGTGATTGGTGGTGTTTGGAGGTGTCATTTTCATGCAGAGGTAGAATCGTCATGACATTGGAACCTGAAAGGAAGTAACATTAGTTGGAGAATATAAAAAATAGTTTACTAGCAGAATAGGAGGTTGGAGTCTTCAACTAATTGGATATTTTCTGGAAGATCTGACGGATGTAAATTGGTTTGACATTTGGTTGCAGTAGGACATTTTCGTGTGGTGACTAGTTGTACAAAGGGGATCTTCGATGCTGGATGTGCAATTAGTAGAGTCAATAAGGTTGGTTAATAGTTTAGTTTAGAATAAAACTGAAATAGATGAACAATATTAATTACTTACAATAATTAAAATAAAAAGTTATTACTTACTATAAAGGATAGATAAAGTCAGATATCATAATCATATTGAAAATAATGTACGTTGGTCGTATTTGATAACAAGTAATAGAATTATTTTGATTTCAGTCAAGATAAGTGACATTTAAGGTTATATGACAAATTAAATTTATTCTAAATATGACAAGCAAAAATAAGACAACTAGATAGAAAGAACCTAACCCTGATGATTGAGTTTTCATGTTCTAATTAATTTTAAAAGAGAAATTATTTGAAATTAAATTTTAAAACAAGAAATAAATACTTATAGCTAGCAGAGCAGGGCAATTGAATTGAATATTTATGCTACAGAAACAAAAAGCCAGTGTATAATTATATGGTCGCCTAACGTAGTGTAATTAACACTGAGCTGTATCATAATAATATATATAGATATATACCGGGTGCTGACTTGCGCGACGCACCATAGGAATTTGCATAGTAAATTCTATATGTTCAATTATTTGCTCCCCTAATTATTTTAGAGCTAAAGTGTAAATACATTTTTTGTAGAGAAAAAAATACTGCATCCATTCATACTGCTGCTAACAACTTTTCATTTTCCAGAACCGAAGGAATGCAAAAAATTAAACTAGCATTTTTACAAAAATCAGTGATGCCATGGAATTATTGAAACAAGCCAATGCCAACGCAAGTGCGTGCGGGGGCGATCATCCAGTCACTGCCGTCAAAAGATTGAACGTATTGTCGTTTTTCTCATTTTGGTGTAAGTTCTGAACCTCATTATTGCACCTACAATTATTTAATAACTTTCCTGTAGTCTTAAACTTAAAATGAATCAGTCTATTAATGGTTGTACTGTTTGGAATTTGCCGATACGGATATTTTACAATAAACAAGGAGCTTACTTAACGAACGTCCACCATACTCGTAAAACCATTTTTGTTATGGACAAAGTCTAGGTACCTTAGAGACATTAAGCCGAACATAATTAATAATGAATTATTATAAACGTCAAACATCAATGACAAACAAACAAGCAGCACATATTGTCGCACCGCACGCATTTGCGTTGGCATTGGCTTGTTTCAATAATTCCATGGCATCACTGATTTTTGTGAAAATGCTAGTTTGTTTTGTGCATTCCTTCGGTTCCGCAAAATAAAAAATTGTTAGCAACAGTATGAATGGATGCAGTATTTTTTTCTCTACAAAAAATATATTTACAATTTAACTCTAAAGTAATTAGGGGAGCAAATAATTGAACATAAATAATTTACTATGTAAATTCCTATGGTGCGTCGCGCAAGTCAGCACCCGGTATATAGTATTATAAGAAAGTGGAAATTGTACACAAAGATAGTTTTATTATAGAAAACCAATAAGAAAAACCTCAAAAATGCATTAGAAAGGTGTGAAGTTTTTTATGCAGAACGTCCCTGAATATACAAAGTGCTATTTACACAAATTAAGTGATCGCCAGTTGCGGTTAAAACGGAAGTAATTTTATAAACTAGTATATATCAAAATGGTTTGGTATTGCCTCTATCAACTTCCATATAAAATATCTCTTAATCTTAAGAAAGAAGTGGAGAGTTCTCGGGTGGCTGCGTAAAACAACATATTGATCTAACTCCCCTGAAGTGTGTCGAATCCGTTTACAATAGGTTGTTTGACAATCTCCATGCAAGATACAAACCGTGTACAATTACAATGGTAGTTGTATTCGTTTCCAGGGAACGTCCAATGTTTGTCGTGAAATGTTCATGTCATACTAACTAAATAATGTAGAAAACGCAAAAAATTTAATTTGTAAACCTCCCTTAATTTTATTACTCGTTAGTAATCTTATTTCAAATATTACTGGCGATTCCTTAATTTTGTCCAGAAGTGTGCATACCGCAATTTATGCTCGAATTGTGAGCTACGGTACAGAAGGCTGGACTACTCTCCAAAGACAAAAATTGCTATGGCGAAAATGGAATATCTTACAAAACTAACTAGAAAAACACAAGATAAAATAAAAATCCATATTTTAGGAAAAAACTGCAGCAAGTACTGCAAATAACTGCAATATAAATCAAGTCATAAAATTGGTATGGGCACACCAAAAGCATAGACACCGCATAATAAGAAGAGTTCAAGAGGCAAGAAGGGAAAACTAACGATCAAGCGGAAAACCAAGGAGAATATTGATAGATAACATTAGAGACATAGCAAGGAAGAAGGGAAAGGTGATGGTGGAGGTGAACAAAATGCCAAAAAAATGAAGCCGTTTAGGCAAATAGGGAATGAGAAAGAAGAAGAAGCTTTATATGTATATGATGCCAAACTGTGTAAGTGTTTTTCTTTTTCAATAAATATATTTTTACAAATATTTACAATATAAATACTATAATGCATTGTTTATTTAATATGAAGGTTGATGGTACATGCAAATCTTCTATTTCTTCTTTTTTCTAATAACTTTGTATATCCTCAAACCTTGTAGCTGCAACCCTATAGTTACACCCTGTTTTTATTTCTCCACATGAATATTTTCCTTTATTAACACTCAAATGATTCGTACAATTTGTAAAATGTACAATGAGTAACATTTGTGGAGGCCATTAAAATGAAGGGTTAACTATACAGTAACAGTCACCCTGAAAAAATTCTTATCTAGTGGATTATTATATTTTTGACAGAGAGATACCAAAATATTGTTGCTTTGGAGGTACTGAAAGTAAAACAGATAAAAAATACGAACACTTTGATAATTATTACACTTAAAGACGATTAAGGAGATCCAACTATGGTTGCTATTTAAAAAAAATTAAGTATGGGTTATAATTCGAAAAATATAAAAGCAGAATGCAAATTAATAAATACATCTTATTAAACGGAAAAATATCTACAATTTTTGTACTTATCATATTTCTGTATCTCTAATATTAACGATTCTAGAACATTTAAAAGAAAAAAAAACTAAATCTGTTTTTCGCTTATATCGAGTACTGTGGTTTTTTTTCAAAAAAAAATTACCGAATTTCTATTTCTTATGGTTTCTGAGATCCCAATGCTTAAAATGAAAAAACTCACCCTCTATGTTCTAATTGAAAAAATATTAGCAGCAAACTCCATTACGAAAACTAGATAGGTATGTCTAACATATAAACTCTTGGCCTCTATAATCGCTAATAAACCGGAGTCATATTGAACTACTTGTAGAATACCAAGGCGGTTTTCACCGAAATAGGCCAACAACGGACCAAATTTTCACACTAAAAGAAATTATATCCAAATGCTAGAAGTATGACATAGATATACACCAGCTATATATTGTAGTGGTAGCTTCTTGAGATTGATAATTATCAATTTCAAAGTACAAGGGGGTTTTATGATTAAAAAGTACGATATAAACATTTGAGATTTGTTTAACGAATGGGAGATTAGATACAGTTACTGTTAAATTGTGAATAGTTTATTAAAAAGGTTCGAGCATATAAGTTGATTTCGTTGGGATCGTTATCTGGCAACATCAGAGCTAAGATCTTAATTAGTATTAACTGATAAGCGGAATACCTAAAGTGAAAGCCAAAGACAAATGATTATCTGAAAAAGTCAATTATGAAATGTTATAATAAAATATATCACCCTGAAGGGGTCAAACTCGAACACTATTCAATAATTCATGGCTTTCAAATCATAACTCCTGACGAATACACATATTACCCCTACAGAGCCGACCATCAGCCCGACATATTGGACATTGTTCTTCAGAAAAATTTCTCCAAACTTATTAACCAAAGCGTGATCACCGAATTAAACTCTGATCATTTACCTGTACTCATATCCTTTCCCAGTTCAGCCAAACCAAAAATTCCCTCACCCAGACTAACCAACGGACCAATCAACTGGGATATCTTTCAAACAACTCTGGACCACAATCTCACAAAATCAACAGCGCTCAAAAGAATGGAAGATATAGACATCGCTGTCTCCAGCATAACCTCATCAATAGTTAATGCTGCCAAAACAGCAACCATAATAACACCACGATATCGAAGCCCTAACTTTAACCTTCCCCCCAACTACATAACTGAATTAATTAAAAAACGGAGCCAAACCAGAAGACAGTGGCGAAGAACAAGAAGCCCAGAAACGAAGAGGCTATTAAACTTCCTCACGCACCAATTAAAGAAAGAATTGGACGCCTTTCGAATTCAATCGTACCAAAAATACATAGAAGATATTGGCCCTGGAGACCCGGGGATGTGGAAAACCACCAGAAGGATCCAGAAAACTCATGAAGAGCTGCCGACACTCAAATCTGGAACTGACACCTTTTACACAGACAGTGAGAAATCGAAAGCTTTTGCCATCCATCTTGAACGGGTATTCACACCGACAGTCACATGCTCCCCAGGTCATACTTTACAAATAATAAACCGTATTGAGACGCATCAACCAGTAATTACTGAAAACATCAAACCCACATCGCCAAAAGAACTAAGAGAACTCATAACAGCGCTACCAAAACGAAAATCACCTGGATGCGATCTAATACCAAATTCGGTCCTGCAGCACCTCACTAGCAAAAGCCTGGCATATTTAACCTCCCTATTTAATGCATGCTTACGCATAGGCTACTTCCCCCAGGAATGGAAACATGCGCACGTTCTTATGTTCGCAAAGCCTGGCAAAAGTAAAGAAAATATAATAAACTACCGTCCAATAAGCCTTTTAACTACTCTTTCAAAACTCCTAGAGAAAGTAATTCATATCCGTCTTATTAAAATTGTAGAAACACTCCATATCCTGCCACCTTTCCAGTTTGGCTTCAAAAAAGGCCATTCGACTTGCCATCAACTTCAGCGAATCAGTGAAATAGTTGAAACTGGCTTTGAAAACAAATGGTACACCACAGCAACCTTCTTAGACATTGCTCAGGCTTTTGATAAGGTGTGGATAGAAGGTCTTAAAGCAAAACTTCTAGAAAGAAACATACCTAGCTACCTTCAAGCCATAATCTTTTCGTTCCTCGAAAAAAGAACATTCGCTGTCAAGGTTAACTCGGCCATCTCTGAAACAAAGGATATAAAAGCGGGGGTCCCACAAGGGAGTATTTTAGGACCTCTACTATTCAACATATACACATCCGATATCCCCGAACCATCAGTGTCGTTAGCAATGTTTGCTGACGATACGGCTATTCTTACTCAGAGTGAAGACTTGGAAGAAGCCATTCAACAACTGCAAAATACAACAGACAAAATCAGTAAATGGTGCAAACAATGGAACATTCAAATCAACCCCATAAAATGTCAATGCAAAATATTTACACTCAGAAGAATAATCGATCCACCTAACATCAAAATTAATGGAAATGTAATACCTTGGAATCCCCAAGATTCCGCCATTAAATACCTTGGAGTACACCTGGACAAGAGGTTAAGTTGGAGTTTCCATATAAATCATAAGCTAAAGCAATGCTATCACCGATTGAAACAACTGTATCCACTAATAAATCGGAAATCTTCGCTCAGACCAGAGTGTGCAATGCTCATGTACAAAACCTTACTTCGACCTCTGGCATTATACGCTTCCTCAGTTTGGTGTAATACTACTAAAACCAACATCACCAAATTGCAGAGATTTCAAAACAAGGTCCTCCGAATAGCAGTTAACGCTCCGTGGTACATTAGGAACACACAACTACATCATGAACTAGGAATATCATTAATACAAGACTATATCCACGCGAGGGCCAAGACCTTCTTAGATAATATCAACAACTGTGATGGAGCAAAATACTACAATCTTTGTAAGCCCAATATTCACATACGACTCAAGAGAAAGTTACCCCAAGATGTAATACCAGATGAGATTAATAATTAAAGTGAACCTACTTCATACTGTTATGTAATTCGGGATATTACTGTAAACCCGCATAGTAATTGGCATTGTTAAAATGTAAAACAATTTAATGTAGCTATTTGCATATACAATCAATAATGTCATGTATAACAATTTAAAATGTTGATCTGACAAATAAATTAAACTAAAAAAAAAATAAAAAAAAATAAAATATATCACATAGAAATGTATCCAGGAGTGTTAGATTGTAAAAAAATGGTATAATTTATTGCTAGGGAAAATGATATAATAATAAGAAAATAACAACGAATTTTTTTCCAAAAAGTAATACGTATTTGTATTAAAAGTCAATTTTAAATAATAAAAACCATTTTATAAAATATGTATATTATCTGATTGGGGTAAAAAAGGGCGTCTTTAATTAAAATCAGTGATACGAAGTAATAAAACACAGTAGTCTTCTCCACGTAAATTTATTTTAAATTGGCGACATGTTTCAAAACCAGACTGGTTTCATCTTCAGGCCAACATGAACATTGGTAGTCAAAAAGCACGTGTACATTTGAAGGTTAAGTTGGGGTTAAGTTAAACGTTGAGGACGAGGTAGCAATGAAATTCACAATAAACACCACATTGTTTGTACTTAACTTGCTAATTTTAAGATTTTTATTTTGTGAAGTATTAACCAGTATAATAATCTTTATAACGTAGTTTGCTGGTTAATTAGATATTTTTCTTCTCCAATGTGGTGTTTTTTGTGAATTTCATTGCTACCTCGTCCTCAACGTTTAACTTAACCTCAACTTAACCTTCAAATGTACCGTTGCGGCCAACTCAAAGTGCACGGCAGATTTTTAGCTTGTAATACGATATTCTAATCATAGACGTCGAGTTTTGACGTTTACGTTTGGCATCAACTGTCATAGAACTGAAAACTCGGAAAATTCCCAGACATTTGTCAGAAGCAGAGAAAATGAGAGCTATTACAAAACTGGAAAAGAACTTGTCGCTGAGTCGAGTCGCAGCAGATTTACATGTGGGCAAGAGCTGCATTTTCAAAATTAAAAATCGTTGGCAGCAGAGACTTCTGCAAGAAAAGTTTTTTTAACACCAGAGTACAAAGAACGAAGAATACTGTTTGCAACTGACTATTTGAATGAAATCGACGAGTTTTGGAACACGACTGTTTTCTCAGATGAAAAGGTATTTCAATCATTTACCAATTGACGATTAAGGGTGTATAGACCACAAAATTCAAAATTTGAGGAGCAATATTTTGTTCAACCCTTAAGGAGTAGTAGACGATTCTCTGTAAACGTATGGGGATGGATCAATGCTCACGGATCTGGGGCATGCTATAGAATTAATGGTCGACTGAACGTTGAAAATTATTGCAACATTTTGCAAAATGTGATGCTGCCATCTGTAAGAGAGGTCTTTCCTAATCAATTTACTTTTTAATAGGCAAGATATTACTTAATTAATTAATTTTGTTTATGTTAACGTAATTGATAACATTATTTTCACAGGATAACTGTCCTGTGCATGCAGCAGGGGTTGTTCATTGATGGTTTGATGAGAATAATATCAATTTATTACCATGACCTGCAAGAAGTCCGGACTTGAACCCCATCGAAAAGGTTTGCGGGTATTGAACTACAAAAATTTATACCAGGGATTTTGCACCAAACAACGTCGATGAATTATGGGAAAGAATAAGAAACGCTTGGAAAACTGAGAGAAGGATACAATATGGAAACATTGGTCAAATCTATGCGAAACGAACTGCAAAGCGTAATACCAATCGAATACTGATACATATTTATTAAATACATATTATTATACGTATAGTTTGTTTACTTGCGAAACTTTGCTAAAATACAAACACTAAAAAAGTAATACCTATTCTTACAATCACAAGCAACGCCACTGGAGAAACCCTCATTTAATAAGCCGAAAAATCTCAAAAATAACCATAGTAACAAAAAACCGTGCACTTTGAGGTGTCCGCAACTGTACACGTGCTTTTTGACTACCAATGTTCATGTTGGCCTGAATATGAAACCAGTCTGGTTTTGAAACATGTCGCCAATTTAATAGCTATTAACATATCTAGGAATGTTATGAGTATCATAACTGCCGCAGATGTTTTGAAATCCGAGCTCGTAGAGCGAGGATTTTAAAACTTCTAAGGCAGTTATGATTCATAACATCCGTGATTTGTTCAATAGTTTATCGGTTGCTATATGGTTATGGTTGCCATGTAGGGTAATATTCTTTAACCCTACAGATAAGTTATGATCTAGTTACCAGCCTACTTTTGTATATGTAAACAAAGGCTTAATATCCTGAAACCGATAAAATAAATTTACGTGGAGAAGACTACTGTGTTTTATTACTTCGTATCAAGCCACCTCCACTATTAGCGTGATGAATCACCTTCTTATTAAAATCAGTGAAACGAAGGTAAATACGAATTAAAAAAAAGAATAATTAAATAGTCTTCATGGAATAGTAAAGTCTGCAGAAGATTTGAATAAACTACAAAATATTAGGTATCCTTTTGATTCGGAACTTCATATTAGTTGCTATCAGGTGAATACATCTGCAATTGGTCTGGAATTGGATGCACACTACATGTGAAGGTACTGTGGATTTGGAAGGGCTTGTAACCATATGGATTTCTACATCTGCGTTGAATCTTGACGTAAGGAGCATCGAGGTTTTGCGAGACGTCGCAATTGTCCTATAATAATTGGATAAGGAGTATTGTTGTCACTGCTGGAAGTAAGGAGATTTCTAAACACAGGGAGCTTACATTTGGAGGTAAAAGCAATTTGGAAGGGTACCGGCTTGGTGGATGTGACAAGGAGGGACGGTTCCTATGGACTTGGTGTTTAGCGGTGTTGGCACCATTGGAGTTATA
>OW679197.1:55515017-55583221 GCA_940337035.1 Agriotes lineatus | reverse complement strand
GTGATATGCACATTTAAGCGCTTTGGCAATCATTGCAATTATTAGAATTCATACTATTTATAGTTTACTTTTATTTTGAATTTCAATCATTTATTTTGAATTTTAAAATTTTTATTAGGTAATTAATAATGTGCCCCTTTTTAATTAGCTAATTAAATATCAGATTGAATTCTAGCTCTAGTAGAACAATGGACTCTTATGCAGGATAGATTCAAATTATTGCATTCCTTTAAATTATATCGAAATTATTTTGTGGTCAATGTTATTTGTTTCAGTAAGAATTGTATCATATGAAGTTTAACCAGAATTTTAATCTAAAAACAAGCTAATACAATACCTTTACAGTTTACCTTCAATATTATCGAAACATGTAAGTACTCTTTATTATTATGGTTCATTTTCTCAGTTGTTTACTTTTGTATGTACTGTGTACAGTACATGACCGCAGTACATGCCTCCTTCATGGACCTCTAATTTTCAGTTATACCCTATGATCATCTCCTGTGAACACTGGGGATTGGCCCCACACTGCTACAACATGCACCTGGCTTCTACATGAAACTGTGTCCACTTGTAGATACTTCTACACTAGCTTCTTCTACCAATACTGTACCAGCAACTTCAGGATTTAAAAAAAAATCTTACCTTTGGCCTTTTATTTGATGTGCACAATTATGTATTTACACACCCCTTATTTCAATTTCTATAATTCAATAACATTGTAAGTATTGGATTTATTATTTGTAGCAATGCAAGATTATTTGGAAAATTTTTACAATTTTCTTTCGTTGTTATTTTTAATCATTACCAATTCCTATAGTAACATGCAATTCCTAATGTTATATCTTACTAGATTTTAAACTATTGAAATAATTATAATTAATTTTGACATTTCATAATAATTTTATTCTGAAATAATATTTGGCTTTTGTATTTTGAATATTATTTATTAATTGTAACATCTTATTTAAACCAGAAAGATTTCATATTTAATTTTTAAATATCAATGCATAATCGAAACCACCTTTAAGAATTATTGTCTCTTGCTTAGCCTAAATGGACTGAATGCTGTGTTTTAAAATTACTTTAAATTAGATTTCTTATTAACGCTGTATAGAAATACAATAAAATAGTAAATTATTAAATATGCCAATCTTGTCATTTGAAATCAGATTAGAATTAGAATCATCCAAAGCTCAGCAATGCTGCCATTGAGTTACAATACCATATCAATATTTATATTTAAAGATTAACTTCTTTTAAATTTTGATAAAAAAATAATTAGCTGCTATTTCCTCTCAAGAAACTATTTTGTACGAGCAAAACAATTATCATAGGAACATGCTTTTTGATGTCCACCATTTCCAAGATTTATCATAGTTTGCACGAGGAATGGAGTAGTCATTTATTTATCTATATTACTAAACAGTATTAAAGGTATGTCTGATTAAATTACGTATAGAAAAATAAAAAAAAAATACAAAAAATTTTCTTCTTAGTCTAAACATGAGATTATGTGCAGAGGGATGATTCAATTTGGCACAAATTCGAGTGTGCTCGAAGTCGCCATCCAGAATTCCTCAGCTTGCGGCCAGGATAAGATGTCTGAACCCAGATTACGGTCCGGATCAAATCTTCCGGGCAGCATTAGCTCTAATGCACTCAGCATTCGGGATCCGTCATGCTAATCGATCAGTCTGTTTACAGTTTTCAACTCGAGTCCGTTTTCGCGTGCGGGCGCGCGCTAATTCGAGCGAATTGGCGGCAAAAACCGCTAACGACGTTAGTGTCAGAGAGGAAACGAAAGAGCATACAGACAGCGTGTTATTATAAAAGTGCCGTCGTAAAAACTGATTAGAATTTCACCCCACACAGCCAAATTGCTATTCAAATGTCTAGCGCTATTGGCAACCGATTTATTCCGGTGTCGTTCAGGCAGGAGTGTAACAAGATTGCGGCAGCTTAGCCTTTTCTGCGTGAGAAAAATGTTTGTTTTATTTAAATTTAAGCGCCGAACAAATGTTCCTTATATTTAAATTATATTGCCCGCGCGTTTTTGATGTCGCGCGCTCTCGAGATAACGGCTGTTCAGAAAAATTGCTACTGGTGCAGAAGTGGATTTTTTCCGCAATCTGCCTCTGTTAACACCGCCGGAAACGTCCCGCTTTATAAATTATTTTTCTCATCGGAAGGAACTTGGGTGACCTACTTTGGGACTTACTGTAACAAGGCGCGCAGTGGGAACCCAACGTGAGAACTGGAAATTCTACGAACTTGGAGGATTAACACCATAAATCAGAATTCCATACATACATCTTTCAGACAACTAACTCGACACAAGAAAACGCACAAATTATTAAATGAAATCCATTCCCTGCTTTGAAAAGTCACTCAGTAACTTGAAGTATAATTTTCTTACGGCTGGAAGTAGGCACAGAATAAATATACATTCGTATTGACAAAAAGTGATCGAGTTTTATAATCACTCGTATGTTTAATTACTGTTATCCTGGTTTAAGCTTGACCAAATAGAAATGAAAACCGAGTTTTCTATATTTGGTCATCAGTTTTTTAACCACTCAATTTTGTTATTATTAATACACAAGAACATATCCAGCAATTTTATGGGAATTCAAACTCTGAAACAATATTAGAAAACGACCGTGCAGTTTAGGATCTCGTTACAACTTAATCCATAAATCTGTAAAAAGTGGCTATGCTACTGATAAATGAAGATTTAAAGACCTAAAATGCGGTTTTATCCAATTCCCAAGAAATTTCTAAAAATATCATTACAGAATATGGAGTGCTAATCAAGTTGCGAAGCTACTGCAAATGATTAACGCAATAGTTTGCGAATTTTCTGACGATATTTGAAAATGTATCCGTATAAAATGGAAGTTTTTATTCAACCAAACGAAACTGTTAATTCAATAACGTTGAGCTTTATTCTTGGCGTATTAATATAATAGCAAAGAAAGTGAGGTCGAAGAAATCAACGTTTCGCCCAGAAGAAAAAGGCAAAAGAGCACGGCATCTCAAAGTGTAAACCACGCCAGAGGCGAAACTCTTCAAGATAGTTGAGTTCTTGACCTCAATAATAACACGGTCCAATCCCGGAAGTCGTTTGTTACTTAGTATATATTGCTATGTACGCGTTGACTCGGTAAAAACAAATTTACTTTGTCGAAGTTTTCTCTGCGTACCAAACAATTTATTTGAAATTGGTATATATTTAGTCTAGCAATGATTAATACGACCTTCGTAGCGAAACTGAACAATCCTCGGTTCTCTCAGGGTTTGAGTTCACTCGAACTATCACGACCTCGCTAATTTTTATTTAATTTTAACGCTATTGATGATAAATGAATATAAACATTCACTTACGCTTGTGAAAATACAAAGAAGATCTGCACCGTTTGACCACTACGTTCTGGATGGGTTGTTCGGCTGCAAGAAGTTGTTGCAACAGGCACCGCTGCTGTTATCCGCAATGGCTCCGCAATTCAGTTAACTTGTCGACCCCGTTCAAACACCTTTCTAGTCATTTATTTGCTCCAAACAGGCACATTGCAATTCCTCTATTTCTTTGCTAGTCCCGATCAACCAGACAATCCAGTGCAATGTCATATTCTATTTCTATATTCTAGGTCATGTTGCGTATAACCTGTTGCACACACGAAGACTGGCTTTATATACCGTAATCAACATTTGCTGACCACAGAGATACAGTATAACTTAGTTTCAGTTGTTGAAAACTATTTGTACGTTTATTTTTGAGAACCAACAGCTCTTTCAATGTAATTTACTTAGAAACTACGTTTCCAAGTATTTTGTTTTGAAATTATTCAAGCTGATTGGCTTCAGTCAAAAAAATTACATTTAAGCGAACCAATTGGAACTGTAGAATCTAATTTTATAACTAATCTAATATTTCTGCTGAATTAAACTACGCTAATAATTTCCTACAAGTTGATATCATATAAGACATGTTTTTGAAAATCAACAAATTAACCATTAAACCCTTATTTTCCGTTATTACATAAACATGGAGATATATACCCATAAATATGGTTCAATTGACCTTTTTATGCCTCGCAAGGATAGTATTTACAAGTAGTAATCCCATTTTAAAATAATTTGACATTTTGATTGGTTGTTAATTGTGGTATTTTGTCTGTTAAATATTTACATTTGTAGTCTTTTGATTACTCATTTTTATTATACGCATTAATTTACTAATTCTATACTTTTCAATTCTTAAAATTCCTTTATAACTAGCAAACTAACTATTTACAATTGTTTAGGGTCCGACCTTGCTGCTTCGTAGTAATTTGCTTATTACAACAACTGTCTGCATTGATGAATCGTAATGATATTGTCAAGATCGGTACTAATTTTGAACTCAATTGTCTTGTAGAAATACTACTAACTACTATCTTAATAATATGCAAATTTAAAATATATAAAATGTCTTTTTGTTATTTCACTAAATTCTAATGTAACATAACCTTCATGCTGAACCTATCTATTAAATTGTTCTCTTGTATTCGCTTGTATAGGTTACTATCCATATTAATATGGGGAACTTGGTATATAACCACAGAAATCAAGACTAAAATATACAAAGTAGTGCAGCTTATAATGACTTATACATCCGATACAAGAGTAGACTCACGAAAAACCAAACAGCTAATGAGAATTCTAAGAACTGTTGTAGACAAGACTAAACTTTGAGAAAGCTCTAAATACAGAAATTAGAGATCAGTGCAACAGAGGCAATATTAGAAAATGGGTACAGAAACGAAGAAAGGCCTACCATTAACAAGTGGATGGAGCCGACACAAATTGCTTAACAGAAATAGCAAGAAATCAAAGAGTAGAAAGAAGGCGTGTTAAAAATTGATCATTTGGTATACAAAATAATTATTCACTTATGCTTGTCAAAATAAATAGGAAATTTCTCTACCGTTTGGCTACTACGTTCTGGATGGGTTGCTCAGTTGCAAGAAGTTGCTGGAGCAGACACCGCTGCTATCCGCAATGGCTCCTTAAACCAGGTAACTTGTCGACCCCGTTCAAACACCTTTCTGGAATTATTTTATTGTGATGATGCGTATACAATATTCCCTATTAATGGAAAGTTTTGTGTGGCATTTTTTCCGAAATGTAGTTAGTAAACATCGTTAGCTAACACATTCCCCTATATAAGCTTACTTTAGTATATAAGACATTCTGGACCGCTTGATTAACGAAAAAGAAGGATACGAACCGTTATATAAAATTCCATACCCGATTAACCGCATATGCATCTGAATATGTAAAACAGTGTTTCGAAGGCTTTTATGGCAATTGTCATTATGTAACGAACGACTTCTGGGACTGGACCGTGTCATTGTTGAGATAGAAGAACTAAACTTTCGCCCACTTTCACAGTGGGCTTTATCAGGAGATACGCAAAAGATCACGGTAACTCACCGTGTCAACCATGCCAGAAGCGAAACTCTTCCCTTGCAAAAGAGTTACCGTGATTTTTTGTTGTACTTCTAATGAAGCCCCTTATGAAATGAGCGAAAAGTTCAGTTCATCTTCTATTTCAACAATAACACGGTCTAGTCCCAGAATTCGTTCGTTATACCCAGAATATTGTTTGAAACAATCACCAAGGACTCCACTATGTAAAATTTATTGTAGTTTTTGTATCAATATTTAAAAAAAATAAAATCAAGTGGGTTGAGAAGTTTAAAAACGATATCTTAACCTGATGTAGAATGATATTGTTATAAATTATAAATACGAGATTAAAAACATCTTCCCCATGCAAAATGGAACCCCGCCTCATATTTGTAACTCCGTAAAATTTCTATAAATCAACATGTTTGCCCAATGTATTATAAGCAGACATTTTCCCTGTACGTAACCTACGGGTTCGCCTGATCCCAATTCAGTAGATTTTTGGCTGGCTAGCATCGTTGCTGCTTTAAAGAAAGAATTAATTTAAGTTATTTTACGACCATTGAATAACAAATTCCCTGTGCGTGACCTACGGGTTCGCCTGATCTCAATTCAGTAGATTTTTTGGCTGGCTAGCATCGTTGCAGCTTTAAAGACAAATAGAATCGATTTATCAACAAATTAGAGTTATTCCGGTCAATGTATTAGAAAATGGTGTGTGTAATGTAGGGCAAAGGATGCTGCTTTATCATCTAGAAATCTAGAGAATAAAGTAAAGGTCGGAGTGTTAGACTCTGTGGAGAAGTTTGGCCTGAGGCTCAACTAAAAACAAACAAAACAAAAATAATTTATGCTTGTTAATATAGAATTTCGGCTTTGACCGCGTAGTCTTAGTAGATAAACAACCAGCATTCTCTTGCTTAATATGCCTTGCACGTTTTAAACATGCTCATCGGTGGCTCCTGTCGTTTGAGTAAGTTGAGAACGAAGATACTTAGGCAGATTTGGCCTTGTTGCTGTTTGTGAATCCATATTGACTAACTTTTCGCAAAACCTTGCAACTTGCATCATCAGAGTGAAAGTCGCAGTTATTCAGCAAAATACTTTGCATCATAACGTATTTGATTTTTTCCAATAAAACTATTAGCTTTGTGAAAAACTAAAAGAGGTAAAAACTGTTTTAATTATGTCAGGCTTCTTAGTACATATTTTTCTATAATAAAATTCTTGTACGTTAAAAGTTTTTAACACGAAAATTTATAAGGGTTGCTAATTTGCTACGTTTAGATACCGCCTCTACAGTTTTGTAGTTCTGTGCACGCCTTTTATGTTTTCCGATGTCTGTACTACAGGATTTGAATGTCACGTGCTCTCTGCCAGTTTCTGTTTTTTTTATCGGCTCGAGTAGCCACACGAACTTGGCTTTTGTTTCTGGCATTTGTTGCTGTGATGGCGAACAGTTTTAGCGATTTTTTTAATTGCCCAGTGGTTGTGCGGGCTTGAAGTTTATGAGTGGAAGAATTTGCCTTCGCTGATGTGGCAGCTTATGCAACTCTGGCGATTTGCTCAGAAATTTTTTCTCGCCCCAATCTGGCAGATTAAGGCGCTTTGCTGACCTATTTCTACACTTGGCCCAAATTGCTTTAGGGTAAATCGACTGAAGCTTTGCGCTTTACTTATTCTTTATAGCGGCAGGTTTGGAGCTTCCCTTAATCGCTATTCTCTGTATGGGCTTTGAAAAGCACCTGCCAATCCCGACCTTCGTATGGTCTGCTTAGGGTTTTACCTTCCACGATTCTGTGGCAGCTACGCTACCTTCCTAGTTGGCAGAAAGGGACTCGCCAAAGGAATCGAGTAACATGTTTTGATTTTTTTTAAATTTAAAACCATTAATACTGTGGACAGTAAGCCGGTGCTGTGTACCTCATTTGATTGCTACAGTTACCTACCGAATTTCGTCAGAATTCTGGAAACTTTAGTTTGGAACTATCACTGTTATGTACAGTTCGCTTCACGAATTAAGTACCTGAAGGCACTTGGTGTTTTTCTTCTACGGAACCTGCGCAAACCTCCGTTACATCTTTTAAACTGTTGTAGTGTTTAATATAATTTATATTTGTAATTTTTGATTTGTTTTAAGCTAATTTTCTCGCAAGCCAAATTTGTGTTGTTAGATGCAACTTAAATTTTGCGTCAGATTTATTACCCTACCTACCTTTGTTTAGCACATAATCACCTGTACTTTGTACGATAAGATACTGGATTTGTCATTATTACACTGTGATGCTAGCATTGTGGTTTTGCTATTGTTATTGCTACATGTGCTTAGTTTAAGCTTTTCTTTCAGAATAATCATGCTACTGAAGTTTACGAATAATCTATGATTCGTTGGCCCTCATTTTGACTTTTTAATTTAACCATAAATAGTTAAAGAACTGCACTCCGTCTCCCTGAATTAGTCCGACCGCAATTATATCCACGTAATCACTAATGTTATATTTTTGAGATATTTAGCCTACGAATCAATTGATTCTAACAAGTTTCAGCCCTTTTAACATAACAATTAAAAGGCATTTCATAAATACATTTGTTTTTGGTGGAAAATATCAGCCAATTTTTATTTTAATATTCTTCTCTAGTTCACAATAAAATGATAAAACTCATAATGTTAACCTCCCTTTTAAGAGGGTGTAAATCAGCCCAGAGGGATTGAAAAGTAAAAGTTTATATGCAATTTTATTGTGTTTCAACATCCTTTACGTTGTTTCATGTCATGTGTTTGAAACACTCTGTATAGTTATAAAAGGATTAGGGACAATATTTATTTACAGGGCTGTTCGACACAATTGTACATTAAGATTTGTTGATAAAATCGTTGCCTTTTATTCAAGGAAATGATTGGTAATCGATTTTGTCGTTTCCCCTTTTTGAAGGGCAGCAAAGCTGTTTCCAATATTCAAATTGGCTTCGAACTTAGACTATTATTGGATCGGTTGAAATTGAATGATTTCGCAATAAATTCGAATTTCAGTAATTCGCAATTGCGATTTAAAAGTAACCTAAAAAATATTTCATTACAGAGAATTAATCAGTGGCTAGATTAACAGTACACAGTTGCTTTATTACGTGACGTGGCTCTGCAAAATAACGTTAGGTACATTTGACAAAACAATGAAGTGCATAATTATGCGATTGATTGTTTGCCTAATTCGTAAACCAGAAAAATAAAAATTAAATCTATATGAAAAGTTGGCAATAATCGAAAATAGTTCCATGTTTATGAAAACCGAAATATATAAAACCTAGACTGATTTAAAAAAAAATTCTACTATTAAATTACATTTCTACCTGATTTCAGCTCGTTAATCAACTTTATTATCCGATCGAAATAATTAGCTTTTATGGTGGGACATTAAAATAATTTCAATTTTACACTTTTAAAGGCCCTCGAGTATATGGTAACTCAAAAAGTTAGATACTGCTATAATGCAGTTTGTTTATTGACATACAACTAATAAAATTTTAAAATTCCACTGTCTAATTATAATTAGTTAGGAAATGTGTTGGCTAACATATGTTTTACTGGTGTATAAATATGAGGAGATGCTGCATCTTGAATGTAGATGTTTTGGATTTTATAATAATATAATTTTACATCATGTTGCGATACCATTGTTCGGCTGTTCTTCATCGACTCGTTTGATTTTTCTTTAAAAAAATATTGACATGAAATAATAAGCGCATCGTACGATAACTTCACATAAACAAATCCTTAGAAAAATACACTGTATGGATGGTTTCAGGTCATATTCTATAAACTCAATTGAAAATGTGATTCGTCGGTCTATGGAATTTTATACAACCATTATGGATTTAAATGAATTGATACACTTGAACTTGAATAAACTAAAAGCAAATTTTTGTTTGTTCTGATGGTTAAAAGTGAGATTCTTCAATTTTCCAGCATCTTGTTCGTTCTCATTTGATTTTTTACTGCATCGCATTCATTTAAAAGCAAAAAAAAATTAAACATGTATATCTCAAGGTGTATACATATTCTCGCAGCTTTGCTCTACCTTATGCTATCTTTCTCAAGCTACTACATTCGCGTCTTATAAATATCTGTGTTCATGGCGTTTTTCACTGTTGCATTCCGCGATCTTCTCGGTCTTCCACCTGATGAAGCCCTTACGACAGTGGGTGAAACGTTGAATTCTTTGACCTCAATAATGACACGGTCCAGTCCCTTAAATCGTTTGTTACTTACTGACAATGGCCGTGAAAACCTCGGAAATCAAATTATGACGGCCCCAAAGAAGACGGAAGATGCTCACCAGGCTTCTGAAATAAACACAATCATGGTAGAGAAATTATTGTGTGCTGATGCAACTGGATTCTTAATTACTTCACAATGATCGGACGGTGAATGTTTAGAACATGCAAAACTTCAACATGGCATAAATATGTAAATCAAATAACACAAGCACGTAACAACTTTTATGAATGTAGGTCAGTGTTCCGTTCCAAGCAATGTTTTCCCCTGGCAAACCTCTGTTCTCACCTTGGCCAGTCTAGAAGAATTCGTTGCTATGAGTGTCAGTGAGAGGATCACCACGTCATCTGGTCAAAACGGTGCGAAGGTGCGGACAAGGCGATCGGCGCCCATAATGTCTGACAGGAAACACCCACAATTAGATTAAACGCCGTGGCTCTCAAAGTTATGCCCATTAGACTCTAATTTTTGTATTCGATATTAATCAAAATGCCAAGATCTACGCACCTGAACTACCCATTGCCAAAACACATTCAGCACACAAGATATTCTGTTGACGACTACTGGAATCCGAACTCTAAGAACAGCGTGAGCGGTAACACGTTCACCACTGACTGGACACATCAAGAAAAAAACATGTCATGATCACATGCGAGCAGACATTCAAAATAGCCTGAGAAGTTCATTTACATATACATTCAAAAGTAGTGACAACATACGACAACTCTGTTGTATTTCGTTGTTGTTATAGGTGTGAAGAACATTTGTTAGTTTTTCCATACGATATTATTATAGATTTCCTTTATGGTGTTATTCAATTCTAAATTTACATCAAAACTGTGTTACGTTTAACATAGCTTCTTGGAAATTAATTCATAGGCCTTTGCCAAACCGACATTTTATTTCCCCTTTCAGAAATATTTTTTAAATCCATTTCTGTACTTTTCTTATATACTCGTGGTACTAGGTATGCTGATACCTACCTCTGTAGCTAGTTAGGTCTGTTTAGAAGCACTTCTTACCTACTGATGCTATATACACTAGACTGGTTTATCCATTTATACAGTAATTTGCATATATTCTCTAAAACGACCACTTTTACTTTTGTCTCTAATTTAGGACTATTCGTATAACATTAACTGTATTACCATATTGTTGTATTACGACACTTTTTCATTTATAAAACAATCAAGTAAATTGAGTGTAAAAATGTTGGACCCTTTGAAGGCTTAGTAATATCTATATAGACACTTAAATTGTGTGAATTCGCTGCTTGGCGTTTTAAATTTTGTCAAAGAAAAATACTCTATACAGTGACAATGTAAAAGTAAAGTTCGGGCACTTTATTCTATGTAGAAACATGGCCTGAGACAAGGCGGGTCAAGGTCGCCGAACTATCTCTTTTCAAAACCCAGTAATCTGGCACACCGTTAACCACGTACTGAGTGATGTGGTTAGCATCACGCCTTCGACGACTGCCTTACTTTCCCTACTTTCACAACTATCGTTTTAGTACCCAATTTTAAAAGCGACTGGTTGTCAGTTGTCAGTTGTCGGAATTGAACCCTGTATCGTGGAACCGCAGCCTGACGCCCTAACCGCTCGGCCACGCTGGCGACTTTAGTGACAATGGCAAAACACAAAATATTCCGTAGTAAGACGACCACTAAAACTAATTGGATTTGTCAAATCAGAGCTAAATAACTACAGGAATAACTTTTATTAACATTTCCTGGAAAAATATGGTGGCAATCAATGATAATCCCATCCCGCCTCTATAAATCGACAATTACTCATTTTTAGATAACCAAGACGAATCTTACATTCACCACCGAATGACCATGTGCTACGTTATAATCTGAATTCAACGGCAACACCGGGCCGCACTTACCACAGGCTAGTTTGCGTTGGAAGGCAATGGTAGTATAGCCACCGATTGTCCGTGGCTAGTTAGCGGGTAGGGTGTGGTTTACGGTATCGCAAGTCCGGTCATGTTTCAGGGTAGTCAAAATAGTGAAAAGCCGGGGCGCCACCATGAGAAGTTCAACCCTTAGTTGGTTGGATCTGCTTTGTCCACGGTCAGGCAGAGGGTCTGGCACAATACTTACGTGGAGTTCAATTTGTTTGTCCTATCTTTATTAGCCAACAAGCTAACTGTTTTATCTCGAGCGACTCAGCCATTTCTTACAATTTTCTTTACAAGTATCACTGATAGAATTCAGGCGCTTGAAAAGCGTGCTTCCTTATACTTTTGAGAAATTAACTTTTACTAAACGAAACACAAAGGTAACTTTTCAAATGCGATTTATCCTGATATTAACATTACTGGGGTTTACAAACAGACACAATAAACACATAAAATGCAAATACACAATTAAAATTGTAACATGTTATACCACAAACATGCGGGGCTTCCCTTGGAAATGAAATAAAATGCGAAAAAAGAGTTCGGTACCAATTAAGTGACTTTATCGACACAAATCAAAATGATTCTTGTTAATGGGGCAATACCAACCTCCATTCACGCACATACGTCGAACGAATATCGTTATTAATTGATAAAATAGGCACAAGCCCACATGCAACGAGCGTTACAAATTTACACCGACATTTTTGCTTAAAGCGCTACAAAATCGAGACTGCCAATAAGTCATCTCTAACAGTCGAACCGGTACGACCTTCACACCCTGGGTTTTAGTAATTACTAAGATCGAATTGGGTTGCTACTTAAATCCATTTACACATGGTACGCTTAAAATGCGAAATATTTTAAGACATGGTGTCCTACCATAAATCCGGGATATTACTCCAAAAGGCTTGATTATTCAACGACACGATAATTGGCATGGCACCTAGTTCATGTAGTTACCTCACGGATTTTCCACATAACACCCGGGACAACGACAAGACACGATTTTTAACTGTTGCTATAGCTACCGACAAGTGAATTCTTTTTCAAACCATTTAAAAGGCTGCCCCCGGTGCTCGCTGCATTCGCATTCGTGGCCGCAGCTCACAAAAGTCTGAATTATCTCAGTAGCTAATTATAAGTAAAGTGAATTTACGGTCAAACTCGGGATCCGCAGTCGGGCATCTCACTCTAACGATCACGGGCGCTTTGTTCCTCTCGTAGAACGGGAAGTGTTAAAGTGTAACTGTAATGGCAGTGTTTGATAACGCAGCGGATTTCAAAAAAAGAGAAGCGAAAAGCCTTTAAATGATTGTCGATGCGATTGGGCATTTTCCAAAGCATCGACGTCGATAGAGCGGCGAGACACTGAGACCAAAAAGGCACTTCAAACGTGACTAAACTCAATAGCAATTAATCTGGGACACACGAAGGTAAATAAAGCGTAGGTTGTCGTCGTTCTAAAATTAGATTCTTCATACATGATAAGAGCGCGTTCGGGCTAAGCTCGAAAACATTTGAAAGCGTACAGAGACGAATTTAGCCCAAAATGTTAGGACAAAGATGAGCTTAATTAAACTAAATATAATCTGGGGTTTAAAGGGGTAGTGCAAGCACACCGCATGACGCTGCATCCAGTCACATAGCCTCTCATCCATTCCCGACTTACCTCCACGGTGCGAGCTCCGAGAAACCTGAACAACATTATCTGAGATCTGGTAACTAACTCAGATGGAAGGTAGGGTCAGAGCTAACGAGAGCGGAAGAAATGATCCGCCGAAAGGGGGTGGGGCGCGGGACCAACAAGTTATAAAACTACTCATAGAGCGCCGAACTGATTTACGGAGACGACAAAGGCGACGAACTAAGGAAAATAAACTGTTCTTTGCATCATGGAATGTGAGAATCACTACAAAAAGTTAACTATGGCTGGATGACGTAGAATATGACCTAAGAACACTGCAAAGAAGAAAATGGAGAAGAAACCCAATGGAAGAAAATTATAGTGGAAGCCGAGGTTCTACAAAGACCGTAGTTGTCACAGAAGAAGAAGAAAAATACTCTAACACACGCACGTCACGTGAAGCAGCAAATCAATAAATCATGTCTTCCAAGAAACTTTTCTATTTCAGCCGGTTGCACTATAGTAACAAAAAATACTTGTAGTAGTACTGAAGCCTGTAGAAGCTTCAGTATTAGATTTGATCGCAAATGCGGTAATTTCAAACCTGTAAAAAAATTGTAAACGTTCTTGACAGGTATTTTTAATTCCAATTTACGCTTTGACTACTTCTCGGTGACATAGATGCAAGTATTAACCCAAATTTCCCCAATCAAGGACCCTGACAGTCTAAAACTCTGTTTTGAAGAAATCTATTTCCTTTCCAATTTGGGTTTAGACGTAGCCAATCAACTAATCAAAACTTACTTGGATTTACAGAAAAAATAGAGCAAGGGCTTGAGTTCAGGGAGCACACTGTGGTAGCCTTTAGCGAGGTTGTCCAAATATTTGACCGTGTGTGAACTAATGGACTAAATTGTAACGCTGGCTTCTGCAGCAAATTTAAAATTATACATTAACAATGTATTTAATTTGTACATCGCTTAATCGAGCGTTGATCTATCCGGCGCTCAAACTGGTGATAACAAATCACGCACGCGCTATGTGCGAAAAAGTAATCACGGCTTTGCCTCCCACTCAATGGTACCTAGAGCGGCTGCACCGATAAAGCAGCTCGGAGAGTATAAAAGAAGACTATGCAACAATTTGACTTCACTTGAGTCACCTAAGACCACCGATTCCGACCAGTCCGACTTGAGCCCCTGGACTCCCTTCCTCCTCTTCTTCTCTCTGGATCGGGTGCTCCGTCGTGACAGCTAAACTGTCACATAGAGTAGACCTACAACCCTTACCCGACCATGCTTTTGGGATGTAATAGCTGAACTGTCTCACCAAATGCTAACCTTCTGCACCTAACCTTCCCATGAAGCAAAACCTCCTGGATTCGATTTTTGTTTTGTCAGCTGAACTGTCTAACGAAATAAAATTATCCTAGCTTAAACCCTATCCTGACAGTCGAACTGTTTTATAGGATGAACAGCTTAAAGCAAACCCCCGTTCCTAAGGACAAATACCTGCGCAACAAACCACTTCACCGAGGCGGTTGAACACTCAAAGTAGGCTAAAATACTAACGTACCTGTATTAAGCCCGCGGAGAACCTGAATATACTTCCTGGCCGTTTTCCGAATGCACATTACATTGCTCCAGCACGAATGTGAAGGCGCTTGCCGATTCCAAATATCTTCGCGGACAATTCCATCGGCCGCTAGCGGGAGTGCAAAATGTAAACAAACAGCGACATTTTTCCGGACCGCACGTCGCTTATTGCCAAAGTGACGTTACGGACATAAGACATACATGATAGCGTACCTACTCCGCCGCCAACCACATATACGTGCTGATTGAGTTGCCGAACAACCACTAGCGTAGAAAACGCGACTCCAGAGGGAATATTTTTAGTTTATTAATATAAATAGCATTTCCGTAAAATTAAGTATTGTGTCGTACGAGTACAATTACCTAACAAAATAAAATTATACTGTTATAAATTGTGTTTTCCTAACCTTGTGCATTTTAGATTGATTAAACTTTTCTTCGATTGAGCTACTCGAGGTAGAAATTAATAAAACTGTTTGAACTTTTCCGAAATTAGTGGAAGTCCTAAATTTCCAGAATAATTTACCAGGACAGAAATTAAATTCGGAAGGTTGAAACGTTACATGGCGCCCGAGCACGTTCAAAATATTAAATGTATAAGGGATAAGGAGTCTAAGTAAACACCAGCCAGCCGTTCCAGCATCCAGATGGCGCCCGAGACCGTAATTTTTGAAAAAACAGAACCAGTAAATGTCGTAATTTCAATAATATACAAATCCTGTTACAGCCTAGGCGTCCAGAAGTGTACCAGAACCCAGAACCAATTATGTCACCGGTAGTCCAAGTGCTTCCCGAGAGCTACAAGATCTCTGTCCATGTAGATCCCCCTGAAATCCTGTCCAGTCCAGAAATGTGCCAGAGCCCTGAACCCAGGTGTTACCGGTAGACCATGTCCAGTCTGAGAACTTCGAGATCCTCGTCCAGGTCCTTCCCCGTCCAGGTAGATGTCCCCCTGTAAACCCGTTTCTATATACCAGTCCAGAAAATGTTCCAGTACCAGATCCGCCTGTAAGGTCCTGTTGTCCCTGTAATGAACCGGTGGAGGAACCTGAAGATACTTCACGAAACATCCTCCAAAGGCGATTTACACTGCTCCGGCACGAACGTGGAAGCCCTCGTAGCAAGTAAACACCGGTGCTGTCAAGTCCGTTGGTCCCCAGCGGGCGAATATCAACAGAGTGCAAAAGGTAAACAAACCGCGACGTTTTGCCGGTCCGCTCATTGCATTACCAAAGTGACGTGCCGGACGTCAGACATATAGGGCAGCGTACCTACTCCGTTCCAAGTCCAAGACAAGCAGCCAACCACACATACATGCTGATTGGGTTGCGAACCAACCAGGAACGTGAAAAATGCGAGCCCTTAAAGAAATGTAATTTTATTAATGTACATAGAAGTTCGTAAAATTAGGTATTACTTTGTATAACTAGTTAACACCATTATACCGTTGATTTATAAATTGTGTTTTCCTGGTTTTATACATTTGAGAGTGATTGGCCGTTTCTGCGATTGAGCTATTCAAGGTAGAAATTAATTAAACTGTTTGAGCCCTAACTTCCAGAATAATTTATCAGGACTAAAATTAAATTCGGAAGACTAAAACGTTACAATCTTCAAGCTATTAGAACTAGAAACGTCTGTATACATAAGTCTTTAATAACTTCCAGAACCATAAAGAACTCAATGTACCCACCATATACAAGCTTTATAACAAGATCAACAAAAATTTTTACAAAAATCTCCACTCACGCAGCGGAGCAACATATTACGAAACAGAAAGGACGTTAAACCACACCAGAATTTTACATCAGACCAGTTACTAAACGACAATGGTTGTGAATAGTGATGGGCATAACCGGATAATTTTCATAACCGAATTATTAGCATTCGAATGATATTAATAACCGAATGATTATTTGAATAATCATTCAAATACATTTTGGCTCTCGATTCGTTTCGATTTCGCCGGTTTGCCGGTTACGCGGTTCAGCGTCATCTGCACCGGCATCGTAACTTGCAGATAGCAAAGGAACTCAGTTAATCGTTAATTATAATAATTGTATAAATTATTTTTATTTGATTTCTAAGGAGTTTGTGCAATAAGTAATTGTGGATATGAATGAAATATATCTGGATACACCTTTATTGTTTTCGATTGCTGGCGATTTATAATAATATAATAATAGTTAATAATATATTGTTGTATTTGTATGAGTTTTACGACTCGCTATTCTGCAATAGCTCGATTACTCCTATATTCTTCCGATCTATAAGCAAAACATAATATGTACATTATGTGTTATGTATTGGAAATTAAGAGGTATTTATTAAGAAGTGTAGAAAGAAAGAAATATGCGGAACTGCTTGTTAATCGCAATAAAAAACAGTGGTAAAACGTTTATGTTTATCGATCGGCCGAGTTAAAGGCGGCAAAAAATTAATTTATGTTCATATCATATGACGAAGCGACGGATCGACCGCGAGCCTCAGCCGGCAAGGAAGCAAGGGAGAAAACTGTAGAGCGAGACGCCCAAATGGTGATTTCAGTGCAATCTGCCTTGCTTATGCTTATGAGTTATGAATGACGTATTATTTACACTTGCAGGTCGCTGAGATACGTATCAGAATGAGGTTATTTTTCATTCGAATACTTGGAACGAAAACCGAGTTACATAGGGTATTTCAATAAGCGGATAACCGGTTATTTTTCATTTGGATAAGCCCATCACTAGTTGTGAATAATATAAAAATCTATAACCGAGAATGTTACTACTAAAAGAGGCCCTTCAATAAGTGGTCGTCAACGTGTATAGGAACTGAGAAATCTATCTAGTGTTATTAATCTTAAAAACTAAACTTATGTCGTCGTTACCACCAATAGGTCGCCAATACTAGTGTAGTTTGGCAAATTTGAAATAACTAAATAATAATAATAATAGCGTAGATATGGAAAATGTTAACTTTCAACTTTATTGCTCTCTCACTGAAATATTTAAAATTGTTGGAAAAGGGTGGATTCTCACAAACAACATGCCACATCACTTCTTATACAGCCTGCCTTAATGAAGGTGAAGGAAAGCTTAAGGGGTTGAACTAAAAATAATCGGCATAAATGAAAGCAGCTGTTATAACGACGACTAGATTAAGTTTAGACCATTCAAGGACAGATCAAGAATTGCATTTAAAAGATTTCCTTAGAAATATCAACTTAAATTTTAAGGAAAACCTGAAATATTGCAGTCACACAAAGGATCTATATTTAGATTGATATTAAAATAGATGGGAATCCACTCCTGTCCATCCGCTAGTTAGGGGACTGCCCAATAGCCAGGACTACTATCTTGCAAGGATGTATCGCTCCCTAGCGGCTCTCATTTTTCAATATCCTAAAACGTTCCGGATATGAAATTGACCGAAGAGGATATTGACGTAGATAAAGATGTCTGGTTGTATTGTCCGGCCATGTGTAAATCAGATCACTCAAATCTAAATTTTATTCATATTTGCACCAGCAATCGGCCGACGCTAAGCTGAGCTGCGAAATTCTGAATTACCCGTACCTGCGAGGAAAAACTTGGATTAGTTTATTCGGAGGATCCGCAAAAAATCCATCCATCTCTTAAGTTCCCTGCTGAAGTCCCGATGGATCCGAACGCGGAATAGACTGTATCGATAACTGGATTGCAGACAATAAAGAAACAATAGAGATAAGCATTGCCGACAGCTGACAGGCGTTGAGAGATTGGCCTCGAGATGTATTGCAGGGAGATTGACCATCTCCCCTGCCTTCCCCGGAAACCTCAAACTCGCGCTTTGAACTCGTACTAACAAACATGAGGCACTTATAAGTTATTTGGCGGAAATGCGTGCACAGAATGTGGAAGTAATTATTAAATCATCAACATAAATTTTGAAAACTGTGTTAAGGCCGTTAGAAGACGATCAATCTTGCAAGAGCCGCAATATAAATGCAACACATACGCATAGGTACTATGAAACCACCAATATAAATCATATCCGATTGTATTTGTAAATTAGGTATTAGGAAACATACATGATTCTTGATTTTATAGATATAACACGAACTTGTTTTTTATATAGAAGTCGTAGTTGGTCATGCATTCATTAGTCAGCTTATTTTTTCTTATTTGAGAAACTTTTTACTTATTAGCCTACCACTGAAAATATCATATTTTAAATTCAACATAATCACTTAACACTATCCATTCTGTACCAACATATTTTGTACAATATTCTAAGTTCTTATAAAACGAATCCTTTCCCAGTTCCGCAAAACCATCTTATGTAGTAGCTAAACTTTCAAATATTTTATATATTTGGGCAGACATAGTAATTAGACGGGGCTAAATCCCGCGATAGGGTAGGTAATCTAACAATTCGCAGCAAAAATAACTGAGCTGACTTGGACATCCGAAGAGAATGAACCTTAGCAGACAACCAAGGAAAGTATGGGAGTGAGTATACAGGGTGTATTAAAAAAAAGTAGCATACATAATACGAGTGAACCTATAAGTCAAAATAAGACGATTAAAACAAACATACTTTTGTACAAACTCGCACCCCTAATAACTTGCAGCTCCTTAAAGACCAAAACGAAAAACATGTTTAAATTAATTAATAAAAAATGCATCGACACAATATGACACACGTAAGTATCTATTGTTGAGTAATCACTTCTGTATTTTTCGGCCGCCGTTAGGTTTTTAGAGATTAAACTAGACGAATTTTATTTGCAGATTATTTGTTTCTTTCATTTTTTAAATTGAAATTTTTGTTTTCATGACCGATCATTTAGCTTGTCCCAAAAGATAAAGAATATTCGAAAAAGAAAAGCGCTAATAATAATTGGATTCATGGATAACATAATTTTTTGAGTATTTTTTAACTTCTGGGACAAGCTAAACAATTATTCAGCTTCAAAAGGAAAATTTCAATCACAAAATAAAAAGAGACAAAAACGTCTAAATAAAATCCTAGGATTTCTAAAAATATTAATGATACAGAGTGAAATACAATATGGCGGCCAAAAAATACGGCAGTTATTAGTCAACAATAAATACTAAGGTGTGCCAAATATGAGCACTCTGGGTCAAGGCATTCGTGACTGATCAATTTAAATATGTTTCAGGGTGTATATGATATTATTATTAGATGTAAATAAATGACTCCATCACCTCCAAGGGTTGGGTTTCTGCATCCTAGCAAGTATTACCTTGATTTGTATCAATTATTGGAAATGCATTGCTAACAACTTAATTATTGTGTTATATTTTTAATAATTTAAAATTGTAAATGCTTTGTGCAATGCTCATTTAACCACTGGAAGGGATGATATTGGATATTTTAACTAATGGGAAGCTAATTCAAATATGGCGATCCAACCTCATAATTACGCAAAACAAATTCGCTATTCCTAGACATTATCAGTGATTACGCAATTAAAGCGTTGGTAGGTAATAACAATAGCAGTATGTAAATACACGTTACAAACAAAAAACACTCAGATCACGCGTCTTCCGGAAGTGCACAAAAACCGACACCACTTGGAAATCACTAAATTCAATCTTTTGGGATAAACATTCCTGACTTTGCTGTTACTTTTTCTATGAAAACTAGGGCTTAACTTGAGCCCCCAGCAAGTCCCAAGATGTCTGGGCCCCCTTTCTCCATTGGCCTGCAGATACAAGCCACTGATGATCTGCACAACGACTCCCGTTGCTCGACCGCTCCGAAAAACGCCGCCGTTGTCTCACACCTAGGGCTCCAATTGCTTCCCATGAAGGTTGCAGCCTCTAACTCGCAGGGCTACAATTGCACTGCTCGAACTTTATACACAATCTCGGCAAACCGACTAACACTCGATGCAAAAATGAAACACTTTTTATAAACCTCTACAGAGATGCCACAAATTACTGCAACCTACTACAGCGTACCCAAAGGATATAGTATTAATATTTAAAACATACTGAATTGAAAAAATGGTATTTATCCACGTATTGATAATTATCTATCGACGAAGCTAAAATTAGCACCACTTCACAGCTTGGCTTCCTTTGCCCCTTTGTTTGTCTTCGATCTTATATTGTTTTACATTATTTTCAAGCCTCTCTGATGACATTTTGTTGTTCAAATCAAGGCTAACACTATTTTTTATAACGTTTTACAAATTATTATCAAAGCCAATGCTATTATATACAATTTGCAAAAATTAAACCAGCACAGTTCTGGAACCTTTTATAAAATAATATTTGATAGGCTTAAAATGTTATTAATTGCTATGATAACCGTAAATGCTTAAAATGTGTTCATAGCAATATATTTCAGATCTGTATCGTATTCATTGCTATATTTACAAATAGGCAACACTTGATAGTAGAGCCTTTGAAGTTAAATAAGTTAGTTTTTGAAGAAACACGGGCGACGCTGAGATAGCATGTCTTGAAATTCATAAAAACAATTTTAAGTGATTTAGAAACCTGCAGAAAGCTTGATATTAAAATTTTGTATATAAAATAACACGATTTCATATTAGAAAAATGCAACAATTATGTATTTAAATTCAAATTCAAATGGTGAAAACTTTCAACTTCATTAAAATCAATACAAAAACATTTGGAGCAAAGAAAAATTTGAGCTGTACTCATAAATGGAACTTGTGTACAACAAACACAGTTTTATATACGGTTGAATGACATAAAGATTACATTGTATGCGAGCTAGTGTAGTGTTGCGCATATGTAGGTCCAGTAGCAGGAACGGTTTGTAAAGCACATGGGGCTTCTTCACGGCATCGTTGAAGCACGAGCAGGTCACAGAATACCTGGAGATTACGATGGCATCTTTCTAAAGTGGCAAAGGGAGCAGCTAACACCAACAAAGCCTCGATGAAGGTGTTAATGTAAGTCTGTAAACAAACCCATAAGAAGCGAGAAGATGAGGTGATTGCTAAATTGTACCTTACATAGCTAAAACCGAAGCAACTCCGCTCTGCAGAACTATTTCCGTTTGCTTGAAGAGTGGATTCCAGTTTCGTTACTTAGTAACGCAGCCAAAACGTAGATGAATTTTAAGATTACATGGGCAGTTCCTCTAACAGTTAATTAAGTCGAATATTTCCCGCTTTTTCATGTATTTCGCGGTGTTTTATATATGATTTTGCTCGCAAATGTACCTGCTGATTTTATGGTGAAGCTATGTGGCGTGACTCATTTCGCTTTTGTTTATAACCGTCATTTAGGACAACGTGAAAAATTTACAGCGAATGACAGCATAGTTTTTGGACGGGGCTAAATCCGAGTATCAACACAAATTAGGGAGATTTTAGCGTCACTTCGAAATATATAACGTAAGAAGTAAGCCCTTTGCCGTTTTCTTTTTAACCCCTCAGAACCCACAATATTGAAAAAAATTAGTTTGGGGTTAGAGAATTCACACGTTTTTTTATTAATTTTTTTATTTATGAACCCTGATATACAAAGTTTTATTTTCTGAATGCTTTGGTAGAAGATGGTGGAAACTGTCTTGTAAGAGTTGTCGGTGAAAATTATTCGGTTGCTTTGAGATTGTCGCATTAGCTACCAGAAGACTGGAAATCTATGTAAAAGAATTGGTTTAAGTCGGAAACCGTTATGTTGTCATTCAAACTACAGGAAACAGGTTGAGCAAATATCATCTGATGTCCAGGTGTTAGTTGCAGGCATGCTGTGGATTCAGATTTCATCCATAGTTCAATCATATTCAGAAAGTCACAAATTGACTAAAAGTTCGTCACTTGCAGTCGCCTTTGGTCAACATTCAAACTTATTCGTAGGAGAAATTAGGGATGCCAGTAATGCGTTAAAGGCTAATTGAATAACCTTCGAAAATCAAACTGTGCACTGAGTAGATGTTTGCTTTGACCAACAGACACGAATTTTCTGGAGTTGCGCTCATCTTAGACCTTCGATCTTCCTCTTTTAGAAGCTGCATCCTATTTTCTTATTATGGTATACGAAGAACACTCGTTTTTAAAGTATTCAGTGTATCTTGGTCTACTAAAAGAATCACCAAACACAAATGATTGAGTCTTTTTGACTGGAAATGCGTGAGAGTGCTTGTCATTATAGTTGCTTCCATGGCAAAAACAATATCTCCTCGAAACTCAAGTTAATTGCAAGATCAGCAGCAGAAATTCGTCACTGTAAGTGTATTAAAAGTCTATAAAAACTAACAGCAATTAAAACTCATCTAAATTCGTTAGCAAAAACACAAAATATTTGTTACATCAACATCAAAACCGATGTGCATCCATGCGACTACAACAATAGGAACATAATAGTTATTTATTGTATAAGTGTGGAATGTAGCATATTAGTCACGAAAGGAAAAGTTTAACCAGACGACCGTAGGGCGGAGTAATTAATTTTCTCGAGTGTGTAATATGCATTCCACAAAAGTGGAATTCAAAATTTCATCCAACAACTCAACAAATACCAAATAACATAAACTTCGTATTAATAGCTGTGAAAAGTCAAAGTGGCAAATTAAATGGAAGTGAGCTAAAGTACCGAGAGATCAAATAAATTTATAATTAGAGTGATACGTTTTATATGTTTGGTAGTATTGAAGTATATTATTGGTGGTACTGTAAAACTATGTCAAATTCGAGGCTACCTAATTAGGTTTTGTTTGCTATTTGACACAGACTGACGCAAAAACTAGCCTGCTCAATTTTGCACACCAACAGTGTATTTTTTATTTTTTGAATATTTTCTCACTAGTGAGTAATAGATCACATTACTCATGCAAAATCAAGATATTAATAGTGTCATTATATGGAGGTGTTAACTAAACTCTATACCTTTATAGAACAGAAGAAGACAACAAAGCAATTACAAGCGCTCAACATAAATGTCTGGTAACGGAAAAGACGTATATGCAACAAAAATTTACCAAATTGGCACATACATTCTTTTTGCACCAAAGATGTTTGAGGATCATTGTTGCTCTTATATATCACATCGTCATTATATTTAAAATGTACAACATAGTAATTACAAGATCACCAGTAGAAATTCTTATGCGTTAAGCGTTTGCGAAATCGCTACATACATTTTTATGCGTTTAGTAATACAAGGTCCCGCAGAATGAAGTATCCATTTTAAATTGAGTTGTTTTTGTTAACGGCTAAATTTTTATTCAAAAATCAAACAAAAGGTTCTGCAGGAAACACGGAAATTTTAATTTTTTAAACATTACATCAGTCAAGTGACCTCCTTCTCGCTGCTGGCACTCTTGAAGCTGCTCTTACCCTTTCAGCATTTTCAAATATGCGTACAGAACGAGTTTGTTCCTTTTGCTTTTTCTTTGGCACATGAGGCAGTAGTGCGAAACGTGTGTACCCACTTTTTAATTTTTATTCGACTAGGAACTGCATCTCGTGGATTTAAATGAAAGTAACGACGAAATAAACGCTGGGTGGTTACAACAGAATTGTTATTTTTAAAATAAGCTTCAACCGCAAACGAACGTTGAATATTTGACCAATGCTCTATATTCACAGCTAAACTGACATTTCTCGCAAACACTTTGACAACTTTCTTAAATTTACATTTATCGCGAAAGCATGGCGAATTGATTTAAATTTATATCGCATTATATTATGAAATGAATTAACTTTGAAAATAGATACGTCATTCTGCCGGACCCTGTACATTAATAATAAAATAAAAGCAGTAAATAATTAGCACTGAGTTTCGTATAAAACAACGCAATTGCAAAATCAGTCGGAAAACTATCAACAGAGATTATATTGAGTTATAACAGAAGTACAAGATCAATATGCTCTTAAAAGTAACCACAGATTTAAAGTGAGATAGCTTCGACGTAAGTTTTGTGCAATATATGACACATAATTATTAACGTACGCATTTCCAAAAAGGAAATTAACAACAAGTTCCTACCAATAAAAAATTCTTATGTAAGATTTGCTTACCAAGGTGCAATTATGAAACAATAAATCTTATTAAATGTCTAAATATAAATCGCACACAATTTCAACGGCGTAAATATGTATTTCTAAAACACCAATCAACAACAAAATGAAAGCTATTGGAAATTGTCTAAATTATGCGAAACATCGGAACACGATTGGGCATTTACCAATATGCACTGCTAAAATGATAGCGAAATAGCTACAAAATCTTGGACATGAATTTTATTCAACATGAAGCATTTACAGTATCCATAATACATATTTATGAAACAGAAATATGAAGAAATAAAAACCCTTAATCTTTTCGACAACTTTAATACCAAAGTTTAACATACGGCATGTTGTGAAACCAATACTCGTTCATCATTAGACCCAAACGTTGATCTACAGAGGTACAATATTAATACTGGTATCAATAATCACATGTGCTTTATAAACTTGTGATATATTATGTAGATGTAAATCATTATTACTAATTCCAATTTTAATATGGTACCTCTGCAGATCAACGTTTGAGCTTGATGATGAAACCAGTATTGATTTCGAAAGATGTCGCATATTAAACTTTGGTAATAGACTTGTACAAAATTTTTATTACTTCATATTACAACTTCCTTTTTCTCGGAAACAGAAAATGTAAAAAAACGAAGGAATGACGAATTCGGCTCTAATAGAATGCAATATTGTAAAATGATCAATATAAATTGGCAAACAAATATTATAAAGTTACAAAATCATCAACACAATTTTGTAAAAACTGCAATTATAAGGTAAATTTTAAAACCAGATATCCACATCGAAACCGTCACTGCAAAATGTATATAATAGAAACTAATTTCTAAATTATCAACATCGACAATTTTTACAAAGCTAGAAAATCATGAACACTATTTGTATACGATTACTGCCAAAAATAAAAATCTACAACAACTTCGAAGCAATTACGAAATCATCGCAATAAAATTTGTATACTACTAACTAATACGCAAATTATGGCATAGCTTTACTCAGAATTTAAAGCAGTCGGTCAGTTGTCAAAGTGAGATTGTGTGCATACGCAATCCATAATAGTATATTATGGTACGAGTTTTATAAGAAATATTTTGTAGCGCGCACGGCTTTCGGGTACGTCGAGCGAAGCGAGGAGTGCGCTAAAGGAGTAAGTGCGACAAAATGACTTATAAATGAGGTATCATACGGTATTTTATCTACTTTTCCACTTTTTTATACAACAAAATAAAATTTCAAAATCTAGAGAATTTTGCAGCAGTTGGCAACATTTGTGCGGTGCAATAAAGGCGGCTATTGACAGTTCGATATGTACACGGAGTGAAGTACCTATCGGTGCCAACGTTAAAAACATTAATTACTATGCTTTTAGTATTTTTATTATAGCGTCGGTTTTTGTCTATTACGATAACGAGTATCGCAATAGCCTCAGTACGAACATAAAGTAGATAATAGTTATTTACTATAGAAGTGGGATAAGAGCATCATTAGTATACGTGTGTGCAAGCGCACAAGTATATTGATGATACATTATCACACATGTATTGTGCAAAATTTTATCTAAAACTGCCTAAAATTGAGAAAAGTGCATTAAGAGAAATGTCAAATCTGTGATTTTCAAAAATATTTTAGTAGGCAAATGTCATTATGTCATTCATTTGACACTATTTCACTAAGGTAATGAAGCCATTACACCACTCAGTTAGGTAATGAAGCCATTACATAACTGAGTGGGATAATGAGCTTCATTACCTAACGGAAATAGTGTCAAATGAGTGACGTAATGAGTTACTTATCCCACTGGAGTATAAAAAATAAGTTATTACATGACCTTCAAAAACTAATGTTTGAATCAAGGCCAATTGATAACGGTTTTTTAAGCACTTTATGTTTTACAGATTATCAGAAAGCATTTGACAGAGTACACCATAAAATTGTAGAGGTAATCCTTTTGCACCGTTTGTTAAACCACCAATTTACTTGATCAACACTTTCTTCAAGTTTATTTGATGCTTTGTTGATATCTCGGTCTTGTTCTTGTGTGAGTACCCAGGCGCGTGCTGGCCCGCCGGGCTACCGGGCATTTCCCGGTAGGCCCTGAGTTGCCGGGCCCTAGGACTATTCTTACAATAGTCTGTTCTTTAAAAAAATATAAATTATCAAAATGAAGATCACTTTCGTTTGACCACGTTAATAATGTGGTGAGGAACCAAATTATAGTCAGTATAGACACCAGATTTGTAGATTATTGATTATTTTATGGTGATTTAGAATACTTGAATCGTCCTAGATTTCCTGAAATTAGTCAAAGTATGTCAATGAACTTCTTCAATAGAATTTGTGAAGTTATTCAAGCCCTCTAAAAAGCAAAAAAAATGAAGGAAAATTTAATAACGTTTTTCAAACTGTGGCCTCAGTTTCCAAAAAGAAATTTTGAAAACATTTATGATACAAATAAAGCTGAAAACATGATCAAGATGAACAAGAACAAGAAAATGAAGAAAGTCTTGACATTGACTTTGAAGATGAAGTTTCCTTGGCAAATGTAGTCACCTCTTACAGCTATCATTGTAGATACTGTTTTCGCAATGTGAAGTGCATTAGTTGTATATCGTATGTATTTGTGGTTATATGCAAGTATAGTTTATGTTCTACTGTATTCTATGTGTATGATACTCAGATGCCAAATTGGCCCAATTACCGAAATTAAATTGGCCAATACTGCAACTGAGCAAGAATTTGGCAATTAATTCGGCAATTGAGCGAATTTAGGTTTTACGCAATTCTCGTACTGAGTATTCTATTTGGGCAATTGAGCGAATTCGGCATCTGAGTCTAACCTATACAAATTTCTTCTCACAATCCAACTTAAGCAAATATCTTGTGTAAATTTATTTTCTAAACTAAAATTATTAATTACTTGTTTACGCAGCTGTAAGAACATTTGGTAACTGCGCTGCTTGTCAAGATCCACCAAGCCACTATAATGTCAAATTTCTTTCTGTTACAGAATAGACGTCAAACGTAGAAACTCGAATTTTTCAGTTTTAGCAGTCGAATATAAACCTTTTTATACAGCTAGTACATAATTTGACTTTATTTCATTTCAAAACCATAATCCTATTTTATTTTCCACTGATTTTTTGTTTATATCTGTGATAAGAGGTATATAAAGTAGTCTATAACGCCCTAGGGCGTAAAGAGAGGGCGTAATGATAACACCCGCTCAATATGCCCTCTCGGGCGGGAAAGCTTTTGAGGTTATTTGCGTATTCAAAGTGGAAAATAAAACAGTGTATGCACCATGGGCCTTAGTTGATGTTTATAGCCCTCGGGCTACATAAACCCTCGGACCACAAGTTTAAAAGCCTGACCCTTGAAAATGCATAAACATCTTCATAATGCCCTTGGTACATACATAACTATGCTGGCTCTTAATAGCGGGCGTAATGTGACTGGTATGGCTTGAGGGTCTGTAAAGTTGCTAGGCAGTATAATGAAGATTAAAAATATAGTATAGCAACACCAATAATCTATAGAAACCATAGCACACCAAATATTCACAGCTCCAGCACAACGATGACGCAGTAGTCTGTAGCCAAAATACTGAATCTTTCAATTGTGTAGATTTCAAAAGTAAAATAAAATAAAATGTTGTATGTGCCACGTGCATAATCACGTTATTTATAACCATCGAGAAATTTAAAGCCTTCCGCTTTGCGTCGCCCTTTAAACATTTCCTCGACTTGTCAGGTCATTTTGTATTTTAATTAGCCACCTAGGCTTTAGGGCAGCGTGCCCGTATGTTAAACCCTTTTAGTTACTTATTTGGCTTCATCGCCTAATTCCATAATAATGATTTTGCACATATTTGGCCTCAAGCGCAGTATTTCTCGTCATCTGGGGCACCCCTTTGTTGGTACTTTGACAGCCGTGCGTTAACGCTCGCAAGATTTTCGAACCTTCTAGAAATTACGCTGTTGGTGCGACTGCGAGGCCTCGAGCTCTCTTTGTCACCGGAACGTATTTGTTTTATTGGGCGCATCGCCATTGGCTGTCGAGGGTCACGTGGTAACGCCGTTTTGGCTCACGCCACTTCGGGCGTCGTAACGCTTCTTGCTCGGCAGTTTAACTCAGACCGCTAAAGAGAACAGTTAGTTATTGTGTTAACGTGGGAGGCGTTCTCTTGCGTCTCGGCGCTTGAGGGCGCCTGCCGTTGGTTGATGTGTCGTTGCCGCGAAGGCTAGTTGTGTTTCCCGTGAGTATTCTTATGTTTGCAAGCAGAGTAGAGTGGGCAGTTCAACTCAGGCCATTGATCAATGAGATCGGCAGGAAGCTCTTGTGTGTGACGCACGTGCCGTTTTGTGAGCGCGTTTTCCTTGGCGTTGTTGTTGGGGGGCTACGTCCGGCCATGTCGTGAGAAGAAGTGGTTTTTTCATTCCTACAAGTTGTTGGGGACTCGCTGCAGGACGTGAATAATGCCCATCCGTTTCTGTTACACCAATCCCACGTGAGTGACTACATTGAAATAATACGCCATTATTCGACGGAGTCTTGGCCCAATGAGATGTGCTTGCAAATGCAGGCGCTGCTGACTGCCACCCGCACTGCTCAGGAGAAGTCCAGAATAAATACCAGGTACCATTTAAAAAGATTATGTAACTTAGTGACTTCTTTTACGCGAATGTGCCGTGTAAGCGATCGACTTTGGTCGCATTCATTCAGTAGTACATCCTTAGTTTGTAACTGTGCAAACATTGACTTTCGCTGCGTTGCTAATTTTAGGCGTTTCGAACGCTTTCTTAATATTCTATTTGGATATTGTTTTTGTGTGTAACATTTGTACGCTTTAGTTATAGTGCGATTACCTCCAGCTGGGGTCTACGTTAAGCCCTAGGTTTAGTATGGTGACCCATTCGTTGCCTGATCCTGTATAACGTCATTCAATAGACAATTGTGCAAGCGCGGGGCTTATTACTGTGTACAACCCCTGCATGCTTTACTTTTTCGGAATAAACAGCTAGTGTCACGATTAGATGTACGACGACCTCTGAGTAGTGGAGTGTGCAGGTAAGTGGAGCAGCCGCCCCCGCAGTGGCAGCACAAACCCGAACTAACGATTCAAATTATCGATTTTGTCATCCGAGTTCGATACTTCTCGAGTACCCGTATCAAGTAGTAACTAGCGTACTTGTTGCCTCGTCTAACCGTCCAAGCCCGGTTACCCGAGCCCATTTAAAGTCAGGTTTGGTGGCGCCCTCATAATTTTGACGTACCCTATATATCTGCCTCAACACGCTTGCCCAGAACGTATCGAGTGACTCACGCCCGACTCCCTGAGCGTTCCAGCCGTGGCCTTTAGTCTGTTTTTAGCAAACCTCAGGGCAAGTGTGCCAGTTTTCCAGGACTGATTCCGTGGTGCGATGCTCACCTTGGGTGGGTGTCGTAAAGTTGTTTTAATACCGTAACAGACTATAATTAATCTATTATGCCCTTAATACATTATAACTATTATTGACCTATCTCAAAAAACTATCTCGGCCATAAAATAGACTCCTCAAATTATGTACTTGCTATATAAATAGCTATTATCCAACACCTTCTCAAACTAAAAATATTACTACAGTTATTTCATATAAAACAAGTTCATCATTAGTCAGTCACTAGTGTTATTAATATCAAATATCATGTTAATGTTAAAAAAATTTAGAAGAAAAAATAAGTTAGAGAGATTTAATAGAGGTAATGGATAAAAAGTTGTATTGGACACGGGCGTCGTGGTTAAAGTTTTCTTTCGTGACTAATTTATTTATTTTATTTTATTTAGTTTATTTTATTTTATTTTATTTTGTCTTCAGCCGTACGTGGACGCTTGTTCAAGCTACATTCGACACTGATACATTCAATAACTATTATTTTTGAATACATTTTATTTACTAAGTTTTGAGTTTTGTAACCCTACCTAATTCTACGACACTGTTTATACTATATTTCTCAATTAAAGTTGTACCGTTTTATATCCTACAAGCTTGAGAAAATTAAAATTTTGCCACGGGTATTTTTTAGGGGCCTTTCCCAAATTTTCAATGCCCGGGCCCTCTGTAAAGTCCCAGCACGCGCCTGTGAGTACCGCCGTATCATCTGCGTAGATATCTAGACACGCTCAAGATGTTGGGAAGATGTACATTAATAAGTTAAACAAGATGGGGCCTAATATTGAACCTTGTGAGACGCCTGATAGTATAAGATGAGATGATGGTGTATATGAGTTTAGGTACTCACTCCTGAATGATTCTGCTGGAAAGAAATGCTGTGATTATTTGCAGTAGGTACGGAAGTATGTTAATTTTTACCATTTTCTGTATAAGGCCTTTAGTCTAAAAGCAGCTATCTACAAAGGTTGCTCTAATTACAAATAATTGTTATATGTTAGAAACAAACAAAGCAACCAACAAATGTCCACAGTACAACAACCAGAGCCAAACACATGCAAACCTTCCTAATATGACAAACCAAACAGACCGAGCAACTACACTAAATCCGCCAACACAGTACACCCGGGATGTGTTACCAATAAGGGATATATAAAATATTAATGAGCCACAAACAAACTTAGCAGACCAGTAACTATCCTTCTCGTTGATTTAAAACCATGTTTACTCAATTAATGAATACATGAACATGAACTACATCATACTAAATCTACTGCCTACTGCCATCAACAATATAAGTAAATAATGGTTAATCTAAGTAACAAACGACTTCCGGAATTGGACCATGTCATCGAGGTCGAAGAACTCAACGTTTTCGCTTCAGGCGTGATTTACAAGTTGAGTTACTATGTTCTTTTGCTTTTCCTCTTGATCAAGCCCCTTAGGAAAGTTGGCGAAACGTTGAGTTCTTCGACCTCAATAATGACACGGTCCAATCCCGGAAGTCGTTTATTACTTAATGACACTGGCCGTGAAAACCTCCAAAATCATCTCAATGGTTAATCTACACCGTATAGCCAGTTGGAACGCTAACGGATTCTCTCTTGTCACAATCTTCTTTACAGAAGATACTTGACATTAGGGTCCATAGTGTCTTAGGCAGATATTTAATACGCGTTTTATAATATCTTTCGATTTAGTTCTTTGGTGAGCTGAATTAGTAGCCTTGTTTACTCAATCACCCGTCCCACCAGTTCAACGCTTTGGAGGACGCCTTCTCGAACTTGGCCCTTCCAATAAGCTTTGCACAATTAATCTCTCCAAACTACTATCATATTTAAGTTGGATATGTTCGAAGGATTGTAAAACTGTATTTGTTATGACAGCGGACAGCGAATTTGGATAGATGACGAAGATCTTCGTATTATTAAAAACCTTTATTGGAAACAAGCAGCTCATAAACAGCACAAAGGAAAAGTACCTATTAGAAGCCGTTCAAATCCAACGTGGCTTGCGTCAGGGCTGCGTTTTATCACCACTGTTATTCAACATCTATTTTGAAGAACTATTTACACATCAACAGGAATAAGAGTAGTACACGAGGAAGAATTAACATCAGGCTCGCCGACGACGCCATGATACTCACAGAAAACCTTGAAGACCTACAAATACTGATCAACAGAGTGTCAAAAATAGCCGAGAAGATGTAATTAACATAAACAAAACAAAAATAAAATACAAGGTGATACGTAATAACCATACCCCACAAGGCTAACTGTTACTAAACCAGAAAGCAGTTGACAAAGTCGCCACATTTACTTATCTCCGCAGTACAGTCAACGTCAACGATCGATGGGATCACTCGGTCGAAATCAGGTGACGGATAGAAGAGGCAAGGACAGCTTTTATAAGGATGTCCAAATTATTAAAGAGATGAGAAATAAACATACAAACCAAAAATAGACTTCTCCGTTGCTACGTTTTTCCAGTACTCTTCTACGGCGTAGAATCCTGAAGTTTCAAGCAAATATTTGGAGGTATTCGAGATGTGGCTGTCTAGCTGTACGTAGTACAGACGCATGTAAAGACTATCGTGGACAGAGCATGTCACAAATAAAAATGTGTTAGAACAACTAGATAAAAATGTGGAAATTATGAACACAGTTAAACGAAAGAAACTTTAATGATTAGGACATATAATGATGGATGGACAGTGCTGTGAACTACTTAAACTGGTGCTACAAAGAAAGGTGGATGGGAAAAGATCCCCCGGCAGGGGGCGCATCACTTTTTTTTTAATTATCCGCGTAAATTGTCACAAAGTTATAAAAAGCCTTACGCGGTTACGAGCTTTTTCCATCCACATTTATAAAACAAATCTGCAACAAAAATCAAGAAATTACAAAATCGTTACAATAAAATTTTTACAATTAAAGATAATCACGATTGTAGTTTGTTACAGAAATTTTGAAGAATCATGAACAAACAACAGAGTTCCCAATACAAATTTAAAAAACAGAAATGAAACAAAATGGCAGAAATTATGAAATGGGAAATGCCTATAAACTTTCGTGGAGTATTGCCACAACAAACATATTTATAAAATAATCAGTATAAATTATGTGGAAGCATAAGGTCATTACAAGTTCATCAATATAAATCTATAAAACAGAAATGAACCACAAATTGAATAGAGTAAGTGGCACAGTTATCGGCGCTTGAAGCATACAAAATAATAGGAATTCGATACAAGGTTTTAAAGATTAAAAAATACTATTGTGTTCCAAAAATACAATTAATAAAATTAAATTAGCATAACGTTTGTGCCTCACTTCAGCCTGCAAACAAATTAAAATTGGGAAATGTTGCAACAATTTGCAGTTTATGATTCACGTGATTCGTTCTTTTTTGAAATTAATCGGTCATTAAAGAACTGCTGTAGATATTCCAACGTCGTTCCAGCTACATGAGTCTTGTTGGAAGTATCCTTGTCGAATTCTTCAAGAATGTTATTTTGATATCTTTCGGCATTTATTGTATCTTCAAAGAATATTGGTCTAATAATTCTCCGGCGAGAGCACGCTACCCAAAGGCCTATTTTAGGGTATCGCAAAGAAGCCTTAAGGAAAGCAATGTGGATTATCAGTGCTTCATAAGAGCATAACTTGTGAATTAAGTAAAACCACGACGGATCAGAAAAAAAGTTAAATCCAAAACATTATCCTTTAAATTTTGCAAAAACCAGTTACAGTATATAATTATTTTATTGTAATCTGGAGGTAAGAGCTCTTGATACAGTTGTAGTCTGTATGGATGCATATTTAAATCTTTTTTTTAGAATTGTACGGCAAGTATCATAACCAAATTCACTTTTGAGCAAGCCTTCGGATTGATGTGAAGGGTTCGTTTTGCATTCGATTTTGTACATCTGCAATTTGTTCCGTAGTTCTCACACGTGGTCTATCCTGAAAGCAGCTACAGTACGTCGTACTTAATAAAAAAGTCCGTTGCTGTTATTTCAACGTTAGGAAATCTTTCTCTAAATTCATTTAAACAAGCCTGTGCAGTGACCATTGTCCAACCATTGCCCCTTTCGAAAATATGCTTCGATTATAAATATTTTAGGTTCTGGTTAAAATAAATTCTTCAACAATTATTAACAAAAAATTTATTACATATAATAACAAATGTAAAATGACAGCTTTTAATTTTCTGGTGTTATAATACACATGACTTCAAAATTCCAAAGGTATCTTTGATGGAGTTACCTTTTGCTCATACTATAGTTTTAAAAAAGTAATTAAGAAAAAGTAAGCTATTTTATAGTTATTGGCACACTTAATACAATAATTGTTGGCAGTACACATTTTTTTAAACATGATTTGCAAGTAAAACTGCTTGATGTTGATGGTGGTTGATATTTCAAAACTGATTGACTTTGGATATATTTTTACGCAAGTAAACTACAGCCATTGAAAACTTCTTGTTTTTTCTCAAAATTATATTCTTCCATATCTAGATGAAAGTTTATAACATGGCTAGGTTTTTCATGGATGATCGGTATGGTCACGCAAGAAATAATATTGATGTTCTTGTTTAAGTTAGATCCTGTTTACTTTCTGTTTCATTAGATTCTTTATCTACTTCATTGGCATCTGGAATATCTTGTCCTTTTTCACGTTTTTTATCATTATCATTGTTTAATATCTCAAATTTTTCTTTCTTGATATTTACTTTTTTAGTTAAGTGAGCTTTGGCCGTTCTTTGGCATTTTATTTTCGTTATTTTGTTAGCTTTAGCAATGGCATTTGCCTTCTATGTTTCTAGTAGTTTTTGTTTTCGTTCTTCCTTTTCTTTTTCCAATGTCTGCTTTTTATTTCTTTGTCATTAAGAATTTCTTCCATGTACTACTTGTGAGAGCAAAAGGAGTTCTTTCAGTGTTTTTTACCTGTTCGTTCTGGAGTGCGAGGTCATACTAGATGCTCATTCAAACTATAATGAAGCACTTTAATTGGAGATTTTTCTAAACATATTACTTGCTCTCGGGCATCTTCGAAGCAAGTTAAATTATTGGTTGAACTATAATTAGACGTAACAAGCAGAGCTTCAACAGTAGTCTTCTCTGATTCATTGTTTAGGGAAATCGTATCTATACCTTCAATAATTACTTCCATATTTTTTAGATGAAAACCAGCCAAAAGCTTCGTTTTAGAGGAAATAAGGATGTTCATTTCGTTTAGACTAACCTTGTTTGCTGGCGAGATATCTTTGGTGGGCACGTCAGTAGAACTATACTCATTGAACACTGCATACTGAGCAGCATGGCTAGGAAAACTTCGTTCGTCTAAAGATACAGATATATCATTACTACTATTAGATATATTTTAATACCTTCGTTGACAAGGTCCATCCACCAATTAAAAATTATTAACATCGACTGCTTTCCAAATCCTCCGAAAAGTCTCCAGTAGAATCCCCCGCTGCCTTAAAACTATCAAGTTTCTTGGCTCCAACTATTTCTGTAAAGTCTTCATAAGTTAATAGTTTGGAAATAACTTTTACTCACAATCAGTTAATAATAGGTACCTTTCTAACCTTCCTAAACGGTAGGAAAGTGAGTCATTGTTTAGTTCACTTTCAATGAACTTGTCAAGTTACCTAGCAATAGCGTCACAGATTCCTTTGTTAAAGTAACTTATTAAACTGCGTATTATTTGAAACTTACCTAATTAAATATATAATAACAAAAACCGATGATGAGCAAAATAGTATACATACCACGGTGAAAACTTTCATTCCTGTCTCGAGATAAAGTTAACCTCGACGCTACGCGTCTCGGTAAACTACTTAATCTCTCTACAGTAATGCTAATGAAACACTTCCCACCTCGGTATGGAATATACTATTTCAGAATTATTCTTTTAACGGATTTACCCAATTTTTTTTAAAATATATAGTATTTGGATTCCATGGATGTATGCCTGGTGGCACGGAATTCATTTTTCATTGTGTCTGCTTTGATATAGCTATCCATTACTGTTTTCAGTATAGGAGCAAATTTTCCTTTAGTTAAATTTTCAGCGAGAAGATCCCTTCTCCAATTAAGAACAGCTATCTTCCAGCCGTTCTTCATAGGTTTGAATTACGGAAATGTCGGCAACCTGTAACACCCTGGTAACATTGGGATAGAGTTATATCAAGATAATTGCAGTCTTGAACACAATTCCCTTAATTTATAAGTAAAATTTGTACTATGTCCATTAAAAAACATGTTAATAGAAAAAATTACATTTGCTTTTTGTAAGACGGGGTATAAAACATTACCATGTATGTATTCATAGAATACTTCTCAGGTCATCCAGCCATTGTCACTACAGCATATATCTCTCTGATCTGGCACAGATTAAAAATGTCTGTGGGCAATCTTTTATAAGGGTAAATTACATAGATGGTGTGACTGGGCCAGATGCCAAAAAAGTAAACATAACTGTTATCGAAAACTTAGCTTGGCCTTGATCAACCTCGTATACATTTCTACAATAGCGAGGTGCGAATACTTTTCTATTTTTTGGGCAAAGAACGAAATTTGTCTCGTCTTCATTAAATATTCGAGTTGGGTCCTTCAAAATATTGCAATATATTTCTCCTTTAGATTAAAGTTATTCCATCAAACCACTTTCTGATGGCGATTTCGCCTACTTTAGCACTGGCTGATGTTACAGCTTCAGCAATCCTTGCTGTTAGCTGAGGGTGCCGCTTAAGAAATGCCTTGTACCATCCCACTCCTGGTCTGTTTTCTGTAAAGGAATTATCTCTAGGTGATTTCTCTAAAAATTCTTTAACTCTGACTTGAATATCTGAAATAAGCCGAGAAAAATCTTTTTTAAAATTTGAAATAATCCGTCCCACTAGAATGTTTTTTCTTCTACTGAAAGGATTGGATATGGTCCATGACCGCTTTTTGTTACTGCTTAATCCAGATTGAAGGGTTGCTCTAGGAACACCGTATAATATGGGAGCTCTCTGTTTGACATTCCATCTTGAATTGCCGCTTTTGGCATTTTTGATTTTCTGTAAAAGAAACTGTACTCATATACCTAAATGTTTAATTATTATTATTACTATTATTATTTTTTATCATTATTATAATTTATTATTATTAGACACTCCATATTGGGACTCAGACAAAACAATTATTTTAAACTACAGTCATTGGCACACCATATATTTAGTTATTTGCATAATGCCAACAACTGTGTTGAATTCATTAAGGTTAATTTTAATATTAAATATACAAATTAAATCTACTTTTAGCAAAATCATAGATCCATTAGATGCATTTGCATTATTTTAGGCAAAACACAGTAATTGGCACATATGCCAGTCACTGAAATGTGTAGTCAAATTTAATACAGTTATTGGTACCCTTAAAATTATTATAGCCTATAGCCAGTGGTGTTATCAAGTCACAAAACAGACTATCACAAAACAGACTATCACAAAAGAATTAATAAAACTATTATTATTACACACTTAAAATTTTTGCCTCTGCGCTAATGATTTTGTTTACCAAATAGCAACACATGCCACTGTCAACATATGTTCTAATACAAAACACTTGTTACCAACCAATATTATTACAAATTTCTACATTTGCAAAACACATTGCCATCTTTTGTTGAATAGACGCAATATTTACCTATCGCTACCAGAATTCTTATTTTTGGGTAGCCAATGCCAATAACTGTGTGGGTACCAACAACTGTACGCTTGCCCTATCTAACAATTACGAGGTCGTCACAATGAAACTTGTATAATAAAGTTAGTTAGTTGCAAAATTATCAATGTAAATTATTGAAACCAATATCAAAACAGTTACAAAATCATTAACAGAAATTTTGCAAAGCATGTGGCAATAACAGGGCCTTCAATACAGTTTCCAAAACAGAAGCCATACACAAAATATCAAAAATAAGGAAATGATCAATGCCACTCAACTTTCGTGGAGCACACTACAATAAATATATTAAGGGCCGATTTTACAATGCAAGTATCGTAATAATATTATTCTGCCCCTCTTGTTGTAAGCTTCAAATTATGTAGTAATAATATTAATTGGTATAAATAAAAGAAGTATTACCACGATTACTATGCAGTTTTAATAAGAATAACTGGCTCTCTGAGGGTTTATTAAAAATTATGCTTTGTTTAATTATATGCAATAATTAATCGTATGTGGCCCCCTATATTTTATTTATTGGCAACTAAATAAACATAATGCGCAGGCTAGCTTTTGAGATCTCAATACCAAAGGGTTGGTTGTAACACACAGTATAAAATTTATCCTAGTATAGCAAATGCTCACCTTCAAATGAGTGACAGTCAACCTCAAAGATTGACGGAAAAACGAGCTGATCGAACCGACTAAAATCCAGCGTAATTTGAATGCAAATCGACCAACAATTAATAAATTTGCCTCAGGTAAACAATAACAATGCAATTTAACGAATTAAGTTGTTTAGCTAACCTACGTCATAGGTGACGCCAACGGGCAACTGTTTTATTTCCTGCTTTACGAATTCATGTCGGTCTATTGCAAAACGAAGTAACGCTAAGCTTGTAATTTCCTTCAGGAACGCTTCCTGCGGCCGCCAGCGCCACCTGCTTTTGGACTACGAACGAAGTCTTTCCTAGACGCTGCACGTGCTGTCCACCTCTATCGGCTTCCATCCTTCTCGAATAGTACTTCAAAAGTTGACCTCGGACCTGGATCACGTTTTCAAGGGACGCCAACCTCTATATTTTCTCCTGGAACGTCTTCAAGTGCTGATATCTCCCACAAACAAGGGCCCCTCTATACTCTCCATTCTGCAACTTGCCAAAATAACGCATCAAAGTCAAATGCAAATGAGCGAAGCTTTATGATCAATTTCCTCTGGAACTGCACTTTGTAACTTTATTAAATTATGCACAACTGGCTAATAAATCAAAACCAACAACTGGCACAAATTATAACATTTAACGTAAGAATTCAAATCAAACTGGGAACCAATACTATAACACAGCTTTTTGGCTTGGCTTCCCTAATAAACAATAACAATTGAACATCTACGTATCATAGCAAGAAGTTAAAATAGGTTTCTACAATGTTTCTTCTTAAACACTAAATTGTTTTTTGCTAAATGTCATTCCGGAGCAGTTTAACCGCATTTTAATTGCTTTTATGCACTTTTAGTTTATAAACACTGATTCACACGATATTTAGCACTGTATTGTAGTCTCCTATCATTTTTAGGTTGCTTTTAACATGTTTCTTACATTCCAGTGCTTCCTTATACTGCTTTGTAACCCTTCAGCTGCATTATCGGTTGTTGGCATAATGATATGAATACAGAACGCTGCATAAACTTTTGTAACGCTTCGAAACACCTCCGTACTTAAGCAAAATTGCTATCATGTTTTGACGTTACAAATTAACCTGTCAGTCATCATAAATTAGATGCATTTTCACACCGAGCACAAACTATTAAAAATATGCCGAACGCCGCCCTGCCGATACTGTGCTATTCAAATATGAGCCTCTGTTAATTAAATTACAGTTATTGCTAATGTGACTTATTGTTGCAATAAATAGAATACCAATTATGGGCCTATTTGAATCTTTCTTTAGTTTTAGCACGTTTGCAATGCAACCAGAATTGCTGTAGGCATTATACCATACAGTATATACCTAAAATAAGCTATCTGAGGTATAATTGTCATAGTTTCCTTTGTTGCAGCAATCGTTTCTAGGGTATTTATTCCCCGGATAACTTTATCCTTGGTTTGTAGAACCTAAAACATTGCCACAACAAACATCGAAACGTTAAAATAATCAGTACATAAGTACTACATTAAACAACCACGAGGTCGTCATAATTAAAACTTGTACAATGGAAGTTAACTGTAAAATTATCAATTGTTGGAACAAATAAGAAGGCAGTTACAAAAGCATTAACCAATTTTTTTCTTAATACAAATTTCTCAAAGCAAAAAAAACACAAAATCGCAGAAATAAAAAAATTGTCAATGCTAATCAACTTTCATAGAACAGACTAGAATTAATTTATCGACTGAATGCCACAAGAAACATCAAAACGTTTATAAAATAATCGGCATAGATTATGCGGAAGTCATTACAAGATTGTCAATGCAAATTTTAAAACAGAACTGAGGAACAACGTTGGCAGATTGAACAATTACCAAGTTGTAGTAGTAAAAGTTATACAATAAACGCAACTGCAAAATTATGATTGTAAACTGTTGAAACGAATATTAAACCATGAATAAAGAAGAAATAGCAAGGTCCTCAATACAAAATTTTCAAAACTGAAATCAATCACGAATTCGAATTAATAAAGAAAAGGGCAAATCAACTACAATAATTAATGAATGAAAATGTATTGTCAAAACAGTCCAACCAAAATAAGCAAAATAAACTATATAGTAGCATGAGGCAATTAAATCAAAATAAATGTATAAACAGAAATTAACAAAAAATCAAAGCAATTATACAATCGTCAACGTGAATTTCGTGAAACAGAATGAAATAGCAAGATATAAGTAGCCATCGCTAATATAAAAGTTGATAACAGAGGTCAGATCAGTTATATGATCGTCGATATCGATTCCCCTGGAACCGAAAAATTATAAAGCAATTTCATCCAGGGGCACAAACGAGAGAAGAGGAAACTGAAGCTCAGTCATGAGTGGCTGCTTGTCTCGGAATACATTATTATTCAGACGATCAGAGCCAGAACTTTTCCATACCGATTCGGCTTAGCGTGTGACAGATTTGCATGCAAATTTCTTTCCAAGTAGATATTAGAGATTTAGCATATGGGGTGAGCCATTCCACTTGTACTTTGCTGACTCAATATGAGCTGCAAGCCCTTTTTAAACGGCGCGGTTACCTTCCCCGTTAATAATCGAGGGATAATTCACCAAGACATTTGGATAACCTCCCGCCTGGCCACCCCCGATTTTATTGCCCCGCGCGGCAGAACCAAAAATCGCATTAGCATCATTCAGAGGCGAGTCTTGCATATTCTTCGCGCGTCTGAGTTGGGGGAATGACAGGATTAGGGAATCAAAGCATATCGCGTGTGATAATCGCGACTTTACGGTTTAAGTGTCGCATATCTCGCAATAACGCTGATGACTGTTCGCGAGTGTCTCGTAACCGAAGTTGATCCACTTTCGCCCCCGCGGATAAGTCACCGCGATCGCGGCTGGATCTCTCTCTTTTTTCGGCGACACGTTTTAATGAACGTGTGGCCGCAAAAAGGAGAACAATTGTCCATCAACACGAGTAGCTCGCGTGTTGCAACGCACGAGCGAGCAAAGCTCCTGACGGCGCCAAAAAAGGCGGGTGCCAAGACCTCTCAATGACGAACGAAATTGAGCGCAGCTTTGCGCCCGATGGGACATCGCGGACCCACGGCGACGAAGCACCTGAAGAAGTGAAGCAATTATGTTTGGTCACAGCCGATTCCTAGGTTTGTTTGCGGTTCGCGTTTGTCACACGAAGTTCCGATCGAATTACCTTGATGTTAGCGTCATTAGTTCCGGATGGCGAGGCAATCGCATGTTGCTAAGATAAATACAAAGGCTGCTCCAGCTAGTCGCAATTGAAGCAAATAAATTACTCATCACGTTCGAGTAATACCATGAACAGAACAGGCGCTAGCAGTGGAAAAGGCTTAAACGCCTGGTACAACAATTGATATAATTTATCAAATGCCTGGAACCAAGTATTATAGTAGGGCAGCTTATCATGAAAATGTGGACACACCGGACAAAAGCTCCAAGTTTTTTCCAGGTGCTATTTAAATAATTAGCTTTCAATTTTTTATAGAAACCAACTCCTTCGTCGGCCATCTTAGATTTTATAGCGGCCATTTTGAATATAAATATATATTATCAATATCTCGGCTTCTAAATAACTTAGTATCAGAAACTTGGTGTCTAAATATACATATTTGGGGTCAGAGAATACAACTACACAATTTAAAATGTATCAGACTATATATTTATTCACTAATATATGTACCAATTACAAACTATTCACCAATTAATCTCTATTCAGAACTCCCATACAAAAGATAATGATAAAAATAAAGAAAACATATTACTATTTAAGATTTATGTTTCTCTGTTCTCTCAACTGTACATAGTGATGCAGCATAGGGAGAGTGACATGACTACATTCTTCAGCCATGAGAATAATTATTTTCCTCCTTCACTATCTGACAATGGAAATCTGCACTTCGGAAAGAAGTCTGATCTTATGAACATTCTGGACAAGGGTTCCCCAAATGATCCTCTCTATTATGTTGATCTGAAGCTTCTCTATAGAGCCGCTGTTGTCCATATCCTCCCCCCCAACTACCAACATCGTCACATTGATGATTATGCTGATCACGTATTCATTCCACACATAAATAAACAATTAGAAAGCTGCAAACGAGTTGATGTAGTGTGGGACAAATACAATCCGACAAGCCTCAAAGAAGCCACTAGAGAAAATCGAGGTAAGAGTGTTAGGAGAAAGTGTAAAGGGAAGAACAAGCTCCCACTTAAGTGGGTCGATTTCTTAAAAGACCCCACCAACAAACACTTCTTGCATTCCTTTAAAAAAAATGGCAAGTGTTGAATGTGCCGAAAACAAGGTAATAGTCGTCACATGTGATGATGAAGTTATTCTCCCAGGAACTGATAGGTCCATGCCACCATGTGACAAGCTGATTATGCACTTACAGGATGCACTTTTGAATGGCTGTAGTAACTGTGTGGTGCGTACTGTTGACACGGAAGTAGTGATAATCCTCATTTTCAAGTTCCATCACCTGATGCCCTTATGTGCAGATGTGAAGATTTGTGTGGCTTTTAGTAGAGGAGGCGAAACATTTACTTATATTAACATTAATGTTATCTACGAGAAGCTGGGTGTAGAGAAATCCCAAGCCCTTCCTGTATTCCACAGTTTCACGAGATGTGATACCACATAATAATTTTTGTACGAGGCAAGAAATCAGCGTGGGAAGCATGGAATTGTTATCCTCAAATGCCTTTACCTACATGGCACTCCACCCTTACACAGGACTTGATATTGATAATGAAAATTTTAAACTACTAGAATGCTTTACCGTGATCTTGTATGATAAAAACTGTGATTTAGACAATGTGAATGAAGTCAGGAAGGAGCTGTTTTGTCACAAGAGTAAGTCAATGGAGAAACTTCCCCAACGAAGGACGAGCTACTCCAACACTCCAAGAGGGCTGCATATCAGGCAGGAGTATGGTGTACTAGTTAGCACAGTCAACAGCATGCTCCTAATCCAGGTGCGCTGGGGCTAAACTCAGAAAATAGACAGTGCATCATGGGTTCCTATATGGAACATCTTACCTATTGCTTCAAAGGCTTGTACTGAATTGGTTAAATGTAATTGTAAGAGTCAAAGAGGGTACACTGGTAGGTGTGCTTGCAAAACTGCTCGTTGGTATTGCACTGAACTGTGCAAATGCCAATGTTTGAATACGACACAAGAAATTCACCATCTTTCATATACGATTTCATAATGCGATTGTATAAATATGTATTATCTACTCCAGTGGGATAAGTAACGCATTACGTCACTCATTTGACACTATTTCAGTTACGTAATGAAGCTCATTACACCACTCAGTTATGTAATGGTTTCATTGCGCAACTGAGTTGTGTAATGACTTCATTACGTAACTGAAATAGTGTCAAATGAATGACATAATGACATTTGCCTACTAAAATAGTTTTGAAAATGACAGATCTGACATTTCTCTTAATGCACTTTTCTCAATTTTAGGCAGTCGTAGATAAAATTTTGTACAATACATGTGTGATAATGCATCATTAATAAACTTGTGTGCTTACATAACTCGTGCTATGCACTCGTTTGTAACTTACACACACGTATATTAATGATACTGTTATCCCACTTGTATAGTAAATAACTATTATATATGGTTATTCATGTATAATTTGAATTGGTGAATAGTTTGGTAAATGGTAGCATATCATTAGTAATATGTGTAGTGAATAAATATATAGACGGATGCATTTAAATTTCTTTCATAGGATTGTATACATTTGTTAATTTTCAAGTTTGTAATTGGTACATATTAGTGAATAAATATATAGTCTGATACATTTAAAAATTTTCTAGTTGTATTCCCTGGCCCCAAATATGTATATTTAGTTTGTGATCTTAAGTGATTTCGAATGATAATACACTTATATTTCAAAATGGCCGTTATAAAATCCAAGATGGCCGACGCAGGAGTTGGTTCCTTTAAAAACTAGCACCTGAAAAAAAACTTGTGCTTTTGTCCGGTGTGTCCACATTAACGCGAAATTCGGCCTTAAGCTGCCCCGCTATTACTATTTCACATTATACCCCAAGGATGCAAGAGCTTTTGTTAAATTTATTCACGAATTTTCTTGAGTTTCGCTGTTTTCAATATTTATGACATAGGCTCGCCGTTTCGTTATTGTTATGCATTCATACGTCTAAACTTTTTTCCATTGCTGTATAAATTTCAAAAATTCATAACCTAGGAAAATTTTTCCTACTTTTTAAAAGATTGTCAGTATGTAAAGGGAGCAATTTCTTGACCATATTGGGAGATTAATTGATAGATTGCTTCTAGTGGGTATTATATTTTTTCGAAGGCCCACTTAAGTGTGGATGGAAATCCGTCGATATCGTTGAAAGCTTATTTCAGCACCTATGCGTTGTGTACACAATCGCCAATTTTAATCTGGCTATACAAGGATTATAAGTATTTCAGAAGCAAAGCTACTCTCCTTTTAACCTGATTGATATTCTTAATTTGAATTCTGTTGCCACAATGTAACGCACCTAAAGTACAGATCTGTAAGCGGTTTCGAGTGTTATCAAGCTAAGCTTGCAATTACCTTGCTCCTGAAGCTATTTTATGCATCTTTCCTTCGTGCGGTTGCTCATCTCCACATAGAAAAAATCGCGCACTACTAAAACATGCAGTTTTGGGCAGCTTTATGGTCGACGGACATTTAAGATTGGACATCTCTAGGTACCTATTTGCGTTTCCCCTTATGTTCAAGCCGTTTGTGGCACTCGAAAACGTGAAAATTTAATATATCTCGTGTAAATATGCTGAATTTTATTGTAAAGTGCTGTAGTTATAGATTGCAGTCACGATTACAGTCACATTGTTGAGAAAATCTGTCAATCTGCAGCAGCTTTGCATATTGTAAGATTGTTAAGTTATCTGTGACATGCTAGGTTTTGTCAATTTTTCTATAGTGGCTGTTAGTTTCTTCGATTTGTTTCCACTGAATGCAAAGACACATTTGACAACCCTCTGCTCGGGATAATCTTACGAGAGAGTATTGAAACGTTTGCTTTTAGTGTTTTCTGACTGCTATTATACGAATTTAAGTGTAATATAAATCGGTCGCCATAGGCCTATAGCAAGAATTTCGGTTTATAACGTAACGAACGTCCTAGATGCAAATTTTCACTAACGGTTAGAAAAACGTGTGCTATTGGAGGGCATTTCGATGAAATCGTAAAACCACTCGCTCGTTATTTAGTTTCTTTTAATTCATTCTAGCCAACAGCGCTGTGTACATACGTAAAACGTTCTGCATTACCACTAACCAAATTAATTTATCCAATACCTCTCAATAAACGGCCGATAACTGGAGTTTTGGTTTATGCAATAATGTTTAATTTCATCTGTGTTCTGATGTCACCTGGCAACCGACAAGGTTAAAACAAACAGGTACTCTGATTTCAAACAACAAATTTAGTTTTGATGATTTTTCTGAGTTTATTGAGAGGTCTCGATAAAATAATAGTAAATAATAGTAAATTGGTTAGGAATTCTAATTGCGCAAAATTATGACCGGCAGCTAGGGTGAAGTTTTTTCTTATTAAGGCAACCTGTTAGTGTAGCAATCCTAATTTACATTTAAGGTAATTTTTTATATTTATCGTGTTTTCTAAATTCTATAGTAGATGATAAAATATTGTACACACACAAGCGTGAAGCATCTTTAGTCACACTGTTCCACGCATGTCCCACACTTTTATAATAAATAACTAATAAAACGGCATCACTGGAAATAAATTCAAATATACAAGGTTATAGGGTTTGTACCTCTTATAATTTTATTTGAATTCACCTGATTGTAAGCAGTGGCCAAACCTCTTTTGCGTTTCTGAACTTTTTCGCATGCGCAATATGTATGTTTTTAAACTGAGCACAAATATACTGCTATAACCCTGAATGATATTAATTTCCCAGCTCATAACAAATTTCGGTGTTAGATAAATTTTTGTAAATTATATGCCCTCTTGTATAAATTATTGATTATTGGTGTTATTAAATATTTCTAGCTCTAGCAGAATAATTACTCCTAAATCAGGTCGGTTCGTGCATTATACAAATTGTTATGACATTTGAAAAATAGTTTTGTTTAATAAAAGCTTACTTCAAAAAATTATGACAGTTCGATAATTGTCAGTGTCAAATGACTGTAAAAGTAGAAAATCAGACAAAGCATATTTGTTACAATGCCTATCATTCAATAAACATAAAAAATATAAGTAGTTCCTTTTTATAATTACTTTACTTCACTTTATTGATGCTCTACTTTTAGCTCTTTTAACAAATACCTGCAGTTGTCACCTGTCCAAGCAATTCAATGTGCCTTTTCACTGATCCAAGCGTATTCCATCTGCTTACAGAAGGTTTTCATCTGCGCACCAACCCAAGTATAGATGCAATCAACTGCCAGTAACTGCAAACGTACTCCGTCCAAATAGGAAAGGATACTCGTTACTTCCACCAACAAGCTTGACAAGATCTACTACCAGTAACTGCAATGTCTCCTATCCACAACCCAGTAACAAGAATCTCGATGAAGTCCAATACACAAGACCCTTACTCCAATAAGAAGCTCGACGAAGTACAATACCAGTAAATGATAAACCTTTTATACAATTCACTTGATGTAATTAATTAACAATAAACTCAGTGCAGCACCCAATTCCAGAAAATACTTTCGTAGATTGTAGCAGTTTAGCTTATCATTGTACTCCTACCATATACCTTCTTCTTCATAAATCCATTACATAGTTTCTTTTAAAATTAACTTTTATCTCGCCTCGTTAATTTTATACAATGTTTACCCTTTTATCTACCAACCAGATTAAAACATCACTTTATAAAAGGGTTTTATTTTCAAATTTTAGCTTTTCACAAAATAGTATTAGATGTTTTTTCTAATCTAAATTTTATTTTTTCATAATAATAAATTTTCTCCCTTGTAATATATTGCATGATTTTTTTTAAATTTAACACTCCTGATAATATGCTATTCTTCTTCTTCTTTTAGCCGTCTTGAGCCCAGAATTGAGCATAGGCCTCTCTTAGTTCTTTCCATCGGTTTCGGTCCTGAGCCGTTCTTATGCAGTGTAGTCCTGCCACCTTCTTCAAATCATCATACTACCGTGCCACTGGTCTTCCTCTCGCTCTTCTTCCTGTCCATGGTCTCAATTGTATTATTTTCCCGTTCCACCTATTATCTTTAGTCCGAACGATGTGTCCCGCATAATCCCATTTAAGTCGGGATGCGCTGTCTACTATGTCTGTCACTTTAGTCTTGCTGCGAATATATTCGTTGGTCTTTCTATCTCGCAGTGACAAACCCAACATTCTTCTCTCTATGGTTCTCTGCGATATTCTCAGTTTGTTCGTCATTTGTTTCGTCAAGGTCCATGTTTGTACTCCGTATGCAGTTACTGGTAGGATACATTGGTCGTATAGCCTTGAACGCAGCCGTAAAGGTATTTTTTAGTTGGTTAGTAGACCTTTGAGTTTTGCAAATGCCGCCTATCCCAGTCTCATCCTTCGTTCAATTTCTATGTTCTTGTTATTCTTGCCCAGTGCTATTTGTTGGCCCAGGTAGACATATTCGTTCACGTTTTCTATCTTCTGATTGTCGATTGTTATATTTATATTTCGGGGGCACATTGTTTTCGACTTATTCATATTTATTTTCAGCCCTATACTCTCTGACATTTCCTTCGGATCCATTAACATTTCTTTCAAATCTAGAGGGTTATCCGCAAAGAGTACGATATCGTCAGCGTATCTTAGGTGGGTTAGCTTTTCACCATTCACCGTGATTCCTCGGTGTGACCAATCAACTTGTTTGGAATATTCCTTCCAAGGCTAGATTGAATAATTATGGTGGGATGGTGTCGCCTTGTCTGATTCCTCTCTTCACATCAATATGCTATTACATTTATTTATACCTGAGGTATTAAATGATTTCTTCAAATACTAATTGATATTAACTTTCGACCTCAATTCAAGTAATAATCTTAAGTTATTGATTCTTTCTGCATTTATGTTTAACTCCTTTTGCAGTCTACCTTTCAAATGTGTTCTAGAGCTGCAGTGAATAATTTTGGAAATACATTGTCTGCTTGTCTATTTTGTTCTATTATTATACCTGTATTCTTTGCAGGGTTACAATGATTGTGGGTTTTACATATATCTTTCAATAGGTTACAGGAGAAACCCCATTTCCGTCGTGTAACAAACCTAAAGGTATCCAGTAGCTGAGCGTGATGGGTGGATCTTAAATTAAAAGAAATGACTCACTCAAGAAAGTAAAAACAATAAATTGTATTCGGAAAATACGACGGAAATTTCTACCATCAGGATGTCCCTCTCGGCGATAGTATTCAAGGACATGCTCAGCTCCAGGATTTGCACCTGTCATTTTATGCCTGCAAGAATACACAAAACTACACTATCGCTTACAAATGCAAATTATGCACTAAATTTAAGAAAATTATAGAGTGAACATTCATAAAAATACACTTATGCGAGCATCAGCGGAAGGCCAGAATCGCAGCAAACAATGGTAGCCAAAACAATCTTTACGAATTTTACTTGCGTATGACGTCACGTCGAGCGAAAAGCAGAAGCCTTCATACGTGTTCATCTGCGAAGCAATTCCACACAGGAAAAAGCTTTGAATAAACTAGAACTCACTTACTTATTACGTATACAATATTGGCGGAAATTTACGTATGCTGAAAGTTAGTTTTTACCTATAAATCACACATGCAATACTAAATTATGACGCGCAGCCCGCATTTGATGAAAACAAAATGCACAGCCCCAAGAATGACGATGTGAGATGTTGGCTTCAATCTACAAGCGATCTAAAGAGAAGCATTGACAAAGCGGCAGTTTAAAGATTGGCCACGTTGGCAGCGAGATGTTTTTCCAAGGCTGGGTCAGGATACAGAATGTCGATGCAGAGGGCGTTGGGAGACAATGCGGGAAATCGATATGAGACACTCGCACGAGACAAGATTCAAAATTTCAGATGGATAGGCTGCGCTTTGTGGAACTGGGTATAATCGAGACGATGGTAATTAGGAAAAATTTGTAGAGTAAAGCTTTACCAAGTAGCCACATTCGCGAGAAAAAACACTCACATACGCACAAACTCTCTGGTCGATGATCGCTGGTTTATGATTGCTTTACTCCCCACCCCCTGACATCTTGAATTGAGATGCATTTAGTCGTTTTCCGGACCTTTTACCGCGTGTATAAAAAGCAGTGGCGACCTTGATATCTAACCAGTGCTAACAGATAATTTAAAACAACAAAAGGCTATACATCTACCTTACAGTCTATTAAGTATTACCCAGTTCCCTATTGTATCAAACGGTTTGCTGTAGTCCATAAAACCCGTTAGACACAACTTGGAAACATTATTTTCTACCAGTGGGGTGGCTTCTCTCCGATTAGGTAGGTACTTATGTTAGCAATTTATATAGTTTTATTTTGCCAATAGCTTGCGCATTGTCTATGAAACATCCATACGAAAGACCGTTGTTTATATTCGGTGGTAATGTCCATAATTGCCGCCAAATGATCTGTTGACCCAGTTATAAAATTATTTTATATCTTTAATACTGTGTTAAGAAATCATATACCCTAGCAATATTCTATGACGTTTACGTCGGCCCATCTTGAATTGAAAACACAATTAGTACACGAATTTACATGCCGCCAACTTAAGTCACAATTTATGCCTGACCAGGATGAGGCGATTTGCGATAAGGGCAAAAGCTCTGAGGGTGCACGAGTTCGAGTGCAACAGATTCCTTCCAAGAGATGGCTCAGATACAGGGTATAAAAAGATGGTGCCAAGGCGGTCGAGTTCAGTTCTGATTCCAGAGCTCCTTCTGAAGAAATCGAAATCCTGAAAATCTGACCTGCTTCGACTACTAGCCCACCAGAGCTCAGAGAATATGTCGCCAAAAGCTCTTCGGGGCCTCCCCGAAGACGCAGATTGCCACGTGATAGGTGCAAACTTCAACGAAATGTACGACTTACGTACTCCTTAAGTACCGCCAGGTGAAATTACAGCTTTCGTTTAGACCCCGTGAACAACCGGAAACTTGCTGCGCCTCGCACTAAAAAGCCGAGTCCATCCCAGATTATTTTTAAGATAAAATTTTGTCCTAAAGTCGCCCTTGGGTTCGTCTAAAGTGGTCCCAAACACAGTATAGCACCTGTATTACAACTTTCATACCCAGGGAGAGCCCTAAAAGGGTTATTTGCATATATTTAGCAATTTGTGGTTGCCCACGAATGTAAAGAAAGCCGATCAGGCGTCGCCATTAAACGTTCTAATTGCAGAAACTGCCGGTCCACAGTTGAAGGTTTCTCTATGATACCACTAGATACGCCTGGATGCCGTCTTGGCTGCCTATCCTGAAGGAGGCGAGGGTGATTTGTAGCTTTGATGTACTGAAACCAACAGATTTAAAACATACTATAATTGCGCCGTCAAAGATGGCGTTTGTTATTTATAGTTAACGGGCGGACAAATTCAATGGAAATAAAGTATTTCACGGTGGCTGTGGTATTGACGGCGAGTGCATAAACTCTGGGTGGACAGCGTACGTCGTTTGTAAATAAGTTTGGACCACTCGGAATAATATAACTGGACATTTTTACCTTATGCAAAAGTCTGTTTTTGACAGCTCAAATCGCCGGTGAGCGCTGGAAGATTTAGGTCAGTCCGGACGCACGACAAGCAAACGAATTTGTCTAAGTCGAGGCCTCTGGATTATTTTCTCCTAGTACGTAAGTAAGTCGTGTTTTAGGTTAAATTCATTAAAAGGTTATGATACTAATGACCTGGGAAAAGTAGCATTAAACGGGGGTTCTAGCAAGAAACTAGGTCAGGAAATTGAGAAATTGTCTAGCCAGATGGGGACCATATTAGCCAGGTCAAGAAAGGAGGTCTAAACTCCGGGGCCAGGATCTAGAGCTGTAGTAGGTAGTTACGATCAGGTTTGGGTTCAAGTCTCAAGTGTCGTTTCTACTTTTATACTCTTCGGCCACTTCGTCATCGGGGCAATGCTAGAGGGGATTGAGAAATAACTGCGTGGTGTACTGGTTTAAGGCACGTCCGCGTATAGCGGCTAAGATCACCTTATCGGAAATCCGAACGCTATGGAGATGTGAGTAGAGATTGTAATAGAAATTAGCGCCATTCAAATTACTAGCACAGTATTTGTGCTTTAGGTAAATTTGAGGTGAGGGCTAACGTAACATCATAACCTCAACAAATTATTTAATGTCACTTGAAATTATGTTAATCGTGTAATTGTATAATTCTTTAGTTTTTATTATTAAAATACTGATCCAGCTAGGTTAGATTTGAGTTGCATATTCTACTCCATTTGTTCGATGTGGTAGGTATAGCATTCCGAATATGTAAGTATATTCTTTAATTATTGTTACATTTAAAATACGTTATACAATTAAATGCAATTCATAAGTTGGACCTATATTATGATGACCAATATACCGAGCGACTGGATTCAAAATAGAACATAGCAGAAACATGGTATATAACAAGGTTGCTAGAAACATTAATATAAATTAAGAAAAATTGCTTAAAAATTAGTAGCATAGTGTGTTAAGTAACTTCCTGCTTCATTACAAGCATTATCCCTCTTATAAGTTAAAATAGGAAGCAGCAATTTTAAAACGTATGATGTGCTATGCATGTTGCTATTTTTTGTTTTGAAACCGGTCATCGGCTGTATGATATATTTAACTTGTTCTGAATCTATTCACTCGAAAATAATAATGAACCCTGGCTTACTGAACTTCCCATTCTGACGCGTAAATGCAAAAAGTAATTAAATCAAAATTAACCAGATCAGGGTAAACATTACAGTTCTAGTACTAATTTTTGTTTAAAGAAAATATTCTTGTACCAGTTAGTTCTATTTATATTTAATCATGCTCTTCAGAAATTTCCTTTTTTTGAGTTTGTCGATTGTCACTTGAATTGAAAAGTTTGTTGCCGTTCGTCAGTGCGCTATTTAAAGATTGTGATTTTTAGTCGTACAAGAGCATACATTTGGAAAACTTTTCACAAAGCTAAATTTTAATGCAAATGTGTATGTTGAGAAAACCATATTTTTCACCCGTCTCTTTCTTTTTATTGCTGAAGTATGCCTTCCTGTTTCCATTTCGCTTTTGTTTAAAACTGTTAATGTCAATTTTGTTCCAGCCTTTTCATAATCGTTACGTCGTAAAAATTTTTTCACTACATATTAAAAAAACTACATAGTTGTAATTGGAAAAGGTACAAGAAGAACTGTTGTCTTGCATCACAAATTGAATGCAGGCAGACATTTTTGAAGGAAAAAATTAGAACATATTTTAACGTATTTTAGTTTTTTAGGACAAGCATCTGCCATAAAAAATAAAAAATCGAACTACTTTTCACCCTCTCCGATCTTCAGGTTTGGAATTTCAGTTTTTGATATTTGAGAAAAGTTTGTTTTTCTAACAACTTTACTTGCCAGATTCTGTCTGTCCCTCATATTTAAACAAGTTTAAAAGTAATCGGATAAAAAACAAATAATCGTATTAAAAGTTAAAGTCGTAGTTCTTTATATAAATAGTAGCTCCAAAGGTAAACCTAATTTCCCTAAATGCAATAACAGTAGCAATTTAGGTAACGCTGTGGACCAAACAATATGTTATGAAGGACTCTTGTTGAAGCTTAATAGGTAGTGTTCCAGGAAAATTTAATGAAATCTTTAGAGCAATAATTAAGACTTTGTAAAAACAATAATTGGCAACTTTAGTTCATTTAATACGACACGAATATACTACACCTAAAATTGCATATTCCAGTGTAGCACTTAATAGCCTAACTGCAAATTTTAATAATTAATAATGTAATTGACAAGGTAAAAATAAATTAAAAAGCTAGTTGTAAAAACTTTATAAGTTTTAAGCTGTTTGCTCTATTGATGTAACGATAATTATTTAAGTCCACGATAAAGTTAAATTTTATCCACGAATGAATCGTTTAACTTCGATACGAATATTCAGGAGATCCAGTGTGGATAACAATAACTCTATCGTCATGTATAATACAAAAAGTTTATTCAATCCTTATCATTTCATTAATCAATAAATATATATAAAACATAAATTCGAGCTTAGTAGGTTAGGTTTTGCTTGTTATTTGACACAGACTGAGGCAAAACTTACCGGCAAATCTCGAATTTGACATAACTTGACAGTGCAATAGTCAGGGATATAAATAGATAAAACCCATTTTATGTTTCTGAAATGAATGTTGAACTGCAACTTTAACCGTAAGAATTGAATAAAAATTGTTTATATATTTACATGTTTTACTCAGAAAGGTACCATTAATATTTCATGTTCTTTATTTCCTCACTTTCATAGATATGGTATATGTAAGACCCACTAGATTTTTAATTAAAAAAAATTTAATTCTTCGTAAAAATTTTACCCATGGCGTTGGTTGTACCTCCTTAAAAATTTAGATTTGAAAGTATCTCTTAACTAATGGTTATAGCTATTAGTTCTCTACATTTAGAATGATAAACAGTTGTAGATAGTTAGTTCTCAATATGACTTAATAAAGGCAGTACTAAGTATTTCAGGTGAACGGATGTCGACAACATGATACGATACCTAACTTAATTTACCGCTTGTTAAAATATTTAATGCCACGTTTTGAATTTTTCAATTGCTATTTTGTGAGAAAACTAAAGATGATCTAAAATTTTGACAACGACTGTTTGGCCTTTGAAGTTTTACCGATCCGTGTTATTCCATTAACACTCCTTTTGTAATACAGCGGGGCGAATCAAAATAATATCCGGTAATTCGCAAATCCCAACGCAGTTGAAAATTGATAAAAAACTGACTTTTTAACAATAAAAAATATCGAATCGCGCACCAACTTTAAATTGGCAAAAAGTTTTCAAAATTCTAATGATTGAAGGCATACCAGTTTGAAGCTACAATCGATTAACCTCCAACGTAATTCAGGCATTAGATTTAATGACATAACAACCTTTATCTACTCCAGTGGAATAAGTAACTCATTACGTCACTCATTTGACACTATTTCCGTTAGGTAATGAAGTTCATTACCTAACTAAAATAGTGTCGTATAACATAATGACATTTGCTTACTAAAATATTTTTGAAAATGATAGACCTGACATTTCTCTTAATGCACTTTTGCACAGTTGTAGATAAAACTGTGTAGGTACAATACATGTGTGATAATACATCATTAATATACTTGTGTGCTTACATAACTCGTGCTACGCAATCGTTTGTAACTTACACACACGTATATTAATGATGCTCTTATCGCACTTGTACAGTTAATAACTATTTTAAAACATACAATAAACTTGTCCAGGGATTCTCTACATATAAAAGTTAGATACTTATTTAGCGCTTGATCCCTTTTTTAAACACTTCGTAAATTCTAAACGTTTTGTGTCATTCTATTTTCTGTGAAATTTAATCAGCAATTTTTATGATTTAATAGTAAGTAACTATACAGGGCGTACGTAATCGAACTTAAAGGTGGTAATCTATGGCTAATTTTAAGAAGAAAAGTTCCTACAAACTTTTTCCTAAATTACTTCGTTTCCAAAAGACAGGGTTTCAAAGAAGCGGAAACACAATATTATCTTTATATGATTGAATTCCATGAATCAGTGGTATGGAAAATTAATATTGTTTTGATTCAAACTTAATCCTTTCGAACTAAAAGAATATGAGTGTATCATTTCAACTTAGTGTGTTCTTACAAACTTATATTTTTACCAAATAACCTTTGTATAGCGTGGAAACTAACAGCTCTACAACGAAAAAATTTTAATAGAAATTTAATCTAGTTGTATACACAATCAAAATGTGCTGTCATGTTTAATATCATTTTATGCACTTATCAAAAATGTAGTTCATAAAAGTAAATATGTTGACCTAAAATGGCTTTTGAAGCTTGTAAAATAAAAGTTTAGCGAAACCATCATAAAAAGAGCTTTATTTAAAAAATATCAACAAAGTAAGTGTAGAACAATTTCAGACATGACGCCTTGCTTTCAATGCATGACATATAAAATTCTTAATTTCATTTTGTGATTGTAGAACTATAACGAAAATGGTTTTTTTTATTGCTTTCCACCTAGTACTCGTTTCCCCTACCTTTCGACGTATTGTAATTTTCTCTCTTCTTTTTATGAAATATATATTCCACCTGATGATTTTTGCTCTTTGTTAGGCTCGTCTGCGACTGCAACAGGCTCTCCTTTGTAGGAGGTTGCCCGATTCACCGTCAGATTATTGGGCTGTTTTATCGTCAAATGTTCCATATTCTGCCTACCGACATTTCTCCATTCTTTCCCTCTCGTACTCATAGCAGCGAATTTTTCTGGGCTGGCCAAGTAAGGACGATTTTGTCTAGGAAGCCGAAGCCGAAGCTTGAAACTCGAGAATCTGTCTGCATTCAGTTAAGCTGTTACGCGCTTGTGTTGTATGATTTATGTACTGATGCCACATTGAAGTTTTGCTTCTTCTAAACATATACCGCCGGAGCAGTAAAAACATGTGAAGTAATTAAAGAAAACAGCCACTCTCAGCAAACGATAATTTTAGGCCGTGTTTTTCCATTGTTGTATTTAGTTAGAGCACCTCCTGGACAACACCTTCAGGCGTGCGACGGGCAAGTAGAACTATATAAGCACTCCTTCCCCTTCACTCAGTTATAGGTGCACTTTTATTTCTTGCTACTGTCTTCTAGCTTGGTTTTATACAGTAACCACTTCTTCAAATTAACATACGTTCATATATTTTTCCTCATGTCCTTTCTTATTATACACCTATAAGTTGCGTACTTTGTTAAATTGAAAAACAGGCAATCGAACTATTCTGACCTTTGTTCTCCTGGCGATGTTAACGTTCGTTCATATTTTATTCAATTTATCTTCTCATTGTTAGTCTTATGATCTGCTCTTCACAGCTACCTTTGTTCGTAATCGTGAGAGCAAGCTATATAAATTGCATTACGATTTATACCTTACTCAGATACCCTGATATCCGATAACGTAATTTTTCTTAACTAAAGTTTAAGTACCAAGTTCTTACGTTTTTACCGAGCTCTGTAGAGTAGTGGTTACCACGTCTGCTTAGAGGTCGAGGGTTCGAATCTCGTGGCCGTCTGCTCTGATTCAGGATTTTAAGTGGTTTTCCTGAGTCAAAAGAGTACCTTCTCCGAAGCGAATGGCTGGGCAGTACTTCTTCACCTTTTCTGACCTCTCTTCCATTCTCCACCCTCATTTCTCTCACCCATCCTATAATTCCTATTTTTGGCTGAAGAAGGACGCAAGGTCCCTATAGCAGGTCGCCTTCAGTTGGGAGAATTGAAATCACCCTGAACTTTACTTTTTACCTTTTTCTTACGTTTTTACTCGTAGTTACCATTTCTTCCTCCGTGTATATGAATTGAGTCGTGTAGCGGTTTTTCACCTTGTGCATAATTGAGGACTTCTTTAAAATGGTTCTATCACGCTGCTATGATTTTTTCTCACACTTTCTCACACTCGTTTGTATGAGTAGTAGTAGAGGTTGGTGAATGCTCAGTTCAGTGAGATGTTTTCTATTCATGGAGTAAAAAGCTTTTTGGAAGTTCAAAATCAGTTTTTAGCAGTTTTTCAACACACATGCACATGTATTTTGAGTAAGTAATAATAAAATAATACCATAAAACTTACTTTTTGCATTACACCGATATTGCTTTTATTTATGGATCATCAATTCGAAAGCACAGTTTGTAAAAGATATATAAAAATAAAAGCTCTCAAGTTTCCCCAGAAAGCATCAGTGCAACAGATCGACAGCCTCCACGCTCCACATTTAATCAGAGCACGTGTAACGTGTTCGAAGAAGTTGTGCACCATCCATTAGAAGCCACGTAATAACAATGTTAAGGGTAGTTACAATACAGATTGCCTTCGATATGAACGGCAGAGCCACACTCGAACTCGTATTGAATTATCGGCAAATTGATTACGTAGTGCACCGGGCAAGTTCGCTAATTTCTAGAGGCAAAGAATGCGCACGTTTCAATTTGAACATCCGAGTGCGCCCCAGGCATTTCGGGAGGATATGAAAAAACGCAAAAATCCAAATTAATAAATCAACAAATCTATCAATCACCAGACGCAGGGGCACCATTGTCGACAACTGTCGCGTATTTATCACGAAAATAAAACCGGCATTGTTGGAATTGACATTTCGGGCTGCGGCCCGCACCCAGCGGTTCCGCGTGTTACTGGAAATTGTTTCGATTCGTCCCGCGTTATTAGAGGTGAGGGTATTAATAGAATACGCGGGTCGGTATCTGTGCCATATTCAAATAGCCACGAATTAGTTTTACTTTGAATTGTTGCTTGGTACGGTCGCTAATAAACAAAAAATGGGCGGTGTAGTTTCAAAGGCCGGGCGAACAGTTGGCGGTACAAGTTTTAGAATTAACAACATGTCGTTAGGTTTTTTTCTAAAAAAGTCCAATTGAATATTTCAAAAGATTTTTTATTTAACAATTTCAAACATGAAAATATGCGTTTATAAAGCATACTTGATCAGTAAGGTTGCACAAGAGTAGCGTTCTATAATTTTTCCAAGGCCAGTTGCCATAGTAATGAATTATTGTATACAACACTAAAATAAAACTATTCAAAAATGTTCTTTTTGTATTTTCTATAAGAACCACATATAGTTGAATAGCAGCAGAAAAAAGATCTATAAATCTTCATCGGCGTAGTTACGACGCAGAGGCTACTTACCACTGTGAATTCACACTGGACAAAAACCATTTCATGGCATTTTGATGGCAATACTGAAATTATTAAGTAAAACTGCCATAAATCTGTCCATTATATTTTTAGCACATGTTAAGAGTGTATTTACATTGCCATTCTAATAGCAGACCATTTTGTAAAATAAAGACCAAGTACTTAATAAAAACAATAATTGAATTTTACATTTAGTCTGGTTCTGGAATACAAAAATATTGTTTTATGATTACCAACAATAAATATTTTGTTCTATTAGCACTTCTAATCTTCTATACATAAAGATTATTTATTTGAAAGCTAAAAACCACAACATTAAATGTAAATTTATATTTTACGTAAAACTACATACTTTGCCAAAAGTTCTGTAAATTCAATAATTCGGTTCTCTTAGTTTTCTACTATTTATAAAAATGCAGTTTTCAAATCATGATGAATAATATTTTCACAATACACAATATACAGTATGTCCCCGGAATGGGTTATAAAGAGAGAAAACGGTTTATTTTTGAATTCTCATAGAAATCACTCTTTACTTTATAAAAACCCTGCTTGTTCTCAAACTAAAAATGCACTTGCCAAAATTTAAATATCCCTCTTTCGTATACGGGGGAAGTTCGAAAATGGCTCAGGTATCAAGTACCCTTCTTTTCAAAATATACAATAATGTTAATTAGATATAAAAAAAATCTATTAAAAATTATAATTGTTTTGATTTGCTATTGATGTTTGAATCGCGTATTATTAGTTTTTTAAAGATACCTGTGTTTTGTTGACACAAATATGAGATTTTTTAGCATCAACTTCGGGTCACATAAATTTCAGGTTAAGTGAACGAAACTGAAATTCGACAATACACTCTTACCGTATCCGCCAATAAATTAAGTTTGAAGTATCGCGTTTGGTAAGTCGCAGGGTACTGGAAGAATAAGAAAAACCAGTAAAAATTGTTTTTTAGATCAGGTGGCTGTGACTTTATATTTGACCCCTACTTTTAATTCTAAGCAACTTTTTCAAATAACATTATTGTATATTTTGAAAAATAAGGGTGCTTTATTCTTGAGTCATTTTCATATTTTCGAACCTCCCCCGTATACGAAAGGTGATATTTAAATTTTGGCAAGTGCATTTTTAGTTTGAGAACAAGCAAGGTTTTTTATAAAGAGCGATTTTTTTTGAGAAGTCAAAAACTTTTTTTTCTGCTTGTAACCCAATCCGGGGACATACTTATACTCTAGGATTACAATCAATATTGATTGTTCTATAAAACTTTCTATTTTAGTACTTTATGTTGCTGAAACTTATTGAACTGTGTGGTTAAGTTTAGGAGTGCATCTATTATTTTTCTCTAAAATGTAGACTGAATAGATTTTCTGTTTCATGACTCCTCTAGGTATGGAGACTTAATTTATAGTATAAGTATTATATTAATCCACGAGAGAAAGGTTAAGCTGACGAAGCCACCAGGCCGAGAGGGGTCCCCCTCGAGTGGATTATTTGTAATAACACACGCGTGCCATACAAAATGTTATCCAACAACTCAATAAATACCTTAAAGAACATAATTTTTTTATTGACAGCTATAAAAAGTTATAGTGACAATTTAGAAAGTACCCAGAGATCAAATATACCTGGCAATGTTGAAGTGTATTGTCAGTCTATGTCAAATTCTAGATTAGAAGGTTAGGTTTTGTTTGTTATTTGTCACATACTGACGCAAAACTTAACTTGCAAATCTCAAATTTGACATAGATTGACAGTGCTACCAACAATACAGTAGTGAGTGACCTGGTTTTTATCTCACTAGTGGGTTATGGGGCACTTTAGAAGTCTGAAATTGATATAGTAATAGCTTTAAAACTAGGAAGTGTTGGATAAAGTTATTTTATCCAACACCTCCTAATTATAAGGCCATTTCTAGATCGATCGAACTCTAAAGTGGCCCAGAACCCACTAGTGAGGTAAACCATAACCCACCCGTAAGGTAAAAACCATCTCACTCATTACTTCTATTGTTGGTAGCACTGTTAAGCTATGTCAAATTCGAGATTTGCAGGTTAAGGTTTGCGTTGGTCTGTGTCAAATAACGAACAAAACCTAATCTACTAACCTTGAAATTTGACATAGGCTGACAATGCACTTCATTATTGCCAAACGTATAACACGAATCACAGGCGACTCTAATTATAAATTTATTTATTAAACGCATACTAAGTGTAAAAGGTATTTATGTTTGAGTATTGAATTTCAACACTCTTAGTGCTAAATCTAAAGGGTAACTAATTTCATAATCCATTCATTTGCGTACAGGTACTTATCTACCTATAAGTTACTTCAGAGCTATTTTTTTCAAACTGTCGTTGTGGTTCTATTTTTCATAAAGATAAAGTACCTTCATGGAACTAACTTTCCAAGTAATGTAATTTAAAATGCTTATATAGCGCACTAGCTTTGAGCATTTGTGTGTGGTGGCAATTCTTAAACCTTTTTGGATATACAACATACAGAGCAACTGATTTTGTAAACATTAATTTTTCTCTGATTAATCTACAAAGATAGGAAATTTATTTCAGATTCCGAAAGTATTTTTTTAAAGTCGGATGTTTTATATTTTTAACATTTTTCGCGCGAGTGGAATGGATTCAGTTTTAATTTTACATATCTACCTCTTTTGGAAGTTCTTTTTATAAGAAAAACGACTACTTTTCAGTAATATCATAAAGTAAAACAAAGTATCATTAAAATGGCTAAAGAGCATCAGTTGCGCCATATAAAAGAAAGGCTGCCAGTAAGAACCTTCGAACTACTGCGAAACAACGTTATTATAGTTATTAAAGTAGCAAGAGCATTATGGCCAAAATAAGAGCCCAGGATTGTTAGTGCACAAACCAAGGGCCTTTGGCCCGAAGTGCGTACAACAATCGCGGGCGCTTAGCTCATAATGCCATGATGCCTTCAACGTTTTATGTCCTACCAGTTTTAGCATATCAAAGTGATTTTGAATTACATTATTCTAATTATGTCAGTTGTAATTTTTGAAATGAAAGTTGTAGTCATGGAAACAAATAGTGTTTATATAGGGACATTATTTTGTATATAACATACCTTAAAATAGAGTAATTAGGTATTGTCATTTAATATACTGGTATGACATTTATTAACGTTTTACCAGTATATTAGCAGAGGTAACCAGGGACAGCGTAGTAATGAACGAAGAACAACATGGTTTTCGACAGAATAGGTCCACCATAGACAATATTTTTACATTCCGTGTAAAATGCTGATATCTATAAACATAATCAAATGCATGACTGCGGCAAAGGAGCCATTCCCATGTTAAATCGCTGTAGATAAAAGTATCACAAAACAAGCTATGTCCTTTAACTACCTACCTACATAGGGACATGAATTCCAAGCTATGGGGCTAAGCTAAAAAACAACATAAAACAATGAGTTAATGAAGCAGCGATTAAACCTGGACAACTAAAAAGCACCATATACAAGAATAACAACGTAACAGAATGCAAAAAAGAGAATATACAAATATGTATATGACACAGACTAACAACTAAAATACTCTTAAGAAACTTTATTCCACATAGATCAAAGGGTTGCCTTAGCAACGAAAAACTAGGGATTAAAATCTTACTTTAGAGGTATGTAATAATAGTATATTATATCATGAGGGACTAAAGTGCACCGTTTAATCCCGCGAGTGGAGTTTGTTGCCTCGAGGGCAAAGCCCGAGGGCAATAACCACTCAAGGGATTTAGGCACTTTAGTCCCGAGGTATATACGCTATTTTTTGCACTTTTGGGAACATTATCATCAAACATTTCCAAAATTTGGAATCTGTCAATTTGGAAACTGACAATTATAATTTATTACAAACTGAATTGCAGCAGGTCTTGGATAGCCTGAATCAGTTGGCAGTACTGAAGTGTATTGTCAGTATATGTCAAATTCGAGATTTGCAGGTTAAGTTTTACGTCAGTGTGTGTCAGATAACAAACAAAACCTAACCTACTAACCTCGTGTGTACATAAATTTACCATAGTTACGGTATCATTTTTACTTTAGTCCCTAGGGATTAAATGAGTTACTTTAGTCCCTAGGGATTAAATGATCTACTTTAGTCCCTGTTTACGGGGACTAAAGTATCAACTTTAGTCCCGGAAGTGCAAAAATAAATATTAAGTAGTACTAGTATTTAAATTAACCAACAACAAATCAAATTTAGTGAGACGAGCAACGAAAATTTTGAAGACAAGCTCAGGTAATAAATTATTTATAAGACTGTCTCAAAATTAAGGTAAATATTCTCTTCTTCTTCTTTAGTCCCATGAGTGCACTGCACACAAAGGGACATAAGGTTGTCAGTTTTATGATGTCTTTATGATTCACTATTTTGGCAATATAATAATAGTTACCTTGGTTGTACAATAATTTGAGCAGTCATTTTAAATTCATTCCAGTTATGAGTTATACTGTTCTGTAAACTGCCTTCTCCCGGTTATTGTCGCTTAGCTTTGCCTTTTTTCCATTTATATTGAATTCCAGTACTTGTCTTGTTATGTTGGAGACCAGTTTTCTCAGGGTGTGCTCTAGTCACTTCCAGCAACATTTTCTGATTATATGCAATTTCTACTGAGTCCAGGCCTGTTTTCCTCCATAGTTCTGTAGTCTGTATTTCGTTAGGCCAAAATATCTTCAGAATCGTTCTCAAAGATGTATTGATAACAGTTGTATTTCTTTTATTGGTAGTTTTACCAAAGCCCACGCGCCCATCTGTGTAAGAGTACCTTTAAATATTTGACTTGTGTTCCTTCCTCGATAATTATTCTGTTCATAACTTTTGAATTATGACCTGCAGTCTGCAAAAGTTTCGCCTCTAACGTGGTTAACACGCTGAGTTATTGTCTTTTTTGTTTCTGTTCTGAATATGCAGGTTGAGTTCCTCTATCTCAACAAACGTATATCCAATCCCGGAAGTCATTCGTCATATTATGATAATGGCCACGGAAGAATCAGAAATCATCAATATTTCTTCTCTTGTTATTTTGTTCATATTTATGTTCATCTCTTGAAACTCCTCTTCTTCGTTATGCCCATCTTCGGTTATATACTTTTTTTGCATAAAAACGTACAAGAGGGCCTTGTACGTTTGTTTAAAATATTCTAGCTATCTATTCACCAAATTTTTCTCCAGCATGTTTCCATCTTTATATTTCACGTGTCTTCATATTCTTCTAGATAATATATTATATAGATATTTAATAACGTCCATTCTGGCTGCTTACACTTAATTCTGTTTTTTTCTTCTTGGACGGTTTCAATTAATAATTTCTGCTTAATATTTTTTCTTCCTTCTATTAATTTCTGGCTACCTTCAGACATATTCTTTTCTATTTTTATTGTGTGGGACAACGCTAACTAATAGCTACAGTTTAAAAATTGTATTGAATTAAACGTTATAATTATACCGTGAGTTGAAGTAGGTATCTTCTTGAGGAGACTGACATCCTTTAGTCCTTATAATTAAATTGATAAGCAATGGCACCAGTCAAATTGGAATTCTGAGGGCTTCTAATTTTCTTTCATGTTTTAAATAATTATGATACAGCTGTAACAAATCCTAGTTAAAACTTCATTGCTGCTTGCCTCAATTAGCTGTAGTGTTGGGAATATAATATTAATCAGTACAGTACAGTCTCTATTATGCATTTCAACTAATGGGAGTTGTCTGGTGAAAATATCGAAAAGCTAAAATTTTATGAAACATTTTCATAAAAGTGAAATAACAACATGCGATAGACACTAGACAGTTTTTAAATTAATTGCAAAAGATCAAACATATATAGACAATAATCCAAATTTAGAAAAAAATATGAAACTTTAGCTACATACGAACTCAATAGGCTACGTTTCCATTGGTCTGATTCTTTTCACCGGAATTCATAACGCCGGAATCCGTCACGCCGGAATTCGATTCGCTGGAAGTCTTTTGACCGGAATGCAGTTCGCCGGATATCAAGATCGAGGACACTATGCTAATCGTAATCTAGGACATGGCAAGATCATGTCACACGTCAACAACCCAATATTAGAAATGGGTTCTGATCTTATAATCAAAGCCTATGACTTTAAAAAAGAACTTTACTGTACACATAAGCTGGAATCCGGACCAACCACCAACCCCAACAGATAAGAACATCGTTTTTTACACTGATGGATCTAAGTTTGAAAGGGGGTACAGGCTCTGGTGTGTATAGTACTAATCCTAGAACCAACGAAAAAGTCAGTCTAGGAAAGTTTTGTAACATCTTTCAGGCTGAAGTACCAGCTATTAACGTATGCTCAAACATCAGCATAGAAAAGAAGCTGCTCAATCGAGCACATTCTCTCAGACAGTCAGGCAGCACTGAAAACGTTAAACGCTTTCAGTACTTCATCGAGACTGGTCAAGGAATGCAAATCCAAACTTCAAACCTTGAGCCAGGGAAACACAGTAAAAATATGCTGAATTCCAGGTCACGAAGGTATTGAAGGAAACTAAAAGGCGGACAAGCTCGCAAAAGAAGCAGTCCGTAATGCAATGACCGGTCCAGAACCTGGTCTAAGCATTCAGAAAAACCAAGCCCTCTCAGCCATTAATGAATGGGTCAATACCGCACACCAACTAAGGTAGAGAAACTACAATCAAGCAACACACTGCAAAAGATTGCTAAAAACTCCGAATCCACAAACCACCAAAACCCTGTTGAGACTGAACAGAACTCGAATCAAGCAAGTAATCAGTCTACTAACAGGCACTGGAGCATTCAGAAAATTTATGCACAGGATCAATATCTATAGAGATGAACCTGTTTGCAGACTATACCAAGAGGATGATGAAACATCATATCATATCCTCTTTGAATGCCCAGCATTATAGCGTAAAAGACACCAACTCGATTGGAGCCTTAACTCTATTGACAACCGCAAGCTAGTAGGGGACATTGCAAGTCTAGTAGAAGATATGGATGTCGGCCTGCTAACTTGAAAACTCCCGACAGTACAAGAAGCCCAAAGGGCTGACGTGCGCATGCCAGCAAAAGGCAGTTGTGGAATCTAAATCTAATCTAATCTAATCTAATGCTGACCGTGGGGGCAACACCGACCGTGGTAGTGAAAAAAAATAGCAAAGATTGCAACTAACCTAAACAGACTAGAACGAGATACAGTACTTTGCCGAATTTCGTGTCATACGCACCCTACAATCCGGTGAAACGGAATTCGGCGAATAGCTTTCCGGTGAAATAATTATAAGGCGAAACGAATTCCGGAGAGTCAAAAACCGACGAAAAAATCCGGCGAATGGGAAGGCCACGAAGGCACTACACTCGCTAATACACTTAACTGCTGACTAGCACAATACTCAATGATGGCTACAAGATTAAAGTATGGAATAATGAAAAGTTGAAATAAATTACAGGATCTACTCAATCAAAGACTAAAGACATTTTATTATTTCTTTTACTACCCAGTTTTTTATATGCCAAATTCGTAGCCAAAGCTATGCATAATTAAAATATTAAAATGACTATTCATTTCACGTGTCATCTGTACTCTATATTTTATTATCAATTTGTGATGTTTGTCCTGTATCTGTTAGGTCACATTTTCGCCAATGACAAAGCCTGAGCTATGTGCAAATTATAATTTGTAATAATTATTACATGTATCTATTTCTGAAGTAAAGCAAAACTAAACAAAATGTTATTTTGTAAGGTGTTCAGCCTGTATATATTTCTCCGAAATGTTCTCGGTTTCGTGCCAGATAGACATATAATATGCATACAAAATATCATCTTCCTCCAACAAATAGTTTTTGAGTTATACCGCCAACAGACAGACAGACAGACACACAAACAGACGGAAACGTGAAGATCTGAAGATATCTCAGAAGGTGATCTTTCGCGATTACAATACCCCCTTCGTGTTTTAGACGGGGGAAGTAAGAAACCCTGGGTCATAAAAGCCACTAACGGCACGTATTTATGTTGCATCCGTATTACTCTTAATCATCGTTAGAAACAGTAGCTTCAAATAGTAAGTCAATTACAGTTCTATATGTATGGGATTTGCTTTAACTTAACTTAGATTGTTTAAAACACAATAAATCATCAATTACCTTGAACCAATACTTACCTCGATTAGCAGTAATGGAAAATTAGAAGATTTCAGCTACAGCAACCATAGGCTCATAGAGAAAACCGTTAGACACAAATCCCACAACTGAGATGTTTGGGTATACAGAATAGAAGAGTATTTACTCACGAAGCAAACTTTCGAAGATACACTAGAAACAGCGTGTGGAAATACAAAAAATCGCTAACAAGAGAAACTAAATAGCAGCAAATCAAATAGAGAAACAGAGATAAAAAGGTGCAAGATAAAAAGGAATGGAAGGCTTGGTGCTGGAAAGCTCACTGTGGAGAGCTCAACACTATCTAGCTTCACACATAACGTTAGAGATGCTTTATATGAAGTAAGTAAATAAGTAGTACCTAAGGTGAGAATGTATGTTATTATTTGATAGCATATGTTGACAATTCTTTTATAAATGATACATTTAAATCGTTTTCCGGGTTCATCTCTAAAATATTGCCATTTCATCGCTAGGTTTATGGGCGGCCTTTATTTAAAAATACGCCGCCGTGCAGAAAGGCACCCTTCTTCTGATCACCATTTCCCATGACCCCCGAACTCATTAGCAAAAGCTGAGATTCGGATCTGCTGGTTTCATTAGTTTAAAGCAATGTCAGGACGTCGATAGGGTGCGTCGCCCCGCCAACAATGCCCACTTATTGCGAAACCGTGACCAAGCAAAATCTTCGCTTTTTACCAACTCAAACGCTGTAATTCAATGATATAATTGTCCGTTCGTGTAAATAAAAAACCGTCCGGCCACAATAGAACCGTGGAGTCATGGCAGCTACTGTTCCCCCATGTCTTTCAGGCGATTTTAGTCGATCTGCATTGTCGAAACGTTGTTTATCACTTCTTTGCTGCAATCACATCGCGAAACGTGCCCGAAGTGTGCGCTAACATTCTTCTGTCGAAAGGGATAATATCCGTTCGTCGTGTGTTGCACTTTCTCCAGCGACCTTCCTCCTCCGTAGTGTAAAAAGGAAAAATTAGATCAACTTTCGGTACACTTTGCATACACAATCTGCATTTTAAATGAAGTAATAAGACTAAACTCATTTTTATTGAAAACACTTCCAATCAATATCTTATAATTATTATAGAACTTCATTCTTTAAAATAATTAGAAAATTAGTCTAAAGTGAATATATTTCAGTAGTTCAATGGACAAATTATATCGTAGCCTAAAAAGTTCGTTCCAATTTCAATCAATATAACTAGTCACATATCTGTTTGTATTTTACTTCCATATAAATGTTTGTTCGTAAATTCACTTCTTATATTCTACTTTCACTACTATCAGGTTTTTCAATATACAGGGCGTTCCGTTTGACTAAAAATCATTTAAAATGTATGTAGCTCCAGACTTTAGAGATATTCAGAGATGATACCTTTATCA
>OW679197.1:55463175-55514994 GCA_940337035.1 Agriotes lineatus | reverse complement strand
CATCAGCTTGTGTCAAGTCTGACGCAAAACTTAACCTGTTGTTTTCAAATTTGACATAGACCTACATTGCCACCAGCAATACACTTCAGCACTGCCAATCGTGTAACACCAATCACAGACGACTCGAATTATAAATTTATTTGATCTCTCGGAAGAACTTACTATGAGCTTTTAGTTCCTGGTGTGAGGTTGGAAAAAATAGTATCTATAATACGTGTGGAAAGGGTCACTACAAAACACATAGAGCGCTTGTTGTCGTTCGCGTTGCAAATTTTGTATTGGTTTTGCAATGAAGCCCTTTCCTCACTTGTGTTACAATATACTACAGGTCTGCTAAGCTTACAAATTTGAAAATGGGCGTGTAGTTTTACTGGCATAGTTTTTAGTGATACAGTCACAATAAAACATTTTAAGTGGCAAATTTCAATAATTGTCTCTCTGGCCTCATTGAGTAAATGCTCATTATTAGAAGCCTTACAAATAATTTAAAAAAAACTATTGAAATTTACCTAAATATTCCATAATATAGAATTTGTACTTATAGGGAACAATTTGATAATGATCTTTTGTAATACTGATAGCATATTAACAGATACTTAACTAAATAGAGAAGTTAATCAATTAATTTTAAAAAGTCTGCATGGTTATTAGTTGCTGTCAGTAACTTTCAAAAATTCATCACTGTCCCCATCTGAAGAACCGGTATAAACAGTGAGCATTCGGGTTTTAATTGTGTCAACACGATGATATAGCGCATTACCCATTATAGCTATGCCATTTGGAGGAAAATTAGGTATAAGTTGATTTTCTAGCCACTGCATAAAATGTGTGTGATACGTGTCATCATATCACCCGATTTGCTTTTTAACTTAAGAATCAGCAATCCATTCTCCATATGAAGCTGTTTTAACCATTTCCATGAACTATTATAACGGGTGTTCATAAACAGTCGTCATCCCAGTAGGTTTTGACTTCAGAAACGTATGTCTATTAAAATTGAGAAAAAATGCGCTATGACAGTACTCAATGACGTTTCATTGTGTTGCACGAATTAATCAAAGACATAACATTTTGTTTTTCAAAGCAACTGGGATGACGACTGTTTATGAACACCCGTTAGTACCTCTGATCACTTCTCTCACTTCGATACACACTAGGGTCATCTTCGGATTGCCAACACTTGCTAACGCTATATAATGTATGTATTTAGGTTTCACCTGACTGACAGGGTTTGTCTGGTTTTCTAGGTTTTCATTCTCTTTCAACGTTCTCAGATACAAAGAACGCCAGCCTCCAATGTCACTTCGTTCTATTAATAACTTTCTTTTATCGTGACATTTTTGTATTTAAATCCAAATAACAATAACTGTTTTCGTAAAGTTAACCGTTTCCCTGTGAAGTTTATTTTCTCCGTCAGCTTCTCTAATAATAATTTTAAATTAGCAACTTTATGGTTAACTGTGTAAGCTTCATGTACAGTTCGCCTTATAACCTCCGATCGAAATTATCCAAAACAATTTGATTTACAGGTCCTGTTCTACTTTTCTTCTTTGGAGACCGTAGCAACTGCTTGCTTTCGTTCCGGATAGCTTTTATAACTGTTATGGATTTTTCCAGTAGCTGTAGCTGCTGATTCGTTAGCTTTGTCAAGTGGGAATGTTCATCGAGCACACTATTTTTGAATATCGAAAAATTTTATAACCTTCCTAATATCGTTTCTTGTTTCAGAATTAATAAGCTTCCTCGATTTTCCACTCATTTATAACTAATCACTGTTTTTAAAACATGAAAAAAATATTAGACGTAACCTCAAAAAACGAACACATTTTCTTGCCAACAGGTAAAATTATTTTTATTTGCACTGAAATTACATTTTAGCAATGTATCGCTAGGAAAACGTAGAAAAACTAATTAGAGTTTACAAATAGAAAATAAAAAAACGCCTAAAATACAATCGCAGACAATGTGAGCTCATTATTACCAAGAATTCCAAATAGATAGTAGATTAGATTAGATTAGATTAGATTTCACGACTGCCTTTTGTTGGCTTGCGCACGTCAGCCCTTTGGGCTTTTTGTACTGTCGGGAGTTTTCAAGTTAGCAGGCCGACATCCGTATCTTTTACTAGACTTGCAATGTCCCCTACTAGCTTGCGGTTGTCAATAGAGTTAAGGCTCCAATCGAGTTGGTGTCTTTTACGCTCTAATGCTGGGCATTCAAAGAGGATATGATAGGCTGTTTCATCATCCTCTTGGCATAGTCTGCAAACAGGTTCATCTCTATAGATATTGATCCTGTGCATAAATTCTCTGAATGCTCCAGTGCCTGTTAGTAGACTGACTACTTGCTTGATTCGAGTTCTGTTCAGTCTCAACAGGGTTTTGGTGGTTTGTGGATTCGGAGTTTTTAGCAATCTTTTGCAGTGTGTTGCTTGATTGTAGTTGCTCCACCTTAGTTGGTGTGTGGTATTGACCCATTCATTAATGGCTGAACGGGCTTGGTTTTTCTGAATGCTTAGACCAGGTTCTGGACCGGTCATTGCATTACGGGCTGCTTCTTTTGCGAGCTTGTCCGCCTTTTCGTTTCCTTCAATACCTTGGTGACCTGGGATCCAGCATAATTTTACTGTATTTCCCTGACCTAAGGTTTGAAGTTTGGATTTGCATTCCTTGACCAGTCTCGATGAAGTACTGAAAGCGTTTAGCGCTTTCAGTGCTGCCTGACTGTCTGAGAGAATGTGTATGTCTCGATTGAGCAGCTTCTTTTCTATGCTGATGTTTGCGCATACGTTAATAGCTTGTACTTCAGCCTGAAAGATGTTACAAAACTTTCCTAGACTGACTTTTTCGTTGGTTCTAGGATTGGTACTGTACACACCAGAGCCTGTACCCCCTTCAAACTTAGATCCATCAGTGTAAAAAATGATGTTCTTATTTGTTGGAGTTGGTAGTTGGTCCGGATTCCAACTTGTGTGTACAGTAAAGTTCTTTTCAAAGTCATAGGCTTTGATTATAAGATCAGAACCCATTTCTAATATTGGGTTGTTGATATGTGACATGATCTTGCCATGTCCTAGATTATTAGCTGTGGTCATCCAGTGACCAGTACTTTGTAATCTGTAGGCTGCCATTCTGGCTTCACCTTCCAAGAAGATGTGCAGAGGTGGCAGATTTAAAATAGCATTCAGTGCTTGTCCTGAGGTGCCTTTAAAGGCTCCAGTGATGCACCGATTAGCTAGATATTGTATTCTGCTGATTTTGTGGATCGCAGTTGCTTGTTTTATTTTGGGCCACCAGGCGATTATTCCATATGAAATTATTGGTCGAACCATGGTTTTGTACAGCCAGAGGGTCAGTTCCGGTTTGAGCCCCCACGTACTACCTATGGCTCTTTTTCCAATAACTAATGTTTGTATGCACCTGGTGATTGTTTTGTCTAAGTGGGAGTTCCAAGTTAGTTTGGAATCGATGGTTAGACCTAAGTACTTAACCTCGTTCTCCCAGTTGACATTTGTCTCAAACAGTTTTATGTTCATTCTGTTTGTGATGTTCTTTCTACGAGTGAAAGCGACGAGAGTGGCTTTGCTGGGATTAATTCTAAGATTATTCTCTAGACACCACTCTTCGGTTATCTTTAGTGCTGATTTCATTATATTGTCTACGGTTCTTTGGTATTTACCTTGAATCAGTATGACAATGTCATCAGCGTATCCTTGAGTGTAGTAGCCTTTGTTATTGAGTTGGATCAGCAGTTCATCAACTGTGAGGCACCACAGGAGTGGAGAAAGAACTCCTCCCTGTGGACATCCCCTTGTCGCCTGCACTGTCTTTTCCTTGTCAAATAACTTGACTTTTACAACTCTAGTGTTGAGCATTGCCATAGTCCATCTTATCGTGGTATTATCGATCTGATGGTTTGTCATTGCTCTTTCAATAGAGTGGTAGGAGGTGTTGTCGAAAGCACCTTCTATGTCTAGAAATGCTCCGACTGCGTACTCCTTGTACTCCAAGGTTCTCTCAATTTTCCCCACTAGTTGGTGTAGGGCGGTTTCACATGACTTCCCTGTTTGGTAAGCATGTTGATATTTGTGAATCGGGAGTGAAGTTAGGGCTTCCTCCCTCCAGTATCTGTCTACTAATCTTTCCAACGTTTTAAGGAGGAATGACGTTAAGCTGATAGGTCTGTAAGATTTAGCTTCTGCATAGCTGCTCTTACCAGGCTTAGGGATAAATACTACTTTAGTCACTCTCCAGGCTTGGGGAATGTAGCCTAAGGCAAGACTTGCTTGGAACATGTCTTTGAGTGGGTTCAGCAGTATATCTATCCCTTTCTGCAGCATTACGGGTTGTATGCCGTCATTTCCAGCAGATTTGAAAGGACTGAAGAGGCTAGTTGCCCATCTAATCCTTTCTTTGCTGACTATTCTCTTAGCTGTTTCCCAGTCTTCCCTCCTAGGGGTATGATTGGGTTCAGCCAGAGTAGGTTGTTCCACTGCTCCGGGTAGGTGAGTTTTTATCAAAAGAGATAAAGTCTCCTCTTCCGTTGTAGTGTATTCTCCGCTTTCTTTTTTAAGAGTGCCTACTGGGTTCATGGCTTGCTTTGAGATGATTTTGTGGAGTCTAGCTGTGGATCGCGTGGTCTCCACCTCCTGGCAAAGCTTTTTCCAGGCTGCTATCTTAGCTGCCTTGATCTTTTTGCCATAGTCTGTGAGAGCCTTGTGATAGTTCTCCCAGTTATTTGTGGCTTTAGACCTGTTAAACAGACGTCTGACTTCTTGTCTGGTCTTTTCTAGGTCTTTATTCCACCAATTTGTGTGTTTTTTTGCTCTTTGCTGACTTGGGTCTATTAGAGGACAGCTACTCTGAAAGGAGTCAATCATGGCCTCTTTTAACCGGTCGGAATTTGAGTCTAAAACTATTTTATTGGGAGATCTGAACTTGAGGTGTTCTATCTTCTCTTGTAGTTTTTGTTTATATAGGTCCCAGTCTGTCTTTCTTGGGTTGTAGTAAACTCTTTGGCTTACTTCCCGTTGAGACAGTTCAAAGGTTATATAATTGTGGTCAGAGAGTGATGGTTCGTCTGAAACTTGCCATTTATTCACTGATTGACTAATTCTCATAGTGGTTATGGTAATATCTATAACTTCATGTCTATTAGTGTTGTAAAAGGTTGGAGTGTTACCTTTATTGACTACTACTAGATTGTTAGTTAAGATAAATTCTAAAAGTGACTCACCTCTTATGTTGCAGTTGGTGCTGCCCCAAATGGTGTGGTGAGAATTTGCGTCGCAGCCTAGGATGAGGTCTAGATCGTCTTGGAAAGCAGATGATACTAGGTTCTCTAGTTCCTCGCTAGGCGGTGGGTCTCTGGAATCGGATGGAAGGTAGACGGAGCTTATAATGGCTTGGTCACAACCTTCATCGTTATTCCATTTTATTTTAATTGTGGTTATGTCTCTAGAACAGAATTCCATTAGTGGTAAACAGTCTAGATTATTTCTTATAAGTATGCATGTTCTAGGACTTGCATGATTATAAATAAGCTTACCTTTAGCACCACCTAATCCACGGACTTGTCCCTTAACTATCCATGGTTCTTGGATCAGTGCTAAATCGATGTCATCTGCTAGCAGCTTTCTGCTTAGATTTGCAGTGGCTGCTTTGCAGTGGTGGAGGTTAATTTGCACTACTTTCAGGTGCTTCTTTCCTATCCTTGGAGCGGATAAGGAAAGTGACCTTATTGAGGCCTAGGTGCGCTACACAGTTGATGGATGTTAGTGCTTGTTTTGCCCTGTCATCTATCATTGCTGCGAACGTTCTACCGCCATCTTCTAGTGGAGTGACGTTGAGTATTCTCCAGGTATCGGTCTGGAGGTCTGCCTTCCGTTTGTTCTGCTTTCCGATCAAACGGAGAATAACCTCGGGTTTCTGTTTGTCGTACCACTTGGGGACGTTGAACACTACCCGGACGGAATTAATAACTTTTGCCCGCTCTTTTACCTCCAGCTTGGCATTGGTCCACGGGTGCAGCTTAGGTACTTGCTCACTTAACCAGTGTTTTGTGAGTTCGTCCTTGCACGCAACCACGTATGTACCAGCTTCGAGATAGTGGCTGGTAAAGAGAGGTGTGTTCTCTTCTTCTTCCATCTGGAAGATGAGATCTATCAGACTGTCTCTGACTAGGTCACCTTGTTCCTTTGTCAGTTTGACGTCTGGATATGCAGCAGGGTAGATGGCCATCTTCACCGTAGTGGCTGCCTCAGCGAAATCAAGCTTGCTGGTGCCTGTCTTTGGTGAGGTCGGCTTGTCTACTTTCTGCCTGGGCCTCTTTTTGGCGTTTACCGGGGAGGGAGTGGCTTCGTCAGAGCGTTGCCTCTTTTGTCCCTGGTTGGTTGCAGTTTTTTCCGATTTCGAAGGTGGGTCTGCTGCCCTCTTCTCCATCTTCTGCTTTCTTTTATAGTTTGGGTCGTACTTAATGCCCTTGGCTTCGCAGGCTCGCTTGGCGCGTTTTCTGCGTTCCTTGGCTGTAAGTTGGACCTTTTTGAGGGACACTTTGCCTAGTTGATCGGCTATGTCCGCTCCGGTTGCGGCCTTTTTCTGCTCGGAAGACTGTCCTTGACTGGAAGTCTGGACTGTCAACTCTGCAGTAGAGGCACACTGTTCCATTTTTGTCTCGGTCACCGAAGTCTGAGCATCAGTGATCGGAAGCGGTGATGACTCCATCAGTGTGTCGTCTTCACCCTGTGAAAAAGCAGTTGTTAAATCCATACAAGTGAGTATTTAATTCAACTGTAAGAGGTTTGGCTAAATACTTCTGGAGGGCGCCTGGTATCCAGAAGGCTCCGTTCATGACGCATATTATAAGTACCTGCGCCTACACCTGCTGGTGCTCTGCTTTGCAAGGGTCGCATAACACATTCGAAAAGGGGATTTTGGAACCAGAAAGGCTGATCTTCTAGACAGCCATGCATCTCTTGAGCCTGGTCCCCCGCCGTGAGATTTAGGATTTTTATTGAGGTTTTCTCCTCTTGGTCCGGGCGGTGAAGCCAAGACCCCCAGCACAGATATCTCCCGTAATACATGCCTACAGCAGAGATATCCATGTATGGTATAACGGCAATGACGTAACGAGAGGTTCGTCTTTGCCGGCATCGTTATCCCAAGTGCAGACCCTTAGCCACGACACGACAGCTGGGCTTGGGGGATGTTTATCGACTTCCCAGTCTAGATCCGCGGGGTTCAGTCTCAACTCTAGCTAACCCTGAGAACTGTTCCAGGTATTCTCCTAGCACTTCCGGTTCCATCATTTGTCGCACGGTTTCCCTAGCCTCTGCTACTGAACTTTCAATTGCCGCTTCTTCTTCTTGAACTTCTACCTGTTGCTCCTCATCCGGTAAACTCTCATACAATACTTCTCTGTCAATAAATCTAGGTGTGGATGTTACCAACGCTGAAGTCGACGGTCCGGGAATGGCAATGTCGGGGGTTGACGCTCGTACGGGGTTTTGCCATTTCTCGGACGGGGTAGGATAGATGGTGTGGACACTCGTCGTTTGATGGTTCTCAGCATAGGTCCTACTTCTTGCTGTATTGTTTGACCTCCTTCTTGCTTAATGGATGTTAGCAATTCCGTGAGTGGTTGGGAAATTGGTTTAAATTGCTCCGCAAGAGCCGTCTGCGATTCGGCGATATCTGCTTTTAAAGTTTCATATTTCCGCCTGACAGCCTTTCTAGCTTTAATAAGATCGCTTACTAACCGTTTGTCCATGTTGCTATTACTGTCGTTGTTCGTAGACTAATAATTTGTACAGCGGTGGTCCATGCCTATATAGTGAAATAACTGTCGAACCCTTTTCTATAACGACCGGCGTTGATTTCGCTTTCTTTGTCGATAACTAAAAATCCGTGATCTTTGATCCAACAGTGGGAACATAAGTTTTTAAACTTTTCGAATGACATGTCTGTGTTTACATGATCATCGTAAATGTGTTTAAGATTGGTGTGGTCTTGCCGGAATACGATTATGATATTCGCATTATCTCGCACCAGTTGTTTCGGGATTGATGAGTAAGTCTGACAGAGGTAAAAACAATCTATATTTCGATGACGTCCGAAACTAAAATAATCTCTAATTATGCTTTGAGTGTCGCATGCCACATCATCAAACACAATAACAGAATTTTCTTTCGCCTCGTGTGGTTTGATAACCTCACACCCCTCGCTGAATTCGTAGAATCCGATTTCTTTTAGTGACTTCAGGAGTATCTTCAGAAATTTGTATTTAGGTTGGTCAAGGGTTTTGGAATACAAATACAAGTTTTGAAACCGCACCTCATTGCGGTGCACCAAAAGACTGATCATCGCATTGGTTTTCCCAGAGCCGGAAGGACCAATGATCAAACCCCTTTTACATCCTATACCCAGTAAAGTGCCGTGTCGTCTGAACCTCTGTGACATGGAATTTACTGTATGATTTACTACCGGCAGCGAACATTTTTGTTTCACAAGTTTGACGTTCTTCATCGTTTTCGGACGGGGACGAACTAGCTTCTAACCGCGCTGTGCTAAGTATATATCTACCCCTTTGAACTTCACATCTTCAGTCGCTCTTCGACGAGCGTTTCTTTAAGATGAGTTATACTAGACGTAAAACTCGTAGTCGTCGTCGAATCGTAAGACGGAAAGGTCGCGGTTTGTTGAACACCCTTATTGACAAGTTACCCTTCGAATTACATATACCAGGTTACAAGTTTTGCGGACCTGGCACTTGTTTAAACAAACGGCTTTCTCGAGGTGATCGAGGAAGAAACCCTCTGGACGAGGCTTGCAAGCAACACGACATCGCATACTCACAATCTAGCAATCTTTCGACGCGTCACGCGGCGGATAAAGTTCTTGCACAGAAAGCTTGGGAACGCGTTAAAGCAAAAGACTCTACTCTTGGAGAAAGAGCGGCAGCTCTTGCTGTTACAGGGATTATGAAAGGAAAAACCAAACTCGGCATGGGAGTCTCCCGGAAACGAAAGCGTACAGAACCCATTGCTGTTATGGAAACACCCCGGAAACGAAGACGTACACTACCTATTGCAGCGCAAAAATTTGGTACGGGGATATCTAGAAAACGGAAGCGTACACTACCCACTGCTGGTGTGACGGTCCACCGAAAACGAAGGCGTACATTACCTATTGCCGCACAAAAATTTGGTACGGGAGTACCTAGAAAACGAAAGCGTACACAACCCACTGTTGGTGTGAGAGTCTCCCGGAAACGAAAGCGTGCACTACCTATTGTCGGTATTGCGCAAAAATTTGGTACGGGGGTATCTAAAAAACGGAAGCGTACAAGGTGTAGTAGGCGTAAACGTATTGGAGGCGCGGTCGTTTGTAAATCGCAAAGGAAACGCCGAATTCGTTCTAGAGTAGTACCTGTTCCCAAGAGAGGAGGTATATTGCCGCTTGTACCCATACTTGCTGCATTAGGAGCATTGGGGTCCCTCGGAGGCGGTGCTGCAGCAGTCGCTAAAGCGGTTGGCGACTCAAAGGCTTCTAAAAAGGATCTCCAGGAAAAGGAACGGCATAACAAAGCTATGGAATCCATTGCTCGAAGAAAAGGACTATATCTACGACCGTATCAGTCAAAAAACTACCGTTGAAGCTACCACGCCGAGCGTTGACGAACATCGATATTGCACAGTACGTTAAACGCTTAAAAATTCCCCATTTTAGGGGGATATTTATGCGAGATGCTCTACCCGACAAAATTCGTCAACGAGAATGTGGTGTTACTAACTTAGACGATGATGTTGGACCTGGCACACATTGGACAGCCTACGTTAAAGCTGATCGATTTGTTCTGTATTTCGATAGCATAAGTCGCTTACAACCTCCTCCCGAATTAGTAAACTACTTTCGCAGCGATGGTAGCAACAACACAATTATGTACAACTCTAATAGATATCAAAAACTCGCATCATACACATGCGGACATTTGTGTCTCAAATTCTTATATAACTTTGCGAAACCGCTTTTGTCGTCAGTTTAAGTGCCGCGCTTCATCATGTCCAGTATATTCACTCTTACGGGAGATTCATCTGTTCTTACTGCAAATTTTGACCCTCCCATTTTCTTAGACGATGGTGGCGAATACGTCTTGGGATTGTTAAGTTTCGAAACCTACTATACTATTCCAAACGTTAGTCCTCCCAACAATGAATTTCATCTTGTTGGACAACCTCCTATTATTATACCGGAGGGAGCATATGAAATTACCGACATTGCTGAATTTTTACATAACCAACTCGATTCTGATACGGGTGTTAAACGGGTACTGCTACGTGGAAACAACAGCACCTTAAAAACTGAAATAAAGTCCACCGTTCCAATCGACTTTCAAAGCGACAATACTATCCGGGACATGTTAGGCTTTGAGAAAAAAGTTTATGCTGCAGATAGGTGGCACACAGCTGAACATGTTACGAAAATTTTGAACATCAACTCGATTCTTATTCATTGCAACATCTCCGTTGGTTCATATAAAAATGGTAAGCCCGGCCATATCATTCACCAATTCTTCCCCATAGTACCGCCCGGGTACAAAATAGTGGAAACCCCTAACCCTGTCATCTATCTACCGATCAGCACGAAACAGATCACTAACTTAACTATTAAAATACTAGACCAATCGGATAATCCTGTCAGTTTTAGTAAGGAGACCGTTACGGTAACATTACATTTAAAGAAACTGTAATGGGTTTTCGATTTACCACTCCGTACCACCCCTGCTTTACTTTTTATAAGAATCGTCGCCCACACCCTCGTAAGATCAGTACGGCTTCGTCCACCACGCAGCTAACTAAAGCAAATAGAGACTTCTTGCGGTCCTTAGGCTTTACAATAGTGTAATGAGTATTTTAAATATTGGAGAGCGAGTCCTCGTCGACACTTCTATTATTAGCAATCAATTGCACACACATCAACCGTATACAAACCGTTTTGACTATAACGATGAAATTCGAATTCCAATTCCCGAAGATATGTTAACTCTTCCCGGCCTGAGCTATCTGTACCTAGAGGGAAAGTTGCGGAAGGAAAAGGGTAAAGTTACAACGGCTAAATTCCTTAACAATGGTTTGGCTCACTTATTTAGCGAAATCCGATACGAAATCAATGGCGTCGTTGTCGACTCTGTCACCAAACCTGGTATTACGTCTACTCTTAAGGGATATGTGTCCTACAGTTCCGCTGACGTTAAAAAGCTTCAAAATGCAGGTTGGTTTGCCGGCGGCGATCCTCCCATTACCGATCAGGAAGGTAACTTTAGTGCCTGCATATCGTTGAAAATCCTGTTAGGATTCGCCGAAGATTATGGTAAAGTAATACTTAACATCCGACAAGAACTCGTATTAATTCGCAGCAATACCGATGCCGACGCCGTATTCAGTGCTACCGTAGGGGAGACGGCTAAAGTTACGATTGACAAACTATATTGGAAGGTTCCTCATATCACTCCAGGTCTTGCTCAAGAATTAGCCCTTACCAAATACATCGATAAAAATATTGACACTCAAGTCGCATTTCGCAGCTGGCAGCTTCATATCATACCCGGTGTTCATGCTGTGACTCAACATTCTCACGCTATCGCTACAAGCACAAAATTACAAACCCCCAGATATGTCATCGTAGGGTTTCAATCAGCTAAAAGAGCGAAAAATGTAAGTGTTGTGTAGTCTAAAAATTCGTTATTAGGTTGTCGCAAGATATACAAGTGGAGAGAGCACAATGCTTATAAATATAGTCAGCATTCTATAAATTGAGTAATTGTTGCTCCTCGACTTGAAGAATGCTTCTATAGGTGATTAAAGTATTTCGAAGAGGTCTCGCAATGTCACCTACAGGTTGCAAATTAAAATTAAACGCAATATTGCCACTTGTAAGGGCTATTTGACGCGTTTGAAGTGGTTTGAATATGAAACTAAAAGAGCGAAAGAAATATTTGTTGTACACTCTAAAACTTCGTTATTAGGTTGTCGCAAGATTACAACTAGAGAAAGCACAATGCTTATAAATATAGTCAGCGGTCTATACATTGACTAATTGTTGCTCCTCTACAGAAATAATGCTTTTAAAGATGCTTAAAATAATTCTATGGGATCTCGTGGTGTCACCTACAGCTTCCAAATTAAAATTAAACGCAATATTGCCACTTGTAAGGGATATTTGACGCGTTTGAAGTGGTTTGAATATGGAACTAAAAGAGCGAAAGAAATATTTGTTGTACACTCTAAAACTTCGTTATTAGGTTGTCGCAAGATTACAACTAGAGAGAGCACAATGCTTATAAATATAGTCAGCGGTCTATACATTGACTAATTGTTGCTCCTCTACAGAAATAATGCTTTTAAAGATGCTTAAAATAATTCTATGGGATCTCGTGGTGTCACCTACAGCTTCCAAATTAAAATTAAACGCAATATTGCCACTTGTAAGGGCTATTTGACGCGTTTGAAGTGGTTTGAATATGAAACTAAACGAGCGAAAAAAGTATTTGTTGTGCAGTTTAAAAATTCGTTATTAGGTTGTTGCAAGATATACAACTGAAAAGAGCACAATGCTTATAAATATAGTCAGCGGTCTATAAATTGACAAACTGTTGCTCCTCGACAAGAATAATGCTTCTAAAAATGCTCAAAATGATTCTAAGGGGTCTCGCAATGTCACCTACAGGTTGCAAATTAAAATAAAACGTAATATTGGCACTTGCAAGGGCTATTTGACGCGTTTGAAGTGGTTTGAATATGAAACTAAAAGAGCGAAGGAAGTATTTGTTTTGCAGTCTAAAAATTCGTTATTAGGTTGTTGCAAGATATACAAGTGGAGAGAGCACAATGCTTATAAATATAGTCAGCGGTCTATAAATTGAGTAAATGTTGCTCCTCGACTTGAAGAATGCTTCTATAGGTGATCAAAGTATTTCGAAGAGGTCTCGCAATGTCACCTACAGGTTGCAAATTAAAATTAAACGCAATATTGCCATTTGTAAGGGCTATTTGACGCGTTTGAAGTGGTTTGAATATGAAACTAAAAGAGCGAAAGAAATATTTGTTGTACACTCTAAAACTTCGTTATTAGGTTGTCGCAAGATTACAACTAGAGAGAGAACAATGCTTATAAATATAGTCAGCGGTCTATACATTGACTAATTGTTGCTCCTCTACAGAAATAATGCTTTTAAAGATGCTTAAAATAATTCTATGGGATCTCGTGGTGTCACCTACAGCTTCCAAATTAAAATTAAACGCAATATTGCCACTTGTAAGGGCTATTTGACGCGTTTGAAGTGGTTTGAATATGAAACTAAACGAGCGAAAAAAGTATTTGTTGTGCAGTTTAAAAATTCGTTATTAGGTTGTTGCAAGATATACAACTGGAGAGAGCACAATGCTTATAAATATAGTCAGCGGTCTATAAATTGACTAACTGTTGCTCCTCGACAAGAATAATGCTTCTAAAAATGCTCAAAATGATTCTAAGGGGTCTCGCAATGTCACCTACAGGTTGCAAATTAAAATAAAACGTAATATTGGCACTTGCAAGGGCTATTTGACGCGTTTGAAGTGGTTTGAATATGAAACTAAAAGAGCAAAGGAAGTATTTGTTTTGCAGTCTAAAAATTCGTTATTAGGTTGTTGCAAGATATACAAGTGGAGAGAGCACAATGCTTATAAATATAGGCAGCGGTCTATAAATTGAGTAAATGTTGCTCCTCGACTTGAAGAATGCTTCTATAGGTGATCAAAGAATTCGAAGAGGTCTCGCAGCGTCACCTACAACTTGCAAATTAAAATAAAACGTATTATTGCCACTTTCAAGGGCTATTTGACGCGTTTGAAGTGGTTTGAATATGAAACTAAAGGAGCCAAGGAAGTATTTGTTTTGCAGTCTCAAAATTCGTTATTAGGTTGTCGCAAAATATAAAACTGGAGAGTGCACTATGCTTACAAATATAGTCAGAGGTATATACATTGACTAATTTTTGCTCCTCGACAGGAAGAATGCTTTTAAAAGTGCTCAAAATAATTCGAAGAGGTCTCGCAATGTCACCTACAGGTTGCAAATTAAAATAAAACGCAATATTTCCATTTGTAAAGGCTATTTGACGCGTTTGAATAGGTTTGAATATGGAACTAAAAGAGCGAAAGAAATATTTGTTGTACACTCTAAAACTTCGTTATTAGGTTGTCGTAAGATTACAACTAGAGAGAGCACAATGCTTATAAATATAGTCAGCGGTCTATACATTGACTAATTGTTGCTCCTCTACAGAAATAATGCTTTTAAAGATGCTTAAAATAATTCTATGGGATCTCGTGGTGTCACCTACAGCTTCCAAATTAAAATTAAACGCAATATTGCCACTTGTAAGGGCTATTTGACCCGTTTGAAGTGGTTTGAATATGAAACTAAACGAGAGAAAAAAGTATTTGTTGTGCAGTCTCAAAATGCGTTATTAGGTTATCGCAAGCTATACAACTGGAGAGAGAACAATGCTTATAAATGTAGTCAACGGTCTATAAATTGACTAACTGTTGCTCCTTGACAGAAAGAATGCTTCAAAAAATGCTCAAAATAATTTTCAGGGGTCTCACAATGTCACCTACAGCTTGCAAATTAAAATAAAACCCAATATTGCCACTTCCAAGAGCTCTTTGACACGTTTGAAGTGGTTTGAATATGAAGCTAAAAGAGCGAAAAATGTAAGTGTTGTGTAGTCTAAAAATTCGTTATTAGGTTGTCGCAAGATATAAAACTGGAAAGAGCACAACTCTTATAAATATAATCAGCGGTCTATAAATTGACTAACTGTTGCTCCTCGACTGGAACAATGCTTCTAAAGGAGCTCAACATAATTCTAAGGGGTCTCGCATTGTCAGCTACAACTTCCAAATTAAAATAAAACGCAATATTGGCACTTGCAAAAGCTATTTGACGGGTTTGTAGTGGTTTGAATATGAAACTAAGGAGAGCGAAAAATGTAAGTGTTGTGTAGTCTAAAAATTCGTTATTAGGTTGTCGCAAGATATACAACTGGAGAAAGCACAATGCTTATAAATATAGTCAACGGTCTATAAATTGACTAACTGTTGCTCCTCGACAGAAAGAATGCTTCTAAAAATGCTCAAAATAATTTTCAGGGGTCTCACAATGTCAACCACAACTTGCAAATTAAAATAAAACGTAATATTGGCATTTTCAAGGGCTATTTGACGCGTTTGTAGTGGTTTGAATATGAAACTAAAGGAGCCAAGGAAGTATTTGTTGTGCAGTCTCAAAATACGTTATTAGGTTGTCGCAAAATATAAAACTGGAGAGTGCACTATGCTTACAAATATAGTCAGCGGTATATAAATTGACTAACTGTTGCTCCTCGACAGGAAGAATGCTTTTAAAAGTGCTCAAAATAATTCGAAGGGGTCTCGCCGTGTCACCTACAGTTTGCAAATTAAAATAAAACGCAATATTCCCACTTGTAATGGCTATTTGACGCGTTTGAAGTGGTTTGACTAAGAAACTAAGAGAGCGAAAAATGTATTTGTTGTGTAGTCTAAAAATTCGTTATTAGGTTGTCGCAAGATATACAACTGGAGAGAGCACAATATGCTTATAAATATAGTCAGCGGTCTATAAATTAAGTAAATGTTGCTCCTCGACAGGAAGAATGCTTCTAAAGGAGCTCAAAATAATTCGAAGGGATCTCGCAGTGTCATCTACAACTTTGCAAATTAAAATGAAAAAGTAATATTTACACTTGCAAGGGCTATTTGACGCGTTTAAAGTGGTTTAAATATGAAACTAGGAGAGCGAAGGAAGTACTTGTTGTGCAGTCTAAAAATTCGTTATCAGGTTGTCGCAAGATATGCAACTGGAGAGAACACAATGCTTATAAATGTAGTCAGCGGTCTATACATTGACTAATTGTTGCTCCTCGACATGAAGAATGCTTCTAAAAATGCTCAAAATGATTCTAAGGGGTCTCGCAGTGTCACCTATAACTTGTAAATTGAAATAAAACGCAATATTGGCACTTGCAAGTGCTATTTGACTCGTTTGAAGTGGTTTGAATATAAAGCTCAAGGATCCATATAAGTATTTGTTGTGTTGTCCAAAAATTCGTTATTAGGTTGTTGCAAGATATACAACTGGAGAGAGCACAATGCTTATAAATATAGTCAGCGGTCTATAAATTGACTAATTGTTGCTCATCGACAGCAAGAATGCTTCTAAAGGTGCTCAAAATAATTCGAAGGGGTCTCGCAGTGTCACCTACAACTTGCAAATTAAAATATAACGTAATATTGGCACTTGCAAGGGCTATTTGACGCGTTTGAAGTGGTTTTAATATGAAACTAAAAGAGCAAAGGAAGTATTTGTTGTGCAGTCTAAAAATTCGTTATTAGGTTGTCGCAAGATATAAAACTGGAGAGAGCACAATGCTTATAAATATAATCAGCGGCTTATAGATTGAGTAATTGTTGCTCCTCGGCGGGAAGAATGTTGCTAAAAATGCTCAAAATGATTCTAAGGGGTCTCGCAGTGTCACCTAGAACTTGCAAATTGAAATAAAACGCAATATTGCCACTTGTAAGGGCTATTTGACGCGTTTAAAGTGGTTTGAATATGAAACTAAAAGAGTGAAGGAAGTATTTGTAGTAGAGTCTAAAAATGCGTTATTAGGTTGTCCCAAGATATACAACTGGAGAGAGCGCAATGCTTATAAATATAGTCAGCGGCCTATAAATTGACTAACTGTTGCTGGTCGACAGGAGGAATGCTTCTAAAAATGCTCAAAATAATTCTAAGGGATTTCGTAGTGTCACCTACAGCTTGCAAATTAAAATAAAACGCAATATTGCCACTTGCAAGGGCTATTTGACGCGTTTGAAGTGGTTTGAATATGAAACTAAAAGAGCGAAAAATGTATTTGTTCTGCAGTCTAAAAATTCGTTATTAGGTTGTCGCAAAATATACAACTGGAGAGAGCACAATGCTTATAAATATAGTCAGAGGTATATACATTGACTAATTGTTTCTCTTCGACATAAAGATTGCTTCTAAAAATGCTCAAAATAATTCAAAGGTGTTTCGCAGTGTCAGCTACAACTTGCAAATTAGATGTAAACGGAAAATTAGCACTTGCACAAGCTATTTGACGGATTTGGATGTACTCCTTGAGGGGTTATGACTTGTCCTATATCCTGAATTAATTTTTGTAAAAATTCAGATTTATCAAGTTGGATTTTGAGATTACATTTTCTTAGTCTCTCGAATACCAATTTAAAACGTTCTAAATGTCCTTGAAAAGATGTACTGAAAATAATTACGTCGTCTAAATAAACAAGACATAATTCGTCTTGCAACCCTTAATACATTGCTCATAACACGTTGAAAACTTGGGGGCTCCTTTTGCAAACCCATTGGCATTCTTTTAAACTGATATGTCCCCCATCAGTAGTAAATGTAGTTTTTTTAATATCATTGAGATCTACTTCAATTTGGTAATAACCACAGACTAAATCGAAAGTAATAAAATAATAAGCTCTACCTGATTTGTCAAGAATGTCCGTGATATTTGTTATCTATGGTCCTTTCTCTTAACTTCTACTAGTCAATGACAAATCTCCATTTCTTCCTACAAATTGGATTGGAGCAGGGTGAAACACTGGTCTCGATTATTCCTTGATGTAATTTTTTTTTAAATTTGAGCTTTTACTTTGTTTTTGTGAATTTCTGGATAACGATAAGAATATTAGTGTCGTCTTTCAACCCTTTTTTGTGTTTAATTTCGTTAGTGAAACTTGGAGTTAATTTCTTCTCTTTGAAATGTGTTTCTGTAATTGAAACAAAGTTTCCTAATCGCGTCTTTTTCTTTTCGGTTACAGTGATCTATTCTCTAGTTTTTTAGATTACGTTTTAAAGCATTATCAAAATTTCCAATTGCGGATCGATCAATTTCCATTTTCTCTACGAAATTAAATAAATTTTGGGTTTGAATGTCCAAAGGTTCTGAAATTTTTAGATGTACTAAATTTTTGCTAGAATTAATGATAGTGATATGAGCGAAATTATAGTTACAAAAGCTTGCAGCATTTCTATCTCATTTTCGAATTTCGTGTGACTTAAAATACAGTCGAACTTCCATATCTCGGACATAGATAAATCTAATATTTCGATTACTCGAATTAACGCAACAATTCCAACCTATAGCGAAAGGTAGAAAGGTTTTCGATTAAGTAAGTAAGTATTTCCAACCTAACTCGTATAGTTTTCCATATACAAATCTCTGGATAATTCGAATTTGGATAAGACGAAGTTTTCGATACCTCGAAGCATTTTGTAAACCCCTAGTGCTGGATTTTTCCTCCATTACTCGATTTTAGAAGCAAATATTTAGTTTAACAATAACGATTACGTTAAGAAGTGCTATAAATAGTAAATATCATTCTCAAGTGTTATTTATGACCATTTTTCTTTGAATTTCAAAAGATTTGCAAGCTTGCAAAACCCAAAATACAGTCACCTCTTGTTGAACGCGCATAAATTGTTTAAAGTAACAAACAACAGCCGGGACTGGACCATGTCATTATTGAGGTCGAAGAACCCGACGTTTTTCGCACTTTCGTAAGGGTCTTCATCAGAGGGAAAAGTAAAAGAGCACGGTAACTCAACGTGTAAACCAGAGGCGAAACTCTTCTAGCGATCGGAAGAAGAAAGACGAGAATTTATAGGCAAATGCCGTTGCGGTTTAGCAAGTACCGTCACGGTTCAGTGACAGTGGGCGGGGCTTAGGAACTAGCACTTTCCACATAGAAGGCAGGGGAAAGCCTTCGTCCCGATTGAGATCGTTAGGGTCATATATTTCAAGAACTATATTGCTAGCGGCTATGAGTGGGGAGGTCACGAAGGTCTCACGACAGACAACTAACTCTTCAATGTATATGGTGAGCTGTGCGCAAGCGCGGCGGCGTCGTCCGCGTGGTGGGGAAAGTGAACCTCCCAGTCAAGTTTAAAATTTGCTTCTACAGGCGGAGTTTGAATTCTGACGCATGGCCACGGGACGCGTTATACTCACAGTGAGACTATGTCGGCGCCGTAATGTTTTCGGCCGTTTCCAGGCCCTACTAGCAATATATGTATAATACATATATGGTTAGGGTGTTTGTAGATCGCAATGGCTTCGCGAATCTTTCTGCTAAAGAAGAATGTATATTTGCAGATAATGGAAGTTTCATAAAAAGGATACTATGGCCGGTATCGCGTTGGTGTTCGGCGATGGCTGATGATGACACGAGACCCGACTTGAGGCAGCGTTGGTGATCAAAGATGCGAGTTTTTACTGAACATCCTGTTTCACCAATGCGAATGTGAATGTGTATAAACCCCTTTAGATGACATAGTGTTTAATTTATCTTTAAGTGAAGGAAGAACTTGTGAGATTTTGCTAGGGAGTTTGAATACTGTTTTAATGTTTTGTATACTTGTATGTTTACATACACGTATATTAATTATGTATTATGCAAGACAAAAAACTGCGACAGTTAATCTGGTCTATTGTGAACGTGACTGCTCTAATATGTATAGTTGCTAGGTATTTCTAACTTAATTTTCAACTTGTTTAAACGTTGCAATGTAACAAAGTTGTTATAATAAATGTAATTGTTTAAAGCCTCATTTAAGCTAATCAAATAATGCGAACTTCTCTACCAAGAGTTGTCCCAGTTTTTTTGTCTTGCATAGTACTTATCTCTCTTGTATAGTAAATAACTATTATGGGAACTACCGAAAGCGATGCAGTTAGCAATTTTACAAATCTGGTGTGATACACGAACACAACTTCCTTTTACAGTGATCTTATAATTAGCCAAACATTTGATTTTTAATTTTTAAGCATTCGTCAAACATTTTCAAAAATTACAAATTTTAAGCTGACTTCACAAATGTAATAATATACCCAGTGTTCTATTTAAAATAAAAGTTAATACAAAAATTAAAAACAAAACAAAACAAACCGATTTTAGAGGTATTGAACTTGAAAATCACCTATCTCACATCAATACTCATTAAAAATGTAATAAAAAATTTAAATGTTAAAAAAATCATTAAGCCGTTTTTTAAAAAAATCGAAAAAAAAAACTGAAAAATCGCAAGAGTAAAAACCATACTTTCGGTTCTGCGATTTTCTTCAAAAGTTTTCTGTCGCAATTAGATAGCATACAAAGCCTATATATGAAGTTTCCATGCCATACCTCTTTTCGTTTTTGAGATATTCTGTTCACAGACAAACACACAGACAGACCAATGAACAAAAACATGTTTTCTGGGTTCAGGGGACTCTAAAACGTGAAGATCTGTTGAAAACTCGCTTTCGAATTTTTGAGGTAAATCCAATACTTCCTTTATCGTAAAAGGAAGAAAAATAAACAATGAACCTTTTAATTATGTGTATTAAAATACACCTTCCGAACTGCTGAATCGTCTCCGACTCCTTTGTGCATCTAAGTGTACTGGTAGCAATGCACGTGAAAATGAAATCATATCGATAATAGAAGAATTAAAGGAGGAAGGAATAATAGAATAGCATCAGTGATAAAATGGTTATCGATAAATTCGGACGTCAGCATCCCAGTTATAAAGTGCTTTAAAAAACCGTTATCAAGTGGCCTTGTGTCAATTCTGGGTAGAAAGATGAAATAATTTGTGTATAAACACATAACCTCACTTTGACAACTGACAAAGCAAGTGACTCAGCGCGCTGAATTCTGGGTAGAGCGATGAATAATCACCGACATGCAATCGTAAGACAAAATCTAGTTCAAAGACCTCCCGATAACGTTTTTCTAACGCACTTAGATCCCATGTAGGTGTAACGCCCTATTTCATTTTACGTTACTTTGTTAAATAGTTCCTCGAGGCAGTTTGCTTTCGAATATGGTTCTCCCGTGCGCTCCGCTCTTGGCGTTGCGTGAATTAGATTTTTTCCAAGGAACGCTCCACCTTAGAGATTAACACCTGCCAAAAATTTCTCGGTGCGGTTTTCTTTCGATAGCGAGCCGTGTTCAAAGGAGACTAGTCTCAAAACAATGTATCTATAAGCCACCTTCGGAAATTTGGCATAGTTTTAATTTGCAGGCTTTGGAAGCCTCAGTTTCTATAACAATTGAAGTAGCGCAGCGGTGTCTCTTCAATTACGTTCAGGCCGATTTCCAGCTATAGTAAGATTTTCTTTTTTGGTTTTTCGTTGTGAGTTCTAATTTTGTGGTAATTAGAAATGCTTCCATGCCTAATGCTTCCATGCTCTTACTACAAGCCACCTGCTCCCAGGCATCAAGTTCATAAGAATTGCGGGTTTCTAGCGATCTGCCCCTGTTGCCAAATTTATCGTAGCAAACGGCTTACGCGGCAGGTCTCCAATTCAACAATTCCAATTCCATGCCGAGACTGGCAAGACTCCCCCTAAGATCGCAATCATTGTGGTTTCAACTACGTTTCGTGAGTATATATATATACATTGATTTTCAGCTTGCTTGTTTAATTTATCGGTAAAGGTCTATTGCCTAAGAATAAACAATTCTACGAAGACCTTCGATTAATAAAACTGTACGCGATAAATACTAGCTTGTTTGCAACGTTTGAAGCGTCAGTATTTCGTCAGTTAGACTGGCTGCAATTTTGTGTGTACCTAATACTTACTCCTACGAGTGTCCTTAAGGCGCCTAGCACTAGCGGATGTTTACACGGCATCCAGATGTCATTTTTTGCCACGTTATGTTGGCGCGAACGGTACAAAATAGAGTGTTAGTTCAAGAGACAAATTTTCTCTAGAATTTTAAGCTGAATTCAAAAATGTAATAATATACCTGGTGTTTTATTTAAAATTGGAGTTAATAAAAAAATAGAAAAAAAAACAAAAGAAACCCATTTTAGAAGTATTCAACTAGAAAATCACCTATCTCACATCAATACACATTAAAAATGTAATAAAAATGTAAAGTTAAAAAAAAATCGTTAGAACCGTTTTTGAAAAAATCACAAGAGTAAACACCTTCTTCCGGTTATGCGATTTTCTTCAAAAGCTTGCTGTCGCATCTACATAGTACACAAAACTTATATATGAAGTTTCAACGCCATACCTCTTTCCATTTTTGAGATATTCTGTTCACAGACACACAGACAGACAAACAGACAGACAAGCAGACACACAGACAGACCAATGAAAAAAATATGTTTTTTAGGATCAGGGGACTCTAAAACGTGAAGATCTGTTGAAAATTCAATTTCGAATTTTTGGGGTGAATCCAATACTTCCTTTATTGTAAAAGGAAGTAAAAATTAAAATTACACATTTTAGTACGTGCAGCAGCACAAAAGCCAGCATAGTGAAACGTGTAATAAAAACTATAAACACAAATTCGGAAAAACTAATGTCCTACAGAGGGAAATATAAATGGTACGACGTTCTAGAGTATGTAATCTCTGAATATAATAATACAAAGTATATAGTAAAATTAAAATGACAGCTCATGAAGCTGAAACAATACCTATTGTTGCTTCAAATAGAAGGCTCGTTAATGTTTATAAATATTGCCCCGACAAATCGTTATAAATTAAATGTCATTGTCAGAGTTTCGAAATATAATTCAGTTTGGGAAAAAGGATTTACAGCTAACTGGTCAATTGAATTGTTTAAAATATCTCACTTCAATTTCTCAAACCCGATCACTTATCTGACTGAACCCGGTAACCCAACTTCAAGTGCGTTTTACGAGCATAAGATAGCGAAAACAAATGAACCTGATGTATATTTTGTGGAAAAAGTGCTAAAACTACGGGATATAAGAAACGAGTGTGGGTGAAATGGCTTGGCTTTACAACACCTACCTGGATTCTTAAAAAGGACTTAGTAGATTAATGTTTACTAACATCAACGTTAATTATAAACTGTTCAAACTAATTATTAATAAAATATGTACTTCTTTCACTAATCCTTGTTAATGTATTTTATATATCCTATACCATAAAATCGGTGGTCTCTTTGTTTGTATGTATGTATCTTTGTTCGCTATCTCCTCCGAAGATACCGGACCGATTAAATTGTATAATAGCTTAAAATTTTGCTAATTTTTAGACTTAGATCGTAGGCCGGTTTTTATTTTCAAAAAAGTACGAAAAAGTAAAGTTTTAATTAAATCGTGTATTTTTGGTTCAGTGGTAAAATGCTGGCCTACCATGCGGGCGGCCCTGGTTCGATTCCCGGCCGATGCATTCTTTATTTAATTTATATTAATGAATCGGTCTTAAATTAGTGAAACGAAGCGTAGCTCGGGTGATTCACTAGTTTGAAATAAACTTGTTAAATATTGATTTGTTTTATTAATTATTTTCAAATAAAAAGATCTCTCCTTTTCACATATTTATTTTCACCAATTTACATAAAATGGGTTAATTATTGTAAAATATTACATAGATGGTTAGTAATTAAACTAGTCTAGTTAATCTAGACAAATACATTTCATGAAATAGCAAAACAACTCTTATAAATTGAAACAAAACGAGTACAACAACATCAGAAGCAGGTCCATAGCTTCTCGTTGTTCCCAAAAACTCTTCGTACTTCTTTATATGCATACGAACACGTATGTAGGTTGTACATGTACACCCTATTCTTCGTGTTACCAAACCGTATGCTCCTTTTCATTTTCCTTGTTTTCTATAAACACTTTTACTTCACACATAATTTATGTCAGTCCAGGCCAAGACTAGCTATTAAATCTATAAGGAGGCTTTCCCCTATCCTATGACACCATTTACAAAGAGTTGATAAACAGCAGCACCATTTTTATACATTTTTTCTTGTTTATATAGCTTCTCATCGCTGAGCCCGCAACGTCCTAACCCGTATGTCACTTCGTGCGATATGTTAAAAGCGTCTCCTGCTGCTAGCCGAGCGGCTTCTGAATTACACACCCGCATAACTACACTAACAACTGTCGACTAAGTTCTTTTAAAATAAAGACATTAATCGACATATTGAGAAACTGAAATATATTAATAATCCTCAAATTTAATTTACAATGTAGTAGAGGGAGATGTGGATTTTGGCACCACACATCCACACCTCTGGTGAAGCGAGCCCAGGCATCTACTATCTCCGTCTAACACACTTATATGGACCTGTCTTTGTCTAATAACGCACAGTGTTTCCAACATACAGTGTTGCATGAAAAAGTATATATAACTAGAAAAAGTCCCTAGGTTTAAATAAGTGGATAAGTGAGTCTCATTAACAAAAAAACCCTAGATTTAAATAAGTTATTAGATTTGGGCGTGCTATTGTAAAATCAAGATGTTATTGGAAAGCCATTTGAAATTGTAACATCACATGGATGGCAGAACCTACTACAATGAAGTAGCCAATATTCCTATACTTTCGATGTTCAACGAAGAAGGAACTCATGAAGTTTATCTTTATAATTTCCATGAAAATTATGTAGGACTTATTGGAAGCGATCTACTCAACCAAATTTGAGCAAATATTAATTATCAAAATCAGTGTATAGAAACTTATAAAACAGAATTTCTATTTTTCTACCCAACAAAATAAATAGATCTATCCCTAAAAAACAAAATTAAAATCTATACACACAGAAAGAAAATGTAATATCTGCAGTCAAAACCCTACCAATAACTGAAATGAAAATTAAACTTCCAACCAAAGAACATATAACATGGGAAGATGGCTTTAAGCTTAGTAAAACGTTGATTCCTGTGATACACGATCTAAAGCATTCCAATCACTGTGCGTCGGACGGCCACGCCCAACTGTTTCAAACTGAGCTGTACTTAAACGACCAATCAGCGTTACATCGCTCCGAGTGGCTCGCACAGAGAACTGTTAATAGCTCCACACCGACCTTCAGTTGCACAGAGCTCTGTGGGTGGGTGGCGAACATTGGCGTAACTAGGATTGTTGGCTGGGGAGGGCCAGGCCCCCCAACCAACCATCGTCAATACCTATGTATACCTATGAAGACATGAATTTACGTACACACATAACTTTTTCGCATAAATTTATTTGCTTGTTCTTTGATGCCGTTATACGAGGACAGTTCCGTAAATTTTTGCAGTCTAATAAAACAAAGTTCAGTAACCAAAATTTGTTTTTATTATTTTTTCCAAATATTCCCCCTTAAACTCAACGTTTACGCATTCGGTAAAACCAATTTTCAAAACATAAATTCCACAATTTTTGAGTCACTTGAGAAACAAGGTTTTCGAAGCTTTCCACAGCATCTTCGGGAGTTACAAATCGCACACCACGCATTTTACTAGCAATATAGTAGTATAAATATATGGAATTAGCTTTCCAGCTGAACACTATTTCCCTTTCGTGACCAGTCCTGGAACTTGAAATTTAGCTCGTAAGTCCCGAAAACACTTTTGGTCCCGGGACTTACAGAGAACATTATCAAATTCCTGATGCTGTTCAACAACATATTTATGTGAGAGTGAATTTTCATAGCTACCTACTTTATTTTAAAAATAAATACAGACATTAATTTAAAAATGTCGAGCATACATTTCGATTAGTAGCAACTGTTGAATCTTCTTCGTTTGACTAGGGACACTTCCTGTTTGTCTAGCTGCTCAGTCTGTTGATGCGACCTAATTTTCTATCTATCTTCTCCGAGGAAGTCCTGGTGGTCCATGCTTCTATCTCCTGTATTTATAAATAAATTTGAATGAAATTTTATATTGCGATACTAGACATAATTTTCAATTGACGAGTAAATATAATTAAAATGGTCAACTTCCGGTTTTTCCGGAAGTGCCATTAACTTAGATTTTTTTTAAATAGATCACACTGTATAATATTTTGTTTTTTGGAATGTACGTCTCATGTTACATACGTCAGTTTTGCCAAATTTTCATTATTCTAAACAAAAAATTTCATTTTTTATCATAGCAGGGCGTGACTGGAGAGTGTGTATTCTAATTGACTCGATATAACTCATAGTAATAGCTATTTCATCAATTAGATCAACAACAAATCCATCATGAATAAATAACATTTGCTAAACAAGGTTTTTGATAAAAGGTCACTTTTTTAAATGGTACCTACCAAGCCCCATCATGCCATTAGATAGAAAATTTAATTACCAATTTAATGACACGCATCATGTGCTATTTTATCTTTATCTAAAACTGACAATTGTTTATATACATTTTTAAAATATTTTTGTATAATACCTAGGCAAGTTTGGCAACACTGTCATATGTAATTTAAACCGTAGAAGTTAATGACATTTTCGGTGAAACCGGTAGTCGGCCATTTTAATTATATCTGTTTGTCAATCCTAAATTGTGTTTAATATCTTGCAAAAAGTTTCATCTCAATCCTTTGATAAGCAAAAGAGATAGACATGGCCCTGGTCTCATTGTCACCCGGTATGTCAATCAGGGCCGGCACCTTTGCGTTTTCTCGTGTGTTGCTCTTACTTCTAAAGACAATAAATACTAGAAATTTCAAAATGATTGGTAGAAAAATTGTTTTTTTTCTATAGCACATGTTAAAGTGTGCTTTTATCAACTCAAAACAAAAGGTCAGGTTTTACTTTAACAGCAAGGGTAGATAAAGTAGCACTTTAACATCAAGGATAGATAAAGTAATTTAATTTTCTAACTTTTGTTTAAATTAAATATGACAGCTTTGTATTATCGTAGCAACCCAATCTGGCTACTGACATTTTGAAATGTGATTGACTGTCATTATTTTCTTTTGAAATTGTTAAAGTTCTTGCTATAGAAAAAAATATTGTATTATACACGACGATAAAGTTATTTCTATCCACTCTTGAATCATTAACGTCTCGACTTCGTCTCGACGTTAAACGATTCACTCGTGGATAAAATTTAACTTTATCGTCTTGTATAATAAATTACTATTATTCATGTCAAATAGTCCTAAAAATTTTATTTAAATTTAATGCAAATTTTTCTGAACATGCGGTGTTTAGCCGATTAATTTTTAGTGAATGTGCATTGGAATGTGCATATTGACTTAAAAAGAATTCACAATTGTAGATATCAACTAGTACCCTTTTTTGACATTTAATCCCTAGGATGAAGTTTATTCCCGCGACAAAGTCGAATGAATAATCACAAGTGGGATTTAATGGCACCTTAGTGTCAGCTTTTTAAGTTATCAAAACAAAAGTAGTAATTTCTGATGGTGCCACAACATACTTGGTGGCTTAGCAATTTATTAGCACGGCGGTAACTCTCACTTTCGCATAGTCCTTGGGAAAAGTAGGTGATGTTTAGTTGTGTGAAACTGACCTGACTGAATGTCAGTTTGTCAGGTAAATTAGGTTATAATTTTTGACGTTGACAAGTATTTTTAGCTATAAGCATATATATAATACACATATATTGCTAGTAGGGCGTGGAAACGTCAGAAAACATTACGGCGCCGACATAGTCTCACTTAGAGTATAACGCGTCCCGTGCGCTTGCGTGAGAATTCGAACTCCGCCTTTAGAAGCGAATTCTAAACTTGACCACTTCCCCATTGGCCGGACGACGTCGCCGCGCTTGCACACAGCTCACCATTATACATTGAAGAGTTGGTTGTCTGTCTCACTTCCTTGGTGAGTTTCCCACTCATAGCCGCTAGCAATATAACGGGTGTTCATAAACAGTCGTCATCCCAGTTGCTTTGAAAAACAAAATGTTATATCTTTGATTAATTCGTGCAACACAATGGAACGTCATTGAGTACTGTCATAGCGCAGTTTTTCTCAATTATAATAGACATACGTTTTTGAAGTCAAAACCTACTGGGATGACGACTGTTTATGAACACCCGTTAGTAAGTATTAGATATATGGTATTAGATATATGGCTATAAGTCAGAGATGTGGTAAATTTACCACATCTCTGCTATAAGTGTATTTGTCAAACGTCAAAAATTATAACCTAATTTAAAATTATATACCTGGCATTTTGTCAGGTTAGTTTTATACAACTCAACATGACGTACTGGGGATACTTTTCCCAAGGACCATGAGAAACTGCAACACCTATCCTATACTAAGGTGTTTTCCCACGATCGGGGGTGGAAATCAGTTTCTAGGTTACAAAAATTGTGGCAGAAATATCCCTTGGGATTAAAAGTGACACTTTAATCCCTCAAAAACGCCTGAAATAGGTCATTTATTCCTGGCACTGCAAAAATTTGCGCTATACTGTAATAGCGATACTTAAATCTACATAAAAAGTTAAAACATTAGTACCTATACCTACTTCAAAAACTGCAAATTGAGAAACTCGAATAGAAAATTTTGAAATCCAATCATTTATAACAGGTTTAAGGTCTAGAGATTTAGATATGAAAATAGACTGTAGAAGTGTTGTAATACCAGCTAAAGAAAAATTCTTCAGCTCTCCGGCGTGACGTCGGCACAGGTAGGTCGACCGTCCGTTAAATCGCCTAGGCGCAGAGTGTTTATAGCTTTAAGCCTGTATGACACGACGCTAAATTTTGTGCAAAATTTACTTGTAAATTTTCAAATAAATTTACTGATAATTTCCTGTTTGCAACGTGTGCTAAATTTGATGTTAAATTTGGCATGCGCACATGCGTAGTAGCAAATATTTTAAGTGGAAACAGTACCCTCTAGAGGGTATTGGTTGAAGTATGCGTTTGTTTTCATGTTATTTGTCGTTTGTTAGCTATTTTCTGAGGTTGGGTTAAGGCAGTTATCTTAGAGACGCTTAAATGTATCTTAGATTGGAGCGCGAACATTAAACACGTGGTTAAACAATGCTAATAAAATGCAGGTTATGTTTATGTTTACATTCCGCGTTATGCGCTGCAGTTTAGTCTGATTACGATACTTCTGCGCATTTTTACACGCATATTTACCAGGAAATTTAGAACAAGTTCTAAATAATTTACATGAAAATTCAGCGCAAAATTTAGCAGCTAATTTTCTGTATGCAACGGTGCTTAATATTTTTATGAAAATTTACAAGTAACTTTTGCATAAAATTTAGCGTCGTGTCATACAGGCTTTAACAATAAGTGGTCCAGTTTAATTAATTTTACCACAATAATCAACGTGCATCCAGCATGTGCCTCCGACGATCAAGAAAGAAATGGAGATCGGCAAGGGACGAATTTCAGGATGGGGCAGGGATTCCTTCTGTTTAAATTACATGATTCTTCTTTTTTTCCCTGTTATTATATTTTTTATAAATCCGTTCACGACCTTTTTGGGACAGAGTTGGCTATGATTTTTTCTTTTCATGTTGGACGAACTGATTCGGTGATGTAGCGGATGCAACTTTTTTTCTGTCAGTGTCTGTTCGACATTTTCTCGCCACCACATTGCCAGATTTATTATTTTAATATTCGTAAGAAAATAAGTGATTTATCAAATGTGTACGAATAATTTTAATTTTCGTCAAAGGAAAAGTCATAATGCCCAATAAAATTTTGTAACAACAAAAAATTTCCATTAAACGATGCTATACTCTATTCACTATAGTCCCGGATTGTCAATGTCAAAATCCAATTAAAAACAATCCTTTATATCATGGTTAATACTTTTAAGTCAAGCTATGGGTAACTAGAAACAATTAATTGAGCTACTAATGTCAAAACTATAAATTATAGGTTATATTTTGCACTGACTTAAGCAAAAATAAATAAAAGTTGCCAGGTAACAAAAACGCAAATTTTCAAAATTACGCTTTTGCGTTGTCCAACCTAGTAGTAACAAAAAAACCAATCGAAATTCAACAGTGCTACCATAAAACGTCATTTTTGACAATCCGGGACCATAGTGAATGGAGTATACTTCCAATTTAAAAAGGACAGACCAGATCTAAAAGAACGCGAGTTGATGTCGAGACTAGAGAGAGATCCGGCAACAATGTACCTATTCAGAAAACATAACCTTAAACTGAAAACAACCTAACCTAACACAAAAAGTGTCAATTTCCATTAGGGAGTTTAGTTGCCACAGAGGTACTGCCAACAAAATTACTAGATGGTCATAGCCTCACCTGACCCAAAAAGATCGTGAACGGCTTATATCTGTTTTATATTTCCTGAATAAATTTAGTACTGATATCTAAAAAAAAAAATAATCAACGTAGTGGTTGTAGAATTACTTATAATTTTCGCTATCCTTTTCTCGCTATGATATTGACACCCAATGAAATGAACTAAATAGCCCTCTCCTGCAAAAAAAATTAAAACCAGCTGAGACACAAAATTTAGTTTGTTATGAAAATTAAAAATATTCTTCAAAATGTCCAAGTACATTATTGAATATAACATAATTAAATTAAATTAAATTTACTACCGCATTATGTAGACACAAGTCCCCACAGCTTAAATTCATGATTAAACTGTAATTATCTTCTACCGCTGTATCCAAATAATAATTATTACAAGAAGTACCTACCCTATCGACGTTTGAAAAATTATTGCCTTCACGCCCACTTATTCCTATAACCAAAATAAGTATCTATCTACAGACACACGAATATAGTATATAACTACAAAACACTACATTTACCTACTTTATTCACCGGCAAGGGTTTTGAAACCCTAACAACTCGCCATTATGGTGATAATACAATGACCTGTGACGGTAATTTTCGTGTTTATTTGTGTAAAACTGGTGGTAAATAACTTACACCCACAGCACCAAACACTAACAAAGGCATTAAGTGACTTATCTACAGCTCAACTATAATCGATAATTGCAACCAATGTGCAGCTGCTATAAGCTGTAAGCATGTTTACGTCGCGTCGCGGGCATTAACTGCCTACTTTAGCCCACATCACAATCCCGTGACGTCAGAGAGCTGCGGCCTTGTTTTTAGCTGGTAGTGAGCGCTGTCACTTACTTATTTTATCTGTTCTCGTCCGAGGTTCCGTATGTTGCTCGTATTGTTTCGTGTGTTGCTCAAGCTCGCAAGCAACACACCTGATGCCGGGCCTGATGTCAATCTTCATCCACTTGACATCTTGGTCTTCATATTTTCGTCCTATATCAGTATTTCTGTGTCTATCTCATGTTACGCCTAACGCTGGCTGTAATACCTTTATTTCCCTTGTTCTCCCACTGGAGTAGATAATTTAGTATATTATTATATGAGCGATTATGACAGCCATTATTCACGAGGTTTGACATTTGCGCCACAAGCCGAAGGCGCACGGCGCAAGTCATCTGAGTGAATAATGGCCATAATCGCGAATATAATACGATATTTTATCACTCCTATGCAATAGGAGACTTGTGTTCATATTTCCGAATTTTGACAGTTGTGACAGCTGTCAAAAGTCATTGAATAATAAGAATGAATTCTGTGATTGGCTACAACCTATTGAATAATGAAAATAGAATTTTCTGATTGGTTGCAACTTGCAAACTATTGAATAATGAAAATAGAATTTTATGATTGGTTGCAAACTGTGAATTATGAATCATAATTAATGGTCATTGTACAGTAGGAGTAGATAATAGCTATTTATGCAACAAGTGCTAAAAGTCGACTTTTATGCGCGAGACATGAAAATTATGAAACAAAGCCGAAGGCTGAGTTTCATAACATGTCTCGCGCATAAACGACTTTTAGCACGCGTTGCATACAATATTTTATCTACGACCTTAATTTTACCGTTATTAATCCATAAATATCGATTTAAGAAAGGTTCGCATCTGCGACGCTGCGTCATAATGAATAGTAGCCTACGCCGCTGGCGATTGTTTGGCCACGCCCGTGCTGTCAAGGTGAGTTACGAAATGTAATTATTGATACTCCACATATGACTGTATTCATTACATAACGCTTTAATTATTTCAAAAACGCTTTACCTGTAACGCAAGAAGCAACTAGAATAGCTTTACAACTTCACTTGCAGTTCGAAATTGTAGTTTTGAACCTCGCTTCACTTTTAGCACATGTGCTAAAAATAAACAGCTGATTTCTTTAAACACGGTAAACTATAAAACGTCACTTTTAGTGAAACAAGCTAGCGCTAAAAGGCCTACTTTTAGTAGTGGTCGTAGATAATAGTATATTATGATATGAGTTTTATAAGAAGCATATTTGTACACGCACGGATTTAGGGTACGACGAGCGAAGCGAGAAGTGCCCTAAAGGAGTAAGTGCTACAACATGCCTTATAAACGAGGTATCATACAGTATTTTATCTACTTTTCCACTTTTTTAAGCAAAAAAATGAAAATGTTTAGTATTTTTATTATAGCATCGCTTTGTGTCTATTACGATACGCAAACGCGTATTGTAATACCCTCACTACGAACGCAAAGTAGATAAAATTAATTACCGCACCTTTCATCCTATTACTGTCCATAAATCCAGTTCCTAATTTACTATCTTCCCCACGACTTTTAAAGAAGGTGTATCCATTGACGTCACAAACATCATTCTCTTTTTTTTGGTTTTTTACTGTGCCAATATACCCACCTTATACTGTTTCTTAAGTTAGGTTCAGAATTGCTCCTTCCTCAAAAGTGCCACTTACATTCCATGTGGCCACTACCAATTCTTTTTCTTTCGTATTGTTTTTCTTTTGTTTCCTTTTCATTTTAATGTCTTTTTTACCCCTTTTTCTATTTCGTTATTTTTTGTTTCAACCCTTGATAGCCCTTTGAGATCTTTCAGTGTGTAGTTCACCTTTTTTCTATTGTTTTCCGTTTTCTTGTTTTTCCCAATTTTGCGTTTGTTCCTTATTTGTTAATTCTTCTATCTCCTGATATACTCCTCTTATTTCGCTATTTCTTTCTTCTGCTCTTCTTCTTTCTATTCTTTTTAGTTTGCTTAGTTCATTACTTAGTTCTGCTACTAGTAATGCTGTTCTCCCTAATTCTAGCTGCATTTCCCTGTGCTCCTGCTGTACCAGTTAGATCGAATTTATAATCTCTTTAGCTTCCATTCTGGAAATTGTTCGCGTTACCACTGCCTCAAATCCTATGTTCTTGGCTGTCCCTTCTGTGCCACTAATTCACTCGTATGCGTTCTGCTTTAGTTTAGGAATACTGGCGATGCACCAATCCCGTGTATTTTGTACGTGACGTATGCGTGATGTTTTATGTTCTTACCAGTGGTTAATTTTCCGTACGTTACCGATTGGTTCTCGCTTCCAAGACTTCCGCTACCGTTATTTATTTACTGTGCCGGTACACTACACTTTGTTTTCCACTTGAATAATCAGGTTTCCGCAACGATCACTCTTGTGAAACTTCATTAAATTTAGTTTTAGTGAACTGGAAAAAGGATATAGAACATGGAAAAAAAATTGTACTAGCGTTCATAGATCTGTAAAGAGCATTTGAAACAATCGACAGAGATCTGCTCTTAGCAAAAATGGAAAAATTACGGAATAAAAGGATTCAAATTAAGGTGGTTCAAGAATTATCTATGTGGCCGTCAGCAAATTACTAGATAGGAAGGTGAAGATTCTCGAGCAGTTGAAGTGTGTTTAGGGGTTCCTCAAGGCTCAATTTTAGGCCCTTTATTGTTTATCCTCTATATTAATGCTACAAACTCAGCAGTGCAAAGTTGTCAATATAACTTATTCGCAGATGACACTCTGGTAACTAGTGCCGATATAAATGTGAACGATGTAGTAAATAAATTAAATAGTGACCTCAAAAATATATCTCAATGGCTAAAATTGAACAAGCATCTAAAACTAAAACAATTATTATCAGTAGCATACGATTATTAATCAAAACGATAACTTGTGTAATTGTTGACGACGTAGTAATTGAATATGTCCCTAAAATAAAATATCTTGGTATTGTAATAGATAATAGGCTATTTTTTAAGGAACATGTGGATTTTGTTGTAGATAAAACGACTAAAAAAAATTGGTTTCTTTGGGCGAATCAGTTCCAAATTAAACTTGTGGTCGAAAATACTTTGTTTACAAAACAATTATTGCACCACATTTTGAATCTTGTGCTAGTGTGTTATTTATAGCCAACGAAGGTGAATTGCAGGTCTACAAAAACTACAAAACAGAGCAATGCGTATTATTCTATTTTGTAATAAACGAAACAGCATCAATTTAATGTTGGAAACTCTGCAATGGCTTAGTATTAAACAGCGAATCTTTTTAATACGTTAATTCTGATCTTTAAAATTGTTAATAATAAATTACCTTCATATTTAAATAAATGTATTGTATACAATAGAGATATATATAGTTATAAGACGAGAAGTGTGAATAATTTTCGATTACCTGCAACAACACGTCACTACACCTCTATTTACACCTGTGTTTTGTTGTGAGCCAGGACTGCGTATTTGACCTTGTTATTGTATCAGCTTGTAAACTTTTCTCACAATTTGTCAAAAAATATTGTATGCAGCTCGTACTGAAGGTGTCTTTACTGGATTCGAAGGATTCCAGGATGAGCCATAGGCGAATTCTGGAAATTGTCTACTCGTCTTGTGAAGTTTCACTTTCAGTACTTATTATGTAAATAACTATTTCCATACCACAGTAGCTTACACTTTTACGCTTAACCAAAATAGATATATTTTCAACCCAACACATGCAGGATATATTCTCCTGATATCTTCAAAACTTCCACTTGTGAGGGAAGTTCCGTGTAAAGCCTTTTCAATTTTTTTATTAAATGTAAAACTTCTATGATGTTATCATGTATTAAAAAGTTATATTTATAGTTCCACAAAAATTACAATTTTACTGATTTTGGGTTACCATTTATGAGTACTCTTTATTGAATGGGTTTGCGACTTTCCAAATAATCTGCCAAGAGGTGCCAAGAACGTAAAGATTGAGAACCGTTGCACTATCTGATTATCATTTAGTCACAATATTTAAAGAATGTGCTCTTACCATTTTAAACCTTTTCTTAGCCCTTCCAAGATTTTGCCGTTTGTTTTGATTTTAATTGCTTCTGTTGTTTAGCACATTTTGATTTTTGTTCATAGCTGTAAAAATGTTAGTAACATCAACAATAGCTATTTACGTTATTAGACCGGTAGCAACATTTTTATGGCCGCGCCAATACTTTACAGGTTGAGCCCGTAGGGCGAGACCTGTATGTTTGGCAAGGCCATAAAAATGCTACCGGTCGTGTATCGTATAAGATTTTTTAGGATACGAGTCAGGTAGATAAAATTTACCGGCCGGTAGTTCTACTACTGGTCTAGGACGGTAAATTTTATCTACCGGACTCGTTTGTAACTATGTAAACGCTAGTTACCAATGCAGTATCCTAAAAAGTTATATTACGGTATCATATCGTAAGTCTGTCGTTATTAAACACAGTTAGTAACTAACTACATTTGTACTTTATTTTACTTCTATTTACAAAGCACTTTCCCAAATATAGTTTTCTATTGATAAATATAATTAACATTATTATCTTAGACAAAATATTTTTTAACTAAATAACGTGAGAATGATGGATTTATGCGCTTGTACACAACTATACAACTTTCACTTCACCAAAGGTATGAAGCGATTAAACAAAGACATCGTAAAGTTGAACGAAAGAGTACTCATCAATGATGGAAGTGTTTATGCTGCACACATCCATCATAATAAACTTATTATATATTGTACATCAACTTATATGATACTCTAAGCTACACTTGAATAATTTAGATTCTTAGTCCTTGCACCACCCTGACCGACTCGTTGCAATCACACCACACACGGTAACTGTTACATATCGCAGCTAAAGTTCACCACGTGCTAATGCGACAAAGCATGAGTCATAGACTGAGTCATAATGGGGTAGGACACCATAGGCTGAGTGGCGTTGGACAAAGCTAAGCCCTGCGAGGTGCTGATAGCATTGATCTGGTTGTTCCTGTGCATCTCCAACTGCTGGCTGGAAGCCAAATTCTGCTGCGCCAAAAGCTGCTGATTGGTGCTAGCGAGTGCAAGCTGCTGGGGAGTGTTGGCCAAGCCCAACTGCTGTGCCTGGGAGGTCAACTGCTGCGTGGTGTTCGCCAAGGCCAATTGTTGAGCTTGTGACGTCAGCTGCTGTCCCAGCTGCTGCTGATTTGCGAGCTGTTGCGCCTGGGACGTCAATTGCTGGCCAAGCTGCTGAGCTTGAGAAGTCAGGTGCGAGGGAGGGGCAAGTTGCTGGTTGCTATTTGCAATAGTCAGCTGCTGGCCTTGAGATGCACTGGCTAGAACAAGCTGCTGGCTTGCCACGTGTTGAGCCTGGGAAGTCAGTTGTTGCTGGGTGCTGGCCAGGGCCAGCTGCTGGGCCTGCGACGTCAACTGTGGCTGCCCCTGCTGGGCGAGGTTGTTGGCCAAGTTTTGCTGCGCAATTGCTAGCTGTGCCTGCGAGCTGTTGGCTATGGCCAGTTGAGAGGGTGGATTTGTTGTTACTGAAAATTGAGTCAAAATTTTGTTTTAATCAAATTTAAAAATTTTAAGCAATTATTCCTTAAGTGCTCAAAATTAAACTTTTCAAATGGCATCTTGTTAGTAATGGAAACTTACAAAAAAATCTACATGTTTTAGTGCTACAAATCATTTAGAAATCTTCCAAGTACGAAAATTTTGTAGGTTACATCTACTTATGCATTGCTGTATTTTTAGTTTCTATGTAAAGTAATATAATATGACAATAATTCCTGTTTAAGGTTAAATACATAATTTGTTTAAGTATGACAATGCAAATGAAAACATGTATACCATAGTTCCTTTGTAATATTTAGGAAATACAATTGATGGTCACTTTTTTATCTTAAATGTGGAAATTCAGCTCTCTTGTAATGGGAAAAATGAGAAAGATCTGGTTACCATTTAACTGATAAGGGAATTAGAACAATGATGTCTCCATCTTGTTATAGCTTTGATTTCTAAATAATCTACACATTAGTAATGACTTCTACAAAACATCAGAACAGGTCTACAAATATTTAAGGCTTCTCTTTCAGAACTTTCTATTTTTTATGGCCTAATGATTTTCAGCAGCGCTAGATATTTAAAACTAAAAAACTTGAACATACCCAATATCTGCTGACTGGGGGCTAAGATTTGCGCAGGAGCTATACTGACTGCGGGGCAGCCTGCTATGGAAACATGATTGGCTGACACTGGGTTTCCAGTAGAAACAGTTGCAATAGAAACCGGAACAGTTGCCACACTGGCTGTTACAGTACGAATCACCTAAAATATTAATTATTATTAATGAACATTTTTCCTAATTATTAATCGTATTCTTACTTGTTGAGCTTGAGGCGGTGTGTTGTTCTGAGGTAATGTGTTAGTGATTGTTACAGCAGGTACAGTTACAGACCCATTTCGCTTGCTGGATACACGTAATGTGGCATTCTGGTCCAACAAAAACTCATTAGTAGCGGTGAGATCGGAGACCTGCAAGAGTATGTGGAAATTTTACCTGTACTTTTGAAAATGGCCTTAAACATTAGTTTAATTTTATCTGCCCCATTATCAACTTGATGCCACAGGACATAAATGTGTTACCCACTAGCACACTTTAAAATAATTAATTTTCTAGTAAACTAGTGCACAACACATATAATAAAATAAATTCCTAGGATCGAATTATTACCTGTCGCTTTAACTGTGCTATCTCTTTATGCAGCAAACTGTTTTCCTCTTCCAACATAATTGTCCTAAAACCAAAAATAATTACAATAAAAATTTGCAAACACAAAACATGCTTAAATCAAAGTACATAGAGGGCTATTCAATTTCAAAGCTCGCCATTAGGATTTCAAGAACTGTAAGAAATATGCTAGAATACTTCAAAAATTAATTGGAGTTAATCACCTTAGTTTTCGCGTTATATCCCAAAAACAAACATTTATCGCATTTCATTTGGTAATGTACTACATTTCTACATTCAAAATCGTTTAGAAATGTGACACATTTCTGCAATAATAACACCTTTTTGCATAGCAACAGCGATTTGTTTTACGTTTGGCAGTACTGAAGTGTATTGTTGGTGACACTATAAGCAGTGTACATAAATCAAACAAGTAGACACTCACTGTCGGTTCCTTTGATGTTAAAATTCCAATTTGGATGACCTTGAACGGCTCCTGGGGGGGGGGGGGGGGGGGTACTTTCCGATAGTACTAACAGGTGGCGCCACTACTTGATCACGTCATGATTGGCAACAGAGCCAATAACTGGCTCTGATTGGTAGAATTTTGTGCTGCCATCTGATAGCCAATCTTAGAAATACCCCCCCGAGTGACTGTCCCAGGCACTCTTCTACACGTGTTTCAACATTTGGCATGAGTGTCTCTACTTGTTTGATGTATGTACGCTGCTATAAGTCTATATCAAATTCGAGGTTATCAGGTTAGGTTTTGTGTCAGTTTGTGTCAAAACTGACGCAAAACCTAACCTGATAACCTCGAATTTGACATAGACTTACACTGTCACCAACAATACACTTCAGTACTGCCAAATGCATAACATTAACTGGAGCTGCTTATTGTGCTTTAGTACATAGAAACGAGTTCTGCTCAGTTTAGTTATGTTTTTTGACATTTAATGTTAGTTTTATGCAAAAATTTTATATTTTCCATTTCTTATGAAATGCGATAAAATAGTATACAGAACGCGTTAGAAAAGTGGTTTTACTGAACTCATATAGCCGTTTAACTACTCGCTAACGCTTGTACTCAAACCAGCCATAGTTGTTCATAATACTATAATAATAAAGTTTATTTGCAAAATGTTACAAACATATTTATATAATTTTTATATTTTGCAAAATATTACAGTATATTTATACCGTGTGTCCACAGGAGGACGCACCATAGGGATAACCTAATAGAATAGAAATATCGGCTAATGCTGTGATCGCCGGCACGCTAAAACGTTGTTTTCTGGCTTCTGACTCGCCACTGTATGAAACAATATTGTTATAAATGGTACAAGAAAAGGGACGGTGGTCACAGCACTGGTTGATATTTATATTCTATTAGCATTATCTTATCTCTATGGTGCGTACTCCTGTGGACACACGGTATATCTTTACCCGTACTTAACCCATAAGGTTTAAATAACTGTCTATGGGTTTCTTTTTAAACATAATATTTTTGTTGACGCAGAATTTAAATTAATTTATCTAACTTGATTTTCAAAAAAGAAAAAAGCAAAAATAAGAAGTAATGAGAAGAGACAATAAAGAGCTGAAATCGATGGTCCAGTTAAAACACATTACAATAATAATATAAATATAACTATGTAAAGCATAGTTATTTAAGGAAATATGTTATATAAAATATCTATATCAGTAGTAAATAAAATAGCTCAAAGTTGATGTTTATGCACGAGACATGAAAATTATGAAACGAAGCCGAAGGCTGAGTTTTATAACATGTCGAGTGCAATAACACTTTTAGAACAATATTTTTTCTACAACCTTAAATTTTCTGTTATTAATCCACAAATGTCGATTTAACAAAGGTTTGCATTTATGACAGCCATAATAAAGAGATGGCCTTGACGCGCAGGTGAATGTTTGTGGAGCCAGTACTGTCAAAGTCAGTTATCAAAGGTAATTATAATAGCACACATCTGACTTTATTCATTACATAACGCTTTAATGATTTAAAAACCACTTTACCTCTAACACAAGAAGTAACTAGAATAACTTTACAACCTTTTTCAGTTCGAAATTCTCATTTCTAAATTTTGATACGGAAAAAACTTTGTGAAATGCTGGTTCTGTCTATTTTTAATTATTGTAATGTCGTTTATTATCCTTGTTTGGACTCAGCGTTCAAAAATAGAATCCAAGTTGTTCAAAATCATTGTGTACGTTTCATATTGGGGCTGCGAAGATATGATCATGTTTCTAATTTTTATATTCGCCTTAAATGGCTACGCCTGAGGAACATTGTTATTTATCATTATTCTATCTTGATCCGCAAACTGCTACAGACATCTACCCCTCGGTATCTTTGCGACAAACTTATTTTTAGAAATAATATTCATCAATGACAACTCAGAGTTAGTCGAATTATCACGATTCCGATGCACTCTACAACTATGTTTCAGAGATCTTACAGTTACGTAGCTGCTAAGATATACAATAAATCCTGTATCTAATAGACTTGTCTGTCCGTCCGTCCGGGACGCTGTAGACTTGTCTGTCCGTTCGTCCGGGACGCTGTTTCAGCAGCCAAACCGTAAGAGATGAGAGAAAAAAGTTATGAAAGTTATATGTTTGGAATGGTCATGTCAGGTCAGGAACCGAATTTCAGTCACGTGATACTTCCGGTTTTCGAGAAATCACGTGATTTCTCGAAAACCGGAAGTGTCAGTACGCTGTTTCAGCAACCAAACGGAGCTGCGACCTTCTGCGCCTTAAAACCTCGATCAGTTAGGCAACCACTTTGACAGCTTTCAGAATGTTCCGATGCGGCGTACCACTTTGACACCTTCCAGGTCTGGGTACAGTTTTTATTTAATACGCGTTCTATTTGAAAAACGGTCTTTTTTGTTTTTTTAAATGAGACATTTGTCTTACTGGATTGCTAGTTTCTTTATAATATCCCAAGTAAATCAATAATTATATTCAAAAAATACAGACAGATCAATAAAAAAACCAATTAGGGCAGGCTGTGATGTGTGTTATACGTTTGGCAGTACTGAAGTGTATTGTCAGTCTATGTCAAATTCGAGATTAGTAGGTTAGGTTTTGTTTGTTGTTTGCAAGAACACTATACTAAGGACACGCAACTCCCGTTTCGAAGCGGACCGCTAAAAGCTGACAAGTAAGGCGGCCGTGGTGTACAATTATTCATTCACAAAACTCGTGAACTGTCAATGTCAAACATTTGCTGAGTGTAACTGGAAATTCGGACCATGTTTTAACAATTAATAACACACTTGAAATACACTCCATTGGATTAACAACCGTAAACTGACTTTTAACCGCGATTACAGGTTAATTTAGCTCGCTTCCAACTCTCGAACGGCAGTACACGCTGTCGACAGCGCCGCGACGGCTATCCCCGACATAAGGGCCGCTTTTATATACAGCCGTCATAGAAAGTTGCATCTCCTTAGTATAGTCTTCTTGGTTGTTTGATACAAACTGACGTAAAACTTAACCTGAAAAACTCGAATTTGACATAGACTGACAATACACTTCAGTACTGCCAAACATATAACACATATCACAGCCTGCCCTAATGGGTTTTTTTATTGATCTGTCTGTATATAAGAAGAATTCTCCTGCAAGACAATATGTTATAGGTTAATGGCTGTGTTATAGTCGTATATCTGTCTAAATGTCACACCTACATATATGTAATCAGTTTAGAAGGTTAAGTGTAAGAATAGGTTTAGCTAAACTTCGCCTTCTAACTGAAAATGTTTCGAATACGTGTATTTGTATATGTATTTGGCAATAAAGACGATTTATTATTATTATTATTATATAAACACGCTAAATTATAAAACGTCACTTTTAATGAAAAAAGCTAGCGCCAAAAGGCCTACTTTTAGTGGTGGTCGTAGAAAAATGCTTTTACAAATTTCTTTGATCGGTGTTCGCCTCGCCCAACAATATTCACAGTCGTTTGGGAATGTTATGCTTTTCGTCCTAGATACACAATGTACTATTTTGAAAAAAAAAATTATCAGCGAATTTATTTGAAAATTTACAAGTAAATTTTGTATAAAATTTAGCATCGTGTCATACAGGCGTTATACATAAATAACATCACTGTAAAAAAGTATAGTTGCCGTGGATGCTATATTTTTGCTTCACAATAAAGCAAATTTGATGGATAGGTGGCCTCTTGATTTAGTACAATACGGATAAATTTTTTTTAGTTATTTCTAATTTTTTTAGGTAAATATTAACATCACTGTCCCATCCAATAATTCCATAATATAATCGGGATTCGCTCAGTGCGTAATACACCTTTTTTAGTTCAAAGCTATTTAAAATATATTTTAATTGTTTAAAACGGAATAATATTGATCTTAGCGTCTGGACTAAATTATCTATATGATCGTTCCATCTCAAATGCCTGTCTATAATTACACCCAGATATTTTATGTTTTCTGTCTCATCCACTTTGGTCTGCAGGTCTATTACTAATCGTTTGAATAGGGGCAATTTGTTTTTGTAGCAAGTGAATGGTACGTATTTGGTTTTGTCAAAGTTGATTGTTAGTAATTTATAATCAAACCAATCTTTTACAATTTTTAGATCCCTCTCTGCTTTTGTTCTCAGACCTGACCAGGAGTCATCTTGATAAAAAATTGCTGTGTCGTCTGCAAAACTGATTATTGTGCCCAAAGTATTTAATTGAAATAGATCATTAAGATATACATATAATGAAAAGTATTGGACCTAACACAGTTTTTTCCTTGTTCCCTTGTATTCCTTGCGGCACTCCATATTCAACTGTGCATTCAAGGCTCTTCACTTTGTTTATTTGTACAAATTGTTTTTGACCAGTTATATAACTTTTCATTAATTTTAAATCAATGCCTCTGAATCCTATGTTTTCTAGTGAATCTAATAAACGGAAATGACTTACAGTATCAAAGGCCTTAGCCAGATCTAAGAACACGCACAGAGAATGCTTGCTGTTTTCTAAGGAATTACTAATAAGAGAACATAAGTAACTTACGGCATCTTGCGTAGATTTATTTTCCTGGAATCCGAATTGCTTTTCTGATATTATGTTAATTTCTTTTAAATAATCATTAATTCTTTTCTTTATAACCTTTTCACATATTTTCGTCAGATTACTAATTACAGAAATTAGTCTGTAATTAGACACCTCAGTTTTGTCGCCCTTCTTATACAAGGCTTTACAACAGCTATTTTAAATAATTCAGGGATAGAACCAGTCTCTATAATTTTGTTTATTAAGAAAACAATTGGTGAAACTCTACTTTTTGAAATTACTTTCAGTACTTCAGTTATGATATCAAATCCAGGTGTAACATTGGTTTTTAATTTGGATATTATATCTGCAATTTCGTATTCATTAGTTGGCGTTAAATAAATAGAAGACGATAATGACTGTAATCTAGATGGCGCCTTAGCTACCGGTTTAATTTTAGAGGCAAGAATTTTCTCAACACTAACAAAAAATTTATTAAATTCATTTGTTATTTCAGTTACATCAGAATTCAGTACTCCAGTTTTAATTTTAATTTCTTTAATATCACTATTTTTTTCTGAAAATTTGTAATTTCATTAACAATATTCCGATTTACTGTCATTATTTGTCATATTCTCTATTTTTATTTTAAAATAACTAGCTTTTGTTTCTTTAATTAAGTTATTCAATTTATTTTAATCCGGGCCGTCGCAGGACATCGTGGCTCAAGAACCTTCGCCAATGGTATGGACAAAGTACAACATCCCTCTTCAGGAAAGCTACAGACAAAATTCAAGTCATGCAATTGATCGTCAACGCCCTAGGAGGGCAGGACACATAAAGAAGAAGAAGAATTTATTTCTATACGTTTTAAATTAATTTTTTAATTTAATATCGAATACATTCTTTTGTAATTCTTGATATAGTTTATTTCTTTTGTTTATTGACGTCACCAATCCTCTCCATGCATTTTACTAAAACGGACGTTAAGCTCACAGGCCTATAGTTACTAGCAATCAGTTTATCTCCCTTTTTATATATACAGTGTGTTTCACTTTACATGGAAGCACCCCTGTATTTTCTTTGTTTTTGTATGAATCGATTTGAATTTTTTACCAGTTGTACAACTCACCAAGAGGCATTTATTCATGTCCTTGAGAGCAAATGACGTTATTAGCCTGGCCTACTACGATGAAGAACATGGGTCGTAGTGTCAATATTTTGCATCGCGTTAGAGTTACAGCAAAAAGTTATTAAGAAAAGTTGTTTAGAATCAAAAGAGTACCCCAGATACCGATTTTCGTTTAATAATTCAAATTTTTAATTTTTATTTATAAATTTGTCACTCCCTAATATCAACTTTTAATTTTGGTATCAAATGGTGCCATGGAGAAACAACATTTTTATTATGGTTGCAAACGTCATTAGCTTTTAATAATGGCTGAATTACGTTTAACTGTAGCTGAGAAAGTAGAAATAATTAGAATTACTGGTGAAAATGCAAGATCCAATAGAGAAGTAGCTAGAATATTTAATGGAAGGCATCCAGGGCGTGCACCTATTTATCCTGACACAAATTAAAAAGTTGATTAATTTTTTAAACAGTTCCAGATTAAATAGGTGCACGCCCTGGATGCCTTCCATTAAATATTCTAGCTACTTCTCTATTGGATCTTGCATTTTCACCAGTAATTCTAATTATTTCTACTTTCTCAGCTACAGTTAAACGTAATTCAGCCATTATTAATAGCTAATGACGTTTGCAACAATAATAAAAATGCTGTTTCTCCATGGCACCATTTGATACCAAATTAAAAGTTGAAATTTGGGACTTGGACAAATTTATGGATAAAAATTCAAAATTCGAATTATTAAACGAAAATCGGTATCTGGGGTATTCTTTTGATTCTAAACAACTTTTCTTAATAACTTTTTGCTGTAACTCTAACGCGATGCAAAATATTGACAATACGACTCATGTTCTTCATCGTAGTAGGCCAGGCTAATAACGTCATTTGCTCTCAAGGACATGAATAAATGCCTCTTGGTGAGTTGTACAACTGGTAAAAAATTCAAATCGATTCATACAAAAACATATAAAATACAGGGGTGCTTCCATGTAAAGTGAAACACACTGTAGGTGTGACTATGGCGGATTTCCATGCAGTAGGTAATCTGCCGGTGCTAAAGGATCGAGACATAAGTGTCGCAATAGGTTCACATAGTGTATAGGCACAGTTTTTCAGTAGGTGTGGATGGAGACCATCCTGACCTGGACTAGAATGCGAGTTCAATAGAAGCAGTTCTTTTTGAAAGTCTTCGGGAGATAAGTCAATTCCTGTGATACTGCTGATGCAACGAGGAGCATTATCTAACGATGGCATATCCCCTGCTGGTTCGTTAACGTATGCGCTTGAGAATTGCTCGGCAAATATATTTGCTACTGTAATAGGATCCGTTATAATATTTATCTTCATCAGTGTTGTTATAGACTCTTAACCAAATTAATTTTAGTATCGTTAAGAGCTTCATTACCGCACTGAGTGCGGTAATGGATATTACCGCACTCAGTGCGGTAATGGATAGATATTACCGCACTCAGTGCGGTAATGAATATTACCGCACTCTTTTTGTATAAAGAAATACGTTGAACCAGAATTTATTAATGAAGATAAAATATTGAACAATACACGTTTTGCTTATGGCAGTTAACGAGACTCGTTTGATTGCCGCAAAACTCGGCTCACCGCCTCGTTTTTGGCAATCAAACTCGTGTCGTTAAGATGCTCATAATCAAACTTGTATCGTTAATATCTATTGTTTCACCAGTGCGCTTTAGAGCCAGTGACCTGACCTTAGCTGATCTCATTGTAGTTCGAATGTATTTATAAAAATTTTTGCTTCCTCCATTTACTATATTGTTTTCATAGTTAGAACGTGCAGATCGAATTAAAGTTGTAACTAAATTTCTTCTCGCTCGATATGCCTCATAGTCTACTTGTAAATGTGAAGTCTTAAATCTATCCCAAGATAAGCGTTTTTTCTTTATTTGTTTTCGAATATGCTTAGTTAACCAAGGTTTGTCACGCATTCTTCTTTCTTTTCGCATAGGCACAAATTTTTCAATGACTTTATCTATTGTACCGGCCAAAGTATCACACATGTGATCGACGTTATTACCATCTGCGTAGTTAAACTTAAAATTAGTGAAATAATTATTTATATCTGGATAGCTGGCGGTCCAAAAATTTCTCATTTTTACCTTCTTTTTAATACCGGCATGCGACATGAGCGATAGATCCAATAGGGGGATCAAACCTAACGAAAGTAATAAAATTCTCATTCGAAGTTAATATTAAATCCAAAAGCGATGGTTTATCAGGTAGTCGGAATCGTGTTGGAAGCTTAATCAGTTGGTGCAGGTTGGAGTTCAGGTACATGTCCATAAAAACGACTGCTGAGGTATTACCATCACGTGGAGAAGGGTTTTCCCAATCAATGCTGGGAAAATTAAAATCGCCGAAAATAAGAACGTTTTTATTCTGGTTATTGGCTGAAATAATTGACTGGTTTATGTTATCATCGTAATCTTTTGATGAATTTGGCGCTCGATAAATACATGCTAATAGCAGTTCCAGGTTTGCTATTTTTAAATCTAACCAAATTGCTTCCGTATTTTGCTTGGTTAAAACTTTGTTGACGTTTGCGGTTATTGCGAAATGACTTACTTTGTTCCTTACGTACACGCAGACTCCACCCCCTCTGGCCCCAGTTCTATCCTTTCGATAAATCTTATAGTTGGGAATACTCAAAATATCATCGGTTATGAGCTCATTAAGCCAGGACTCGCACATTAATATAATATCGGGTTCATTATCTGCTACATATAAATTAATTAAATTTATATCACCAACAATAATACTGTAGTCAGCATTTTCAGTACTAATAGAATTTAAGTAATTATCGAGTTCTGTTAAAAATAAATCTAAACAACTAGAGGGTGATCTGTATATGGCTGTAATTAATTTGAATATATTACAAAATTTTAATTTAACTTGAATTGCTTGATTTTCTTTAATATTTATTATTTTGTATTGAAAATGTAATGATTTTTTAATTAATAGTACAACACCATCATTTTGATTATAAACTCCCTCATTATAAATAACATCATAATCAATTGGACAAAAAAATTCAGGATCTCGAATCTGCCAGGTCTCAGTTAATACCATACAATGATGTCCAACAACAAGTTGATTTAAAAATATCTTGAATTCATCAAAATTTTTATTAATACTGCGTATACTATGTGAAATAGATTCAATTTATTATTATTTTCATCATTTTGTAATAAAATATTGGCAGTTACCGAATCATTGATTTCAACTGCATTTATAAGAACAAAATTATAATCAGAAGTAATACTATAAGTACTTCGATATTATCGGGTTATATGTCGATAACTTGTTGCACAATAATAAAAGAGTGTCAGTTTGACAGGTTAAATAGTCCGACCGCGTCAGCGGGAGGACTATTCTGTCAAACTGACACGATTTGTTATTGTGCAGGAAGTTTGAGACGTATAACCTGTTCGAAGTACGCATTGTATTCGATTTGATTATTTTTTGAGTAAATTTTAATATTTAGAACAAATAAATATTTTATTGGCAGCTCGATTTGTTTGTATTAACCTAGCTGAAAGTCATCTCCATGAAAACAACATCAAGTTGACAAAAGTTATGTATTGCGTTGCCTAGTGAAGTTACTATAGTATAATCGATTTTGTATAATCGAAATTATACAAGATAACTTAACTAAATCTAGCCTTCTGATTGGTCGAAATCTCTACGAAAAAAATAATCTCTTATATACTGATTCATATTAAAACATATAGCAGAGATCCAAAATGAAGGATCAAGGAAAAGAAAAAAGTAACTGAAGTAAGATGACGCCTGCCATGTGCCCCACTCTCCAAAATTATATAACAAAATAAAAATATACTTAAGATAACTAAGTGCGCGCATAGGAAAAATTGTAGTGTGTGTGAGAGTGTGAGAGTCATAAAACATCACTTTTCTAAACTTGTTGCGTAATATACTATTTAATTTTAATTTTTTAGTTATAGATTATTTCCCTCATATCCATAATAATGCAATTACCATAGTTTCGCCAGCGTACATAAATCAAACAAGTAGAGACACCCATGCCAAGTGTTGAAACCTGTCTAGAGTGCCTGGGACAGTAACTCGGGGGGTATTTCTAAGCTTGATTATCAGATGGCAGCACAAAATTCTACCAATTACAGTGCCTTTATATAGACAGTGGCGACAATACAACTAAGCCACACCGCCGCCGCCATATTTAGGCAAATTTCTAACGGGTGTTCATTTAAATTCGTGATCAGAGTCGACTGTGATACGTGTTTTACGTTTGGCAGTACTGAAAACATTCGAGATTTGCAGGTTAAGATTTGCGTCAGTTTGTGTCAAAACTGAAGCAAAACCTAACCTACTAACCTCGAATTAGACATAGACTGACAATACACTTCAGTACTGCCAAAAGTATAACACGAATCACAGGTGATTTAGCCTAAACATGGCGGCTAAAACCACGTGATCTAGGGAGCCAATCAAAAATAGGACACCCCATTGTCGCCACTGTCTATATAAAGGCACTTTACTACCAATCAGAGCTAGTTACTACCTCTGCTACCAATCATATGTGATAAAGTAGTGGCGCCATCTGTTAGTACTATCGAAAAGTAACCCCCAGGAGCCGTTCAAGGTCATCCAAATCGGAATTTTTACATAAAAGGAACCGACGGTGAGTGTCCCTACTTGTTTGATTTATGTACGCTGGTTTTGCTCAGTTTAATAATGATAAAATTTAACCGCGGTTAAAAATGTGTCAGAATTTAATCACTTCTGAATAATTTTGACATTGTCAGTATTTTCATTTTCATTTCAGAATGAACAAAAGAACTTCGGATCAATCGAGCACTTATTTTAAATGTCGTGGAACACTCTGAAAATGATTAAAGTAGTCACCGTCTAGCAATTAAAAAAGCTTTAAAATCATTCAAACTTGCAAAGGGTACGTTATACAAATAATTGAAAAAAGGATGGAAAGCTTCCGATAGTCAAAACTAAAAGCAATTCTTGGATGCTAAACCATATTTGTGACATTATATATAAAATGTACGCTGACTGAAAACCAGTCCATACACAAAATATACGTGAACAACTAAAGCACGAGTTTCCAGAGTTCTGCTGTTCAGTTTCATCAATAAAGAAGTGGGTAATAAAAATTGGATTCAAATTTAGAAAAGAAAACAACAGAAATTACTTAATGGAACTGCCCAGTATTAGAAGTAAACGATTTTCATTTTTCGATTGTTACAAAAAACGAAAATAAGAAAATATTTTTCAGTCCGTATTTTTAGATGAAACTTGAGTATTCAATAAAAGTAGTGATAGGAGCATTTGTCAAGATGGGTCAAAATTTACTCATAGTAATAAATTGGTCAACGGTTTGAGATACATGATAGTTCATGCTGGAAACAAAAACGGTTTTATAAACAATGCATCATTAATATTTAAGTGCAATAGAAAAACTAGAGACTAACACGATAACATGAACACCAAAAATTGGAAAAGTGGTTTAAAACAAAATTTATCTCATTTATCATCTGGAAGAAGATCTATATAGAAAAACATGGACTAAGAAATGTTTTATGGAGAGTTTATTAACAAGTCAAGCAGTTTGACGAAAAATTAATGAAAAACAAGAGTTGGGAAATTGTGTGCAAAGAAAAACTACTGGAAAAATTGTATTATTTAGAAAATTACGGCCAGAGTTGGAGACACCACGAATACCACCTTACCATTGCCACTGCAATCAAAATAGCAAAACGCAAACATGATGAGTAAGTAAAAGAAACATAATGGTTCATCTATGACAGTACAGGCTGCATGGCACAAAGTTATTGAGGAGATTCCGGCTGAACACTGGAAAAACTACGTAACGCATATCGAGAAAGTACTTGAAGATATTGAACAATTAGTAATAAATACCTTCGACGAATGATTAGCTTTTAGCATAACCGTTATCAATTATAAATTAAAAAGTTGTCTTTCCCTGTAAACCATTTATCTTATACGTATTCAAGTACTTTTTTACAATTTGAGGAGGCTTACCTTGCATCTACTCCACTTAGCATCGGTGGATTCCCAGCAAAGTAGCCCTTAAAAAATGGTCTCCGTCTGTTGCAATCAGTCTCTATGTACTCAATCTCGCTAGATCCTATGAACCTGCGTTTTGCAGTTGGGGGTCCAACGTCAGGTTCATCAAGTTGCACACCGTTCCACCTTGATATGCCTTCAAATTGCATATGTTTATAGTATGCTTGTGATTCTACACTGATGCAAATAACTATTGCGTACAAAATCATTTTATTCTTATTCATGTTTAGAAAAATAAGTTACTCAATTACAATAAAAAACATTTACATAAATAACTTACCATTCGGAGATATCAGTACTTTAGAATGAGATCCTTCGACATTGTTATTAAGTATAAAATTAGGAAGATCGAAACAGTTTCTATTATTCGGATTGTTCTGTACAAGATCCATAATCTCTGCCTCTTCTTCTTCCTTACTGATGTGTCTGTATTTACAGACAGCTCGCCTAGAACATTCGATTATTAAATAAAACTTATTTTTATTAATATCCCTTATAAAACTCCATTCACGATTGATTTGGATGAAACTTCGCCATGGCAATCTATTTTTAATCGAGGTTATGAACTATGACTTACAGTGGCTATATAAGGACAGTGTGGTCAATTTTAAAAAAGGCAGCCATTAAGAGTCGTCTCTACAACAACCAGCCACGCCCTTAGGTATTGTGTAAGACAAACGTCACCCTGCTAAATTATGACATAAACGTCATTTTATACGGACTGGACATATGTGAAGTTCCGCGATGCTATACAAAGCGGTGTATACCCACGATCGAGAAAATGTGTGCAATGTGAGGTGGTCAAAGGTGCAGTGTAACATAAATTTTACAATAATGTCAATAATATTACTTAAACAGAATTAAACGGCAAGAGACAACGTGAAACGTAAAGAATCGCTGTCAGCAATTAAAAATCCTCGTTAACGAGCAACCTAATATCGGAATATAAGTCAATGTGTCCTTTATTATCTTCTTTATTGTGTTTTTGTACATAAAAAACGAGAATTTACAACATTTTGCATTGGTCGACACAGAGACTACGTACAAAAGCTCAACAAAAACTGCTTTTTTTGATATTCATAATCAAACCGTTCTATTTATACCACCAGTTAATTTATAGGAATATAATATTCAGTGTTAGATAACCCATAAATTCTCTTTAATTTGAAGCAATAATCTTTGTCATTAAGACATTTATATAGTATATTATAGCTTTTGATTTGGGCTAATGCGCAAGTTTCGCAAAAAGTATTTTACTTTAACTCGTTGACATTTACTTATGCAAACGAAAATTCGGCATTCGCTTAGACAGAACACTGTAGAATTTTATGCTGATTATTTCATTCCACTTCATGTTGGGGCTACTTTCAATAATAAAGGACTTAGAAGCAATTTTGTGTGACTATGTGTAATTTCGTAAAACGACTCTTAATGGCGGATTTTAAAACAACCAATCAGAAACATGACCAAAATTGACTACACTGTCCTTATATAGCCACTGTACTATGACTAAGCCTATGCTGCCAGTGTTAAAACACTAGACTGATTCAGAATATTATAAATTACAAATAGGCAACGAGATCTCATCTAACTAGCGTGACGCTGACTCAACTGCAGTTTAATAAAACTGTACCAGACTACAAACAATGAAGGAACTAATATGTCAAGACTGTAAAAATGTTGGTGGCACTGTAAGTCTATGTCAAATTCGAGGTTATTAGGTTAGGTTTTGCGTCAGTTTTGACACAGACTAACGCAAAACCTAACCTGCTATCGTCGAGTTTGACATCATATGTCAAGTTGAATACGACTAATCGCGTATTGCCATAGAAAAATAAATATAATAGGGTTTGTCATTAAGCTGTTTT
>OW679197.1:55422455-55463075 GCA_940337035.1 Agriotes lineatus | reverse complement strand
TGGAAATATTTTATTCATCTATCCATAATTAACGCGAATGCTTCATGTTACAGCTACTTATAAGGATTGACATAACTTTCCAATATATTTTTAACATATTGTGCATACTTTTAGTAAGATTTTTAAACCACTCAGTCTTCTTGGCACGAAAAGTTTAAAAATGTTTAAAACAATATACCGTGTGTCCACAGGAGGACGCACCATAGGGATAACCTAATAGAATAGAAAGATCGGCTAAAGCTGTAATCGCCGGCACGCTAAAACGTTGTTTTCTGGCTTCTGACTTGCCACTATATGAAACTATATTGTTATAAATGGTACAAGAAAAAGGACGGTGGTCACAGCACTGGTTGATATTTATATTCTATTATCTCTATGGTGCGCACTCCTGTGGACACACGGTATATAATACACAACTCTATTACACAACCGAAAGTACCAGATATGCATTAATTTTAAAACTCCTACTTCTGTCATGGTTACAAGTTCTTCAGATATGAAACATTCTTTACGATTCATTAAGATGCGTAAATTATATACACCACTGTTGTTTACTTGTCTCCTGTGTTCATGATGTGAATTGTTAATAATTTTTGGCTTATCCGTTTTTAACAGCGCTCTCCTGTTTCAGCTACTTTAATCTTATTCTTTCGGATAAGAACTTCTATCAGTTTCTGCAAAATTGCTTAAAGTGCAGTGGGATATTAATTTTGTCAGCTGTAGTTCAGTTTAACGATTAATTCATGCTTCTACAAGTTTAAATAAATAACTATTGTTTCACTTTTGAGTCTTGTTTATTGGCCTTCGATAGCGGGCGTAAAATGGCGTTTACTGCCCTATGGTCTATAAAGTTGCTAAGCAGTTTAACAAGCACCAACAAGGTAGTATAGCAACATTCTGCATAGAAACCATAGTCCGTTACACCAAAAATTCGCAGCACCAGCACAACGATGACGCTGTAGTCTGTAGCAAAAATACTTTACCCTTTAATTTTGTCTATTTTGAGAAGCAAAATATAGTATGATCAAAAATTAATCTCATCTAGTATGGCTGTGGAAATGCAAACCAACGCCTTTAAAATTAGCTTACATACTTATATTTCATTCAAACTGTCAAATTTTATTATTAAATATTCTTTTTGTCCATCTTATTATAATATTATATTGAAATAAATAAATTTGCACGTAAAAGTAATGTAATTGCACAACAAATAAGCTTGCGCCGGTGGAATAGACACTTCATCTTAAATCTAACCTAAAAATAAAATATATTGGAGCCAGTTTTAAAGGCAGCAATTTATTCTTTCATAGCCATACTAGATGACATTAATTTTTGATCATACTTTATAATTAAACGTAACGCCTCACGTGGCGCTTTAAACATTCCCTAGTGCTATAATCTGTTGATTATGCCCTTAATACAGAAATAAGTAATATGTAACACAAACGATAGATGTATTTTAATTATTCATAAAAGCAAAATAAACTTTATATTTATATAAATCAAATAGACGAAAAAAAATCGGTTTAAATAAATTTTATATTTAGAAGTTCAGGGCGCTGGGCACTCCATTTCGGTGTTTGGCTTAAACTAAGTAATCATTAATGTATTTTTCATTATACTGTCGGATTTAATTAGCATTCTTAAAAACGGCGTCTGCGACTGAATCCAGCAGTTGGAGCGTTGTATAAAATGAAGTTCAGAATGCCACTGCCATTAAATTTACATTTTTACGAGAGCAAATTGATGCTGTAATTATGTTTTGTTTGCTGTATTTACTTATTCTTTCAACAACGCATAAAACATATAATTAGCTTTTACTGGAAATAATTGCTTACAACATCCGAGAAATCTCAACAAAGCCGAAATATGGCCCCGTTCGGATTAGAGATACGCGTCTGCAAAGTTTTAAGTTGGGCCTCTTTACGAAAGGAATTTTATGTTAATTCTTAAGCCAGACTTTGAAATATACACGGTAGTTGGGACGCGTACAAATATTCAAATGGATAACCGATAAAACCAAAGAAGTCGCCGGGCAACATAGAACTTTCCACTAAAATGGATTGAAATCTGTTGGGCGTTAAAGATATTAAATCTGTAGTATATTATATAGAAATTTATTATTACTTAAAAGACAACTGTATGTAATAGTTATTAACATATCTATCTAAGAGTATTATAACTGCTCCGAGCTCGTAGAGCAAGGATTTTAAGACATCTAAGGCTGTTATGATCCATAGCATCCGTGGTTTGTTCAATAGTTTATCGGTTGCAGTACGACGGTAAAGGAATATTACCGTACAACTACAGTTATCAGTTATCAGCCTATCCTAAAACCGGTAAAATAAATAATTGTGTGGCTGTATAAAAGCTAACTGAGCGGAACGAATATTTCGATTGTAAAACAAAAAATATCCCAATTGCACCTAAATATCGCATGAGCAAAAAGAAAGTTCATTAAAGATAGGTTTGGAACTTTGAAGTCAGGTGTATTATAACACTATAAAATGTGAAACTATCGTTTGGCATTTATTGCAAATGAGGTTATAATTTTTTTTCTTCTTCTTCTGCAGACGTTGGAAATCTTTTCGTTGCGTTTGCTACGGAAAGTCTTGATCACGGTTATGGCCACTTTGCGATATTATATGTCTATAAAATGTTAGTGACAAGGATTAAGTATAATTTCATGCTGTTACAATACACATGACTTCAGAATTCCAAAGGCATCTTTGATGAGCTTTCTTTTTGCTCATGCTATACTTACGAGTGGCTACATCTTCTTCGAATCGAAACGATAAGCAGAATGAACTTTTTTAGTTGTTGCACTATTCGAAATAATCAGCAGAATGTCTATTACCGTACGAAGTGATCACAAGAATGCTGTTATGAATATGCAGAATAATTTTTTCCAATAATCTTCATTATTCATCAAACATATAGCATAATGAGCGTGGTTATATAAAAAAGTAAAAATGAAAACGGATACATAATGGGTAACGAAGAAATAAAACCTTTTCGGTATTATAAAAAAAATGCGTGATTACTCAGATTATACTCGTCTATAACGTGTGTCCCAAAACGTGTGTCCACAAAGGCACTGAAAATAGATCCCAATTTATCAAAATTGACATGTGACAAGTTCATACATTAAGAACTACGACTAGTAGTGCTAGTAACCATCATCCCATACCTACACGCCATCAGTTTCTGACATAATGCATTTTCTTCTGCTAATTCTCGATTTCTCATACTATTCCTTGTACCTTTATTTCATGGTCTCCTGGCCTTCTTCGCCTATTCCTATTTGGTGTTCATCTAAATATGTTTTGTGTCCTTCTTTCGTCATTTATTCGAATAATGTGACTAAACTACTTCAAACATCTTCATTAAATTCTGTCTATTACTGAGTTTTCGGTTTTATTCCTGTTTTCCTCATTTCTAATATCTTGCAGCTATGACATTCAAGTAGTCGTCTGTCTCTGTCAGAGCCGGAGTAAGGATATGTGAGGCCCAGGGCTAATTTGTTTTAGAGGCCCCATTCCCATTTATGCAACGGGTACAAAGGGATCTAAATTATTAGAAACCGCACTAGATTATAACCTTCGAATCTTTTCGAGGCCCCCGAAATTTGGTGGCCCGGGGCTGCAGCCCCCTTAGCCCCCCCCCTTAATCCGGCTCTGGTCTCTGTAGCGTTTAACTCATTTTTTAATTTTTACTGTGCTACCATAACACATCACATACTCTACCATCATCTTTTCAATATATTTTTTGACATTATGTGATATGTGTTTGCTCCAACAAATCTATTCAAACATCCTATTATGGAAAACTTCGCTTCCTGATACAGAAAGGGCAGCACTTGAGCCACAATTATTCGTTGTGAGGTTAGATGTGCACTGTTATTAGTGTCTGTAAGGTATTACGTTAGTCCATTAATTTGAGGCTTTTATGGAATTCTCTGTAGTAAAGTGCAAATTTATGAATGTATGGAAAACACATTGTGAACATTTTGTCCTTCATATGCGATTGTCAAAAACTGTATAGCCGAATTTAAAGGTGGGGAAAAAAGCATTGAATATGATCCCCGCAGTGGAAGGCTTGCAACTGCTGTCACTCAATAAAATATCGTTCTGCTTCACAATATGGTCATGGCATATCGGCTAATCAAGGTGCGAAAAATAACAGAGGCTCTGGACATCTCCAATAAACAGGTTCAAAATATATTGAAAGATGAGTTAAGAATGTCAAAACCTTCTTCAAGATGGATTCACCGGGATGGTTGATCAGAAACGTGTACGTTTCTAGCTGTCTTCCGACTAGCTGTTCCGTTGTGAGGCTGATCCGGATAAATTTATTTAAATATTCATTACCATCAACAAGGTATGGGTTCACTACAAAGCAGCAGTCGAAACAGTGGAAAGTTAAGGGTTCACCACCGTTCAAAAAAGCAATGGTGGTGGAGTCCGCTGGCAGAGTGATGGCTTCCATTTTTGAGCGAATATGGACGGTGGATTTCTTTTATTAAGGTCAAACCATAACAGAAGAATATTACTCTAACTTGTTACATCAACTTCTTGAAGGTATTCAAAATTGATCAGAGATGCTAACGAAAGATGTCCTGTACCATCAAGACAACGCTTTGGCGCACACTTCAGCAATTGCGATAGCTGAAATTCATAATTGCGACTTTGAATTGGTACCCCATGCTTTCTATTCAGTGGATCGAGGTCCATCAGATTTTCATCTATTTCCAAATTTCAAAGAACACCTGGGAGAGCAACGATTTTCGTCCAGCGAAGAAGTTGTAGCAGCCGTAATGGAGTACAAATGCAGGATAAAGCATTTTATCAGACTGGAATCTCAGAGTTACAGCGTCAATGGACAAAGTGTAAAGATTCAGAGGGGGATCATGTTAAAAAATAATCTAAACAAAACTAAATAAACAAACTCATTCTGTGTTAAACCACGAAGTTTTCAATTTATCATCGTATTATGTGTCTGGCACACTGGTAATTAGCCTTAGTCTCAGCCTGACCAGACGTGTTAACAAAAACGCGTCTTAAGCTACAACCATTTGGTCATCCACAAAACTAATCATCGATAGATACTCGTAAACATCTCTTATGAGTAGCTGCTCCCATACCAGTACATCATACTTTTCCGACCTGGCCTTAGTCCCTTATTTGGATTGACTTTGAGGGTGTTTTTCTAGTTTTTATGTGTCCCTTATTGTTTTCGTAAAGTTTCTTTCGTACGTTAATGATAAAAAGAGACTTGAAAGAAAAATCAACTGACAAACAGGTCAGACCTACGTTACAGCTTAAGGAAAGGGATAGTTAGAATAATGAAGAAATTTCCAAAACCCACATTGAATTGTAGAGCAAACATCTCAGAAGATCTAAGAACGAAAATATTCAACAAAGACTGGTTTTATGAAGCTAGTAAAAGAAGAAGAGCAAGGGATTCTGAAATAAAAGATACAATCAAGTAACCCACACATTTCATTTTAAAGTCCATGGTGAAAGATGAGCAGTATGTAGAGGATTGTTCACGAAAATACTAGATGAAATCTAAATGTTTATTACCTCAGCTATATTACTTACTTACCCCTGACATGTTTTTAAATTTTTCTGGTCTATATAAAAATTCCTTGGTTCTAAGGAAAAAGAATATCGAAGGAAAGCCCTTTAAATGGCACGATGCCAATGGTGTCGCTACGCAGAAGAACCTGAAAATCCATTGCAGAAATTTTCTGTGTAAAGAGAACCATTTAACGAATACTGTGTAGCAAGACGCAGAATAACGACACTTACATTCGATAAATTTTATACGACCACCCTTCCCATTTCAGTGGGAAAAAATATTTTGTTGGTTTTTCTGCCATTGGCATCACTTTGTGATTTCTACAAAAATTTAAATACCTACGTCACCCACTTTCCCAAAGAATATCCTATAAACCGACAGGTTTTCTTTAACTTAATGATTTTTGTTTTTACCTGTTTTGTTTAATGTTTTCATAATAAAAATATAATGTATCTTTTGTTTTAATTACTACAAGTACAAGTCAAGATTGAATCAAGGTCAAAATAGTATAGGTAATGCTTTTACTGATGCAAAAAATCGAATGGTTTAATAATGTATCTTAAAACACATCAAAAACAAAGTTTAAGGCAGTTATAACAGCTCTTTATCTATTTGTTTGACCTAGTGCTGCTGCTTTGATCAAAGAAATTCAAAATGTTCAAAGCTTAATTTCTCAGGTTGCTGCTTTTTCACTTAGTTATATAGTTTTTCTCACTCATTACAGAAATAAACAGAAAGCATCAAATTTGGTTTACTTATTTATTGATGTACAAGTTTCTACCTCTTTCTCCTTTGCTCAATTGGTTATTACTCAATTTACAACAATACTTTTTAGTTAAAGTATTGGTTGTATAGTTAATATTGGCTATTTTTTCCTCGTTATGATAATGGTGCCCCAGAAAATGAACTAAATAACCCTCATGTTACGTACTTGTAATTTTATTTTAAAAATGGGTGATTAAGATTTATTTTAAACTTAATTGCTTTGATGGAATTTAAGAAATTTCAAAACCAGCTCCTTTATACTCCATATAATGACATGGGGCAGTACGGTTGGAAGTTAAATTCGTCGGAAAGAAAAAAACTCTTTGGTTTTTCTTAGTGAAGAAATCGCAGCCAAGTTTATTTTATAGGTTAAAATTTTTAATATTGTTTGAGGTTTCGCCGCTTTTCTGGTTTTTACAAAAAAATTAAATATTGAGATTACGTGGGATTTTAAAAATAAAACATGTTTAAAAATTAGATAGGTGAACAGATAAAGACTTTCTTAAACATGTGACTCACCAACTTTAAAGATTACAGTTTTTATTTAATTAAACACTACAACACATTTTTATAAAAAAACAAAAATATGTGTGTTGAGCTTTTTAAGTCACATAAAAAACTGGAAATCAAATTTTCAGCTCCGAGACCAACAAATTGGGATTGTAAAAAATTAAAACAAATAGATGTTTAAATTTCAATTCATGTACTACAACAAAATAAAAGAAGTGTAATTACAGTAGTAGACCGACCCATCATTCTATCACATAAAAAAACATCACCAAGAAAATTAAAAACTCGTTCTTTAAAAGAAACTATCCCATTGATTTTAGTAAAATTAATATTAAAAAAAAATAATTAAGACCATTCAAAATAAAAACAATAAATTAGTTCACTTGCAACCCAATCACTTAAATAAAATTTGTAACAATCAGCAATCAGATAATCAAATTTACATAAAATTTGCTTGCATGTGGCACGCAAAGCAAATATCACAAAAAAAACAGATTTGAAAAACCACAATACTTTCAAAAAATATTTCATAAAATCTTAAAGATAATCTGATAAAAAAGTAACTACAAATATAGCTTGAAATAAATTGGAACAACTGTATTGCCAGTTATGCATATAGGATAAAGAAGAAACAAGATTTGAAAAAAAGTCCAACACAAACAATCAATAAAAACAAAGATTTTAACCCCAAATAACCAAATGTCCCACTTTCAAATCAAGTAATAGGCGAATTGCATAATTTAATACAACAAAGAAAACTACAAACTGAATCGAACTAAATAAAGGGATTTTCTTAGAATGCAAGAAAATAAAAATATCCAAACTCAAACAATTACAAATCAGATATAGATAAACTGAATAGCGTTTACTATAATGTGATTTCAGGGTTTCTTTCCTATTTCTATTTGCAATTTGTTTCTAATTTCTAAAATTTAGATTTTGAAAAATATCAAACAATGTCATTTTGCTAAATAAAAATTTACATGTCATTTGTGGGTTGTGTCGAGTGGGTTAGGAACTCAAAATGTTATTACAAGCGTTTAACGTGGTTATTTAATAATCAAAGTAAAACTGAATCAGAACCATGTAACCTACAAAACCTCAACGCATTTTTTTTGTAAACATGTGCTAGTTGTTTAATTTAAAAAAATCTTAACCTCTGAAGTTGGCAAGTCACATGTTTGACGAAATTTTTATCGGTTCACCAATTTAATTTTTAAACATTTTGTATTTCAGATACCACGTCATTTTAATGTATACATTTTTTTGAAGAAGTTCAAAAGTGCGAAACGTCCCCAGTTTTTAACAATTTAAACCAGTCTTAACTTTGCTGCGATTTCTTCACGAAAAACGGCAAAGTTTTTTCTTCTCTTCAACAACAACATAACAACATAATATTTCTTTAAAAAAATAATTTGCATATCTTGGTGAGTTTACTTGGAGTAAAGTCTGCTCTTGGTATGGCAGTAATCGATTTGTGACGTCAAGATTCATCTTTAAGGAAAGTAAACACTTGCATTATCACGTTTGTATAGTTTCCTCGACACCCAGAACTGTATTACACAACCCCTTTTGTAGGAGTTTTTATGTATAATAAAAACTAGTGATATCTACCCTGTTTGTTTAATTCACAGAAGTAATATCAATAATAATATATATAATTCTCACTTACCTTGTTGCTTTCAACTGAATCATATATTGACATATCTCATACTTTCATAATTGACCTTGAAATTATGTCATGTTTAAATATACCTCGGCTAGCCAGCTTATTTAGCAATTGAGACTCTCTTACTTCCCAGCTGAATGAGTTAATGTGAAATATAAACTGTATTAATGAATTGTACTTTGAATGACCAAATAAATATCAATTTGATTATTTAAATCACACTCTTAGTACTTGAGTTTGAATCTAATTAACTGTTATAGTGTATTAAACGTTTGAATTGACATTCCAAATTAATAGTCAGATTAAAGTTGTCAAAATTATTTAATTAAATGAAAGTTCCAGTAAATTAGGTTAAATACTTTTTTAAAAAATAACTAGACCAAACTGATAAATTTCTAATTATAAAGATCGAAACCGTCGAGTACTCAAATCATAATATTAATTTAGAAAACTTAATATTCTAAGATTCTCTAACTCTAAATACAAGTTTTAAATTCTAAATTTGCAGTATCCAAACTGTTACTATAATACACTAACCTTCAACAGCCGAACTCGTACTTGCGATGTGGTTCTAATATCAGTTTCACACTGATCGAAGTCGTCAAACACCTACTTGGAGATGATGAGAACCCATAAAAGCTCGTTGCAGACAGACTTGACCGTTTAATATTTTCTTAAAACGGTATTGCAGCATGCCACACACATACACTCACTAAACTGATGGCTTGTACACCAATGACCACTTGAAATGGCTTCTATAAATCTCCAACTCACTATGTGAAGAATAATATTGACCCCTTGGTCAGTATTTGATCATGCAGAAGGCTATTCTTACTAACACGTATCAAATTTGAATTATATCCTCACAATTAAAGGTATTATTAGACCTTTAATGTGAATCTTTTGACTGAGATTCTTTAAATTATAGAAACTTTTCAACTCTTGTAAACAACCTCTTGGTTGCTAATATTTACTGCCACCCGTTATTATCTTACACTTGTTATCACATGATACCCTTTTGATATCTTGATATTAATTGAAAATAATTAAGCATTCTCACAGCATGCTACATTACAACTGAAACGCTTATACGTCATAATGATGAAAAGATGCACTTGCACACTTGCATAAATTTGTATATAATTGTGATTAAGTACAATTAACTTTATTCACCGCCAACTATTTTGAAACGCTAACAACTCGCCATACGGTGACAATGCACTTATTTCACAACCAGCTGTAACGGATATTTACGCGTTTATTTGTGCAATACTGATGGTTAAATCACTGACACGTACATCACCGAACACTAACGAAGGCACTAAGTGACTGTTTTCTATTAATAAAGGCTCAATTATAATTGACAATTACTGCAATCAACATGTAGCTAATATTTGTAGTTCACGTCCTTCGCATTCGAGGGCTAAGGCCTGTGTTCTTTAGGTGGTATTGGTTAGTGTCAGGCTTGCGATAAACAAGTCCTTGTCTCGAATCCGTGGATAGGCGGAACGCTTACCATAGTTTACCGAGCTGGGTGATCATTCGACGTTGGGATACTATTAACGTCGTATGAAGACTGGTCCATGAAGTAGACTAAGAAGACTACACACAATACATAGTATACACACACGTGACTTGGATGTAGCACAATGGACATCCAAACTCTAACAGAACCTACATGGAAACCATACTTACAAGGCCAAACTGTCAAATTTACACCGACTGCTTAATGACAAAATGGTCATAAATACACTATAGCTTAAGATATGCACTATTTAAGTAGATAGATGTCCAATTCGTTTCTTATAAATAATAAATAGATATCAACCAAAAAAAAATAATTCCATAGTTTAAAAATGCAATTAGTTTTTATTTGAGCTTCGAACGTAACATGCACTTAGTCGTAATGGGGCCGTTTCCTTCGAGGCTGCTTTTTTTGGACACGGGCGGTAAAAGTCCAGAAACATAAAGTCGGCACAACAATGTCCACTGGAATAACGGCGGTAATGTATGCGTGAATTAGCATATCGAAGACGCAAGGGCGCAATCAGTGCGGGCACTCAAGCGCGAGATTGTCGTCATGTTCTCTGTTCGACGTCGGTTCATTGCTTCCGATGGCCAACTGCTCGTTGTTTTATATGCTTTACCTCTGATTAAGGCTGATTTGAGCAATTTCTGTATCAAATGGCTCCCGCCGCACGTTTTTGCATATCGAGCGGCCGCTATCGGCGTGCAGAATGGCCGATTGTTGCGATCAAAGGAACTTCGGTTAAGCCCCCAAGTTTTTAATTAAAGTCTTTTGCCTTATTTATCCTTTTCGCAAATATAAATGGGAAGTTTGGAAACGACGAAAACATAATATCTAAAATTTGGTTGATTAACGTTGGCTGCAGCCGACTGATAATGAATGCTAAAAGAAGTAGGTATCTATTAAAACTTTGACTACAATGGCGGATACAAAGGGCCGCTGCTATTGTGAGCATCAATACGGGTACACATCACCTCAATTAAAATGTAATAAGAATCTCCTCTTAGGTATAAAACTCATTAACACTGAGCAAAAGGGGTTCGATAAATTAAAATTACAAAGGAGCGTTTTTAGTTTCTCTAATCATAAAAGTTTCGTCGGTAATGGCGCCTTTGCGCGCGCTCAAATAATCGATCATTTAAATTGCGAAACGAAAATATTTCTTTTTGCATAATTATAAATGTAAAACTTCCCGTAAGCCACTGAATGGCTCCCGAAGATTTCAGAAATCCATCAATCTTATAATTAATTCCATTCCTTTAATTCTTTTCAAGATGACGTTAATTCAAGCCCGTAATGGATTCCACTCCCGTGATTTATTTTTCTTCCCGAATGTGTTTTGATACGATTCACCACAAGAACAAATTGATGATCGCTCTGCATTCTCCCTTCGGCTTTAATTATTTTCTTTTAAACTCGGATGCGCATTTAGGAAAATCGGAACGTCGAACGTCTTTAATATTTCCGCATCGAATTTGTTTTTCTCGAACGGAAAACTTGAAGTTTCACTTAGAGAACGTCCAGTTTTTTGCTTCTCCGGGGGATTCCAGTCGTGGGCATTGTTCGCAGCAAAATTGAATTATGAGTTGGCTTTGTCTTTTTTATGGAAAAACCAAATGTAAAAGTTAAAAATGAACGACCGGAGAAATATTTCAGAAGTTCTGCTTGGAATCTGTTACGGTATTTGTATTCGTATCGAAATTAATTCTGAAAAATGTGCGGTTGGAGGCTCATTGTTCCAGAATAAATAGCTGCTTTTCGGGCATCTAAACATCAATGAATTATTGAAAATTCTCTTAAATAAGCATCTTCGTTGCCTGCACAGAGATTTTTGTAATTTTTATTTTAAAACAATTTCAAGTTGCTTTGCATATCAATTTTAAAAATAACAATAAAAGCGAGTCATGCGTTGACGAGCATTGACGATAATATCGCCGTTATTGAACATAAATTGTTATTATTGCTATCCTTACTCAACAAATCTAATTTAATTAATCGGTTTTAACTTTTAAGTAAAAATTGGAGACTTAGTAACTATAAAGCAACTGTTGCCCGACGCTTTTCAATAGTTTACTATTTATGCTAAAGTATTAAATCTGGAATTTCTGTAAGATATAGTTTTACATACACAGTCACAGCTGGGCAAATTACTTTTAAAAAGTAATTAATTACTAATTACCAATTACCGCCCAATGCAGTTAATTGAATTACCAGAGATTCAATTACTCATAGGAAATAGTAATTCAATTACCAATTACTTAGTCATTGTAATTGTACAACAACAATTACATTTTCAATTAATTTCAATAAAAATTATTGTCATTTAGTTGTATTTAGCAAAACTTTCTTGCAAGTTGCTACTATCATTAGTGTAGTGTCGATTCATAATAGTAATCTAAAAATGCTTAATTTTTGTTTTGTTAATTATAGTAACCTACATACTCTTTCACTTTGAAAGTTTTGTGATAATTAAATCTTGTAGCTACATGCACCGTTCACCAAAACCAAAAGTTGTTTGTTTTGATGTAAGATGTAAGTAAATAAATAAATTCAAGGATAACAATTATACAGGGTGTCCCAAAAAATGGGACACCGATTTGGCATAGATTCCTTAGGTTATAATAAACCGATTAAACCTAATATACCTTAGTACAAAGTCCCTTCAGTAAGAAGGTATAGGAACTTGAAAGTTCAAATTTATATATATATATATTTAAATAGTTTCCACATAGGTTATCACTGAAGTTGAGCTTTTTATCACGCTTGCGGATTTAGTTGCCGAGGCCCGTAGGGCCAAAGCAAATAAACCACATACGGGATAAAAAGGAACTTCCAGTGCCGAGGGATACATTGTTTTATTAAATCGAGAAATCGCGATATTACAACATTTTAACCAACTTTTGTAGATTATGTTGATGTCGGTTAACGTTGGTTGAAGTTTACCTATCGCCCAACCGCCTAGAAAAAGTTGTAAAACAATGGATTACTTTACTGACGATTTCTCGTATTTTATTTGACGATTTCGACGTTCTTCACTGCCGATTAAAAAAATGTCGAATATGAAAAAATGTCGAATTTCATTTTGGCTAGATTTTATAATTATATTAGAAAACAATTACACGCTGAATATGTTATAAAAGTGATTTTTCCATGTTCGTGATAAATTAATCCACTCGCTTTGCATCGCTCGCTCGTAAATTAAAAGTTGAAAAACTCTCACTTTTCTTAACTTGTAGAACAATCTACTATTAAATAGGCCTAACATGAGGCTGAATGACGAAAATATCTAACTTACCTAAGTATACAGGGTGGAGCATTCAATTTTTTAATTGTTTGACAACAAATGTTTATTTAGATTTTGTAGAAGAACACTAAGTGGTGATCCAATTGGCTCAACTTGAGCATTTTTTGTTGGCTCAGTTAGAAAATATTTTTTACCCCTATAGACGAAAGTAAAATTTTTTGTCGCCTGTTAGAGGTTTCCCGAAAGCAGTGGGAGGTAATATAATACATTGACTGCCGTTGCCATTAGAGACGAGAGGCAATGTGATTAAAAATAAATCAACTAGCCTCCTAGTTTTCATATTTAAATATTTTGGATGCAGCTGAATGCAAGAGATAGTCTCATCATAAAATGTAAAAGTATTGTATGTATAACTCTGGACTAAAACGTCATTTCCTCCCTTGCATGATTACTAGAGTCCGTCAAATGCCATTTTGCCATGTTTCTTACTGTACACACCTTTAGGGCCAGATTTCGTATTTAGGCGTTTCACGTAGTGAGGGGTGGAATGAATCACATTTGTTGGTGCCATAAATGCTATAAAATGCCCTTTTTCGTGATAAATGCTGCATTTTGAATAAATGCTATATTTTAATGGTATATTTCAATCAAAATCAATATTATGTGGCTAATTCCCAACAAAAGGGCTTACAAATGTCAAAATAGACATGCAGAAGTTTTGGTAAGTGCCAGGTACTAAGGTCGATGACCCGGGGTGGGGCTGACCGCTCGTCGCGCGCCTCAACGCTCAGGTAAGTATCCCGTTACGTCCACTCGTCAACAACAACCCCGCGCTCTCCCCCTTCCCTTCAATGCACCCCGGATACCAACGTTCCACTTATTTGCCTTGTGCCCGTCGTTTTCATCAGATTACTTTGTCTTTTGTATTTGTGTTGTGGGATTGTTAATATTACTGGTGAAATTTTTTCTAAAATTTCAACTTTTTGAAATAAATACTTACCATTTTTTATGCTTTATTTTGAAATAAGTGCCATTTTATATGCCATATTTTGAAAAAATAAATGCCATTTTGCTATGCTATATTTTGAAAAAATACAGGAATATTTTGAGGGACTCTAATGATTACAATTGAATAGGTACTGTTCTCGTTAACGACGGTGCTGGGGAATTAAACTATATCCGAGGGGGGGAATGATACATTTTCCTCCCTAGTAATACAAATAGCTAAAAAATGAGTTAGATAACTTTTGAAATTTTAAAACAAAATATCAATTTGGGGTTGATCAGGGACTGTTGAAAGTTGACTGATAAATCTAGTTGAAAAGGGCTGATTGCAATAAGAATATGTACAGCAGATACAAAAACAAAAGACATTTGCTCAAGCACGTACTAATGAAGTCATTTTTACAATCAAGAGACCTTTATACCATGTGTTCAAAAAGAAATTACATAAGGGTTGGCCATGATAAATAAAACTAATGTCGACAGCAAGCTTTAGAGACATGAATTTTTAGAATTTTTAATCATGATATCAGCCTATAATATAAACTTATGACAGCAACACAGTGATGACAGTTAATGAATTCTAAAGCTTGCTGTTGACATTACTTCTATATTCCATGGCCAGCCCTTATCTAATTTGTTGTTGAACACACCGTATAAAAAACGGGTAAAAATACGTATTAAACTAAATTAAATTGCTCAGGATGCTTTTACATTTTTACTTAAAATTTCAAAATCTTATCAACATCTTTAATAATAACTATTGATTTTAGGGGCAATAAAATATCTGAAATTACGTAAATTTGGTCACTATGCACTGTTTTTAAAAAACTAAATGGAATTTTGTGTAAAATCATTAAGAAGCCAATATTTGAATGTCTTGTAATTATAATGAGGGTTGAGGGTTTTGTATGTTTCGTCCGTCAACGCAGCACCCTGTATAACGTAAAGAAGTAATGTTGGATGAGGTGAGCGGAATTATAAGAAAGTCATGATTTTATAGGACACTATTCCAAATTTCTAATAATAAACGAAGCTAACATACTGCAGCAGTTCGTAAAAATTATGCACTAGGTGCCAGTATACAAAGCAGCATATGAGCATTACAAGGCAAGAAAGCGACACAGAATGGATAATTTACAAAATGTTCAATGCAAGAATGCAGTAAACTTATACAGCGTTTTTAAATTGAATTAGTGCCATACCCCATATTGCATTTTAGAGTCAACCAGGCATGGAATTTTGCAATTAGGTACATTTTATTTATGTGTTTTACGCTGTTTAAATGTTATTATCAGATTTTGGCCGTGTAGTTCAATTCCTCACTCAAAAACGTAATTTTCTGGACTTAACGCTTGTTATACTTGCATGGCAGTATAGACCTACGCTAGTACATCGTTTAAAACAAGGTAATTGAAATGAATAAATAATAATTATGAACCAATATCGTTTAATAAAGCTATTTTAAATTATTGTACTTACCGCAAATTTAGTTTTAGCGTCTTGCACTTTCAACGTCTCTCACAATAAATATTGGTGTCACTATTGCAAGCTACATATCAGATCTACATACACGCACCAATGCACTCTTTATGCACGCGTCGTAAAAAATGCAAATGTTGCTGTTATTGGACTCGTCAGAGGAAATAATAAATTAGGCTTATATTGTGCGGGGAAGACCCTATTGCGATTTGCTTAATATGTAACTTAATAAGACCTAATCTTATGTTTTTCGTTCTGGAGATTTGGCATCCTATCGAGGTCAGTAATTCAGTAATTGAAATACCACAAAGTAATTCAATTACCTCGAGTAATTTTAATTACCGCGGGAAATTCAAATACTTGTAAAGTAATTTAAATACACAAAAGTAATTCAGTAATTGAATGTAGGAATTAACTACTTTCAAAAAGTAATTTTCAAGTACCTACTTTTTAACAAATATGGAAATTCCCAATTACAATTACCGCATTTTGAAATGTAATTTAATTCCAAGTCAAATAAATAAAAAGGAATTTAATTAGTAATTGAATTAAAAAGTAATTAATTACTGCCCAGCTCTGTACACAGTATAACAATTCCCTACAATTTACACTTCTATTACAAAGCTGTAATTTCATTTACCATTTTCATGTCGAAAAAAGATGTTTCTATAAAGAATTCAAATAAAATCCGAAATTTTGAGATCACATATAGTGGGAGGACCATTAACTCTGATGGTTTTGCTACATTAAAACGATAAAATATTCACTTTGTTAGCGAGATTTGGCTATTTGCGACTTTCAACTAATTTTAAATTTAGAAAAGTGCTTAGAAATACTATCTCTGTCGCAATCTCGGGAAAAATAATACAGACAAACTATTTAAGCGTTGTACGTAACGAAAGCTTAGAACTCCAGGTTTTATGACTTACCGTGACACCCCGCAGAACCAACCGCCGTAGTTGAAATGCGACGAAAGATAAACTGAAAAGGAACAACCAACATTCAAGAAATCACTGCTAGTGCTCAACATAAACGATGTATTAATTTAAATAAAGTACAGTAATACACAAAAAACACATGGAATAGATTAGTTTCAAATTATGATTACATAAGCAAATATAAAAAAGCACAATAAACGACCAGTATAAGGATTTAGTACAAACACAAAAGAATTTAATTAATTAAAATCGCCCAAAATCGATTAAGCGAAGTTTAGAACCCTAATTGGAATCAACAGGGCCCCATATTTGAAAATAATTAAATAAAATAGCTTTGCGGATTCTAGTTAATATCAGGGTCTTATCATATAAACGCAATCATAAAAAAGTGACAGAAAATTTTTTACTATCTTAAGAAATGGAGAATATATCATAAAATTAGAAAGTAAAACAGTTGATTGTTTACAAGTTACAAATTACAACGAACTAAAATGTGTAACAGAAATTGACCTTCACGCAATAAGTAATTCAACAAATCACATATTTTTTGTTGAAGGGCGTAATTAAGGAGCAGTAAAATACATCTGACCTGCACAAACCCGCTAACTACGCGGGTCTCCAGAACAGCTCAGTTAGATATTATTGAAATTTCCTCCAATATTATAAAAGGCCCAAAATATAATCAGTAAAACGCCAAACTACGTAACAGTGGGACGATGAGAGGTTCTGTACTTTAGATTTCGTTAGGATAAAGGTAAGTTGCTTCACTGCACTAAGCTTCGCCTCGCATCTGCAATCATAATTGCTTGTCAAAGAAAGTGCCACTTTTAATCCTAATAAAACAATATACTATTTCCCAGGCCCACATACAAAAGTGGTGCTTTCCATACAGTCACCCGGTTGTCATCATAAAGAACGTGATTGTCATGAAAAAATGCACAATTCACAGTTACATAGTGGGCTAAATATATCATTTTAACCTAAAACTATTGTAATCTACTAACATTGTCAGTTGTTACAATAAAGCTGCCATTCATTAAATTGGAAAAATTTCTTTTTGGTGGTCGTGGCAAAAATATCCACATAAGTCGCTGGAAAGTGTATCGTACGCTCGTATTTTGAGTCACCCGGCTTCACTACGCTTCGCCTCGTTTATCAAATATACTCGTACGATATATGCCACTTTCGCAGCTTGATTGTTCATGTATTACCTAATATAAGGAAGTTTACGATTTATAGGGATACGAAGATTAAATGATTCTTTAAATGCTGAAATATAAAAAAATGATTTTTTAGCAACAAGCAAATGTCTTAGCGGGGCACTATTACAGAAAAGTAAATAAATGTCGTTGATAAAATATATTTATTGAAGAAGTACATTTTTTGAGAAGAGCGGCTGCAAAAAACAAAGTCTGTGTTAGATCAAGAATACAATATTTTTTAATCGAATTATATTTTCCAAGTGTGGAGCTAAATCACAACAGATGATTACATCAATATAGCACATATTTTTTGAGGTTCGTTAATAAATTTGATAAGCACAAAGATAATCCCACGCTGCACTACACAAATTAAATGAAATTTAAGCTTCAATCTTTTAGGATATTTAACTACGAAATTACTTATGTGGCCTCGCCAAGGTGTGTCAGAAGAATTTATCACGTCTATCAAAAATCAATTAATTAAACAATTTTCCTACCTTTCTTATATTACCGGTAAACCTTTGGCATTAACTCAACCACAAACACTCAGGACAATTAGTTTGTATGTCACAGCTAATGACCGCTCGTGTTTATGTTGACTTGTCACAGCCCACAAAATCGCTCTGCTTGAGGTTATCTCCACAAACTGGAACAAACATTTGCATTCAGAATAACTGGACTGATGTTGAAGAACGTTGTATTGAAGGCAATATTGTAAACCAGCTTTGCAAGTAATCCTGAGTTAGAGTTGATCGACATCGAATCATTCTGCTTCATTCAATTGCCTGGACGTAGAATTATAATTGGATGCTATGCTGCCATATACTTGTCGAAGCGCAAGAGATATTAAAACGCTGCATATCCTCGAAAGATATAAAATCCTATTTATTGGTAACGAAAGATCGTAAATAGAATCATTTCTTACAAAAATTTAAAAACTAAAGTTGCAAAATGCCACGTTTTTGGTTTTAATCATTTAATCTTTCTAATACTGTACATTTACAGTATTATTCCATAAAGATTTCTCAGTTTGTGCACTGATGCGTCTAGTTTTTAAAATCTTTTATACAAATATAATTAAGACTCAGCTTCAATGTATATTTTTCATTGAACGTTTACAAAGCTAAAAATAAGACACCGAGTCAGCCGACAAGTCCCAATCCTCAACCAGACTTTTAACAGCCCCGTCCCTTTGCGCCTTCTTTAATCAGTTCGAGCAGAACAAAAATTAGACGTCAGGATTTAATGAAATTAAATTCAATTTAGATTCAAAGGTGCGAGTTGGCGACGCGCGAGCGAAAACATGTTTTTAAAATTGGCTGTTTATTTTCCAAAATTAAGTTCATTAGAGATGCGAGTGCCGGCCGATTCCTCGGAGACGACTAATTCCAATCTTAATTTTTCGGCAAATTCCTCCGTTCGCTTAGCATTCAGAAAGGATATCGAATACCGCAGTAGCTCCACAGAGCGGAATGCCAATCCAATACCATTTCATGAGCTTTTCATAACTACGATATAAGTCTGCCGCTTCAGCGATTCGCTCTCTTTGAGTCCTGAAACAATATTATTTGTTATTTGTATTCATAATCTTGAACAAGGGGACTATTTTATTTGATGTAAGATGGAAATTGCTCTTTTTCTGCCCTGTATCACCCGAGACGCAGCGCTGCGTACGGGGGCTTTGCGGGAAGTTACGCCGCTGCCAACGAAAGCTCGATTTGCATAATTATAGCCGGCTGGGATTTTGGTGTTGTTTCCTTGTGCTTCCGTGATAATTCATAAATCGCATGACAGGCCACGCGGTGGTCTTAGCAAATAATTTGGAAAATCGGGCGCGATAATCGTATTGTGATTGTAAAGTTAACTGGAGTTAATTATTCCTGTCCGAATGTTCGAATGCCGGCCGCTCGGTTATCTGCGGAATCAACGGATTTGCATTTGATTAATCCTCAGCTCGCACACAAGGTCGCTATAAAACAACCGGGATCACAATCATTCATTTCGTTTGATTGCGACAAGTATTGATGGAGACCCACAATTAGAGGGGAGTTAGCTTTAGATGAGCTTCGACTGCTGGCGCATTTTGCAAACAGCTCACGCAAAAGTTTGTTAATTTCGAGTCGTTGAACTTGATTGTGGACAAAACACGAACTCGTGTTATGTTTGATGTATTTATTTGGCCCAAGTGAGTTGAATTATTAGAGCAGAGCGGACGGTCCTTGAGCTTAGCTTCAGAAATGTAGCTTATTAAAATATCGCGGAAAATGAAACTCTCAAGAATATGAGATATTGGAAATGTGATATCAACTGCTCAAACAGATGTTTACAACATGCGGAATTTCAACTATAGAATGTAGAAAACGATAGCATTCCATGCAGAGCCTTATTTGTCTTTACAAATAAATATTTTGCTATAACTCCCAACATCGGTTGAGTAAGTCTATCCTTCTCTTAACCTTTTACATATACAATAACAGTTCTTTTATACATTGTAGAAGCGAAAAATAATTGGTCGCAAATTATTGAAGTGCGGCGCCCATAGTGCTAATTGACATTGTAGTAATTGCTGCGTCCATACGGAGTCGAGGAAAGTAACAAACTACATATTTAAACTTCAACAGACAGAAAAAATATGACATGAACCACCACCATAGATGCTGACGCTGACAGTTGACAAACAACCCTTTTGTTCGGTCTTGCGCATTATTTTGATCCTTCGGAATTTGTCAGGCGCTTATCTGCTTGTCTTTTGGAGCAGCAATAGCGCACCCCGGATTCCAAAATTCTTTGAAGGATTATGATGTCGCTGAGCTATTGTACGGGTCGTTGCTAAGTATTTCTCTGAGGTGTATCGATCGAGATATTTTCCATTGTCTTTGAGCTATTCTATTCTTCCTTGAGCCAATCTTGTCCTCCAATTTACCCTGTATAATTAAGTGTATAATAAAAGTTTATGTTATTATTCGAAATTATCTAGATTTATTTCTTTAATGTTGCCCATTCTAAGTGTGTGCCGGTTATCCTAATTTCCAACCTTTTATTTAATTTATTTGAGTAATATTTCCTGAGGATCCAAATTTTTGAACAGTGCAGTAGCGCAAATTGCCAAGAAATATTGTTTTATGTTGGTCACTATGAAAATTTCGATAACAGAAAGTCATTTCATCATAACGTTTTTAAATATTTACATTTATTATAGATAGTGTTCATATCTAAAAAAATCGTGTATTTGATTAGCTTGTACGCGCAGGTGCCAATCTGTGCCTCCCAAACCTGGACTCATTGAGAGACGCAGAAATCAGTGAAGTAATCTATGTTGAATATCAGTTTGAATGACAGGAAGACCAACAACGGATCCTACAACAAACTAAAATAAAGCGTATAGCAGGACTAAAGAAATACTTTGCAGGCCACAATGCAAGGCAAGAATGCAATACTGCAGCAGTTGATGTCATGGCTAAGTAAATGGCATCGTGGAATCCCTCAATGAAGTGCGACGACTATTTGAAAAAAAAATGGCAGTCTTCAGATGAATTAGAACTACTCAAAACCGAAAACGTTGGCATCAAATTAGGAGGGCCTATTCACAAGTTCAAGGGTGGACGATAGAGGGCTAAAGAAGAAGAAGAAGAAGAATTGTGATATTTTAGATAATCGCGAGAGCACTTTTATATTACCAACTCGACACTTCTGTACTAGCACATGTATGGAAAACGATGCCTCCTGAATGCCATCTTGAGTCTCGATAATAAATTCTTCACATTTGGCAACTTTTTGTTGTGGACTATTTAAACGTGGCTCCTATTGTTTGTCCATGATTGTTATGGATCGCTTTTGGTATTGGATCAACCATTCGGTATAATATCAAAATTATACGTTGTATACAAGAGGTTTGCTCATATAAACAGATTGTTACTTTATTATGTTTTGCAAGTTTGATGACATGAATCAGGCGCACAACTAGTTATCTTTCAATAATTCTTCAGTATTTTACGCTAGTTAAAGTCACATACTTTGATTTGCTCTTTTTTTATTTAAGGTTACTTAGATACAACATCTACTAGGTACTTATATTTAATTAAATTTAAACTAAGTTTGAAATATGTAAGATTTAAATGGCTATAGTAATTGTCAATAAGGACGGTATTTACGTAGGAATTAAATACGTCTGTCTTTAAAATTTTTAATGCTATCAACATTGTTACAGTAAACATTACTACATTTTTGCATTCCAACCAACGGGGAATTTAGACTAAAATTTCTTCGACAGAAAGGTGTATTAAAATGCACGTATTGTCTAGAATTGTTTGTCACATGACTATTAAAATTAATTTTTTAAAGTAGATACGATGCATCTATATAATTAGCTACAAGTTTATATAAAATAAATAATAAATCAGTATAGGTTATTATTAATGATAATAATAATAATTTTTTATTTCTTACTGTGTGCAAAATATATAAACATTTTTAAATGCAGAAAAATATAAATATTCAAACAAATGTTACACACAAAAGCCTTGCAAAAGACATGGGGCAACAACAACATAATAAATATATTTTTCTATGATCACTACTAAAAGTAGACCTTTTAGCGATAGCTTTTTTCACGAAAAATTACGTTTTATAATTTACCGTGTTAAAAGTGAAATCAGCTGTTTACTTTTAGCCCATGTGCTAAAAGTAAACAGCTGGTATTGAATTTAGAATTTCGAACTGGAAGTGAGGTTGTAAAGTTGTTCTAGTTACTTCTTTCGTTAGAGGTAAAGTGTTTTTTAAATAATTAAAGCATTATATAATGAATAAAGTAAAATGTGTACATTTATAATTGCCTTTGATAACTAACTTTGACAGCTACTAGCTGCAGAAACAATCACCTGCGTGTCAAGGCCATCTCTTTGCTATGACATAAATTATAACTGTCATAAATGCAAACCTTTGTTAAATTGACATTTATGGATTAATAACAGTAAATTTAAGGCCGTAAAAAATATTGTGTGCAAACTTGTGCATAAACGTCCACTTTTAGCACTTGTTGCACAAATAGCTATTATGTACTTTGATGTCACAATATTCTTATTACAACACCGAAAACAATGCTACAATGGAGTCCATTGTAACACTGTTCTTGGTAACTATTAGTTTTATAAGATTGATGATATTTGCTTTCACATGCTCATAACACGACAATCGTCAGATGTCGAATACATAACCACAATCTCTGAACTGTATTTATTAAATTTATTCTAATCAAATATAACTTAAACTGAAGGTACTTTTTAACAAATTAATTTAACACAATTATTGTTCAAGGCAAGGCACTATTTGAACAGCACACGAACCAAAAAGCTTGTACCAAATTTAAACTAATTCAAATGTCAGGGCAGCGAAATTGACATCTTTTCCAATAGATGGCGACTGTCAAATATCACTTGACATTGTCGCCATCAGTACGTTCAAAAATCCCTAGATTGCAATGCAATATTTTTAATATCCGTAATTTTGAATTTCTATATATTCAGCAACTCAAAGTAGATAAAATAGTATATTATACTCATTTAATAAGAGGCATTGTAGCACTTGTTCCATTCCAAACTCACACGTGCTACAATGGGCCCTCTTATGAAACTCGAATAATAATATACTATTGTAGAAGGCTAGTAGAGCTGGGCATATCACTAATTAATCATTATTTAAATTTTCAAATTCATATAAGGTAGAAAGTTCTTGGTCACATAACCACGTTTTTAATTTCTTTTTGAAGTATGTTTTAGTTGGTGAATCTTTAATTGCAGCGGGTAATTTATTAAATAGTTTCATGCCAGAGTAATAAGGTAATTTGCGACTTTTCGTCTTTTTTCTAAGGTGGCAACCTTAATAATTGTAACCGTGAGCGTGTAGGATAGTCATGGGTAGTGATCGGAGTCGAGAATATTCTTAAAAGAATATTCTGAAAACGAGAATATTCTCGAGAATGTGGGCACAGAAAATTGCTTAGCACAACTGTGGCTATCAGGGGAACCCCAGTGTTTCTATCTGTAGGGTGTTTGGGTATTGACCTGCTGGTTTGCGATCACATTGTATGGGAATCCCAGTCAGTCTGTCTTGTTTATACATTCCTTGTGCTGTGAGTTGGTGTATCTACTGATTAGTGTATTAACAATTATGACTACATTAGCATTATATTGGAGATTTATTTGTCAAATTGCTGATATCAATTATTATTATTCATGATTTTTGTTTGAATAGTAAAGATCGTATTGTCTCAAAATATTCTCTAATAATTACAATTTTGGTTACACGTTTTGCTAATTTTGTTAGCTTCATCAGTAAATAAATGCAAATATAGTTAAAATTGTTAAATTACATAATAGTTTAGAAAAGGTTTTAGTTAATTGTTTTAATTATTGGCAAAGCAGTAAAAGGATTATTTTCAAAACCCATAATTAATATAAAACTTGGCAGGTTTAAATATTCTGAAGGGAGGAATGCGAAAGAATCATTCTTGAGAATATACTCAAGAATATTCTCAAGAATATTCTCGGTAACATTCTCGAGAATATACTCAAGAATATTCTCGAGAATCTACTCAGTAACATTCTCGAGAATATTCCCCTACCGAGAATTTTACATCTCTAGTCATGGGTATCACCATGTACAGGCAAATTCGGTAGTTTTTCGTAGATCATTAAAAATACTCTGTAAATATTGCGTTGAAACATGGTCTATAAGCTCCACTTTTTGGGGCCAATAAATGTTATGATTGCTCGTTTGTGAATTTTCAATAAAATTCAATAAGTTAAATTGTGGCTGGTGAAAAGCGAAATGTAATAAATGATTACACAAGTAAATGGTTGTATGCCCCTTATCGGAAACCCCAGTTGAACGGCAGCCGATGTCCTCGGAGAAGCGCTTGCAGAATTTTATATTTTAGTGCTGCGGAAACCTTCACAAACGCTGTCACATGTACTCTAAGATGGGCACAATAAAAGGCAATTCTTTTTTGTTGGTAATATATTCGCTTAATGATATAAAAATGTGTTTAAAAATAGAGCACAAATCTAACAAACTTGGCTTAAAAATTAATTCAATTGTTTTTGTTTTTTCTACAAAACAGCATCAGGTTGCTAGGTTACTATGATTCTCTTATGTTAAAGGAAATTAATTTTTAAAAGAAAGGTTACAAATGGAAGTAAATTTGAGTACTTAAATTATATTTACAGTTTTCTTAAAACTAAATTATTGTCTTTAATCTTATAACTAAATCGTTCGATAGCGCTGCGCACACAAACGTTTTTATTTTTATTTTGTTATTGCTTTGCTTTGCACTATAACAATTTATTTTTAAATGCCCTGATTTTTGAGTTTACCATGTTCGCGTCATTATCTTTTCTGTTGCCTTCCAGCACTGCTCTTTTGCAATATTTCTATTATATTATCCTGCTTAATTTACCTTTCTGCTTTGCTTACTAATTTCACTATCTGTTGCTTTTGACTTAACAAACTACGCTACCTTTATAATGCAGCCAACAACCTTTTGTGTCAAATACATTTTATAAATTGGTCTGGCTTTACATGTACACACACCTTATTCGAATTATATTAATTGAGTCACAAACCAATCTAACCCCTTTGAAATTTGCTTTGCCTTTGCGTATCTTTTTCCAACTAAGTTAATCTTTCTCGCATCTCATTATCAATGCATTTACTGTTTTACTTTAGTTTTTAAAACTTGCAATTAGATAAAACATCCCAACACTGAGCATATTGAATCGGTCAATTATCTTGCACTACAAACAGAGCCAAGTCGTGGGCCTCATACCATCTCAATATATAAACTAGTGAGTGTTAATACTCCTAGCTTCTTAAAATAAGTATATGTATTTTGAATATAGTATTCGCGTCTCTGCTGTTACCCTAAAATTCTATGTCATATTGGATCAGATTCTAAAAGTAAGCAAAGTACACCGTTTTTGCGATATCCAGATCAACCTTACTACCTATGACTGTTAGCGCATACACAGCTGAACTGAGCCTTCCATTTAAATTCGTAATGTGTGGCGACCAACTAATTTCCTTATCAACAAGAATTCCAAAAAAAATGTATTATCAACTAATCAATTTTTCCTGAGCTTGTTAGTAAATTGATGTTATCATTATTTTTACTCGGATATCCGAATGTTACTACATAAGATTCTGTACTATTTAGAAACAATTTATTACTTCCACACCATTGTTGAAGTTTATCTATAACTTGTAATTCCGTAGCTTTTGAATTTTCTACATCTTTATAATTAAACTAGTGTCATCAGCAAAACGTGTAAATGAACAACTGTCCACATTGAGCGGTAAATCATTTAAGTATATAATAAATATTAAAGGTCCCAATATGCTTCCTTGCGCAACTCCACATTTAGAGGTTGCCAGTTGTACCTATAACGTTTTATACTATTTGAGTTGCTTTGATGAGCTACCTCTACTAGTTGCAGTCGACCTCGAAGGTAAGAATTAAACTAATCATGGGCAACACATCTAATGCCATAAAAATATAATTTATTTAAAATAATTTCAAAGCCTTTGAAAGATATCAGAATATTCTCAATAACTTGTCGTTATTTTCCAGCGAGTCTATCACATGGTCTATACAAGAAATTGCATCTGCAATGCTTCTGTTCTCCCTAAATCCGAAATGATCATTATTTAATTTATCCTTATTATTTAAGTAAATATTTATTTAATCTTTTTTTATTAATGTTTCTAAAATTTTTGGAAGTACTGGCAATAATGAAATGGGTCTGTAGTTTTTTATGCATTCTTTTTCACCCTTTTTAAACAGAGGTTTGATAATTATCAATTATAATTGCTGTTTTAAATTTATCAGGAAATACTCCTGCGGTAAAAGAACAGTTGCATATATTACTACTAAATCTCATTAACAGGAGTAGTTCACGTTTTGTTTTACACGACTTGCGAATACCCTTAGTGATCCAGGCAACTGATTTATTACTATTCATTTTGTTAATACGTAAAAGCATCATCAAAGCAACTCTTAAATTTACAATAAAACATTTCTATTTTTGTATTTACACCATGAGTAAGTGACAACTCATGCTAATCTATTGCTTCTATTAATTGACGAAATTTGTTATTAGCCTTAGCGGTAAAAAATCTTCCATATACTTTAGTAATTTCACAACGAACAGTTGTACTAATAAGAAGTTGAGTTTTATGGTCTGATAAATTAAAATCTAGATTTTGGCATTTATGTAAGTGATGTCTATATTTGTAAGGACATTATCAATTGAAGTAGCACTTCTACTAGTATGGGAGTATCTAGTTATTGTGTATTTTATATTAAAGTTATTTAGTATTGATAAAATTATTCTACTTTGAATTTTAAACTGTCTTCTTATGGGTGATAATTGCAAATTGCAATTATAATATTACCTTTAAATGCCAGAAACTTATTATTTTGAACAGATTTGGCATGTTGGGGAATCCATACGCCAGAAGAAAAATAAAATTTACTCTTAACAAAAGCTAATTAGAGTTTTAAGAGTTTGACAGTATTTAGAGTTTCTTTTTATAAAGCCGCTCATTCTGTTAGAATCATTTATTAATTTTTTAATGTGGGCCGAGAAAGTCTATTTTGAATGTAGAGTTGCCCCTAAATTTCTAATTTTCTGCACGTCAGCTAGAACGGATTTATTTATCATGTAACGTTTATTAAACATATTTCTGTTTTTGTAAAAGTTATAGACTGACAGTTAGACGAATTTAAAACTAATCTGTTTAAGTTACCTTGTAGTTTTATGTAATCAACTGAGTCCTCAATGTTACGAAAAAAATCGTCAGCATAAAGTAATATTTGAGAATGTTTGACAAGAGATATTATAAAGTTAACATACCTTTTACGATTAAGAATAGAATTTAGAATTAAAAATCTTGAGGTGTTTGTAATTTTGTCAAAATGAATACAACTGAAAAAAGAGCTGTGATAAAATACCTCTGTAAAAAAGGCTTATCACCACAAGAAATTTATACAGATATGGCAGAAGTATTGGGTGATTCTGCGCCTTCATATCAGGTGATTAAAAATTGGTCACGAGATTTTAAACTCGGGAGGGAGTCCTGTAAACATGCACCAGGTGCAGGACCGCCAAAAACTGCGATTACAGAAGAAAATATTAATTTGGTCCATGATATGGTAAGTCAAATTTATAGAGGAGATATGTGGCATTTCCGTTGAGAGCGTTGAGAAAATTTTGCACGTTGAATTGGGTCTCAAAAAAGTCTCAGCCCGTTGGGTACCAAAGATGTTAACGGCAGATCAAAAGTGCATCCGCTTTTTAGAAAAATTCATTACAGTGGAGTAGCGGCATAAGAGTTCCGTTTCGTCAGCATGCAAAATCATGGCAGCCATTTTTTGGGATTTTGAAGGAGTAATTTTCGTAGATTATTTACCACGTGGGCACACAATAACAGGTGATAATTCCGCAAATTTAATGCCAAAAGTTTGTGAGGCAAATTAAGGAAAAGAAAAGAGGAAAATTGAGACGAGGTGTGCTCTTTCATCAAGACAACGCCCACAAAAACTATGTCTTAATGGCTGTCATTGACAATGCCGGCTTTGAAATGTTTGAACAACCCCCTTATTCTCCAGATCTGGCCTCCAGTGACTACTACCCATTCCCAAAATATAGCTTCGGGGAACCCATTTTTCAGATGACGAAGAAGTAATGACAGCGGTAAATGAGTGATTGGCGGAACAAAACACAGGATTTTTTCCAACGGGTTCATGCACTCCAACACCGTTATACAGGCGACTATGTTGAAAAATAAAATTATTTAATTCTTCTTAGGTATTTGCTTGTATTTTAGGGACAATAATAAGTGAACCGCGCGCGTATAACTGATTTAAAATCCATTTATTTTGACAAACATCTCCCTTTTAATTAAGTAAGACCAAATGCATTTTAGAAGTAAATTTTCTACTGCAATCTCAGAAAGTCTCTCTAAAAGGACGCTATGGTCCACCTTATCAAGAGCCTTACTGTGATTAGTGTAAATAGCATCGACTTGGTGCTGATTACCAGTACTTCAGTTATTACTTTTACTGCTGGTAACATTTACTCTATATTGTGTTTATACTAATTGCGTTAACCCATATCAAAGCTAAGTAACCTTTTCAACAACAATTTATCGCATTATAATTTATACAATCTACTTTTGTGATCTACCATGTCGCATGCTCTTAAGAAATATGTGTTTTTAGATGAGTAATTTATGACGACTGATATTTTTCCTTACCTCGGGTTGCTTTGCAAAGTAATGGTGTTTGTTCATAACATTAGTTCGAAACTTAGAAGAATTAATTTAGCCCTATCTCCCAGATTATTTTCAAAAATTATCAGCTTAATTCCGTTTTCTAAATCTTAGAAATGGTTTTCGTTTTTTATTCCGGGGAAAGACATCAAATAAGATGAAAATATTAGCAAGAAATAGAAAATAAATAAAAAATGGGTTGAACAAGACATATAATCCTAAATCCTACGCCGAAAGGCAAAAGGATATAGAGAAGAAGAAGAAGATACTGTGTTTTTCCAACAAGTGGTTAGAGATTGTTAAGGTGGTCGGAAAGTCACATTTTTAAATATTTTTAATTACTTTTGTTACTTATACTTAATCGGTTCCTGGGTTCGGGCACTGTCATTTTAATCCACCATTTAAATTTTGCCGCCTTTATTCTTTCAGCATTGTTCTATAGCATCTCTTAATATCTTTAACATATTGTCTATGCTTTAAATTAGATCGTTTTCCTTGGTTTCTTAAACCTCCATACTTCCCAGGGTAAGTGTTTGCAGTAAGCCATTAATAATATTGTGTTCTCCAGTCTCGCTTTGTAATTATCAGCTTAACTATGTCCCTCTGTCCAGGGTTTGAACTAGTCGTAGGGCTGTATTTTATCACTCTTAATTAGCCTTCTTTCTTGCGCTTTTATTTAATTTCTGGACTAACATGTTGCTGGTTTGCTTCTTAGAGTAAGTACGTGTAATATATTTCTCGAATTTGGTCTCATGTCTTGGGCGTTGTCACTTTGCGTTTTCAAATGATCTAGTAGCTCTAACCATCCGGCGATCACTTGCTTTTGAGAGTCTATTTACTAGTATTGTAACCTTCTTGGGGAATATGTTTCATCTATTATAAAATAGTTTAGTTTATTTGATATTTGCCATCTGGACTTTTTCACGTCAATCTTCGGTAGGCTTTCTTGTAAAAGAAGCTGTTGATTTTATTATTATTATTATTTATAAAAAGGAAGGCGGCATAACGCCGATTGGATCTTTCCAAAAATACAATCAGTATAATATGCATAGCACAGAGAATTAATATATAGAAGTATACATAATTCATGATGGATATAAATGTCTGTCAAGTCTATTTTTAAAATTATTTAATGATGTAGCACTCACAACATCACTAGGTAAAATTTTCCAGTCGCTCACAACTCGGTTTGCAAGAAAGAATTTTCGACAGTATTTGTGGAACCTCTGGGAAGTAAGTTTCAAGTGGTGACCCCTCAGATGTAGGTTTGGACTCATGGAAAAATTTAACACTTGCACTGCATATCAATTTTTAAAAATTTTAAATGTTTCTATGAGGTCTCCACGTGTTCTTCTTTCCTTCAGTGTTGGTAGGTGAAGTATTCGTAATCGATTGGGATAACTAAGATGGCGTAGGGCAGGTGATAGAATTTCCTTTGAATTTTCTCCAGGAGATCAATGTTCTTAACAAAATATGGCGACCAGACTGGCGCTGCATACTCCAATATAGGTCTTACGTAAGATTTGTAAACGGTCAAACGAAGTTTGGGGCTGGGGTTCCTAAAAACGCATTTTATTAAGTATATAATGGAGTTAGCTTTCTTCGCTACTTTGCTTACCTATATGGTGTTCCCAATTTAGATCTGATCTAATTACTACGCCAAGGTCCTCCTGGAAGCTCACTGTTTCCAGCAATATATTGTTTAAGGGGTATTGTTTACGGGGATTGTTATGACCTATATGGAGAACTTTACATTTGGAAGCGTTGAGAGTAAGCAGCCAAGTGTTACACCAATTCTGAATTTTTTCGAGATCTTGTTGCAGCGTTTCGTAGTGAGTTATAAGATTGTTGAATATTTTTGTGTCATCAGCAAAAGATTAGATACTCGATAAGATTCCATGAGGTAAGTCAGATATGTAAGCAACAAACAGTACAGGGCCGAGTACTGAGCCTTGGGGAACACCGCTATGAACAGGAAATACATCAGAAAGGTTTCCGTCAATTCTAACTTTCAAAGATTTATTTTTTATGAAGTTTTCTATCCATGTAAGTAGATTTTCTCTGACACCTATATGTTTGAGTTTGTAGAGCAGTCTATTTATCGGGACTCGATCGAAGGCTTTTTCAAAATCTAGGTATATTACGTCGGCCGGTTGTCCATTGTCCATTGCTGTAGTCCACTGATCGAGATTAATAAGAAGATTTGTTGTCGTAGATCTGTTTGATAAAAAGCCATGTTGTGATTCAGTATTATGTTTCTAAGAAGAAAGAATTAGGTTAATTTATTGGCTACGACCTTTTCCATGCTTTTGCATAGGATTGAAGTTAAGCTGATTGGTCTGTAGTTTCTGGTATCGAGTTTACTATCCTTTTTGTAATACAGTTGCTGTCTTCCAGTCCTCGGGTAATTGGCCAGTTGCCATAGATACATTAATTATTAAATCAGCGATTGGCCTGGATAGTTTATGAGCACAGTTTTTTTATTGAGATAGGGTTTATATGGATTTGGTGTAGATAATTTTATAGAAGGAAACTGACAGCGTGTTTCTTTTCTCGTTTTTGCATGGGCTACCATCGTATTCAAGTGCTATTTCTGATAAATCGCCTTTTAGTCGAATCTTTAAATTAAAATTTATAGATATTGAAAAATTCAAAAGATGGTAAAGTGCGAAAAGCTGCAAGTTGATGTACTGGTGAATACTCATTAAAGAAGAGTTTTATGGCACCATATACAAAAACTAAATTGCCACAGAAGGTGCAGAATATAGGATATGAGAATATTCCAGACATTTCAAAAGAACAAAGTTATCGCGCTCTCAAGAAGAGAAAGAATCGTAAGGCGACCTTCCCACTGAGTTTTCCTTCTGCCCAAGCGCACTTTTCCGTACTTAACGTATGTTATAAAATTAAGGGTTTACTTTACACTTACCCGCACAATTACTCTGGAAGCATATTTCAACAGCGAAGTTGTCCTTTGAAATGATGAAGCGGCAGAACCCTCCGCTGCTTCCCCATAAAAAGTTTTTACAATGCTTGTCCTATTCCTCCAGCATGTATTACCACAACTCCACCTTCTGTTTTAATGGTGCTATGGTTAGAGATGAAACTATCTATGGATTGTTTTGAAACACATCTTCCTTTTTATTTCTATACCCAGGTTGCTTTGTCTATTGATATACTTCATTATGATATTTAGTTTAGACATAAATTAAAACGTCCTTATTGCTTTTTCTTATTGACCTCGTTGCCATTTATTTAACCTGTATCTTCGGCCAGAAGGCATTCTTTTCAATCTTATGAATTTGCTATAATAATAATGGTGAGGCACTAACACCCCATGAAGGAGCTTGGCCTATAGTATGTGTTATTTTTGGATTTTTGCTATACAATCTACTACATCTTGGATGTTATTGCCCATGGGATGAAAAAAATAAAAACTTTTAAGAAACTATTTAGGATGATTGACTACTTATGCGCGTTGATGTTGGTGGCTTGACGTGTTGCAGTCTTGAGCAATGTATATTTAATCTTTCTCGTTGCTGCTTTCCGTTTTCACTTGTTCCACATCCATAATGTTAATTGTATTATTTCTTTTATATTTGATGTCAGTGTTGTCATTATTATTACAAATAATTAAAAACTTTAATATCATCTAATAGCATTTTGTGATGTGCATTTCATGCGAGGCCTGTTCAACAAAAATCCATCCTTGATCAAAGTAACCTTGGAAACAACTGCAATAATTATTCTAGATATTTACGTACTAGTATTGTTTGTAACCAACAAACCGATAAGTTGTAGACGCTTAGATGGCAGTTGGTGTTTAAAATTTTTGAAACCAATATGTAGTTTGCAGTCGAAAACCTGTCTGAGGAAGATCAACGTTATTAATTTTTTGTTGTGCTGAAGATGTTTAGCCATCATAGATTTGTACGATAAATGGTATAGACCAGTGGTCGCCAACCTCTTCAATGTGTTGAGCTACTTGTTAATTTTGGAATAAACAGCGAGCTACCCACACGGAAGCCACGTAACGCAACGTAAATGAAATAATCCACAGTTAATTTATCATTATATGTATTTATTTTACTATTTATTTAACTGGTAATACATAATACATAGGTACTAATAATAACTACATTCCTACCTACCAAACGAAGTTGTTTGAAAAATAAACACAAACTTTTATCCAGCCACAACGGCATGTCACGTAAGATTTAAAAATAGTTAATAATAACAACAAAAAAGTAACGCACTATCATGAACATAAACATTGAAAAATAAAAAAGCACGTTCAATGAGAAGGCTGACACTCAGACTCATCGATAATTTTTTTAATGTTTGCAGTATAATTTGATACAGCCATTCGAATACAATTATCCAAATGTTCATCTGTAAGTCGATTGCGATATTTGTTCTTAATAAACTTCATATTGGAAAAAGAAGATTCACACAAATAGGTTGAACTGAATAATGCTTTCACTTTCAAGGCAACACGGCATAGAACTGAATATTTGTCTTTACTTACAATAGGCCAGATACATTTGGTACTTGAGACTAACGATTTTAAGGCTAAATCATTTTGAAAATCAATTACTTCCATTTCTGTTGCAGCGATGTCTTCGCCAAAGTTCTGCATAACACAAGTTGCAAACTGTTGGATATCAATTTCCATAAAGGGTGAAACAACAAACTGCGCTACTAAAGCCATTTCGTTGAAATCCTTAAAACGATTTTTGAAGTTATTCTTCAGGGTAGAAACTATTTCTACATGATATTTGCTGTCATAGGGTTCTAATGGATTTTGAGATATTTTTTCTGAAAGAATAGGAAAATGCTTGGCATCGCTGTTAATTAGGTTTTGTTCCCAAAACTCCAGCTTTTTGATAAATGCTTTTATATCAGAAATCATTTCTGCTAGTTCTTTGTCTCTCCCCTGAAGCTGCAAATTAAGTTCGTTTAATTTCTCGGTAATGTCCACGAGAAAACCAAAATCTCTAAGCCAGATTGAATTTTCTAGTTCCGGAGTCGGTTCATCGCGTTTTTTGAAAAATTGAACTATGCCAGATAGGACATCATTAAAACGTTTCAGCACCCGTCCTCTACTTAACCATCGGACTTCAGAGTGAAGGAGTAGGTCCCCGTATTGACAGTCAACTTCATCGGCCAAGGTTTTGAATAATCTTCTTTGTAACGCTTGAGCTCTAATCTTGTTCACAATTTTTACCACCAGTTTCATAACGTTGTTTAGTTTCAGGAAATTTCCACATAATGCTTCCTGATGGATAATGCAGTGGTAAGAGAGAAATTGCGGAAAAGTTTCATCTTTACGACATAACGCCACCAGACCCTTATCAAAACCCACCATAGCTGGAGCGCCATCGGTTGTCAAGCCTACCATTTTCGATATTGGAATTTTCTCGGAAGAAATAATATTTTTTAAATGAGAAAACAACTCCTGTCCAGTAGTGTGTCCTTTCAGTGGAATAAACTTCAAAAGATCTTCTTTAATCGTAAAATCACTAAAAACCATCCTGACGAACACGGCCATCTGGACAGTGTCAACGACATCTGTTGATTCATCCAGTTGAAGTGAAAAATAAACACAGTTATCTAAGTCAGTTCTTAACTGTAAAAAAATATCATTGCTCATTACTTCTACACGTCTCATCACTGTATTAGCAGAAAGTTGCATAGATTTTATAGCTGAAACTATCTCGTCTTTGTTTCTAAAGTTGGCAAATAACGAGTCAGCAGCTTCTAAAAACGCCTGTTTTATCATTTCCCCGTCTTCATAAGGTTTCTTTTTTTGTGCAATTATCTGGGACACACGGTACGATGCTTCAGTTGCAGCCTTATTTTTGTCGATTGTTCTTAAAAATATTGATTGTTGTCCAATTAACTGCTTTTTTAACTGTTTCAGTTTCTCCTTTCTGGCGGCAGAATGTAGTGGGAATGATTTTTCAAAATTAGAATGTACAGTTTTATGATGTCTCTCAATATTTCCTTTTTTAGCAACGGAGACCGAAGTATTACATAACAAACACACATTTTTATCTTTAACTTCTGTAAAAAAGTATTGTTCTTCCCATTCCGAATGAAAGTGGTAAGGTTCTACCTTCTTACAACTGCTTGCCATAATATTATTTTTTGTTGTTCACTACTAACCCAACCGCTGGACGTTGGTTACGCGTTCAGTTTTAAACTAAGCGCAATGTCGCCGCGCCGTGCGTATTTATCCCGTTCAAAGCAATCCAGATCGTTCTCGAACACTAACGCACTGGTCCGGCTGGTCGGTTCTAGCCGATTCTAGCCGATTCTAGCTTGATGGCGTCAGCGGCAGATCGCTCGCCGCAACGTTGCCGCTGTTTATGTTTAATATTATGACAATTAGATTTTTTTGTGGAATTTTAGGAAGCTTCTCTGATTTTGTATTTTTTAAATTAAAATCGTTGTGAGAGCTACCAGAATTGCCCCCGCGAGCTACCGGTAGCTCGCGATCGACAGGTTGGCGACCACTGGTATAGACCATATAAAAATCAAATACAGGGCACTGGGCATACTGCATCGGCTGAGAGCAACATGACATGAGTGGAAGGTCTGATTATGAAAAATTATGGTGTATCCATTAGAGACATTACAGAAATTGTTGATATACGTACAAATTTTCTTAGTCTGAGATTTCTATATTTTTATTGGAGAAGTTACAGAGTCGCTGCTTTCAGTCAGTCGCAGTAGTGCACATAGCTGTACAAGAATTCTTCAAACAGCATCAAGGTGTCAATCGCTTGGTGACATAGTGAGATAAGTATCTTGATGCACAGGACGAATTTTGCAATGGTCTTTTTAAATACAATATAAAACAAAGTAAAGATGAGTTTCTATTGAACAGCCTAGTAGAATTGACACATAACACTTCTAATCGAGTGTAGAAACATTTAATCTTCTATCTTTATCAGGAGAACTGGATTTCATGCTAGACGTACAAATAGTAGCCATCCATGTTTACCATACGCTACTCTCCATAAAACGTCTTGCGTAACTTGAAAATTATTTGATGACGTCAGACTACCCTTAGAAGAATTTGATAATACAAACCAAGTTGTACATTATGAGTGTATACTGAGGCATCCCAATCAATGATTAATAGTCGAGTTTATAGGGTGCAAAAGTATTATAAACACTAATGTTTCTGTTTGAATTCAAGTCAATTTCGAAGAGCTTTGTTTTTAAACATTCGTTTTCCATTATCAGCAAAGAGATTAATAAAAATTAGTGTATTGCAGTGGAAGTGGCTCGGAGTTAGGAGCCTCTGGTGCTGGACCAGCATATGCGGATTCGATTTCCATTCTGCAAAGGCCACAAACATCTTGTGTCAATTCTATTGTGGTTCTTCAATCCGGCTTTAGGAATTGTGGGGTCTTAATAATGCCCAACACCTCCTCAAAGAGGAGAATCTGATGCCTTTGCAGTAGGAATGTAACAAGCCGGACGACGAGTTCTTTGTAATCATTAATTGCTAATTTCATGTCTACTCAGAAGAGACTTTTTATTCGTTCAATTGTTAGACAAAATGATTTCCTTCTGTATGTTGACAGCACAATAATTGACGCTAAAATGCATTTTATACTACCAATGATGGTATTGCTGATATCCATTTGAAGTACTCATTAGAAATCATTGCATTGTATTAAGACCTTTTTGCAAAATATATACTTCACCTTGTACATATCTGTACAGATAATTTAACTAACCAAAGATCTAGATTCTTTGGCATAAAATCAGTTTAAAAAATCATAATGTTTTAATGTTACGAAATCTGCTTATACTCGTAAGAGCCGAAAGAATTTATAGTACACAGTGTTGAATCTTCTTCGCCTTTATATATTCGATAGACTTCAGACAGAGGATGGAGTGTGCCTTACAACTATACAGGGTGTCCGTAAAAAAGAGGTCAATCCGTTAACCACATATTCCATGACCTATATAATGCCATTTTTCATTTTAGATCAGCACGTGCGATGTACAAGGCGTCAAAGTTAGAAATTTAAAATTGATTACTTTAATAAGTGAAGTATTTAATAAGCTATCAATTTCAAATTTGGTATAGAGCTTTAACATAAATAGTCACATCTTTTGAGAAAATCAAAACCAAAACAACCATAAAATAATCAAAATACGGGGGGTACAGTACCCACTGACCTCCCCTGTTTTTTAATACCTACGCCAGTGACTTCCAATCTATCTTTTTTGAGATAATCATCCATTTTGGATAATTTTGGTCTCTTATCAATTTTTGATAAAATCGTTCGTTTTAGAGAAAACTTGAAAAGTACTGGTCCTTGATACGCGGCTTACGATAATTTCATAATTTTCTAATACTACCGGGTGTCTTAAAATGAATTACATCTTGTATGCTTTGAATTTACCATAATGCAGTCTAAAATTTTACTTGAAATTGGCACGACTGTAAGTCTATGTCAAATTCGAGGTTAGCAGGTTAGAGTTTGCGTCAGTTTTGACACAGATGGACGCAAAACCTAACCTACCTACTAATCTTGAATTTGACATAGACTTACAGTCTTGCCAATTTCAAGTAAAATTTTAGACTGCATTATTGTAAATTCAAAGCATACTAGATGTAATTCATTTTAAGACACCCGTTAGAATATACCGGGTGTCTTAAAATAAATTACATCTAGTATGCTTTGAATTTCCCATAATGCAATCTAAAATTTTACTTGAAATTGGCAAGACTGTAAGTCTATGTCAAATTCGAGGTTAGCAGGTTAGATTTTGCTTCAGTCTGTGTCAAAACTGACACAAAATCTAACCTGCTAACCTCAAATTTGACATAGACTTACAGTCTTGCCAATTTCAAGTAAAATTTTAGATTGCATTATGGTAAATTCAAAGCATACTAGATGTAATACATTTTAAGACACCCGGTAGTTGTTAATGATGCGAGTGCGAAAACACAAGCTTAAAGTATGAGGGTGTTGTTATGCAACTCGACTGCGTCTCGTTACATAGACACCCGAGATACTTTAAGCGTTTTCTCAAGAGTGTCATTCAAATTTTTGTCTGTTGATCAACCACGTTGGTCACGAGTCGCTATGGATATGTTGTTTATTTTATAAACGAAAATGTCAAAGTCAAATCAAATTCCTGAAAATATTTTAAAGAAAGGGAATCTATTGCGAGAAAATTTGTTGCCCGTGAAGTCTAAAGCTACTTACGAGAAGGTTTATTAAAATGTCTGCCATTGGTGAGAAAATAACAAAGTCTCCTCGGTAACAAAAGACGGTAATTCCTGCCTATTTAGAGGAGAAGGTAAGTCTGCGATTATTTTCATTTCCATTTACATCGTTTATATTTAATTCATTTGATTTGCAACAAGAAACGTCACGTTTCACTTTGGCAGCATTATTCGATGCTGAAGTCATCCTGAAAAGTGAAAGAAAACCTGCGCATTGAGCAGTTTGGGAATATAATAAATTGCTTACCTTAAACAAATAAATGTTAACACTCCAAGATACCAAAACGCATTTAGTAAACCATTATTGTTGCTATATTTATTCGTGTTTTAAAAATTTTTAAAACACTTTGTGCTGGGAAACGTGTTTTAAACTGCTGTTTTTATTCTAGGATTTTGCAATAGCTATAACAATACTAAAAAACAAAGGACTAGCCAAAATTTGATAAGAGACAAAAAATAATCTAAAATGCATGATTATCTCAAAAAAGATAGCTTGGAAGTCACTGGCGTAGATACTAAAAAATCGGGAAGGTCAGTGGGTACTGCACTCCCCGTATTTTGATTATTTGACAGTTGTTTTCGTTTTGATTTTTTGTGACTATTTATGTTGAAGCTCTGTACCAAATTTGAAATTGATAGCTTATTAAATACTTCACTTATTTATTAAAAATAATCAATTTTAAATTTCAAACCTTGACGCCCTGTACATCGCAAGTGCGGATCTAAAATGAAAAATGGCACTATAAAAGTCATAGTATTTTTGCTCAAGGAATATGTGGTTAACGGATTGACCTCCTTTTTACGGACAGCCTGTATATATTCCATTCCATACAAGTCAACGAATATTTTGTTATGTGTACATGATTTTAAGCATTGTAACATCATGTTCAGTTACTTATGTTATTTGTAGTAAAAATATAATTTGACAGTAAATTATTACTCATACGTAAAGTATGTTGTGGATTTCCTTTTTTGTAGTTTCATTAAGTATCCATATTAGATTATTAATTTATTTGAAACTTTTAAACTTCCTCAGATATACGTGTTTTTCTTTCAAACAACAAATAATTATTTTCGCAGTACATAGAACAAGATCATTTTTAATTCACCTTGTAGCTACTACATGGTGAATCAGTTTAGACACTTATTTTGAAACAAAAGAGAGACTGTTTAGAGGGAGCTATTATATATAATTAAGAATTTAGAAATGAAAAAGAAAACTTAGTAACACAAAAAACCAGATTCTGAAAATCTGGGTAGAATACTTCCATCAGACATTAAACTCATCGAGGGAGGAGAGGGTCACCCAAAATTAAAGAAACGCCTCATATACAGATAGAGGAACCTAGTTACGATGAAATAGACAGCGCCATCATAGCATTAAAAAATTATTAGTAATACACCAGGCGAATACTTAACCACGGTTGGATTAATAAAGCATGGAAAGCAAGAATTTTGAACAAAAATATTTCACATGGTAGGAGAAGTATGGGGGGAGGGGGGGGGGGTTAAGAAAATATTTAGTTGGATTGGAATACATCCAACCAATTTAAAAAAATACAATAAAACCACCATACAGAATATTAATCAAAATTATCAGTAGTAGGTGACTACCAGTGTAGTTTCCGTCGCGGAAAATCTAGTACTGACCTAATATTTTCCATAAGGAGTATGCTAGAGAAGTGTTATGAGTATAATGTTACTATTCATCATCTATTTCTGAACTTTAAATTGTAGTGTCAATGAGAATACATTAACACATTGGGCTAGCTCGGAATGCCAAAGAAACTGACACGTCTGAAAAAATGACACTGTAACTAGTAGAAGCTCAAAACGAATTGACGGATAATTTAGATCTGATAACAGGTACTCAAATATCTACAAAGAAATACTGGAGCGACCATATACAATCGAAGGTTGAATATCCTCGTTTATGCATATAACGTAACCACAATAGCACGCAATGCTGGAAGGATGATAGAAGGGTTTACGGGGCTAGAAGAAAAGCTCAGAAGAGTAGGTATCGTGACTAATAATGCGAAGACAAGGTAGATAATTAACAAAAGAGATCAACCTGGAAACACAACAGTATTAATTTAATAGTCACTGAATT
>OW679197.1:55224255-55422355 GCA_940337035.1 Agriotes lineatus | reverse complement strand
TTAGGGGACTCACGATAAATATGCATTAGATATATAACTTGAAGACTTCATATATTTGCTCTGGAACAGATGGGTGTTCATAGATCTCATAAAATCCGTCAAGGATATTGCTACATTTACAATAGGGAACACTTGCTGAAAGAGCCTTTGTAAATAAATAAGATGATTTCGAAAAGATAGGGCGATGTTGGGGAAAGATTTATAGCAATTCATAAAAACAATTAAGGAATTTATTTTTCGGTCGAGCTGGATGGCGTGACCGATGCGTAATTGTTTATAACCATCATGTACAGAGGATCGCCACCAGTTTAGAAAAAGAATGAATAACGTGTTTGGGCGAGTCTAAATGGGGATATATAAAGCAAATGCGTGTTTTGCCACTTCGAAAGACAATATGGTGAAAACTAGATCGGTTTTACTCTTGAAATTCTACAACAATTTGTAGTTATTAGTGTAAAAATATAAATATAATTAGAATTAAACCTTGTATACAGCTGTATACAACACTATAGTAAAAATTTGGTGTTGCAATTATAACCGTTGTCAAGCAACAATACCTTTTATTTTAAAAATTGGGGTATGTGTGTGTGTGTGTGTAAATAAAACACAACAAAAGTTAGGTACCTGGCACATATTCTAATCAAGTGTTTGAGATTCCTAGACGGTGGAGCTTGGCACAGAAGGCAGCAGAAGGCAGCAGGTCCATCCATCACAACACAGATTCAACACAAGGGCCAGCCATCTTGAATGCAGATTTTAGCCAAATAACGCGACCACCATCCTACAGCAGTGGCGTGTGCTTGGGCAGTACCGTAGCACACGGTAGGCGAACATGTTTTCTTTATGTCGTTTAAATTAACCCGCAAAATTGTGAAGTCTCCGATGACAAATTTTGTTAATGGCTCCTTTTAAAAAGCAAAATGTTTAGTAATTAACGTAAGAAGTCAGTTCTTCTTGATCTTTTCTTGTAAACCCCTGTGAAACCACGAAATAAACGCAAATGTGTTGTCTGTGATTAGTAAATTCACAATTTTTTATTAAATTTTATATTTATGACCCCTGAGATGCAAAGTTTCAGTTATTGAGTGTCATGTTAGAGCGTCATTAAGTTGTGGTAACGTTAATAATTTATTCTCGAGTAACAAATTTTCGACCAACATTTTTTTGTGCAATTACAGTTAAGTAAGGCAAATATGGCTGATATTTTCCTTTCCAGGCACTATTTATAGATAACGGTTTCGCTAGTTATTGGGTGATTACTAATTAAGCAAGTAAAGGAGCAATATTTAAAGCACATATATTGGTGCAAGCCAACGTGACGCAATAGGTTCGAGGGATAGTTCATTTAAAATAAAAGACATGAATAGTGTATACGAGTTGAGGTCAAGGAGAGAGAATAAAATGAAAGCCGATAGAAAAAAATCTGGTAAAATATCATAATGCCTTTCTTTCAAAGTATCTTTTAGTTAGCTATACAATTGTTGGGTTTCGAGTAGAAACCCTGCCTTTTTTAAATATCTGGAAAAGAAATGAGAGCGCTTTCGCAAATGTATCAAGAAAGGCGGGTGATATACTAAGTATCCAAGCTAACTTCGTCCCTGCAGATAGACTGTTTTCTAAAGCAAAGCTGAGTATTGAAAAAAAAGGAAGCAGGCTAACCTTTCAGTCAACTCGATCTTTAGTTTGCTTATATTCATTTTTGGAAAGCAGAGAAATTGTTATACAGACCTAAAAGTAGTTACCGATCCAAAACAAGTTGGAGATATATTAAATAGTTACTTTAGCGCATTGGCACAAATTTTGCCTCAAAAAATAAAAAAAACCCAAATAATGAAAATAATCTAACTTTGCCTTTCTATTAAAAATTCCATCTTTCTTGAACCTATTTTGCCAGCCGAATTAATTACTCTCCTAAATGGTCTAAAACCAAACTCTTCATCGGGGAACGACAACATCTCATCTACAGTAATACAAAACATTAGCTGGCAATCCATAGAACCATTATACATCTTATTTAACCGAGTACTGGAGAAAGGCTTCTTTCCCAGCGCTTTTAAACAATCACTGATTACCCCCCATATTTAAAAGTGGCGACAAAGCTAATCCAAATATCCCATATCAATCACCTCTCATTTCTCCAAAATACTAGAAAATGCATAAAATCTAGACTTTGCAAGTTTTTTAATTAACAAAATATTAACTGATAGGTAATTTAGATTGACAGGAAAAAACCTTTACTGAAACTGCCTAAAAAACAAATTATATACTGGCTTAGATAAAAGTAAAAAGAAAATTGGCATTTTTCTAGACACAAAGGCCTTTGACACCGTGGCACACAATATATTACTTTCAAAATTGCAATGCTAATCAGGGGAGCTGCTTACAATTTGCTATCAAGTTACTTGCAAAATAGACACAGTGTGTTAAAATCAACAATGGACTCTTTCTGATTTTCATGAACGATATAGTAACTACTAAACTAAATGGCGAAATAATACTCTTGGCCGACCACACAGCATTTGTGTATCAGGGCGACACCTGGAAACAAGCTCAACGCAGATCTGAACTGGGTATAACCAACCTTAAAAGTTGGTTAGATAAGAACTAACATTAAACTACAGCAAAACGGAATTCATAGCTTTTTCAGCAACTATAAACCCATAAACTGTATCCTAACTCATTTGACTGCCTGTGTTCGCATATTCCGCCTCCAATCTGTATACACCCTTTGAAAATATGAAAGCTTATGAATTTATGTAAGCGTTACAGAGGTCTTATGCAGCGCTCTGTATTCACATCATTATACCAACAATCGATAACGCAGCTAAAGAGTTAATAAACAGTGTAAGAATGACACAACGATGCAAAGAGCATTTGAAAAGCAACATGTGAATGAAAGAAGACTACTAGAAAGTGCTAATAACTTGTAAATCAGTGTTTATTAAACTAAAAGTGCGAAAATGTAACCAAAGTGCCGTTAGAGTGTTCCAGAATGACATTAGGAAAACAATTTAGTAGTTAAGGATCATAGATTGTAAAAGCTTACTTAAAACAATTGTTAACTTGTTGCTTTAGAGATCCAAATGGTCAGTTGTTGTTTTTTATTAGGGAAGCCAGGCCGAAAGCTTGTTTGTAGTTTTGGCTCCCAGTTTTGAATTGATTTCGTACATCATAGTTTATAATTTCTGTCAGTTGTTGAGCTTTATTTATTCACCGTTGTATCGAGGCCAGTTGCGCTTAAGTGCTGTCCTAGAGAAAATTGAACCTGAAGCTTCGCCCATTTGTGTTTGCCTTCGAAGCTAATTTTTGGCAAGTACTGGAGCGGTGGGAAGCAGAAACCAGTGTGCAGCGTGTAGAGGAACCTTTGTTTGTGCTTTACAAGAAGATAGCAACAGCTAAAACTATTCCAGAAGGCAGGTACGAGGTTGGCGTGCCTTTCAAACGTGATCCGGTCCGAGGCTGGCTTTCGAGCCCGCTTCAAGGGAGCTGAGAGCTACGAGAGGTGCAGAGCAGGGTAAAACAGCTGAAAAAGACTTCGTTCGTGCTCCAGAGGTAGGTAGCAGCCGCTGAAAGCGTTTCAGGAGGAAATTACGAGCTTGGCGTCACCTTTTTTATGCAGAAACCGGAAGTGGATTTGGCGAGCACTCAAGAAACACATGGCAGTTGGCGTCCCTATGACGTGAAAGAAAAAAAATACAGGTAAGCTAACCAACTTAATCCGTTAAATTGCATTGTTATTATTTACCTGAGCTGAACTAATCAATTTCTGTGTGTTCGAACAGCTTTGTTTACATTCAATATGTGAGGTTAATTGTCATTCGTTCAAATTGAGCATTTTCCCTACTATGGTAAAATTTATACTGTGTTAAAACCCAACCACTGCAGATATTGGAATCTCAAATAGCTAGCCGGGGCATTAAATTAAATAAGTTGCCAATGGGTAAAATATAGAGCTTAACATACCGTTACAATTACAATAAAAACAGGTTTGATAATCATAATTTTTAATTAGCCCAAGAGGAGGCAAAAATTCATATTAAAACTTGAACTGTTTTTGTAATCCTTACTTTATTTATTTCAAATAATCATATTATAACGAATTAGTCACCATAAAAACGTTAATTATATTATTACAATATATGTATTATACATGTTTCTTGCTATATTGAGTGTTTTTATTTAAAATCTATGTAATAGAAGCATGTACTATTAATTATTACTACGTGTATACTATGTGTATTTCCTACTGACTTTCGTGTTTCATATTCAGAGCTGTATCTCGTAGTCCTTCCCTTTAAATGCAAGAGTATACCAGGTATTTGTAATTCGCCCGACAACTCGTAACTTCGTTAATAATAGAGATATAAGAAACTTTTTTAAAGCCAGTATGCAGCCTGCAAACTGTCATAAACGAATGTAAATCAGGGCCGCCTATTTTTGCGAGGTAATCCACGACGTTGGTGTTTTAAATGGTACACCCCGTATATTTTTTAATAGTCAGTGCTAAAACGCTTTTTGATAGCTTGCTTAAACTATTTCATAAATAAAAAACATTATTTGTTTAAAGTTTGGCATGACTTACCTACCTACGCAAAATTACTAACAATCGAACAAGGAATGCAAAAGAAATTTTAATTGGCTCTAAAAGTTTATCATGGCCGATTTAAAATATGCTTTTTTAACTACTGTTAGGGCGCCCTTGATACGGACGCCAACACTCCAGAAGCGAGGACCTTTAAAGGGCCGCTCCTAGGTACTAAAGCAAAATTGTGCCAAAAAGTCAGAACTACATAATAATTTCTTTTTTGAGGAATATATCTATCATGCTTGAGCTAAATGGCGGATATAGTACATCTTTACAAAGATCGTTTATTGTAGTTTTCAATTGTTTACTTCAACTTGTTTTAGTACGTTCGATGCGTTATGAAGAATTTTTAGAGGCAAGTGGGGTTTGTTTTGCATTTCTTGTTAGCGATCCATTTAAACAACCAAATTTCCGTATCACTAAGCAAAATAAACAGCCGTAATTGAAATTGGTTTATGAAAATTTGTAGACTGCATGCTGGCATTTATAACAAAATATTTTTTAGATCTCTGTATTATTAACGAAGTTAGGAGCTATTTAGCGATGTAAAAACACTCCTTGTATAGCAGATAGCAATAAAGTAAACAAGTTGGGTCAATACAGAGTGTTTGCGGTAGTATACAGGGAGACACAGCGGACATGTAACAGCCCATAACATTTTTTTTATTAGAATTAAATTCTGAAATTTGGGTAATGCATTTATCGTAAGGGAACCTTTTGATGACTAAATAAAACGAATTTTTCCACTTCCGGTTTAACCGGAAGTAACCCTGAATTTTACATTTTAAATGGCACCCTGTATATATTTTTAGCCTACCTGAACGGCTACAAAATTCTCTTTTCAACCGTGTCACAACTTGACATTTGACTTCAAATGGCTACCAAAATAATTTTTTCTCCCAAACTCTTAGTTGGCCATGACATGACACTTGCAAATTATCCACATGTAAAGAACGTTGATATGTAAAGATTAATGTGTAAAAATATTTGTGATTTTGATACTTTTTATCTAATTAATCAGAATTGGGAATAAAAGGCCATTATTCAAACTTTAGAAATGCATTTATTTCACGCTTAATATCTCAAAATCCAGAATAGAAAACTATAATTTTTATTTTATAGAAATGTAAAATAAACATGTACATTTTCATACAATTTATTAAAGTTTGTATGAACATCTGACTTTTTGACTAAAAACGCAAAATTACACATATCCACAATGATCCGTAAATACTTATAATAGGTATAAGTACATGTAACAATAATGCCCCAAGTGGACATAGTAATACCCCACCATAGGGATAACAAAGGTGTTTAATATATCTAGAGATCCATGGAATGAAAAGGCAATTTTTCGGTACTACACAAAGAAATTTAATTAAAAATGTAACCTACTATAACACAAAGCTGAACTAAACAATAATCATACAAAAAAAAATTACAGTAAATGTTCAAAATGTTGTCCGTTGTTATCTCTACATAGACGAGTTCTCCTAACCCTTGTTAAAAGCACGTTTTTAAGTTGATGTTGTGTTATATTATTAATGGCCCTCCTAACTCTTAATTCTAAGTCTTCTCGATCTACTACTGGAGTTCTATAAAACTTTTCCTTAAGGTGATTCCATATAAAAAAATCGAGTGGGGTAAGATCCGAAGATCTTGGAGGCCACCTATTCGACCATTTCTACCAATTTTCGCCAAACCTTTCGTTTAAATAATTCACGGTATTTCTTGCGTTATGCGCTGGGGCGCCATCTTTCTGAAAAATTACTTGATCCACATTAGGAGGTAATTCTTGCAGAAAACCTTCAACTTCTGTTTGCAAAAATTCTAAATATCTCTCGGACGTTAATCGACCATCGAAAATTATTGGTTCAGTTATTCTTGTACCAATTACTCCTAACCAGATGTTGAAACCAAATCGCTCTTGGTACGCACCTTCTCTCATAACCCTTGGATTTTCTTGAGCCCAATACCCGGTATTATTTCAATTAAATAGACCCAAATTAGTGAACCGAGATTCGTCAGAGAAGAGAATTGAGTGATGGAAATTATTGTTGAAGTCATAGCTATTTAAAAACAAATTGCAATAATTCACTCTTCTTTGGTAATCATTTTGATACAAATGCTGGTGTATTTGGTATTTGTAGAACTTGTACTTGTGCTTTTTTAAAATACGGCGGGCCGTTTCTCGATTAACACCAATCTGACCCTGAATCTGTCGTACAGAAACTGTTGGATCCACTTCAACCATTGCTAGTACATTTACTTCCGTTTGCTCGTTGATGATAAGGCCATTCTGTTCTAAATCTGGTTCTTGTCTAAACTGTTCTTCAAATCTCCAAAAATATTATTTGCAGGATGGTTTCTTTCCGGAAATCTTCCCGCATACAGTCGAGCAGCCGCTCTACTATTTTTGCTCACCTCACCGTAAATTAAGAGCATATCAACCTTTTCATCTCTAGAATACATAATTTAAAACAATAAATAATATCGAGAATATTCTTTTAAAAGCCAAAATACTTTAAATAAATTGGCAAAATAACGCTAACGAGAGAAACAAAACAAATGATATAATTTTTGCAGCCATATTCTATCCATAGCCCTCTAGCATTGTTTAAGGTTTTTAACATCAATAATATGCCAGAATGTTACACAGCCTATTTGGCTTGTTATTGATACTAATAATATACTGTAACTGCCTTCCAGATCACTCCAGAAAGTATAACGACCTTCAGGCCGGATCGCATCAGAACATTCCAGAACGACCTTGCGCGCGAACACGTCAGCGTCGCTGGATTAATCGAGCAAGGTCTGGATGTTTCTAGGAATGACTCATTCGTGATATATAAATACGTGTCAGCAGGAATAGACAGGCAGTTCCCATCAGACTTGAAGCGCGCGTGATATAAACGAGCCGTGTGAAATAAATAACAAATAAATACAACCATATAAATCCTTACTGTTAAGCTGTATATAAATAAGTATTAAATAGTGTATAGTTGTTAGAAATAGTGCCTGTAGTTTATAAGTAATTCGGCCTTCATAATTCTTGTATTTTTAAATAATCATAATTAATCATAGTAAATACACTTTTAAAACCAGAAGCGTCGTATAATTTTTAAATAGCCCGAACGGTAAAAACGTAACAATGCGTATTTTAGAAACAATGTAGATATGTATAATTTTGCTTTTTTAATAATAAAAAAAGTTGTTTATACCAATTCTGATAAATTATATCAAAGAGAAAATATTTGTTCTACAGTTACATTAAATAAAAATTGGAGTTTCCTATTTTAGACTTTGAGAAATTAAGCGTAAAACAAATACATCTCTAAAATTTGAAAAATGATCCTCTGTTCCTAACTCTTATTAATTAGATAAAAAGTATAAAAATCACAAATATTTTTACACCTTAATTTTTACATCTCAACGTCCTTTACATGCTGATAATTTGCAAGTGTCATGCCATGGCCAACTAAAAGTTTGGGAGAAAAATTGATTTTGGCAGCCCTTTTTAAATCAAATGTCAAGTTATGACACACGGTTGAAAAGAGAATTTTGTAGCGGTTTCGGTAGGCTAAAAATATATACAGGGTGCCATTTAAAATTTAAAATTCAGGGTTACTTCCGCTTAAACTGGAAGTGGAAAAATTAGTTTTATTTATTCATCAAAAGGTTGCTCTTATGATAAATGCATCGCCCAAATTTCAGAATTTAATTCTAATAAATAAAAATGTTATGGGCTGTTACATGTCCGCTGTGTATAAGCTAGTGTTATTAGCACCTTTAGATTTTCAGCTTGCGACTTTGCCTTAACGCACTTACACGCACCTTTGCACTTAAACATCTGAAGACACTTCACCCACGTTATGGCGCAGATATAAAGATAAGGTTAAAAGCCTTTAAGAGCGTAATAACCTGAAAACGGCACGTCATTTCGCAGACGATTTCGACACGCACGCCTAAGAATTTAATATTGAATGTGGACGATGTTACGCCCAGACGCTAAGCACAGTCTTCCTCCGACAGGACGGTGGCAGATTTAGTCGGCCCTGTTTTTCATTTTATGCATCCACTAAATCAACTGCATTTCGAAAGCACGCCAGGTGTGGGATAAATCTTCCGCCTGCGAAATCAAACTCCACACATAATGCTCCAGCACGAAGCCACCACAAACTGATCCTTGGCTTTGCTCACTTTGCAGAAAAACCAAAGCGTTTCATTAATTGCCGAAATAATCGTCGTGATAGTTTAATTGGCCGTAGTTTCGTGGTTTGGCGATTTTTAGTTTCCGAGCAATTCGGTTCTGCACTAGAAAGTTCTTTTAATCAACCCCTCTTAATTCTCTGCTTTTGCTCATAACTCACAACTTACAAGGTGTCTGCTTTATTTTTTAAATGATGAATTCTAAGTTTGAATTGGAAAGCTATTATAGCTTTTTGATGAATCTGTTTTTGCCATTAGAATGTTTTTGGCTGAATGCGAATATGCAGAAGTGCACCTCACTATCAGTTTTTACGTACTTTTTTTCTTCTTCTTTAATCGTCGTCGACAGTCTTGTTAACGTATTCACTGCTGGGAGGTAAGCTGCTAAAACCTTGTGTTAGCCAAAGCCGGATTGGGGAACGTTCTTTGGTGCCATAGAAGTTGGGGGCCACTTTTGTGAATAGGGTTGCCGACCGTCCTGCATTTTTTGGGTATTTTATACCCATCCAGCAAGAACTCCTTTCGGGATGCTAGTTGTCCCGGAAATCGTTTAACAACTTTAATAAGAACACATTTTAGTAGCTGTATATTTCAAATAATAATTATTAGTAATTAATAACATAACCAACAGAATAGATAATTATTATAAGAGTAAATAAATTTAAGATTTGTTATAAAATAGAGAAAGCCATGAAAATAATTGATAATACGATGTTTTTAGAATAGCTTTAGGTATCCTTGTTAAAAATAAATTAAAATTAGAACAGGCTTGGCATTTCATGCAACAAAAACATAAGCGGCAAACAAAACAATTGGGGGATAGCTTAAGAGGTTTGATGGTCTTTTGCCAATCTGCTACAAAAATAAGTTGTTCCTATGTGCTATTAAATACCAAGTTAACGAAAAGTAATGTTTTGTTGAGAAATGTACCCTGGGTTATTTCAGGAAGTCTTCCCTTGCATTGTAATTCCGCACAGGTAGATACGAGGCGTCGAATTGGTCCAGCGGAAGCAATGGTATTGGGATATTATTCTATGGAGGTCTAACCAGTTTTATAAGTTCGTGTACAAGTGTAAAAGAAAGCAGCGTACGTGTGGTGCAGCGGATCCATACATCACGGCCCCCAGCTTCAGTGCAATCGATTCGGAAGGTCTTAGAGTGCAGATTTGTGCCTCGCAAACTGCAGCCCGGCAACAACGGCTTGTGCAGAGCAACGTGCGGGCCCCAGCGCGGGGCAGGTAGCCCTTTATTCATCGCAGAAGCCATCAAAAGATCATATTTGCAACCTGAAAGTGATAGTTTGTGATTGTGCATCGATTCGTGCCCTTTGAGCGCCACTTCCGGTTCGTGGTATCGCATAGCAACAGCGTTAATAGCGTGGACATTAAATTTAATTAAAATCAGGAGCCTGTGTATGTACTTTTCAGGCTAGGAAACCACCTTGAATTATTGTAGGTACCATCAGTTAGAAGTACCACACCTGATAATTTCCATTAGTTAGGTAGAGGCATACAGAGTGCTTACAATTAAATGTTTAATAGGACTTTAACTAATTAATAATAGAAACTTAGTAGTTTTAATTCGGATGTAGCGACCTAACCCTGAGATAGAGTCATTTAATTATAAGATTAATCAAATATTAGCCGGACACATTTCAAAAGTGGATATAATTAGAGCCTATTTATAGAGGAGATTAATTATTAACACCTCAGAAAATCATAATAATATATTACTAATAAACCAATATTAGATTAAAATTACATAATAACAAAAGCAACATAAAAATACTCATAATCGAGTTAAAACCTAGAATTAGCAGTCGTTCTTTATTTTATCCATACAATATAAACTACGCAACTAACAAAGTTAATAAATTAAACAATCACAGCCCCATCTAATACGTGTTGTGTTATTCTTGTTGGTACTGACGCTATCTGCCTACGCTGCCGATCTCTGATCTCAGTGTATTCATATATGTCTTCGCGGGTGGATTGTTTTAGCTTTTTTTTTCTGGCCAGAGGAGTCCACTTTTGCGAGTAAAAACTTATTAGAGAAAGGGCGGAAAGCACATATCGTAAGGAATGGAAAAATAATTACAATCAAATGACCACAGAGAAAGAACAAGTAATTGCAGCGGAGTTAGCCGAGGTTTATCACACTGTAAAACACAGTCTTTCGTATCTGTTTACAGATTGTGATGCCAAGTTATCTTCTACGTATCATATTTCTTGATTGAAAAATTGCAGCAAAAATAACACTTCACTCGCTCGAGAATATAACTAAAGAATTAAAGAATGGTCTGCTTTTCAGTATTTCAACTGATGATGCTAATCACGCAAACATAGAACTCCTTCCTATAATTGTTAGATATTATTCGCCTAATAACGGTTTTCGTTTCGGATATTTATACAAACATGAAGAGGCGTTCAGAATCCCTTGGACATAACATTGGTAATGTTTCAACATATTCTGCTGACTACTGCAATGTGAATTTTGGAATTCGCAAATGCGTATATCAACTTCTTTTAGAAGTTAATGAAAATATTTTAATGAGCGGTTGTCCAGCACAGGTTCTGCATAATGCTGTAAAGGGTTTTTTGGCCTCGTGACATGTAAACAACACATTAATGCACAGTTTACGTCCACCGTAACTACGATTTTACAGTTAGTCAGTGCTTTGTCGCACCGCGGTGCGGTAAAATTACTAGAAAACTTTTAGCTTTCAGAGACCCTCAAACAAAAAGTTGCTTTGTAGTAATAACGGGTGTTAGCAGAAACGCTAGTTACGTATTTTATCGTTCAGTTGCGTTTATGAGAAAATTGATATTTACGACTTTAAATTTTGACGTTTCAAAGTGTCAACTACAACATTTACTGATGTCAGCTTGCTTGACGGCTTGATATTCGAAAGCGAAGTCATGAATTTATAGAAAATGTAAAAAAAATATATGTCGGCCAAAAAATGTAATACAATACTCGGTGCGTTAGGCATTTTACAGCGCTCGGTTTTATTGAAGCACTCTGCTTCGCGTGGTGCTTCAAAATTAAAACCTCGCGCTGTAAAATGCGACGTACCGCACTTGTAATGTAAATAACTATATTGCTAAGGCTAGTAAAAATAACAAAATATTATAAAGCACGTTACTGCACGTTGGTTAAAATTATATTCTACTATAAACTTTTAAAAGGACGCCCGGCATTAAAAAAGTATTTTTTGTCTCCGGGAGAATATTGCCCTGTCTATTTGCGCAATTATTTTGAACATTTTACAAAAACACAAAGTTTCTTTGGATTCTCCCACAATGCTTTGAAAATATTTCATGACACAAAAATGCATCTGGAAGGAAGTAAGGTCCTATGTTGCGAAACTATTAATATCATTATACGAAACAAAGACAACAGCTAATTTATGATAAATTTGTTGGTGTAACATGTGCAAATTCAATGAAAAGCCTAACTTACGAAAAGAAAATGTTACTAGAACCATCTTTAATTTCGTGGTATACACAAACATTAAAATATATTGGAAAATACTTCGACTTTTCAGAAAACAACCATTAGGCTAAATTGCGTATTTTCTCACTTAGCAACGAATTTAGCTTTCAGGAGTTTTCTGAAGCTTTAGAAAAATTGTCAATTTCCAGTCCAGTTAATATGGATCAAATTTATGAAGAGTACTGTAAAAACAAAGTTACTCCTTATGAAAAATGGAACAAATTTTTTAAGAAAAATAAGGACGTTCCAAATTTATTAAAATATTCTAATTCGCGACTTCCATTCCGGTCTCAAACGCAGAATCAGAAAGAATATTTTCGTTTTCTGAAAACGCCTTTACTAACAGCCGCAACAGTCTTACCGTCGATCATGTAAAGTGTGAACTATAGGTGGTGGGGTGCAATTATCACTCGTAGATCTGGTGTAGTGGACTGCATTTATTTACGCTATCACTATTCAGAAGACAAAAAACAGGTTTCAAGTAGCAACTCGCTTTATTTTTCAAACTCTATCCAAGCACGTCCACCCTTGGTGAAGCTCAAGAGACGACCACTGTCTACCACCGCACGCAATCCCCTCCACTCGAGGTGCCGAGAACCCGTTTTGCCAGCAAGCACCAACAAACTGCCCGCCTTGAAACATCACAGGTTTTCAACACAAGCTTTTTCAAAATACATAGCAATTTTACATCAGTAACATTGCATCAATGTGCAAAATTCGCACCAGTAAAGCAAATTAATATTCTTATTTTGAAAGTTCAATAATCTTTTTTACTATCCATTTCCTTCTTTCTGAAGAAGGCATATCGCACTCGCTCCGCGTTTCACCATACCCGTTTGCGTTTTCACCGACACCACTCGCACTATTCCATCGTTTCCAGGGTGAAGTTGAGTTATGCGGCCAAGAGGCCACTGAAGAGGTGGTTGCGAGTCCAGCTTCAGTAGGACCAAGTCGCCCACAGAGGGTTGCTGGTGGATATTTGTTGCCCATCTCGTTCGCTGTTGAAGCTGCGGGAGGTACTCCTTGCTCCAATGGCGCCAAAATCCCGGTACCATTGCTTGCACCAGTTGCCACCGAGAAAGTCGGTTTATTAGGATGTCCGTATAATTGGCTCCGGGTAATGCAGTCATACTGCCACCAATTAAGAAGTGTCCTGGCGTTAACGGTGCGAGGTCATTAGGATCATTGGATAGCGGGGTAACGGTTTGTGAATTTAGACAGGACTCTATTTGTAACAATAGCGTTAAAAATTCTTTATACGAAAGATTAGTATCTCCAATAACGCGTGTTAATTGAGTCTTAGTCGATTTTACTACAGCTTCCCACAAACCTCCGAAATTTGGTGATCTCGCAGGTGAAAAATGCCACGTTATTTTCCCTTTGTAAACCTCCTTATATGTTCAACTTATTTTTTGTTAGAAAATTCGACAGTTCGTTATTTGCCCCTACAAAATTTAATCCATTATCTGAATAAACGTGTGAAGGCTTTCCCCTGCGGGATACAAATCTCTTAAAACATGCCACAAAAAAACCGGTTGTAAGATCGCTAACTATTTCAATATGACAAGCTTTCGTTGTGAAGCATACAAAAACGCAAATATAAATCTTTGTTAATTTAACATTTCTCCCTTGTCTAGTTTTAATGTAGAACGGACCAGCAAAATCTGTACCGCGAATTTTAAATGGCGGGTTTGGACTAATTCTATTTTGTGGCAAGTCACCCATTATATAAATTCGTCTTTCAATTCTGTCATTTGCATTAATTTACATAATTGTAGTAAAGAATTGCGGATTTCGCTGACCGACAGTTAAGCCGATTTTCTGTTTTCTTTCGCTACTCTACAATTTTTTATAAAACGCAACACATAAGCGAAAACTGCTACCAATTTGTCAAATATCTTAAACTGATTTTCTATTAACGTTGTTGTAGTTACAATTTGCCTTTCAATTTTCAATTCAGGAACTTCTAATGTATATTTAAGTGAAATTTCTTCGAGACATTCTGCTTTATTTTTCCTTAGCCATGACGGACCAGTAAACCAAAAAGATGTGTTTATTGATTCATTTACAGACGCTCCGCGCGATATTAAATCTGCAGGGTTGTGATTTGTTCGGACATGATGCCAATCGTCAATATTAGAAATTGTTTGAATTTCTGACACACGATTAGCCACGAAAGTCTTCTATTTGTATGGCTCGCCTTTGATCCATTGCAAAGCAATGGAGGAATCTGTCCAGTAATAGCACCGTTTGAATTTTATATGTAATGATTCCGTTAATTTTTCTGTTAGTTGTGCCAATAACAAGCAAGCACACAATTGCAAGCGTGGTAACGTTATTTGTTTTATCGGAGCCACTCTTGATTTTGAGCATACTAAATAACAACTTCTGTTTTTATTGAAACCGCTGGACGTAACATAGATGCACGTTCCGAACGCTAGGTTACTGGCGTCCGCGACACCGTGTAATTCAAAATCATTTTCGGCAATTATTAATCGTGGGATTTCAACCTTATTCAAATCATTTAGTTGTTCACGAAATTCTACCCATTTTAACTTTAAACCATCAGATACCTCTTGATCCCGGTCTAAATTTCCTTTCCAGTTTTTGAATAAACAATTTACCAGTAATTATAATAGGCCCTAACAACCCCAGTGGGTCGTACAATTGTGACACTAATGACAACACTGACCTCTTTGTCACTTTTTCGTGATCCTTTACGTTATCAACCATATAATGAAAATTATCGGTATGAGAATTTCACCCGATTCCGAGTACCTATAATTCTGTTATATTGCTTAAACTTATCGTTTTTAAATTTTCATTTAGATTTACATTTTTATTTCTTGACGAAACATCAATATTTTGTATGTTTGATTTAAATTTGCTTAACTCAAAGCCAGTCGAAGATAAAATCTCAATTAAATCGGCAGATGGAATTTGCGCCCAATAATACATCATCGACGTAGAAACAATTTTTTATTACGTTCGCTTCTATCGGTCTTACAATTCTTTCAACTCGTAGCAATTTGAAGGTTCAGATTTATCCTTTCGCCATAATATTCTTTGATACTTTCTATCTTTTTCGTGAATTAAAACGTTTCGGTACATTTTTACCATACAGCTGTTTGACAATATTTATGCAAGCGAAAGTTCAATAAAATAACGAATAGGTCATTTTGTAGCTGCGTATCATTTAATAATATATTTGAGTCAGTCTTTGCACTACCGTCGAAGACAACGCGATTTTTTTCTTGATTATCCGCGACTTTAATTACCGCGTGATGTGGGAGGAAAAATTGGTTGTTATCATAAATGTTGATCCCGGTGATCTTTCCCATGTGATCTAATGTTGCATATTCGGTCATGAATTTTGCATACGATTCCTTTAATTTTGGATTTTTATCAAATTTCTTCTCGATAGCGAGAAATCGTTCCATAGCTATCTCGTATGACTTGCCCAGTTCCAAAATGTTGTTTTTAAACGGTATTTTTACAACGAATTTCCCTGACTTATCTCTTGCAAAATTGTTTACAAAATGTTCCTCAGGTGCAGCTTCATCCTTTGACTGATTTATTTTTGCGGGAACCGATTCTAACTGGCAAAACCTTTCTAATTTTTTTATCTAGTTCTTGATTTGAGAGCGAAACGTTGACATGTTTTGCTAACGCCATATTTGTATAATGCAGTTCTACGACTAACAACCACCCTGATTTGGAATTGCGCAGCGTCGGTTTCTGTTCTCCCAAATGTATAACTTCAACAGTTATTAATTGCCAAAAGGTTTTTGACCTTATTATCACATCGATAGGACCTCCCAAATAGAAATCCAAATCCGCTAAATGTACATTTTCTGGTATCCCCAAATCGGACCGATTAATTTTGATTTTAGGTAAAACGTTCTTCATATGCGGCAATACAAAACATTGCAATTATAGCCCGAAAGCTCTATTTTCAGTTGAAACGTTTACAGTTACCATTTTATGAACAACTGTTTGCGACCCATTCACGCCAATAATAGAAGAAAATACACCTTTTGTTGGCAATTTCAATTTTTTACATAATGACTCTGAAATTATATTTATTTGACGGTCGCTGTCTAATAAGACTCGACATTTATGTATCTTATCGTCGTTGTCAAAAATATTTACGACGGCCGATGATAACAAAACATAATTTTCATTGTTATTTATTTGCGCGTTTAAACTCGCCGCTTGGTTTAGAGCGTCATTTCCAACAGATGGAATATTCGTCGAAGGGTCACTATTTGCTCGGACACCTGTGTTTAGGTCGGGCGTTTGTACCTCTGCACAGTTCGTGGAAATATTTTTGTGTAAGAGGGTGTTATGCCTTTTATGGCATTTATAGCCTTTGCAATCGGTGCTATTATGCCCCGCTTTCAAACACATTTTACACAATTTTAATTTAGTTATTTCGGTTACTCTTTCTTCCATATTTAAATTTAAAAACCCTTTACAATAATAAATGGCATGATCATTTGCTGCGCAAAATGCACATCGTTTTTATTAGCAATTAAAAGATTGACCTTATTAAATGTTGAGTAACCCTTATTTTCATTTTTATATGATCGAACTGACACACTTTCTAATATATTGCATTTCTTCCAGTCTTGAAATTTAGGTGCATCTGTGCTTTTGTCAAATGACTGCCACTCTTTACGAATGCTTGGTTTGAATTAGATGGCAAATTAGTGGGTCCCAAGAGCTCGTTATTATTCCCAAATTGTCTAATGATCTTAAATGGGAAGTGACCGTGTCTTAGAGACCTGCGCGGGTCCAATATATAGGACCCGCACCCGACCCGCGAACCGCAATTTCTGAAATTTTAAACCCGCACCCGACCAGCGAACCGCAATTTTTAAATTTTTATACCCGCACCCGATCCGCGACTCGCCGTTTCAAACCCGCACCCGACCCGCGACCCGCAAGTTTTGTACTTTTAAGCCGCACTTGACTCCAAATTCGAATATTAGACCAGCAACTTGCTTCAGATAGAGTGTATACACAATAAAAAAATATATTTTCACACTTCGGCGGTCAAATTATTATTAAATATATTTTTTTTAAACACAAACAAAATTTATGTTGAAGAAATGAAGTTATACCCGACCCGCGACCCGCAGTTTCAAATCTGCACCCGACCCGCTACCCGCAATATTGATATAAATCCTACCCGCAACCCGACCCGCAATGCGGGTAACCTGCGGGTACCCGACCCGATGCAGGACTCTACCGTGTCTAATAATTTTCGTAACTCGTTATGTGAGTCCCTTGGCACGAATGTCAATTCAAATAAGGCCGCAACATGTGCGTTTATTATAATTTTACGATTTTCATATCGTTCAGTCTATAACTTCCAGCATTCTTGATATGATTCACCACTAGTTGCTAGTGATTCAATAACTTGGCTTGCAGAGCCGTTGATACACGATTTTCAATATAATAGCCTTTGTACGTCCGACAGACTTGAATTACTGTGAACCAAGCCATTGAACGCGTCCTTGAAATTTATCCAATTTTTATACCCCCGCTAAATTCAGGAAGAGAAATAATTGGCAACTTCACCATATTTAAATTTAGGCTTGTTTGCGAATTATAGCTTGCATCTACTTCATTTAATTGCTGATTCAAACTTAATTTTTTCTCAGGACTGACAATGATTTCGAAATATTTATTTTCAAATGATTCCCTATCCCAGCCGCGGTGCGCGACGTAGCGCAAACTGGAACTCGACGAAATTCCTACTCTACCCCACCTAGAATATAGCCCAATAGCGAGAGCCCCGAAGAGTATATAACCAAAACCCACGGCCGATTTGAATAACTTGGGTCTTGCACCCTTGACCCAGAACTCCAACTTGGAGGAGTTCTCCGACCCCCCTGGCAGTCCGGTCTCTAGACCTATCCCTGAGCCTTAACCTGTCTACTGATACCTAGTACGGGTTGACGTGACACAAACTCGGTCAATCCCAGCTTACCTTCAAACTAAATACCCTAGATACCCGTTGACTTGTAAACGAGGAATTTCCCGTTCATCAACGTGACCAAAGCCACGTCTCAGGTACCTGCGTTTGCTCGGAGTTCGAGCACGATATCACCGGCCGCCTCTAGCGTTCGCCGCGAACTTAACTTATCAGCGCCGGACGCCTTGAAAAGGGAAAATTCTAGTTTTTTTCGTCATGAGCCATTTGAATTTAACCTCCACAGACGTAACAGTACCTGTCCGGTTTAATGCATGAACCGAGATAACTACCAGTACTATAACACACTTAATTATATTGAATTCTCCCGCACGCAGTAGTTATATATTGGTTATATATATATATATATATATAATATAGTTTATTTCAAACCGATCATTGGGAGCCCGAGCGCAGTGGAACTACGATGATTACCAATCACGTAATATTACATTCAGTTGTATTTTTGAGTGCTTGTTTTAGCTTAGGGCGCAGTTGAAGATTTCAAACTATATGCACAGATCGCGATTTACCGGAATTTTGATTGTGTATCTATCCCTGACAGATGAATGGCACTCATCCCGCTCATTTTGATTGAGTTAAGAGCACTCGTTTTAAAATCAAATAATAACAACAAATACATATTAACATTTATTGAAACTTTATCCACAAGAAATAAAATATAAGAAACGGATTATTGCTATAAATATTAATAACGCAATCTCTAACAAAGTATCGTTTTCTATTTGTCAAAAAAAATAATTAGAAACGTATAATTTTGGGTGGGCGTAGATAAAATACTGTATAATACACTTGTGGTTACACAGCTCGTCTATCGCAAATTTCACACGCGTGTGTTAATAATGTTTTTATCCCACTTCTATCGTAAATATCTATTATATTACTATTTGTGGTACATCTTACATGATTAATAAACATATGATATGATCTACCAATAAAAATACTTAATTTTGTATGCATTACCTAGAAACTCGCTTTTCGCAGAGATAAAAAATCTAGGTCCATTTTTGCCAGTATAAAAGTCCATTTTCCTTTTTTGAATAATGGAGTAGGTTTTGAAATTTGATATTTCTCAAAAAATAATACGTACGATAAATGTGAATCGTTTATAAATATCTCAAACTTAAACTGAAGAATTACTGCGATTGTAGAAAAGTTAGTAACTATTGGTAGATTATTATTATTATTACGACGGCGGAATAATATTTAGGGGCATGTGTTATTAAGGCCAACATTAATACAAACTCACCTATTTCTAGCGTCGAAGAGATGTCAGTGAAAAGCAGCAGCAGTTTGATCATCAGCAGTGCTGATGGTGCGATAGCACCCATGACGACCGTCGTCTTTACCACATAGCAGCTTAAGCACACTCGCGCACTGGAACCACACGCGCAGACACCACGCTCGCACCCCTCAGAGCTTCATTTTAACCTTGTTGAGCTTCACCTTGTTGGCGCTGAGATTGGTGGAAACCGAAGTCGTTTCCCTGTCTACGCATAGTCCTGCAAAGAAAGTTGGGCTTTATAATGGTGAAATCGCCTGCAATTCGTTGCCAGCGGAATTTTACAATAAAGTTTACAGAGAAAACAAATCGAAGCAGAATTTTTGACCTACGTTAGCTGTATTCATATTGGTTTATTTAAAAATAATTTTCTGGGTAAACAACACTTTTGGGGCGGATATTCTTTTTCTTGGTAGTTTTATAATTCACCCAAGGATTATGCTTTGTTTTATGGCGGCCGCTATAGCAGCAAAGGTCATTTTAAAAATAAAAATCTGGTGTGATACACGCACACAACTTCCTTTTACAGTGATCTTATAATTAGACAAAAATTTGATTTTTAATTTTTAAGCATTTGTCACAAATTTTCAAAAATTACAAGTTTTACAAAAACGGTACAAAATAGAGTGTTAGTTCAAGAGACAAATTTTCTCTAGAATGTTAATCTGAATTCAAAAATGTAATAATTAATAGCGGATGCTCTATTTAAAATAGGAGTTAAAAAAATAGAAAAAAAACAAAAGAAACCCATTTTAGAAGTATTCAACTGGAAAATCACCTATCTCACATCAATACACATTAAAAATGTAATAAAAATGTAAAGTTAAAAAAAATCATTAGAGCCGTCTTTGAAAAAATCGAAAAAAACTGAAAAATCACAAGAGTAAACACCTACTTCCGGTTATGCGATTTTCTTCAAAAACTTGCTGTCGCATCTACATAGTACACAAAACTTATGTATGAAGTTTCAACGCCATACCTCTTTCCGTTTTTGAGATATTCTGTTCACAGACAGACAGACAGACAGACACACAGACAGACCAATGAAAAAAAAATATGTTTTTTGGGATCAAGGGACTCGAAAACGTGAAGATTTGTTGAAAACTCAATTTCGAATTTTTAGGGTGAATCCAATACTTCCTTTATTGTAAAAGGAAGTAAATACGTCTATACAAAATCTATCTGACCAAAACAGCTCTGTTCTTCTGATTCTTCTAGGGTTTCTTCCAAATTTAGTTTTCTAACCTTATAATTTAATCTCGCCATTGAACTAATACGCTTATGTCTTGGTAGTTCTTACAGTCCATTCTCTTTCTTATAAATTGACGTAATGCAAGTATTTTTTTAGTCTAATGGTACTATGTCGCCTGATACGCATTGACTAAATATGGTAGTTATTAATTTCAGCAGCTTTGTCGGGCCGGGAACGTGAGTGAAAATTTCCAAGGCGTGAATCACCTTTCACGTTAATTTCACGTTAAATGTTTAGTAACGAATAAAAGACTGCATGCTGCCCCGCTCTCCCGATGGGCACCAGTATGGAAGATCTAAAGCTGGAGTGGGAGGTCACTGCAGCCATGGAGCTACCCACCTGTGTTGTGTTGTGAATGTTGTGGTTACAGTCAATCTATAGGCGACCAAGTAGAGATTACTTTTAATTCCTCTGGTGTAATAGTACTTTTAAAACTAGGAATTAAAAGTGTTGCCTGGCAACATATACCTTCTTGTACTCGTATCAGTAAGGGAAACGTCAATGCCAGTGACAGCTTTTCGTATTAATAGTAATGTATTTGACGGTTGCAATAAATGTTTTTGCGAGAAATCAGTATTTATCCCTTGTTGCAAGCTATTGTAGTAAATTTTCATTTATATCTTTTTATGTCTACTGTTCTGATTGCAGCATATCACCCAAATTATTTCACGTACACACATATTTTATTTTATAGTTTTTAGTTCTGTTGCGGGTCTTTTATTGGTTAAATTATAAATTATTTCCATTGCAGATGAAACATCATCAGAACGACAACACCAGGGCGTGCTACTTTTCGTTTCCTGCTTTTTTCTGTGAAATTCCAAATAATATGCATCCTGGTATACGGCTTCCGCAGCAATGAGATAGATTACATTACTTAAACGTACCTTAACATATGTACTCCACTTATCGCCTCTTTCATCAGCGCGTTTGATATTACTATTCGAATTCTTTTCTGTACTGATAATTTCAGTTGTTTTTTTCGAAAATCATCGTCTATCGCTTCTGTGCAAAATAAACATGAATGTTTGAAATAAAACAAAGATTCAGATCTCATTTTTTTAGGTAGTGACGTTTTCGAACTGGATACTTCTTCACGTTTTATTTTTTTAGTAGCTGTGATGTTACTTGATCTCGTGTAGTTTCTTCTACATTTTTTGTGCACAACGACAACGTCTCCTGTTAGTAAATGGCGATTTCCATCTTCTCGTTCTTTACTACAAATCACTAAAGTTTCTATCGCTTCTCGTCCAACTGTTACTGCATTGTCTGTAACAGTTATTTAACATATAAAACACTCAATAACTTCAGTAATTTTCACGTTCAATAAGAAAAATCTTAACCGAGACAAAAAAATATAGGTAAACAACGCATTTAACATATTTTTTCGAAAACTGTCATCAAATGTTGACATTTTCGTTAAATTCTCAGTAAGCAAAGTGATTCTTTATTGTCACTTAACAGCGAAATACTTGTATGTTCTAGAACGCAAAACTCTTTTGCGTTCTAGAACATAAAAGAAATGTCAAAAAATTTGTAATTTTTTAGGAACTTATTTGTGATTTTATTAATTAAGTAACCCACATTAGTTTTATATTAAGTAATTTAAAATTGCAATAGATACTAATAACTATTATAAACTATTATAAACATGACAAATTTATGTTGTACTAAATTGAAGGTGCCGATATTGCAGTGAGTTAAATTTATACATCACTTTGACGTTTGTTAAACAATTCAGCAGGCCGTGGTTCAAAAATTAATTGTTTATGAAATATAAAATTGTCAATTAACGTTGACAGTTACCTTATTTATTTTTTTTAATTCTCATATACTTAGTTTTATTGCAGTTTTCGAAAAATCATTATTTGCATCTCGAATGCGAAATGCTTTTGCGTTCTCGAAAAAATAACTTCCATTCTCGAAAGCAAAAGTAGCATTTCGCGTTCTAGATACAAAAATAGCCATTATCGTACAATGTACTACACTGAAAGAACGATTTCTTATCTATTAATCAGGCTGGTTAGATTTTAAGAAATTATTATTTTGTATACGGCACAACGAACCGTTGTTAGCTTCTAAACAATAATTAGTTTGAGGTTCCGAAACAAAGATATTGCTTATGATATAGATGACGATTAGTTAACTATTAAGAAATTAGTTTTAATGGGAAGAAACATGTTTAATGTTAAGAAATGTTATGTTATTAAGAAACATACTGAAACAAATAGTGGCTTTAAAATTAAAGAAAAGCTATCTTTGACACTTAACTGATGCGTTAACATTCAAAATTTGCATTTATTTATTAATAATGCATATTTAATTCCAAACTAATACAGGGTTTTCCAATGGTTTTTCACCATGTATCAGTTGGATTTCACTGTATCTTTAATGATTTTCCCTCTTGTCAATACTTGTCAAGATTAAATAGGAATTACATTTGAAAAACAGTGGAACGCAATTGATACATGGTGAAAAGCAATACAAAATTCCTGTAATAGCCAAAGCAGGCAATCGTTTAACTATTAACATTCTTTTTACTTCCCTCGTCTGAAAGACGAAGGAAGTATTGTAATCACGAAAAAATCACCTTCCGAGATTTTTTCAGATCTTCACGTTTCAAGGTCACTAGATGACGAAAAAGAGGTTTTCTCAATTCCGTCAGTCAGTCTGTCTGTCTGTCTGTCAGTCTGTTGGCAGTATAGCTCAAAAACTATTTTTCGTAGGAAGACGATATTTGCATACATATTATATATCTACCTCGCATGAAACCGGTACAATTTCATACAAATATATACTAGGTGAGCACCTTAAAAAAATAAAATTTTGTTTATTTTTGTGTTAATTTTAAAATGAAAGGAAGTAATAACTTTCACATAGGTCAGGCTTTATATTTGCCGGAAATAAAACTCAACCGATAGAGAATAATGTCACAAAAGAGTAAAAACATTTCAACAATAACAGCATTTTCTTTAAGAACAGCGCGAGCCGGACTTATTTGAAAGCGACTTGGTAGTGTAGATGGCTTTATCGATGCAGATAGGGTCTCTATGTTGGGGCGCTCTGCAGATGCGGCGGGTTCAAACCCTAGTGGAATATTTTTTTATTTGAAAATGTATTTAATTTATTAGAAACGTAAAGATATTTTTACTCCTAACTTAATTTGATTTTTTAAATTTATTATTGTCACAATGTCGACGAGAGAAGTTCTGCGTAAAGCCTTTTACAGATTTTTTCTCAGTGTATTAATGAAAACAATTTTGTAGTACCTTTGATAATAGAATATTCAAAATCCATTCTTTAAGTGTATTTTCCTATCACGTCAGACAAACAAAATTTTACACTCGTAAAGAACTATGGGAATTATTAGAATGTTGAATGTTATATATTTTTCTACAACTTTGTAAATTTTCAAGTCGCGTAATTTTTTTGATTATTTTATGCATTTTGCCTGGACTATTAAGACAATTATCAGAGTCAGATTTGGATCTTCTGCAAATTTTGGAAATTTCAAACAAATTTAATTTAGGGCCCCTATTCTGTAAATGTAGTATAGAAAAATTAATATAGGGGTTCAAGTCATGGTTATAAAGAATTATGTGGTTAGCGGAAGCTGACCTAGGAATCGGGTTATTATGAGATTTATTTTTGGCAATAATGGCAAGGTGTTCATTGTTTCTGGTTTTAAAGCTTCTGCCAGTTTGATGGACATAAAATTTGGAGCAAGAATTACAAGGAGATAAACTCCAGATTTATCAAATTTGTCAATAGGGTCTTTATTAGAAACAAGAATATTCTGTAAACTGTAAGAATTAGAGAATGAAGTATTAACGTTAAACCTCTTGAAAATCTTTTGATTGAATAAGAAAGAATGCCTACAAAGGGGATCGAATAAAAATTGGTAGAAGGAATAATAGATTGAGAAATGTTTGCTAAAGTGGTAGAAAGTTTAATTTTTAATTTATTAAATAAAGAGTCGACGAAGTGAGAGAAGTAACTATTATTGTGAGCTAATTGTTTTATAATATTAAGTTCAGTAGTGAAATTAACTTTATTTAAGGGATAAGTCAAAAGTCTATTTAAATAGTACCTGAAAGAGACTAATTTATGTGAAAAAGGATGGAAAGATTGAAAAGGGATGATATTCTCAGTTGTAGTAGGTTTTCTATAAATATTGATGTCTAAATTATCATGTACTTTAGTTATCAGAAGATCTAAAAATGGAATGGAATTAGTGGATTCTAATTCGAAAGTAAATTTTATATTAGTGTGAAGAGAATTCATAATATTTAAGCAAATCCCCACTTCGTCTGTAGTACCATTGATAATATCCAAAATGTCTACATAGCGTGTCCAAAAAACTATTTTATTGATGATTAGGTCATACTGGAACAGTCGTTCTTCGAGGTTTTTCATGAAAATTGCGGCTAAAAGTGGTAATAAGTTTGATCCCATTGCAAGCCCAGTCTTTTGTTTAAATATAGAATTAAAAAAAGGCCATGCGCCTATACTCAATATACGTTTTCGTGCCTGAGTTCGTCTTCGGTTTGAGCCGTCCCGTTTTCGAGGCTTAGCATGAAGAAATTTAGCAGTGTAGTACTTCAAGTACTATTTTTACTAGGAATGAGGTGCTGGCCCATTGCTTAAACCCGCAACTTGGAGGAGCAGGTAACTATTTATTATAGTTTTGTTCCACTAGGCCTACTGTCTTGAAGGAACTATAGAGTTCGGTCTACAGCTTTTTTCATATTCAGGCTTTACCCCTAGACCAATATGTTTAGTTCGCCAGATCCGGATACCTTCAACTTAGTTTGGCCTGCAGGTGGATATATTTTTTTAGAGTGTGATGCGTGGAGCCGTAAGTTCAGAGTTGAACGACATATGAGAACCAGACATGCAAAGACACCCTATATCTACGTACGACACATTGTGCGAACGCCTAACATTAAAGGTTCTACTTCTACAACACAATCCGACCCCCCCCCCCCCCCCTTCCTAAAAACTATGCAGGTTAAGCTGAAATTGTATTTTAGTTGTGAAAAAGATGACCGCAAAAGTTCTGAATGCTATGAACCATTGTCTTAAGTAGACGTGTTTACATGGGGCTGTGCGATACCTGTTAATTATTTAATTTAAAACTGCTTAGATGAAGATGGTGTTAGCCCAGTCCCAGAAAAAAGAATACCAAGATTTAATCAACAGTACCGTTGTTACTCTCTTTCAAGAGGATAACTGACAAATTATCAGAAAAGTTCATGGAGAAACTAGATGAAAAGTTGAAGCATATACTCAGCGCATACAGAAAATTTAAGCCGAAGTGACAAAATTACGAAGTGAAAAAGTAGAACTCCAGGAAAAGGTTAACCACTTGGAACAATATTCAAGACGCAACTGTACCCGTATCTTTGGCATTGAAGATACAGAGAACGAAAAAGGTGTCGAAGATAAGGCGTTGGAATTGTTTAACGTGCATATGGTACTGGATGTAAGTGATATCGATATTGACCGTTGCCATCGGGTGGGTCGTGCTAAGAACGAAAAAAGAGCTATTATTGCAAAGTTCGTGTTCTACAAAACACGTGCGCGTGTTTACAATAATAAACGAAAATTTAAAGAAACAGGTTGAATTATTACGGACGATTTAACGTCTCAACAACATGCAGCTTTTAAGGTGGCGGCTAATGGGAAAATATTCTTTGTCACAGATGTCATTTGTACCAAACCACTGTCGGCTGAACTATACAATTCATACATACATAAGACTTAAAAATGCCCTGACAAATTATTAAACTGAGCTTATTAAACTCAAGATGAGTCCAGGAGTGAAAGTAGATTGCGTAACTGTAACATTATTAATATCAGCCCTATGGTTCTCTAGCTAAAGGATGGGGGTATTCGGTTATATGGTACATATGTCGCACTCATGAGTATGTGACAAACAAAATTTGTTTTTCGCGAGAATAGACGTCTTCTTCGCTCCGTAACATAATACAATTTTCTAAATTCTAATTTTGTTGTTATACAAATAAGAATATTTCCGTATTTTATATACAATTCTTACATATTTTTTTTTTGCTTAGTATAATGTTCGAACTACTTTGCGTAATAATTTCGATTTTAAATGTGCACATACGATCTCTAGTAACAAATTTTACAGATGTAAATGAGCAAATAATATCTGGTAAATATGGTGTGGTATGCATCATGGAAACATGAGTATCTAATGAAATACCAAATCACATAGTAGGGGTACAAGAATACAAACTTCTACGGCGTGACCGTGTAACAAGAGGTGGTGGAGTGGGGTTTTACGTAACAGGGACTGTACAACACCAAGTAATACAAACTGCCAATCATATATAGAATTCATAGATAAGAATCATGATAGGTAAGCAAAAGTTTGTAGTTGGTGTTATTTACAATCCTTAAGAAAAAAAGATGTTTGTTTACAATTTATGACTAATTTTGCAAATATCTTATCTGCGATTGTACAGTCGTGGAATTAAAAATCCGGGCACTTAAAATGATTCAGTGTATATCTTACTTTACTTATCACGTTACCTCTGGTGAAATTAGTCAAAGTCAAAATAATTACTAGTATATGACAGCATGCCTCATTGTTTAATTGTCAATTGCTAACCTAGAAACGCAAACCCCAATTTACATTACCCAAAAATTGCAAAAATCCTCTATAAGACTCGCCCGGATTTTTAATTCCGCCACTGTACCTTTAGCTGAACATATATTTTGTTTTGGCGATTTCAACATAGATTTATTCAGCTTCAGTGATAATACTACACGCGACTTTCTTAATTTAATTAATGGATTAGGCTTCATGCAAATTATTAATGAACCCACTTGCATTACTGAAACTTCTGCTACTCTTTTAGATTTGATACTCACCTCTTCCCTGAGATTGCAAAGATTATAAATAGTTTAGAAAATAAAGCAACCGGATTAGATGGTATTAATATTTATTGTGATAAAGCTATGTATTCTGTTCCTTCTACCTGTGATTACACATTTAATTAATTTATGTATATTAAATTATGCTTTTCTAGATATCTGGAAAAAAAATTTGTAATGATCAAAAACATGTTTTTTTGGTTCATGGGACTCTAAAACTTGAAGATCTGTTGAAAACTCAATTTCGAATTTTTTGGGTGACTCCAATACTTCCTTTATCGTAAAAGGAAGTAAAACCCGTCTGCAAAACTTAACAGTGTGTTATTTACTGAATGGTTGGTTGTACGTAAAAAAGCTGTATAATCTTTTTTGTAGAGAATTTCCTAGCCTTCATTCTTTGTAATAACTAAAAAACTCATACGACCCATAGAAAGCGAGATATTTGCGACAAACTTATTTCTGTGACATTTGACCTTTAATAACTCAAAACGCAAGCGCGATATCGATGGGGACTTTTGAGACATTATTTGCAATGTCAAAATAAATGTATATGCAAAATTTCGGCCAACTTGGATTTTTTAGGCAGATGCTGCGGTTTTCCGTCTAATGTAACTGGACTAATTGTATTGTCAGTTTTTTTAATCATGATCAATATTTAAAGCTGTAATTTTAGTGTTTAATAGGACCCTATTTGTAAAAGGAGCATTCACGCCTTTTGAACTCAATAACCTGGGCAGAAAGGTTTAATGATATGAGAGTGATAAGCTTATCCCTTGATTTATTTTGTGGTTACCATTAATTTAATAACCCGAAAGGGGTTTTTGATCTTTGTGGGTGTCGCAACCTTCAATATATTTACACCACTTTATTATGACATTTTGTTTGTGATCAAATTACTTTTAATGGTTACTGTTGACTTTACAAGATGATTTTTTTTATTATTAAATAAACGCTAGTCGCTTGTAATAATTATTTTTAATTATTTAAAACCTATGAATTTCTGGCACCCATTTCTTTTTGAAGATATTGCAGGGAATACAGCTGGTGATTAGAATCCACGACGTTATCGCCGAAATTGAGCTAGCTCGGCCATCGCGGTAAGTAAAGAGTTTTCAGAGCTGCCGTGGTGTACAAACTGTAGGGGGATTGATCTGCGATTTTTTTACTACCATCGATTATTTTAATTAATCAATCGCAGGTCGGCTTTCTTATCGTTTCATACTAACCAACGTAGTCTGTCCTGCTAAATTTTCAAGGAAACTAACTTCTTTGTGTTTTTGAATATCGTAATGTATCAAAAAATACTGCCCCTTTTTTGGGTTTGCTCTTGTTTTCCATTGTTGTGTAGTAAATTCGAATATTTTGAAAGTTGTGGTTTTTCCCAATTTTGCTACCGTTTGACCTTCTAGACGAGCATTGATAATTCAAGAAAGTTATAGTTACGTATGCAGAATTAAAAAGTTTGATACATGGATAAAAATCAATCTATACATATATCGTGTGTTGAAAAAAAACTCATTTAGGGCAGGCCTTGAAAAGAAAGATGTCATGTCTTAACTTAGAAAATTAGATCGCATTTACACAACAGCAACGAATGTATTAACCATAACAGTCAATAAAAATAATTTTTATTGTTTTGTATATTTTTAGGAAAACAGTTCAAGGTCAAGATGAAATTTAGTTCTCCCTGACTTATGGTAGTTCATTTGCTTCAATGGGTACGTATCAAGTTATAGCAAACTTCAATTTGATCATGGCATGCTGCGAATGAGTTTTTTTTAAACACACGATAATTAATCCAAATAAACGAGTCCGTTTCTGCGTTCTGGCGAACCAATAAATTCATTTTGTCGAGCACAAAAATGAGAATGTATAACATTGTAATCGGAAAAAATCAACCTTCGACATTTCTTCAGATCTTCATGCTTCAGGGACGAAAAACAGGGTTTCTCAATTCCGTCTGCCTGCCTTTCCGTCTTTCCGTCTGTTGGCAGTGTAGCTCAAAAACTATTTGTTGGAAAAAGATCATAATTTGCATACGGATTATATTTTTACCTGGCTGGAAACCAAGAGAATTTATGTCAAATATTTACAGGGTGGGCACATTAACAAATAAACTATTAGTTATTTTTGCTTTAACTTGAGAGCAATTTGTTAAATAAATGTTATATTTTGCACATATCTCAGGTTTTTAGGCTTGACGAATAAGAACATATTTTGGATCAACATACAGGGACCGGCAGAAACATTTTAAACATTTTAACGTCCAATATACCACTAAGGTTTTGATCCATACAAATGTGATGAATATCATTATATTAAGTAGGATCAGGAGTTTTGTTTTAATGTTTAAGTAATAAGTCAAAATGCATTTTAATGTGCAAGAGCGGGCTTATTGTGTTGAGTTAGTTATTAGGACCGAATCAATAATAACTGTGCAATGTGCGTTCACAAGACAAATTAACAGGCGGCAGGATGTTCCATCGTACTTGACAATAAGACTATGGGTTCAGAAGTTTAGATAATTCGGTTCATTTTGTAATAAAAAGCCACCGGGAGCTCCACGAAATTAACGGTATTAGGCAAGATATACCAGAAAAAGTTATGCAAGATTTTTTTCAACGTATTAATGAATGTTCTGAAGAAGAAGGTGGACATCTCCGGCACTCGATATTTAAATAAATAAACTCCCAAGTTTTGTGAACATACTCATGTTTTCGTTTTTTTTTTGTTATTACACTGTATAGGGAAAAAAATTTAAATAAAATGTTTAATATGTTTCTGCCGGTTCCTGTATATAGGACGAACATTTAGAAAATTAAATTCTCTTTTTTTTTAATTTCACAACTTTCACGTGCTAGGAAAGTTTCGTCTAAAGCTCTAACGAAAATAACATTCGATTTAAACAAACTGTCACCTACAGATTAATTAACTTCAGTTTCCTATCTAGCTCGAGCGTTAGTAACGCACAAAGTTTCGTGTGCTATTTTGGCACATTTCCTGAACACTGCACACGCGTGTATATTAACTCGCAAGCAAGCGGAGAATGTACGAATAAAGTTGGCTGAATATTCATGGTCGCGCTTGCTTGCCAAGCACAATATACTATTTGGAATTTGTACGATTACAGACCATAATTATTCATGTGAGTTTAGAGAAGTGCAAAGCTTCGGCTGGCGCTTATTTAAGGGCGCTGAATTTATTTTAGTGTGCTAAACGTAAACTGTAAGCATTTCAAGAGCTATAAAGATATTTAAAGTACCATAAAATAACTCATTTTAGCATATTCGGAAGGAATTTGAATTATTTAAATTACACCACCGTGTGAAATAACTGACATCTTATTTGTTTATAAACTTATTAATAACAGACTTGATTGTCCCAACTTGCTTCCTCTTGTGGGTTTATACGTCCCAGCATACAGAACAAGGGTGCGTGGTGTACTGTATGTTCTTGTACCAATTTAAGACAAAATTCACTGGTATCAATCGTGTACTTTCAGAGCATGATATTAATATATTGATTCGTCTTATACGTTCTTTAAACAACATAATTCTGATCAATATCAATATTTTGATACGCTTTTGCTTAGGTTTTGGTTGTCTTTTGCAACTGCTATAGTTACCTACACGTTATTTCATTTTGGTAAATATTTTTGTTAGAATTTATGATTACGGCTTGTTATTTTTTGTTTGGAAATGTTTGTTATAATATTCCTTGTCTCTATTTTAGGACGATTGTTTATTTCCATTTATATACAATATGTACTATTATAAATATTATTATTAACTATTTGTATGTAGGAATGCTGACGATTCCAACTGGGTCTGCTCCCGTTTTTGTCAGTCTATTAAATAAATAAATGTTGTTTCGAAAGTGCACAGTATTTTTCCCCAACAAACAATAATTCATTTTTGGATCACAGACCGGGTGCTCAGTTAAAAGTAAATAACAAATGAATACTTCAATATCAATTTACTGAAATTGGATGAAGTTAACGCTGCCATTAAAAAAAATAAAATCGACTAGGATGTTGATGATTCTATGATTCCAAGTTACATTTTTAGAACTGTCAAGAGAGTTTAGTCTTTTCGTTATTAGTTATTTTTAATTTAGCACTAAAACAGCAGAGAACTTTCGCACTGAAGGCTGTATCCGAAAGTGCTCTGTGCGCTGTTTATCTTTCCCCGACTGTACCGCCCTTGACCTCACTTAAAACTACCTGTTGCAACATGATTCATCAACGCAGATTTTCTGTTGTCAGTTCCTAATGCACTATATATCGCAAAAAAATCAGGCCATAGTTATTGATACTGTACATATTTTAGCACAACCAGATTACATTTAGTCCATATCTAAAATTATTAATCCCAGTTTCATCCGTTGAGCCTGCAAAATTTGCAACAGATTTTGCATTTACTTTGCAAGCAAAGAAATATTTAATCCTATTATTACAGTAACATGCAACAAAATTGAAGTAGGGCCGCACAGGCTGTAGCTGCGACGTTTGGTAAAAGAAGATTTGTCGTTTCAAACGTACCTTCAACTATACTACATGAAATAATTGAAAATTATCTTAAAACAAAAATTCAAATTAGTCCCACCAATGTCATTTCTTCGCGCTGGTCTCGGTGATGAAAGATTTTCATATTTTAAGTTTTGTTGCCTAATTTACGTTTCCCAACATTGCCCACAAGGCCGAGATTCCATTATCATACAACATGAAGGCTCTTCATATAGAATTTTCTTGTCAACCAACGGTATCTCATGCTATCTGTGTTAGCAACTTGGACACCTAGCAGCGCAATGCTGTAGTGGCATCATTAACACGGAAGACCAGAATAGCGTCATTCACACACAAGATCTGAATAACGTTGCTCACACAGAAGATCAGAGTAACATCCTTGAAACAGATTAACAAAGTAGCAATGTTACTACAAACACAGAATGTTCTCAAACAAATGCAGCAGCACCCGAAGAAGAACCAACAACAAAATTTTAAAAAGACAGGTGTTTGGTATTTAGCTTTTAAAAATATTAGTGTAGTTTATTTCATTAGTAATTCTTAATACAAGTAAATAGCTGTACATAAATTTAGTGTAGTTTGTAATTCTACCTAGCGGTAAGTTTACCCACTATGGGTGGAACGTTGAGTTATGGGGCTTACTGTCCCCTCTCCTGCCACCCCTAAATGTTGGGTCCGTGGCCCACATTGCAAAGAGATGAACCTAAGACGAGTTGGTGAACGGTGGGTCAACTGATCCCGTTTTTTTGTTGTTTTTGTGTAACCGCTCGTGTTTATCGTTTTGTGCTCCTGGAGTCACGGGTCAATCGACGTGCCACTTCCATCGTGTATATCCATCAAGGTAAGTCCCTATACAAACTTCTATTTTGCGTGGGTATTATCGAGTCTTATGCTCTCCGTTTAGGTAGAATTAATTTAGATATTAATTGCCCTGGAGACAGATACATTTCTGGTCCTTCGAGTCGGATCTAATTAATTGAGATTATCCGTTTTTTTGTTGTGTAGTAGAAACGCGTCAAATTTGTCGAATTTTCCAAATTTTGATATCGTTTATTTTCCAAATTCAAAGCTCTAGCGCAGGTACAGCTATTTACGAGTTATTATTGATTTAACTTTATTGATTCTTGTATATTGCGTATGTCGTTACGTTTCGCCGTCCCACATATTAATTTTATGCCTAATTTGGTCCGCATCTTTGCATCCATTGTCGCTCGTTCTCGGAATTTCCTAGTTTGGTTGCGCCGGGCATATGGTCAACAAGTGACCATCGTAGAACGGTTGGGTTTTATTGCTTTTGCTTTTATTGCTGTGGTACTGCAGGCGGCTGTCGATCCTCAAAGTTTTGGATTTTGGATATAGCCCTTTGTCGCAGACTTCCGCCGCCGCATACCAGTAAATCATGGCAAATCAGCTTAAAATGAATTTGGCACTCCGCAGTACTTTAATTAATCAATTATTGGAAATCCGTGACCTAGCTTCTTCATCTCAGGAAGAAACCGCGTTACGTCCGTTATTCAAACGGCGACTTGACAGGGCAAAGTCGATTTATGATGAATTTCTACCCTTGCATCGCGCAATTATTCAAAATATATCCACTCAAGCTAATCCGGACCTAGCATCCGAAGAGGCCATTAGGAAACAATTTGATGATGCCTTTAATAGTATTGAAGCCATTTATTTTTCTTTGTTTCCTGATAATGAATCGTCCCCGAGTTTGAGCAATCATAATGACAATTCTTCGAATCGTAGCTTCAATCATTCTAATAATATCCGTTTGCCGAAGCTGGAACTCCCAATTTATTCAGGCGAGTATAGTCAATGGATAGGTTTTATCGAATTATTCCGAAGTGCCATACATACTAGATCTGATTTGTCTGACATTCAAAAACTGCAATACCTTTTGAGTTGTTTACAAAATGAGCCATTAAATCTTATTAAGTCGTTGCCTTTGTCAGGAGATAATTATAAGATCGCATACGATACACTCGTCGACCGCTACGATGATAAGCGTAGATTGGCTAATCACTATTGGACATCAATTAATAATTTTCCAAAATTGAAAGCAGAATCCGCGAAAGACCTGCGAAAACTCTTTGACCACGTTAAAGAGAATCGTTTAGCCCTTAAGGCTCTAAACATTGCTAATTCGTTAGAGGACTTTATGTGGTTTAGCATCCTTTTAGATAAGGTTGATACAGATACGCGAAAATTATTTGAATCTGAGATTAGGTTTAAGGCATCGGATATTCCAACGCTAAAACAATTAGAAGATTTTATTGAAAGTCAATGTCGCGTCTTGGAAAGTGTAGATAACTCAGCCAACAAAGGGTTCAAACACCTGTTTGCAAAGCCGTCTACTAAATCGGCGTTCTTAGTAAATAAATCGTCGCAGAATAAATTAACTTCAGGTAGCGAAAACACTTCGAAATGTCTAATTTGCCAGCTGGCACATACCGTTTATGCGTGCCCTGTGTTTGCGTCAAAAACGCCACACGAGCGTTTTGAAATGGTCAAGTCGCATCGTCATTGTTTGAATTGTTTGCGTTCTAAGTAGTGATGGGACTATTCGAATGCAAATTACTACAGTATTCGATTCTTGCAAGATCTCGAATGCATTCGATTCTTTTGAGTGTATTCGAATGCTTCGAATCGAATACTTAATCGGCGTTTGTAAATCTCGCCGGGCGTGATCTCGATTCCGATCTGAATGCTGAATTCGGCGTGATCTCGATTCTTATCAGAATGCTGAATTCGAATGCATCGGCGCTTGGCGGCGGTTGGTACTCTGTTTTGCACTCGAATCGTTTCAGATTCAGTTTTCACTAGCACAGCGCTGCGTATCATATGAGTTTAGACTAATATGACCACACAGACTGAAGATTGCACACTCAAACGATACAGCACCACCAAAATCACTAATGCAACTAAAAATCTACTAAAAATTTCAACAGATACATGGAAAGGAAAGAGAAACAAACGCTGGGGTTGTCTTAATAATTTATGTTAAAGAAATACATATAGGCCTGTAACAACAATAAAAAAACTATTTTCTAAACGGTCCCTTTCTCATATTCATTTTCGGTACTATAAATTTAACATTTAAGTATTACAAAACAAATATACGTTATTAATAGGGTAAGCTGAACCGCCTACAATCAAAATAAATTTTTATTTTTGTTTTGTGCACGTGCAGCGTCTCGGTATCCCTTGTTGTGCGTGCCGCCGAGTCGAGGTCACACCTCACCACTTCCCAATACGAGAGCGAGCGCGCAACTCGATTCTGTATTCGGAAGTGCGATTTTGCATTCGAATTGCTTGCATTCGAACGATCATTCGATTCTCAAAAGTATTCGAATGCGATGAATTCGATTCTGAAAAGTATTCGATTCTGCCCATCACTAGTTCTAAGCATATTAGTAGTCATTGTCCGTCTAAATCGGTATGTAGAAACTGTTGCAATAAACACCACACGATGCTCCATTTTCCGGAAAGATCCCAAAGTTCAGCAAATTCTGAGGTCGGTGTACCTGTTCAATATTCTGAGGTGGAAACGAGCTTAACCGCTTGTGCGAGCATGTTGTCGTGCGAAACAGTCTTACTTTCTACGGCTATTGTCGAAATTCAAGACGCGTTCGGTAATTTTCAGAAGTTACGCTGTCTTATTGACAATTGTTCACAGGGTAGCTTTATCACGCAAAAGGGTTTAAGGCGCTTGGGATTAATACTTACAACATTTAAAACCGTTATTCATGGTATTGGTTCAGAAACCTCTGAAAAGGCCTTGCTTTCTGCAGGTTTTGCAACATGTTGTCTTCGTCCTTGTTACACCAATAAGCCGGTGCCTGTATTTAGCATAAAGGCTCATGTAATCCCTCAAATCGCCGGAAATATCCCGGCCAGTTCCATCGACCCTTCTAAATGTAATCATATTTCTGGCTTAATATTAGCTGATCCCGAATTTTATCGGGCCCGCCAAGTAGATTTATTGCTAGGTGCCGATATATATGCACACGTGATTAAACCTGGCGCAATTTTGAGTACTTCCCAAAATGAACCCGCAGCTCTTAACACGGTCTTCGGTTGGGTTGTTAATGGATGCGTTGGTCCCGCGTCGAACGCAGTTGCTAAAGCTTATCTGACATCGGTCGAAAAACCAACCCTCGATGACACATTGAAAGCGTTTTGGCGAACAGAAGAACCCCCGCAGATATCTACGGTCGACGCCGCGGATGCCATTTGCGAGTCGTTATATTCATCTACGGTATCCCGTGATAGTACTGGTCGATATGTCGTTTCGTTGCCGTTCAAGGTGCAAAATCCAAAATTTCCCAATTCGCGCGATATTGCCTTAAGGCGACTGCAATTGCTCGAAAATCGCCTTATGCACAATCCTTCTTTGAGAAGGAAATACGTCAACTTTATGGACGAATACAATAATACAGGGCATATGGTCCTCGCATCGGCGGATCCTCGTCCCGATAAATTTTATTACATTCCACATCATTGTGTGACGAATTCAAAATTTCGTGTAGTTTTTGATGCCAGTTCGAGAGCTTCAAATGGCTTATCGCTAAATGACACCTTGTATTCTGGGCCAAAGTTACAGCAAGACATAGTCTCCGTGTTATTAAACTTCCGCGCTCATAGGGTAGTAATAACTAGCGACATTAAGCACATGTTTCGCCAAATAATCGTCGCGACTACAGACTGTGATTTCCAACGTATTCTATGGCGCTCTTCCATAGATCAGCCTGTAAAAGAATATATCTTGAATAGGGTCGCATATGGAGTTACTTAATCGCCGTTTCTTGCAATTAGAACCCTTATTCAATTAGCTGATGACGAGCAACACCAGTTTCCCCAAGCATCTTCTGTCATTCGAAAAGATATCTATGTCGACGATATTGCCACTGGATGTTCCTCCGTGGCGGAGGCCTTAATCCTACAGGATCAACTGATAAAATTGTTGCGTTGTGGCGGATTTGAATTAAGGAAATGGGCTAGTAATTCTCCAGCGTTAACCAACCACCTAGACCCCACGCATCTGGTAGAGAATATGGTATCTATCGATTCTGGTGAACCTTGCTCTCCTTTGAAGATCCTTGGCTTACAATGGTCCCCATCAACTGACAGTTTTAGATTCAAGGTTGAACCTATTGATCGTCCCTGTTCCAAAAGGCACATCCTATCGGAAGTCGCAAGGGTCTTCGATCCCATCGGTTTCTTAGCGCCGCGCCATTAACGTTCTTTTCGAAGCGGCTTATACAACACTTATGGTGTCTAGGATTAGGATGGGATGAATTGCCTCCCTCAGAAATAATTGATCGTTGGGAATTATATAAGTCGCAATTAGTGGACATAGCTCATATCAAAATTCATCGCCAATTAATTCCTGCGAATTATGTCAACTGTGAGTTGCACGGGTTTTCTGACAGTTCAGAGGCCGGTTTTGCAGCGATAGTGTACCTTCGATTTGTAATCGGTCCGAATGAATCAGTAGTGAGGTTTATGATGGCTAAAACCAAAGTTGCCCCCTTACAACGGCGACCAATTCCTCAATTGGAATTATGTGGGGCGCAATTGCTAGCCAAACTTATTTCTTTTATTTGCTCGTCCTACTCCTTGGACATGGAATCAGTTTTACGCGAAGAACGCAAACTTGTGTTGATGGCAACAACCGTGAACGATGAGCCATTTAATCCATTTAATTGCGATCAATTATTGTCTCGATTTTCATCGTTACGGAAAATAAAAAGAATCATTTCCTATTGTATGCGGTTCGTGCACAACTGCCGCAACGCTACTACACGGCGATTCGGGTCCATCACTGTAGGTGAACAACAAAGGGCCCTAAATCTATTAATTAAACATGTTCAGCACATATCGTTTCGTGATGATATTCGAAGATTGAATTCAAATCAGCAATGCTCCAAGCCAATTAGAACACTCGCTCCATTTCTTGATTGCGAAGGAATTGTCAGGGTGGGCGGTCGTTTAGCTCATGCTAATATTTCTTATGGCAGTAAACACCCTTTTCTATTGCCCAAAAATCACAAGCTGACCGAGCTGATTATAAGTCAATTCCACGAAGATTATTTCCATCCCGGACCTCAGACGTTACTTTATTTATTGAGGCAAGAGGTTTGGATCATAGCTGCTAAAAGCGCCATTCGTCGTTGTGTTTCGAAATGCAATCGCTGTTTTCGCGTTAACCCCCAATCGGTCACACCTCCAATGGGGAATCTTCCCGCTACCCGGATTACCAAAATTAAACCATTCGCAGTCGTAGGAGTTGATATGGGTGGCCCATATCACATCAGGTTTGGTAGACGTCGGGGTCTTGCGCCACAAAAGGCTTACATATGTTTGTTTGTATGTTTTGCTACTAAATGCCTGCATCTAGAATTAGTTTCAGAATTATCAACCGATGCATGTCTGGCAGCGTTGCGCAGGTTCGTCGCTCGGCGGGGTCGTTGTTCCTCCATTTTTAGTGATTGCGGAACTAATTTTATCGGTGCCAATAGAAAACTTATTAAATTCATTAAGGACGCGGTCGAGTATGAAAACATTTCCTGGTCATTTAACCCCCCTTCGGCCCCTCACATGGGAGGGGTCTGGGAAGCAGGAATCAAGTCAGTGAAGTCCCATCTGGTTAGAGTGATAGGCGATCAAATTCTGACCTACGAGGAATTTCTCACGGTACTCGTACAGATCGAAGCTATCTTAAATTCTCGCTTAGTACAGACCCCAACGATCTTGCAGTGTTAACACCGGGGCATTTCTTAACTCTCGAACCACTTTCCGCTGTCCCAGACGAAGATCTGACCAATCTAAAAATCAATCGTCTGGATCGATGGCAATTGCTCCAACGCATGCACCAGGATTTTTGGCGGCGATGGCATTCGGAGTATTTACAAGCACTGCTACAGCTTTCGAAGTGGTTAAATCCCACCAAAAACCAGGAACCGGTGCTAGTAGTTCTGATTAAAGACAATTCCGCTCCGGCTCTGCAGTGGCGTATCGGCAGGGTGGAAAAGGTGCATCCTGGTATGGATGGAGTGGTGCGAGTAGCCACGGTTAAAACGACCAGTGGTAGCTTTCAGCGCCCGGTGGTTAAATTATGCCATTTGCCCTCCCAGTAACCATCACCGATCTCGGATAGAAAAATGCATGGCCTTTTTGGTGGGCGGAATGTTTGATATTTAGCTTTTAAAAATTTTAGTGTAGTTTATTTCATTAGTTAATTCTTAATACAAGTAAATAGCTGTATATAAATTTAAAGTAGTTTATAATTCTACCTAGCGGTAAGTTTACCCACTATTGGTGGAACGTCGAGTTATGGGGCTTACTGTCCCCTCTCCTGCCACCCCTAAATGTTGGGTCCGTGGCCCACATTGCAAAGAGATGAACCTAAGACGAGTTGGTGAACGGTCGGTCAACTGATCCCGTTTTTTTGTTGTTTTTGTGTAACCGCTCGTGTTTATCGTTTTGTGCTCCTGGAGTCACGGGTCAATCGACGTGCCACTTCCATCCTGTATATCCATCAAGGTAAGTCCCTATACAAACTTCTATTTTGCGTGGGTATTATCGAGTCTTATGCTCTCCGTTTAGGTAGAATTAATTTAGATATTAATTGCCCTGGAGACAGATACAACAGGTATCAAGTAGCACGTCCAACGAAACACTGAAAGAAGACGAGACTACAATTTTAGCGGGTAACTCCAATACTGCATAGAGAGTACACCTGAAAGCTCTGAATGTTTAAAAAAACCCGATCAGTCGACTAAGAAATATAATTCTTCTTAACATAGAATTTCGGGTTAGACCGCGTAGTATTTGTGGACGAAGACCCAGCATTCTCCGACTTAACCCGGGATTAGTCGCTAGGTTTCGTTTCGCGTCGTTGGTCGCACGTGAGCGTTTCGGTCACAGCTGACATTTTGAATGTATACTTGTGTTTTTTTCATAATTGGCAATTATTACTCTATAATCATAATGTGGCAATATCTGTTAACGTCATACCTTAAAATTAAAATAAAAGATTATTCATTGAATATACAAAACTTAATTTTTTACAACATGTGTAAATACAACTCAAATCGTTAAACTCAAATCCAAAAAAGATATAATATAAACTCTGCTTCCATCTCTAGTTTGTATCCGACTCATCCCAAACTTGTAAACAATTAGGGCAGGTATATGTGGTATGTTCCGTGCAAATGGCTCGTTGGCAAGATCGAAAAATCAAAAATGTTTAGAACAAATACAAAAATATAAAAGTAAACGTGGTTAGTCGCGTAATGAGCGATTTGCTCACACTAGCGCACGCACCTACCAAACTACTTGCCACAATTGCACTGTGCCTTGTTTTTTCATGAAATAATACCACTAGCCGACGCTTGACGAATAGGGTGAGGATTAAAAAAATTGGCGGGGGCGTACCTGCCATTGCACTAAAATGGCGAATTAATTTGTAAAAACGTGAGGGAATCGCTCATGTAGCGACCAATGCCGGGTTAATGTGCCTTGCATTTTGTAAACTCGAGCAATAATACACGCGATGGCCATGCTCTTTGGTGGCTCGTGTTGTTTGAGTGCCTTGAGAACGAGGATATATAGGCAGATTTGGCCTAGTCGCTGTTTGTGCATCAATATTCACTAATTTGTCGCAAGACTTTGCAGTTTGCATCATCAGAGTGAAAGTCGCACTAAGAACTGAAGGTCAGTGTGAAGCTATTTATAGTCCTCTGAGCCAGGCGCGCGGAATGACGTAACGTTGATTGGTTGTTCGAGTGCAACGTAATCCGTGGGGCGTGGCTGTATGACACACAGTGGTTATAATGTTTTGGATCGTGTATCACAGGAGTCCACGTTTTACTAAGCTTATAACCATCATCCCTGTTTATATTATTCGGATGTTTTTCTATTTCTATGGCTTCACGTATCACTCGCGGAAAAGTAGTAAGAATTCTTGCAAGTACTCTGGCGTGCTCAAATTCTAAGTTGTGCCCATTTGTAAACTTATGCTCAGCTACGGCTGATTTTCTGATGCGTTTGTGGTTGCAATTGACTTTATAATCTGGAAGTTATACATCAACGGAACGACCAGTCTGTTCAATTTAACTCGCGCCGCAAGAACAAGGAATGCGATACGCCAGCGACTTTTAAACTTTTTGTCTTTTAGCGATCCGAAGCCGGTGCCCAAAGTTTCCTTGCTCGTGAACACAGTTTTCATGTTGCATCGTTTTAGGACACGTATTATCTTATCAGGCGAGCCTTTAACATAAGGTAGGAATGCTAGGTCTTCCAGAAGTGGGGATTCTTCTTTGGCCTTTTCTATCATAGTCTTGTCTAGCGCTTTTCGTATGGAGGTAGTTGCATATCCGTTTGTAAAGAGTCAAGTTTTTCTCTCCTTAGATTTTCTGCATCTGAGATACGAACGGCTGTTGTCGCCAAAGTCTGAAGAACTGTTACATTTTGCATTGGATGATGGTGTGAGTTAGCATTTAAATCTGTCCGTATGTGTTTTTTTTCTATAGACTGCATGTCCTAAACTCCCATCTAATTTACGTTTCACCAGGACGTCTAGAAACGGAATACCGCCATTTTCCTCTAATTCCATTGGGAATTGTATGTTAGGATGTACAGAATTCAGGTGTTTTAGGAACAGATTCAATGTCTGGCGTTCTTGTGACCAGATGACAAAGGTATCATCAACATATCTCAACCAGCAGATCGGATTTACCTTCGCTTGTTCGAGAGCCTTGGTTTCAAATACCTCCATGTAAATATTAGCGATAACAGGTGATAGCGGTGAACCCATAGCCGCTCCTTCGACTTGTTCGTATATTTTATTGTTCCAACTGAAGTAAGTGTTTTTCAGGCAAATTTCGACAAGTTCAACTTGGTCTGTAGGCAAGAAATCTTTGAGCATTACTAGCACCCCATCAACCGGCACTTTCGTGAAGAGTGATACTACGTCGAAACTGACTAAGAAATCATCTTTGTTTAACTCTGTTTTTTAGTTTCTTGACAAAATCTGCTGAAGCCTTGACAAAGGAGTCCGTGTTACCAGTTAGAGGCTGTAGTATACTGGTTAAATGTCTTGCCAAAGCATGTGTAGGAGAATTGATCGCGCTGACAATTGGTCTCAAGGGCACGCCTTCCTTATGTATCTTAGGTAGATCATACATGCGAGGAGTTATTGCATTTCTACGAAGCAAGCGATGCTTTAAAGTGGGATCGGTACTATCGGAGTGTTTTATGGCGGAGGTTATCTTTGTTTTGAGAGTGGTAGTGGGATTGCGATTTAGACTTTAGTAAGTTTTATTAGATAGTAAGACTTCCATCATCGCATTATAATCTTCAGTGTTCAATATCTTTGTTCTTCTTTAATACTAGTAGCAGCCTCTCTCTGCTTTACTGATGTTGGAGCGGGGCGGTTTGGCTCTTCTTAAAATGCAAGACACTTCGTGTCGGATGATTTCTGCATCTTTTCTGCAAAGTTTTTGAGTTGCTGCTTCCACTCCAATTATCTCCTCCACAGCTATTTGTTTACGGACTACGACGAAGTTAAAACTTTTCTTTAGTAAGGATGTGGTCTGTTTATCCAGTTGTACCATAATATAAAAACAATGATTCTGAGCAGGCCTTGATATGTGTTATACGTTTGGCAGTACTAAAGTGTATTGTCAGTCTATGTCAAATTCGAGATTAGCAGGTTAAGTTTTACGACAGTCTGTGTCAAACAACAAACAAAACCTAACCTTTTAATCTCGAATTTGATATAGAATGACATTACACTTCAGTACTGCCAAACGTATAACACTTATCAAGGCCTGCACAGAATTATTTTTTTTATCTCATGATATGTTGCTAAGGTTTACGATTACTTTGTCAGTAGACAATTGTTGCGATGACTGCTTAGACGCTAGCTTATCATATTTGGCAGACTGTTTAGCTGTTGCTTATTCCAGTGTATTGTGCGCTTGTCTCGTAGTGATAGCGTCGATTTTCTCCCCTCTTAGAGTTGTTTTGGACTTGAAGGCAGTTCTTATGTTGAATATTTTCCCGATTCTTCTCAGTTGGTCGGAAACTCCTCCGATGTATAGTTGATTTCGACGCAAGACCCATTCACTCAACATAGTCTATTTACTACATTCAGGGCCGGTTGCAGAAAGCAATGTTAAGTCTGGTGTTAGCTAACGCGACGTCAAGGTGAACAAAAACGAATCAAATCTCAAATGCTTATGGTAACTAATACATTAGTAAACAAAATTTGATGCGATTTTGTTCAATTTGACGCGATGTTAGCTAACACCAGACTTAACATTGCTTTCTGCAACCGGCCGTCAGTATTTCTCAATGGGTTCTGTGCCCAGTTGGAAAACATCAGTCTGTTATTGGGAGAACATAGACACGATTTGTTTTTTATCCAAAAGACTAATTTTAACTCATATTGGAACTCTTCAAGGATTCTCTGCTTACTTCCAAAATCGCTCTAATACTAATATTGCCAGCAGCGGTGTTGCCATATAGTATTTTTTTCCATTAACACACTGTATATTTTTAAGGAAACATTTTGGTAAGCTGTATTAGGTTAATTGCTTTGTTTTGACCTAAAGAAACTTTTATAAAAATGTTTACTCCTAATTATGACTCACCCTGTGTATACACCAACGCATCAAAAGCCGAAAGCGGGGTAGGAGCAGCTTTTGTGACTGGAGACACAAAGTTCGAATGTGCAAGTAAAACAGCATTTTTACAGCTGAAAAGTTGGCTATTTTGAAAGCAGTAGAATGCATTCAAGAACAACCGGACGGTAAATACGTTTATTCACAACCATATATGTAATAAGGTGATTACCGACTTTTAAAAAGTTGGAAAATGATCTATTATCAACTTTTAAACTTTTCAACCGGTCGGAAAAGTAATTGCCGTGGCAGCGGTTGGAAGGTAATCAATTGCCGATCTCGATCTAGGTAGGGACACTGGAAGTCTCGTACATCCATTCATGTGCCTCACAACCTGTCGAATCATAATACAGGGTGTTATGGAAATGAGTGCAACTATTTTAACCTGTAATAGAACTCGCTAAAGTGAACAACTTCTCCATTTATAATTTTTTCGAAAACGCCCTCAAAACTGAGTTAAAATTCAAAACAGTTTTACTTTAAAAATTCATACCCGCTTATGGAATAATATTTTAATTTAATGGCACAAAACGTAAAAAAAACATATATTTCATATGCAAACCAACAAAAACTGCATAGGTACTGATAAAATCGTTAGCTCACATATGGTCACCAACGTACCTTATCAATTGAGGTAGGTAAGTTATTGACTGCATGCTTTTTTGTGCAACAACTTTGCAGTTTTAATATACTTGTGTCGTTCACCTTCAACTTAGATTTGCTTACCAAGCTGCTCGTTAAAATTAGGGGAGATAAATGATTGAAAAGATATGCGATTAAATAAAAAACGGTAAATAGAATAGTTGTTCATTTTGGTGAGGTCTATCACTGGTTAAAATATTTGCACTCATTTCCATAAGACCCTGTATAATAATAATGTTTCCAATTATTGTTTAGAATAAACTGGTTGTGAATAAAATAGTATACATACCACGGTGTGAAGTTTCATTCCCGTCTCGAGATAAAGTTGACTTCGACGCGAAACTTAATCTCTCGACAAGAATGAAATATTTTCCACCTCGGTATGTAATATACTATTTATGTTCAGATTCGAAGCCCTAGAAGCTATCCAAAATATATATTCAAACGAACCATTAGTGCAACAAATACAGAAGTTGGTTACTAATATCGTTCAATTAAGGAAGATTCTGGAATTCTTATGGGTTCCATCACATACAGGAATCGTCGGCAAAGAACAGGCAGATAAGTACGCAAAAGAAGCTGTATTATCCCAGAATGCTATCTACTTCAACCAAGCAACTGATTATGACATTAAGAAATACTGCAAGAGAGGTATGACTCACAACATCCGAAATCAGTGAACATTTTTCTTTTTTGATTCACACATGAATATAGACGATTTTTTTCTTTAATCTACGTAAATTGTGAATTCATGTTATCTGTGCAAATCTTATACTATAAGAGCCGATGCCGCCGGCCGTCCAGACCATAAGCACTGGCGCGCGCACATGCCGATCGTAAGCGCGAGTGGCGAGACCATCAACAGCAAGCATTTGTATTGTTAACGCTGGCAGGGCTGGACGTAGGCTGGCTACCAGCTTAAGCAAGCATTTTTATTGTTAACCGTTTCTTTACGCTGGCAGGCCACGCGCGTTCTAGTAAAGACCATATTATCGCATGTTAATGGAATTCGTATACTTAACAGCTACAACGTAATACGTCAAGCCGGGTGTAGACGTCATCAAGTAACGTTCACGAGACTGATAACTGGACATACTTGGCTTACTCATCCATACCTCCTGGAAAAACCGAACGCGCTTACTACTGTGTTTCTTGTGATACTCTGTTAACCGTTGACCATATACTTCTCTAATGTAAGAAATATAACGACATTAGAAGATTGTGTCAAACCCCGCCATCTATCGAGGGAGCACTTAGAAATCCTTCATCTATTATGCAGTTTTTCGCAAAAACAAAGAAGGTTGGTCTGTTATAATCTAGTCTCAATGTACTATTTACCCTTAATGTAAACAAATTGTAGAGTGGTTTCAAGTGTCACATGCAGTCGAAGCAATTTACTTAAGTAAATGAAAAACAGTCGACATTTCCTAAGGCGTAAACGCGATCTAAAATGACACTGATTTTCAAAAATGCAATTGAATACATCATAAAAAATTACAAACCGATTTTTATATTACCTGTACCAGCAAAGATTTTGGAACAGATATGTTATCATAAAATATTGTAATGATATGAATAAAATTACAGACCTTTGTAGAAAGACCGTAGGTTTCATAATTAGCTTTTAGCAATACAAAATCATTTGATATTTTATTCAATTCTTATATCAGATCTCCTCCTGAATATGTCTGTCCAGTGTGATTTACCAGCATTTATAATATACAACAATGTTTGGAGAAAGTTCAAAATAAATTTCTAAAGTTTCTGCACTCAAACAATTTGAAAAAAATCCTAATTCTGAGTCTTACCATCCTATACATGAATATTTCGATATGCTTACATTAGAGCAGAGAAGAATTATCATTTATAATACCATGAGTAGTCAAAGTTATGTAGACGATTTTTGCGGTGGTATCACGAATGTTCATTGCGCTTCGATACGATAATCTGAAGCGCAATTGATATGAGTAGTGATACCACCGCAAAAATAATCTACATAACTTTAGTTACTCATGGTATTCGAGGGACTATTCATCAAATTGAAACCATTTTTTAAAATCTGTTTATCCTGAAATTGAGTTATACCTTTTCTTTTAATGAATAAGTGTTGTTGCTAGTATATGTTTAACTTTTAATTGCTTCAAAAAATTGTTGATTAAAACCACTGTCAGGCCATTTTATTTTTCTTTAATTCCTATAGCTACGTAACCATTTCAAACAGTTTTGGTACAAATTTGGCGAGTCTGCCTGTATATCGGGTCCGTTTTGGTCATATTTTATCATAGAACACTCCAGCTCTTTGCATCAAACAAAAATTCAAACACGCACGTGGCTTTTGGTTTTATTTAAAGGCTTAGCGTAGCGCGCTAATCTCTATGCCGCTGTTTTGTGCAGCTGTTTGACCCATCGCGCGTAGGAACGCTTGTCTTCAGCTTATTCAAAAACACAGTCAATGAGAGCAAGCAGGATAATTTCAACTTCTGTCGCATTCTATCGTTAACGTGTTGTCAAGTCTGACGCGGGCTGCGCTGTGATTGGTTACACCTGGCACGCGCGAGACCCGCAACGAGGGCCAAAAACGTGGCTTGTGGTTTTTTGAGTCAGACGGTTCTCGGCAAGTTGTGGAAGTGACGGTGTGTGCTCTGGGTGCTCTGTGTTGATGTCCAAATCCGCCGATGCCGCTCGTTCAGTATTTACGAAAGCTTGTTTAGCTGATATTTCCGTCATCTGGTACGGGACCTTTCTCTCGAGCAGGCTCGGCTCCCCAAGTTTGTGGTCGCCAAGAAGGCGTTACGCAACCATTCCAGAATAAATTAAAGAGATTCTCTGGACGTCTTCGAGTTTCACCCACCAGCAAGTCAAATGACAGCTGTAGCGAGAGTGGTCACCCACTTGCAGCATTCAACATTCCCGCATCGAGGCTGAGCCTGTCAAAAACAAGGTATTACGTGTTCAGTTTGTGTAACTAATTAGACAGGTTCGCTAATAACATTTAATCGAAGTACTGTACGTTAACTGTTGCATTTGTCGCGTGTGAAACTAATTAAACACGCCCGCTAGATGACATTTAACCAAAGCATTGTGCGTTTATTTTTGTATTTCACTCTTATGTAACTAATTAAATATATTTGCTAATGACATTTAACCAAAGCATTGTGAGTTCATTGTTGCATTTCACTGTTGTGTAACTAATTAAAGATATTTGCTAACGACATTTAACCAAGGCACGGTGGGTTCATTGCTGCATTTCACTTTTGAGCACTTAATTAAATATATTTGCTAACAGCATTTAACCAAAGCATTGGGCGCTCATTCATGAATTTACCTGTACATATGTAAGTGCTGCTGTTAGATAAGGCGCCCCAGCTGGGCCTATATTTGGTCTTTTTAGGGTAAGCCTTTATACCACTGTGAGTGTATTATTATGTACACCGACCATCTCGGCCCTATTGTAACTGTCGGCTAGGGTTTTGGCGTAATAGATTTGTTTACTACATTTGACTTATTATTATTCCTGGTATGTGTACATGCTTATTTACAGGATGATACCGTCGCTATGTCAAGATCGATGTAAGGTGAGACCTGGGGAGCGGTTTATGAGTGTTGCAGGTAGGTCGACGCGCTGTCGCTACACTGTTGTTCCCCAGAGGTAGTACTTGAGTATTTCTACCCCGTTTGGCTTTCAAGGTTCGGTTAATCGTGGATTATCCCCTACTGAATCTTGTGGCGCCCATTTATTTTGTAACATCCTATACATACCGTCACGCTTGCCCTGTGGTGTACCGTTTCGAGGACCACGCCCATATCCCTGAACGTATTCGAGCCGTGGCCTTTAGCCTGTTTTGTGCGATTTCCAGGGTGAGTGTGGACGTTTCCCGGACATGTTTAAGTATTTGGCACTCACTCACTCGTGAGTGTCGTTAAAACGGTTTGATACTGTAACACCACTAATATAAATTGCCAATTATTTTCAGTAGTGAAAATTGTCAATATAGTTCATTTTTGTTGGTTCAAAGACGTAAAATCTTGTATTTTTATTGGCCAGTCTTTGACAGATGACAAGTAAGTTGAATATTCCATATTGGTTTTTTATATTCTGTTATAAATTACTAAATTACCTAATTGATAGTCCACAGCTGCTCTCACAATTTGCAATTAAGGTACCACTTTACGGATTGCGACCTGTCATTGCTTTCAATACCTCACATTCTTAACAACATTCGCATTCTCCTATGCGTAAAACTCTAAACCAATATTACAATATCATAGAGTTATTTAATATTGCCCTTCGTAGTCTGAGAATTCAACTAATGGGTTACTGTTTCAATAAATAGCTCATTTTGGTTTGTTTTTATTCTTTCCTGTTCAGTTTCATTGCAATTTATAACTATATACTAATATTCTTTCTTATTCAGGATTTAATTTGTTTACTGCTTTATCAATTACTATTATTATTATCTGTAGAAACTTGCAATTAGATTAGATAGTCTGTTTTTTTCTGTATAAATAATTAAATGAAAACGGTAACTGACTAAGTTTAAGTTAAAAAACTCGCAATGAAGAATTATACATTTTTATAACATGTCACATCATATCGGAATCACACACATTCATTCACCCTTCTAGACATGCTGTGAATAAGGTCTTTAACTAAGGCTTGCGATAATTCCTTTAGGGAAACTTGGAGAAGATGTCCGATTTCTGGAATCGTTTCTGGAGGAGATTTGTTCAATGGGCGACAAGTCTGGAGATTCAGCGGGCAACGTAAAAAATTTGACATTTATAATGATCTTTAAAAAATCAAAGTAATTCCTGCATTTTAAATGGGCGTAACATATTTTTTCAAACTCAGTATAATACGAGTATATTCATTCTAACGTCACATGTTCTTTAGTAAATGCTATTGCAGTAAAGATCACTTCATTACTCTACATCTTACTATGATAACTCAATTTCTATACTTTAGTTCGGAGCTAAGTACATTCTCTTTTGGCCACCTTTAAAAATGCACGCCGTCTTGAAGATATTCAAAGGTCAAGGTATACTTGTATTGATCTTCGCCCTTAAAACGCAACCGTATATTTGTGGTGTTCTAGATCAAACTGATTTATTGCTGTTTTTTTTTCAAGATCAGGAATGGCTCATATCGCAGGTAATTTTGAAATCAAGATTTTCAGTTAATTAAAAAGAGATTTGGGTCATTCAATCTAATCTATTAGTTTGACATCGGTATGTTCAGAATCATTACGTATGTCCGGTTTCCGCTTTCCTTATGCCAAGCGTTCATTAAAAGTGTGAGAATTGTTAAATTACCTAACCTTTCTGTAGGACAATTACAAAAATAATACAGTTTTACAGCAGTAACTATTTTCACATGATATCGTTTTATCGATTAGGTACCAGAACTTTTCTTTGCAAACTGTGACACTCCTAAAACGGTTTTGAAACACTAGGGCTACTGCTATACTTATAAAACGAAAAAACTAATAGAACAGATAGGAAGAAGTAAAATTGGCAAGATCAAGAAATCTTATAAAAAATATCTTTTGTTCTTTTGCATCGAAAAGCTATTAATTTCGGCAGCGTTTAGCGGTCCAAAACTCACACTTTTTTACTTCCTTTTACAATAAAGGAAGTATTGGATTCACCCCAAAAATTCGAAATTGAGTTTTCAACAGATCTTCACGTTTTAGAGTCCCCTGATCCCAAAAAACATAGTTTTTTTCATTGGTCTGTGAGTGAGTGTGTCTGTCTGTGAACAGAATATCTCAAAAACGAAAAGAGGTATGGTGTTGAAACTTTATAGTTTCTGTACTATGTAAATTAGACAGCAAGCTTTTGAAGAAAATCGCATAACCGGAAGTAGTTGTTTACTTTTGTGATTTTTCAGTTTTTTTCGATTTTTTCAAAAACGGCTGTAACGATTTTTTTCAAGCTGTACATTTTTATTACATTTTTAATGTGTATTGTTGCGAGATTGGTGATTTGAATACTAAAATGGGTTTCTTTTGTTTTTCTCTATTTTTTTTATTAACTCATAATTCAAATAGAACACCCAGTATGTTATTATATTTTTGAATTCAGCTTGAAATTCTAGAAAAATTGGTTTCTTCAACTAACTCTCTATTGTGTACCATTTTCGATGAATTTGTATTTTTTGAAATTTTTTTACAAATGCTTAAAAATTAAAAATCTAATCTTTGGCTAATTATAAGATCACTTAAAAGGAAGTTGTGTGAGTGTATCACACCAGATTTTTATACTAGTAATTTTTATTTTTCGGCAGTAATAACTAATAATCATAACAACAAAAACTAAGAACCATTTCCATTGGTCGAAATCAAATAGACACTCCCATTTTGTGGTATGATCATGACCTCCTTGACTTTTCCGGACTTCCACGTTTAAACTATCATTTTATAATTTAAAAAAAAACGCTTCCAAAGCAGTAGAATAAAATAGTTGTTTTTTTAACCAGCATTGAAGTACCTCGAAAGTGTCACATATAATCTCATAAGAGCATTAATTCTTTCCGGAAATGAATTAATGCTGGAATGCAGATTCGGCAAAAAAATCGTAACGCACAAACCTTCACAGTCAGGTTGGTTTACCTACAAAAAATTTCCAATAAATTTTGTTATTGTCTTGGTTACGGCCCGTGAACTAATTTTTCTATTGGTCATTAATGACTATCGTACGATTTTCATTAATATACGAGAAATCGGAAATAAAGTAATCTATTGTTTTACGACTGTTATTCTGAAGTCGAGTTAGAAAACTACTAACGACTTTCCTTTCGATTTCTCCTAATTACTTTGTAGTGTCCTGCGTAAGCTTAGTTTAAAAAGTTCTCCCACTGGCTAGCAAAGGTCGCCTCGATATCATTTTGAAATTTGTCGTATTTTACGCCACCCAGACTGTAAGCGGACACGCGTTGGCACCCAATTGTCGTAACATAGTAATTTGCTTTCAGAGGCACTTATCGAAAGGACTACGTTCACTTTTCCCTTTTGAGTTTTTTCTTTGTCGCAGTTTTGAGATTTCACGTTGAATTAGAGTTTGAATTAATGATTTCCATTATGCCTACAACTTCATGTTACAATTTTTTCTTGTAAGGACAATTTCGATTTTGATTCTTTTTTTCTTTTCTTGCCTTAACGATTCCAGCATAAAAAAAGTATAGCTATTTATACTGTCGTGTTTTATAGTTGTAGGTTACGCAGAATGGTTCCTGAGTTAGTCGAATTTATTGCCGATTCGAAATGATACTATTACCGAACTCAGTTTTTGCGAATGATTAGTAGGAATTTCCGTTTATTATTATAAAGCTATTTGGAATTCATGAAAATGTCATGAAAACTTACCTCAAATAATTCCGCTTACCGCATTCTTTCGCATATTGATGTAATGCCTTCGTTTACCGTGCCTTAGTGGCGTTAGCGAATTATTTTCGCTTATCGTATTCTTCCGTTTATTGAAAGAAACGTGCATGGTGGTGGAGCGTCGTGTTACTTCAAGACTTGCGTCTTAAGGGTCCTTCTCATCAAGCAAGCTCGCTGTCAAATTTTTGTTAGTCCTTCCAGCATAAGTATAAACATTAATGTGAACTGTTGCACTGTAGGTGCTACGCCTTTTCAGTGTTCAAATTCTGTAAAATGTGTTGTGTATCCACAAGAAGAGGGCTCGGCGTACCGATGTAAATGGAACCATTTTAGCCTTATGTAATCGAGGTCGATAGTTTTTCGTCGCGCCCAGCTCTCTTCTTCTTGTAATTTATTTGTTTTAAAGCTGCAGGGGGACCGTCATATTTGTTACATGCTGAGTTTATGCCACCGCTTTTTGTTTTTTTCTGTGTCATTAGTTTTGTACTTATTTGCTTATTCATACCATAGGTAAATAATAATAAAAACAAGTTCAACTTCTTGGGTTATGTCCAAAAATTATAGCTATTTAAGTAACAAGCAATGTAAAGACCTATTAACATTTGAGGTAGGCAAGTACAAGCCAAGGCGGAGCCGCGGCTTGTTGCCTGCCAAAAATGTTAATAGGCGATACATTCCGAATTATCTTATTATATTTTTCCCGCTGCTTGTCGAAATTTTCCTAGATTTTTTAAAAATCGTTTGGTTTGTCACCTGTCACCAGGATTAATTTCCGTGAGTCGTGTTACCTGTGAGTGTCACATGTCATATAAACACTTGCAATTATAAACAAAACGTCTAAGTCTGCATCTTGCGTTGCTAATTTTATTATCCTAGGAGCTTAATAACAATATAAAATTCCATTTTCAAGAGAAAGCAGCAAACAAATATAATCACCGACTTACACGTTTTGTTACTAAGGCTGTATCACTGACTTACATAATCAGCAGCAGGAAAAAATGATTAAATATTATTAGGATACTTTTTGAGTTCCATTGTGACCTTATATTTTCATAACTTTCGATATGATGATCCTTCTGTCAAATTTCTTATTTTAAATGCGCACCAAAGATGGCTATGAGTTTGTGGACACACTACGAAAGAGCTTCCTCGTTTCACCAATATGGGACTCTTTTCATAAATAATCCAGATGCGTGACAAAGATTTTATTTGTGTTCCAATTAAATAATTACGGCCTGATATAAAGATAAACAAACTTTCACATACAGTGAAATTTCTATTTAACACAGTCCCTATCTCCACGAAAAATAATCGTTAAATGGAAATTTCGTAAAACAGAAACTCATTTAAAAACAATAAATGCATGATTTTACAACACTAGTGCTCAAATTATTTCGATTTATGATTCAAATACGGTTTTCTGTTCTAAGAATGATTCACATTGACTTAAACAATTGAAGTGTCTTTCATTAACCTCACTTTCAAAATGGAAAGCGCGTCTGATTGTTTCAAACGCCGCGAACACTTCTACGTCTGAAAGTTTTTGATTGGGAACGTCATTATCTTCTTCTTCAGTACCTTCGTCGTTTTCATTATTCATAACGCTTTGCAATATGTTCTCTTTCGTCAGTATACTGAAAGCTTGAATATTATTGGCCACGTCCACGTAATCTGTAATTTGTAATTTCTATATCATTCTCAACAACGCCTTTGTTTTTCCCGCTTTTGTTTTAAATCTGCCAAAACGATGTCATATTCTTCATCCCAATCGTTAGTGTCGTCTACCAAGCCAGTTTTCTTAAAGCAATTATCGATCGTGTTGGTTGCAATTCTAGTCATAATCGGTGGAAAGAACACGAGTTTTACATTCACAATTTGGTTATGGATAAGCCTGACAATTATTAATGAAAATGGCAACGTTTCGTTTCTTTAGAAAAAACCGGTTTTACCTAATTTCACCACATAGTCTTTACAAATTAGCTTTGTTAAAATCGTAATCCACTTCCAAATATTTAATACCATAAAAACATCTAGGATTATTACCTTCTACTGTAACCAGCAACTTTAGTTTGTCACTTCCATCCGTCTTCGCCCCTACCATTATAGTAATTCGCTCTTGGTTATTCCTTCCACCAACGCACTTGTCGTTTTTAAATGTGAGTGTTTTATTAGGAAAACTCGAACGTGATTTTCCGAATGTCGTTAAATTACGAAATAAGTAACATCTTCCACTTTTTCGTAGTATTATTGCAAGATTCTGCAAATGTGTGCTCTACTGTACAGTTTTATAACTGAGGCATACCACGGTAATTTGAAATTGTACCGCTGGCCAATAGAGGCCGCCAGAAGTAGCGTTTTGGAAATCTTTACTTATCAATTTACTTCAGCGCTTTGGCGCCAGATAATCGCGCCTCTGAAACACGTTCTACTCAACCTGTCTGTGGAATTGTGATACAATATTACAACGATCGTAAAATATACATGTGTAAGAAGGAGCTGGCTAGAGACGCCAGTGTTATTCAGTTCATGCCAGTTCACTAAACTAGTTGCACGTATATGAAGTTCTGCGGCACCAGGTACGAATATAAAATATTTGCCTAGGGCAGCATGTAAGGCAGCTCGAGCCATTGAGGCCGAGAATTTAAGTGTGCAAATTTACCTGCCGAAGTTACAAAAGTATGGCGCACCTGGGGCAGCCGAAAAGTTAGTGAACGGCTGGAACTCTAAGTTGTGCCGTTTTGGTCGGCCTTCTCTATATGCAAAAAAACTGTGTGCTTTGAAGTTTTGGTTTACCGCTAGTCCCTAAAGTAATATTTGTACTTTGTAGTTGTGTGTCAGTTACGCTGCCTTCTTTTGCGAAATAGACATTCCGGTAAGTCGTGCTGAGGCTATGCTGTGGGAAAAATGATGTATCATAAGTCGATTACCGTGGCCGCTGGCCAGTCTATCTTTGACAATTCGGGATCTATTAAAACGTCGTCATCAAGCAATCCCATGTGTGAAACGAAGCACAAGTGTGGTTTTCTTGTCGTCGCTATTGGAGGATTTAACATAAAGGTAACACTCCATCCGCAGCGTTATTTTTAGCTAACGTCGAACACCTACACCGTCTATCCATAACTGCCGAAGCTGGAGTGACTTCACTTCATCCCTGTTCGGAACAAACCCTGTTAAAGGCTACTTCGTTTGAGCACAAGGTATTGAAATATAATTTAGTTAGTAAGGTGTTTACCAAAGTGTGAAAATTTTAGTGTGTTTTAAAGTAAGAAACGTTATTTACTGACAACGAACGTTTGCTTAACGTCATTGTATCCTTTCTTTTTGTTCTTTTGGTGGCAACATAATCCCGTATTAGATATAAAATATGAATGCTATGTCTTTGTCAACGATTACTACGATGTATTTTTATCATCGGCAGAAGACGGTTTTGGGCAATATATTGTGTAACTCTAGTTAGGTATACAGAATGCTGCAGGTAACTAGGACCACTGCAAAAGCAAGGAGAGTATGCATGCGGCCGTCGTGGTGTTCAACAAACGAGCAATCAATATACACGATAGCGGTAGGTCGTTAGGATCATTATAAATGGACGGTATATATTCGATTTTTAATTTTTAAAATACATTTACGGCCACATGTAAAGTCCGCTTGGTTTTGCTATTGTCCTAGTGGCCTGCCGCAATCTGTATAACAAATTGCTTGTTTAGCTTCTCCTATCATTTTGAAATAAGTAAATAAACGTCACTTGTATTTTTGTATTTTTTTGAATTACAGTGTCAGCTAGTTAAGCAGTAAGAAATTGCTCTCTTCAGGAGCGTTGCATATAAACGTTGTCTTAAACCACTAGTAAATGGTTAAGAGTTTGTAAAAGAGAAGTTGCACTTTAATAGTTGAAATAATTTAGCATTTAGTGAACAATCAGAAATGTATTTTGCATTAGTTGTAATCCGCTTCGACCGTGAACAGAGTGGACTTTTTGAACTATTGGTCGAATTTTCATAGTGCGCCCTAGTATTTTCTTATTTTGACTATACCGAAAGAGAACCAGACTCCACAAGTATCGTGGACCTCCCCTCCTCGCGAGCTAGCTGTGGAAATCGGGGGCTTCAATAACGCTACTTCCCAACGCAGCTTAGACCTGTAGTAAGTACGGTCCGTTGTTGTCGTAAAGTCGTGTGTTTATAGTAACAAAATATTTAAAAAACAGATCAGTCTCGTCAGCGTTAAATATGTTACGAGGCTCAAATTCCTGCAGAATTTCTTTGAAAATCATTTCGGGCCAAGTTTTACAGTCGTGCTTATTAACTTCAGCACTTCCACACGAAACAATAGCTTGCACAATTCCGTGTATGCATTTGAATTGTTCTAACACCGGCACTTGCTTTAAAATCCTCGAATCGTAATTCTTTCACGAATCGTTATGGTTGGTCGGGTATTAATATACCGGATAAAGAAAAATGTTGTTCCTGTGCTAATTGCACCCACTTTATCATAGCTTCGTCGAGATTCGCAAACTTACACACTTTTTCAAGCTTTGGTTTCATGCCCATTTCGTTAGAACATACCGTAATATGATAGAATTGTATTTGAACGCATCGTCTTTCTTTCTATAGCCACTTAAAATTTGAATTCTTCTGAAACGCTTAATCATTTGTGTTTTCATTGGTTTTAAAACATGTCTGTACTCGTAAAAAGAAACGCACCGTAGGATGACACGTGTACAAAGTTTCAACTTCGCCTAAATTTAGAATATCCAGTACTGAACGAATAACAAAAAGAGTTACTACGTTATGTAGTTCTGCGAACTACATAGCAAACATTCCAGCCAAAAATTATTATATCTTAAACACGAGCATCAACTTGACCCTTTGGAAGCCATCATTACAAATTTCGGAAATCTTCACTTAAAGATCATAAATAAAAGACTAATCGCTTACAAGTCATTCAGACAAAAATTTTCAACGGTTTTTATAAATACTTGTTTATATTTTACTTCGCTAAATGGAATTTTATTTCCTAAAATAGAGGAAAAATCGTATGGCAAGCTATTCGAATTGCAGAATCCCTGTAAAAAGTTCGTTAAACAAACATTTTCGTAAAACGAAGGTTTGTTATGACGAAGTTCCACTGCATTTGAATATCTGCCTGTTCATATTAAAGTAATCAAACATTTATAAAAGTAAGGTTAAAATCTGAATAGTTGCATCCAAAAATGTCACAAAATGTAACAATAGAGAATTACATTTCTTACAATATACAAAATTATATACACTGTGTTACGGAAATGAATGCAAATATTTTAACCAGCGATAGAACTCACCAAAATGAACAACTTTTCTATTTATCGTTTTTCATTTAATCGCATATTTTGTCAATCATTTATCTCCCCTAAATTTGACGAGCCTCTTGGTAAGCAAATTTAAGTTAAAGGTAAATGATAGAAGTATATTAAAACTGCAAAGTTCTTGCACAAAAACCATGCGGTCAATAACTTACCTAACTCAATTGATAAAGTACGTTGGTGGCCAGAAGTAAACTAAAGGTTTTATCAGTACCTATGCAGATTTTGTTGGTTTGCATATCAAAGGAATGTTTTTTGTTTTGTGCCATTAAATTAAAATGTTATTCTATAGGCGGGTATGCATTTTTAGAGTAAAATTGTTTTCGAAAAACTGGTAAATGGAGAAGTTGTTCAGTTTAGCGAGTTCTAATACGGCTTAAAATATTTGCACTCATTTCCATAACACGCTGTATACTATATAAGTACTTACACGAAATAGCTTAGAAAAAATATTCTTAAACAAAACAGTAACAACGACTGGTTGACTACGTATTAAAACTTTGTAAAGGTACTTGCTAATTTCCTTTGCCACATACAACCTGGTTTTAAGTGGAAATGATAGTAGCAGATCTCCACGATAGGAGTAGGTACCACCTTTATTCTTTTATTCATTCTTATTTCGAAATTATTATTATTATTATATAGTTACCTTACTTTATTTTACTGAATTTAATTGGTTATATTTTGCTAATTTATGTCGATAGCAATAAAAATATTATTTTTTTAATGGCGGCATTCTTGATGTGCATTTAAACTAAGAAAGGTGTAAATATTTAGAAAATTATGAAACAAATGGAAATTCACAAACAGATTCTTTCTAAGTAACATAATAGTCAACGTATAATAAAAAAATATGTAAAATGCTTTGCACGAAACTTCCCTCGCAAGTACGGTGCGCATCGATCGTTGTGCATTGCTGTCTGTAATACTGCGATCCAATAAGATCGTTTTCCTTTTCTATTTTTTACGATGTTCACTCTATCAATGTCGGGTTCCATATTCAACAAGGGTAGAAATCTGAGCTAGGTGTAAATTATTAGTTTTATCGATTCTTGCATTAAAGCAAAGCATATACAACGTTTGATATTTTAAAGTGCTCACCCTATACAGAGTATTCCCCAATTGAGTTTAACATACGTTTGAGGACCCAAAAATTTTGGAATTGTATTTTCATAGTGTGATGATGGTTGCTGCATGCCCTGAAACCTATTTCAGTTGAAATCACGTACTCCTTGACAATTCAGCAATAACTTTTTCGGTTTCATGTAAAGTAACATACTTAAAAATATTGCAAAAGTTTATTTAAGAAAAGTTGTCGACAATGTTCTCTGCAAATCAAACGCAAATTTTGAAAAAGATAGCTTGATTTAAAATACAGTAAATAAGAAATACGTAGTTTAATATTTTCTGAAATAACCAATCCTTTTTAAATTTTGCATGCTGGTACTTGCCAACATTCCAGACACTGTCCTTAATAAACTTCACTATATGTGTAATAATTTTACTACTTTACATGAAACCGAAAAAGTTGCTGAGTTATTAAGGAGTACTTGACTTAAACTGAATTGAAATTATGGGCAAATAAGCTTTAGGACAAGCAGGAATGATTTCCTAACTATGAATATACAATTCTAAAATATTTGGGCCATGATATGCATGTTAAACTTAAAAGGGGAACACGCTGTATATATTTGGGTGGAAGTATATTCGATTTCGACCCAGGTAGAAATTTTGTCCACATGCAGAATATCGTCTTTTTCCAACAAGTAGCTTTTGAGCTCTACCGCCAACAAACGAACAAATAAAACGACGGACAGAGAGACGGACGAAATTGAGAAAACATGTTTTTCGTTATCTAGGGACCCTGAAACGTAAAGATATGAAGAAATATATAATTATCAATGTTTACTAGTGACTTATATTGCTGCAATAAATACAATACCAGTTCTGGTTCTATTTGAATCTTTCCTTAGTCTTCGTAAGTTAACAATGCAACCAGAATTTCTGTAAGCATCATACCATTACAGTATGTATATAGAAGCAGTAATGAAAGTTCAACTTTAATTATTAGGTGAAATGCTATATTTTATTTACAAGGTAGTTTCTGTCTATGCAAGTCCGAGGCAGCATACGCAGCTGTTGCCTAAAAACATTTTTTTTAATACATTTTTGAGGATTTAGGCCCTGAACACACGGGGATTCCGTATCCGAGATTCGGTATGCGGGATACAGATTACAGAATCTGGGTCTATTCAGACGCGGCGACTGAATCTCAGACGAGGGCCTTCAGTCACTTGCAGTGCCGTGCTGTTATGGACCTAGCATTGCTGTTCTTGGTTTCTGTCGAATTAGTCTAGATGTGCTGTATTTAAAGTCAGGGATTGGGCTTTACTAAGCTAATAAATTTTTAATTGTCAAATAATGTACGCTCTATGATCGTTGTATAGTAAGGAACGCCTTGCTTATTCGATTTAAATAGAAGTTGAAGAAAATCTGCTACGCCTATGATATGATATCATAACTGCACAGCGACGCCTATAATTGGCCGAACGGCTGTTGGCTGAGTGCGAATTAAATTTTAAAAAAATTAAGATATGTTTTGGCTGGCAAAAGTAGGCGTGTCCAGGCCCTGGTACACGTGGACTCATATGCTCCAATGGTAAATCTGTATCCGAGATACAGAATATGTCGCCGGCGGCCGATTTTCCTTATCTCTCCATTTCGGCCGCCGGCGACAAATTCTGTATCTCGGATACCGATTTACCATTGGAGCATATGGAGCATATGAGTCCACATGTACCAGGGCATGGACACGCCTACTTTTGCCAGCCAGAACATATGATATCATATCATAGGCGTAGCAGATTTTCTTCAACTTCTATTTAAATCGAATAAGCAAGGCGTTCCTTACTATACAACGATCATAGAGCGTACATTATTTGACAATGAAAAATTTAATAGCTTAGTAGAGCCCAATCCCTGACTTTAAATACAGCACTTCTAGACTAATTCGACAGAAACAAAGAACAGCAATGCTAGGTCCATAACAGCACGGCAGAAGGCCCGCGTCCGAGATTCAGTCGCCGTGTCTGAATAGAGCCAGATTCTGTATCCCGCTTACCGAATCTCAGATACGGAATCCCCGTGTGTTCAGGGCCTAAGCACCTATTTAGAATAGCAGACATACCGTCACTTTATCAGCATAGGATAATTCAAATGTTAACAACTAGCCACAAATAAAAAATATTAAGAAGCGTCACCTTCCATACGATGCAAAATCGAAATCGTCCGTTTGCAAGTCAAATGATCGTCCGTGATAAATGCTGCTATTTGCCTAGAACGGTGCAGCGATTTCTCGACGTGCTTGTTAGAAAGTGGCAATTTTCTGTAACTGCAAACCAGGTCAATCAATCTCTGTACTGCAAATTTGCATTTAGTTGAGTTCAGCATACAATCTCATTGTACGATTAATTTATTTTTATTTTTCACAAGCATTCAACGGAATTGAGTGACTATGTATCAATTAAGCTGTAAAAGTTGAACTTTAGAGACTCATTAGGTTAACTAGTAACTCTTGGATTTTGTTTTATCCAAGAAGTATACAGTACATGAATAAAAAAAAGTATTCCTTTGGCACTTTTGCGTAAAGTATTTATTATTCTAGTAAACTCCGTATACGTTAATCGTTTGGCAAATGTATTTATGTAAAATGTATTTTTAAGAAAAACTTCAATTTGACTAAATTATGGTAGGTATCCAGTAAGTCAAAGGCGCTTAAATACTTTTATTTCCCGCAGGATTCTCTCGTCTCCTAGCCTAAGACAATTGTCAAACTAAACCTGTGCTTTACGTAAGAGCGTAATTGAATAAGAGCTCCGCTTGACAGTAGTCGTTATCTCTTTTGGTGCCACTCAAAGATGATAATCCAATAACCTAGAAAAGGCGACTACTGTGTTCCTGCATTTGGAAGCCGTAATGTGATAAGAGGGAAATCAAATTTTGCGACGTCTAATTCTTCAGAGAGTAAATTGCCAGTGGGCAATTCAACCAGTTCGTGCGCCAAATCCTTAAAATCGCAACCCTTACACAACTTTGTCGAGCCGGAAGCGACTTTGTCCTCTCGGTGCTCATAATGAGATTTCAAAGGCTGTGTATCAATTATTCTGCTGGTAGCACAGGGAATTATAGATAATTTCAAAATGAATGGTAAATTGTGTGTCAGTCCGTTTCGATATCACCGGATGGGCTGCCAATGCAGTCCAGATAAAAGCCCTATTAACTTTTCAGCTTGATTACTAATTTTACTAATGGAACAGCATAATAACCATTGTACGGGATAGGTATCATGCTCGAAACCTGACTTTTTATGGAGAATGGTTGCGTTGCCATTCGTTAGTCCATTAGTATTTATATTTTATGAAGGAACTGATTGTTCCACACACTCAAAATAAAATGGTACTCTCAAGTTGCTCTAAATAGTTTCCCGTATTATACAACCAAACGTTTCAACAAATTACAGTTTATGATGTCACCTCTATATACTAAAAAAGGAGAATATAGTCACCACTGATTGATGGAAAATTAAAAATATTTAAGCAGTTTCTGAAAAAGTACAAACAATAAGGTGGTTAACTATTGTTTTAATTCAGTATTCAAGCCTGTCAAGATCATAATTTAAAAATTAACGTAGGAATAGTAATAACAGTTATAATGATTAAAGAGAGTCGCTCACCATAAGGGTGCAATGTAACTGTTTATAAGAAGAAAGGTTCACCGAGACTATCAAAGCTTCAAGTGAGCTTTGAATTATATATGTATTTAATGTAGTTACTAATTGACTTAAATTCTCGCTTGAAAGATAATTCTAAGTAGGTATAATCTGCTCCACTGAGCCCACTGAGCAATCATGGAAAAAATAATGAAAAGTGTCAAGCCAATCCGTCAAGACAAAAAAGGAAGTCAAGAACATCTGCAGATGTTGAAAGAAATTACGCGAATTTCGAGCGTACGGAACGCGAAATGCGGCGGAAAATCGTATGATACGTAGCAGGAATAACTGCTAATACTAAAAAGAGGTGAAAATTAAAATCTGAAACAAAATTCTTCTTATTATATAATCTGCATTTGAAAGCGAAAAGAGAAACAGCTACGTAAAAATTAAATCAAAACACTGCGTAGTCAGAATGAAAAACATGGAAAGGTATGCTGAAGAATAAAACAGGTCAAAACAAATTGTATGCAAGCCGCGATCTGGCGGTACAAGAAAAATATATTAAAAGCAAAAGCAATCAATTCGCACAGCGTGAAAGAAAAGTAGAAAGAAGGTGAAAATAGGGTATACCAAAAAAATAATATACGGCCAAGTTTGTAAATAGAGCGAAGATGAAGCCAAACTTATGATTACAAATACCTATCAGGTGATACCAGAGAAGAAGATACAAAAACTAATAAGTACAGATATAGGAAAACAAAATGTAAGACACATATGACTAAGAAATGCTATAAGAGAACTAAAAAAGAACTAAACGCACGGGACACCAATAGTCGACTAAAGACGCATAAAATCATCTATTTATACCGGGTGTTTCAAAACAAATGCGAAAAACTTAAGGGGCTGATTCCTTGTTCAAAAGAAAGGATAGTTTATTATATAAACATTGGGTCAAAAGTCAACCATTAGGGAGATATCGCACTGCAAATATGGCGGAAAAATCATGTTTTTATTTGTTATCTTAAAAACGAAAAGAGGTAGAACAATAACATTTTATGGAATTATTACTATTATAAAAACACACTTTTTGCATATTTCTCAACTTTTTTAAAAAGAGTAGAGGGGGTTGAATTAGACTACCGCTATCATTCTTCTTAACTAAATTTAAGAAAAACTTACGCAATGACATGGAAAATATCAATTGATAGCCTGGTTTATTTAGAAACTTTTTTGTCTCTTGCAATTTTTTCATAAAACTTACCGTTTCCAAATAAAAAAATAAAACGTAAAGCATTGCATGTCGAGAAAAAAAAATTATTTTATAAAAATAATCTAGTTGGCTGTTATCACTTTTTAAGACGTTTCTTATTGTTGTTTTATTTGACATTGCTCACTTAGTTTGATTACAAAATACGACTAATTTAATCAAAAATTTATTATCTGATCATTTAATTATTCAGTAATAAGAGTTTTAATTAAATTAATAATGGTTATTCACACTAATGCAGAAATGGCAGATATGCATTTCATGTACGAGCGTGCAAATGGAAATTCCTTGGAAGCTTGTCGTCTTTATACACAAACGTATCCTAATCGTAGACTTCCTCATCACAGCTTGTTTACCAGGCTTCATCGAAGGCTACATGAACCTGGAAGTTTCAAAAAAACGAGTTTCGATACCGGCTGACACCGCTAAGTTCGAACACCCGAATTAGAAGTTGCTGTGCTAAATATTATTGAAGCGGAACCGGAGACAAGTACCAGGAAAATTGCAGCAGAATTAAATACTGATGCATCAACTGTATGGAGGATATTAAAAGAACAACAGTTATATCCATACCATGTACAGAGGGTTCAAGCTCTCTTACCAAGAAATTTCGAACCGAGAATGATTTTTTCCCAATGGTTTAGCCGAATGAATACCGACAATCCTTTTTTTTGTTCAAAAGTTCTCTTTTCGGACGAAGCCACTTTCTCTAGAGATGCAATTCAAAACTTTCATAACAGGCATGTATGGGCTGAAGATAATCCGCATTCAATAACAGAATCTAGACATCAGTATCAGTTTTCCGTTAGCGTTTGGATAGGAATTATCGATGATCATTTAATTGGGCCACATTTTCTACCTTTACGATTAACCGGTGAGTCATATTTTCGTTTTCTACAAGAAGAATTACCTCCTTTGCTAGAAAATGTACCCCTGTTAACTAGAAGAGACATGTATTACGTGCATGATGGTGCCCCAGCGCATTTCAGCTTAAATGTGCGAAGGTTTTTAAATCGTACCTACGAAAATCGCTGGATAGGTAGAGGTGGGCCTTATCATTGGCCGCCTCGATCCCCAGATTTAAATCCTTTGGATTATTGTATCTGGGGATATCTGAAAGAATTAGTCTACACTACGCCAATACACGATATTGAAGACCTAAGAAATCGGATAATTGCATCATGTAATGTTATAAAAAATAATCCAGTTATATACCAGCGTATTAGAGACTCAATGTTGCGTAGGATAAATGCATGTATTACATCGCAAGGCAGGCATTTTCAACACTTGCTATAAAAAATGTATTTTTGTTTTGCGTTAGATGTCTTGTTTGTTTGTTGTGTTTTTATTTGAGTTACATTGCTCAAATTATGTTTTTCAAAGAAGGTATTTATTCATAGTTTATGTATTAATAGATAAGTTAGATTCAGAAATGGTTATTAACAAATTATTTCTACATAAAATGTAATTGTTTAGAAGATAAGAGCATGCAATTAGATTATTTTTCTAAAATAAATTTCTTTTTCTCGACATGCAATGCTTTACGTTTTATTTTTTTATTTGGAAACTGTAAGTTTTATGAAAAAATTGCAAGAGACAAAAAAGTTTCTAAATAAACCAGGCTATCAACTGATATTTTCCATGTCATTGCGTAAGTTTTTCTAAATTTAGTTAAGAAGAATGATAGCGGTAGTCTAATTCAATCCCCTCTCCTCTTTTTAAAAAAGTTGAGAAATACGCAAAAAGTGTGTTTTTATAATAGTAATAATTCTATAAAATTTTATTGTTCTACCTCTTTTCGTTTTGCAGATAACAAATAAAAACATGATTTTTCCGCCATATTTGCAGTGCGATATCTCCCTAATGGTTGACTTTTGACCCAATGTTTATATAATAAACTATCCTTTATTTTGAACAAGGAATCAGCCCCTTAAGTTTTCCGCATTTGTTTTGAAACACCCTGTATAGACATAGAACGTAAATGGCACATACGAAAAAGGTGCCTTAAAAAATCTTATTAATGAAGTTGAATAATATCATTTAGATGTTACTGCGATACAAGAGACAAAGCAACAAGGTAATGATGTGATGATTTAGGGTACTATATATTTTTCAACAGTGGAAGCCAGAGCTGGGCAGTAATTAATTATTTTCTAATTAAATTATTAATTAAATTTCTTTCTGTTTTTGCCTTGGGATTTAATTACTATTCAAAATGCGGAAATTGTAATTGGTAATTGCAATTGTTGTTAAAACGTACTGGAGAACTCCTTCTTGAAAGTAATTAATTACTACATTAAGTTACTCAATTGCTTTTGAATAATTTAATTACACTAAATTATTTAAATTACTCTACATGTATTTGAATTACTTCTAATTGAAATCACTCGCGATAATTAAATTACTTCGTGGTAATTCAATTAGTGAATTACTTACCTCGATTGGGTGTTAAATCTCAAGAATGCAAAAATAAGATAAGGCCTGATTAACTTACATATTAAGCAAATGATAGGGTCTTCCCAGATCAATATCGCATAATTTATGATTTCTTCTAATGAGTCGGAGATCTGCAACTTTTGTGTAACGTTCTCAATTTAACGACGTCTACATGAACAAAGCGAACAATATTTGGTGCATTGGCGAATGTTTGTGTAATGTGATTGTTGTAACAGTGTAGCTACTATTTATTGTGTAAGATGCCAAAAATGTGTTTGCGGTAAGTAGATTACAATAACTACTGTAAAAATATAATTTCACTTTTTTCATAATAATTGATAAATAGCTTCATTAGACGATATTAGTTCAAAATCATTATTTATTCATTTTAATTTGCTTGTTTTAAATTTAAACGTTGAACTAGCATAGGGGTATACTGTCGTGCAAGTGAAAAAAGCGTTAAGTCCAGAAAATTACGCTTTTCGACTACCATTTTCTAAAGGAGGCTATTATTTGACACTTTCCATATATCAAGAGCATGTTGTTATTGCATACTATGCAATAAAAATATTATTACACACATCTTTCACTCTATTGCACACTTCTGTTAAAACAGTTTATTAAATGTGGTGAATTTTCAATTTAAAACAATGAAAGCATACCTTGATTTTTAATAAATTTTCAATTTGAAATGACGTTGACGTTTCGTAATCTCTTTTAGCATAAATATGTGGTAGTCGAAAGAATTATGTACATAACTCGTATCTAAAGCTTCGTTTTGCACTTGTGAGATTTAAAGAATTCGCCTTCGACTCATTCTTTAAACTTGCCCACTCGTGCAAAAAAGTGGCACTTTAGCTACTCGTATAAATAATTATTTTGAGTGAAGAATTGAATTAAACGGTCAAAATACGCTAATAACGTTTCAGCAGCATACAGTATATAAATAAAATGTACCTAATTGCAAAATTCCATGCATGCTTGACTCCAAAAAGCGAAATGGGATATGATACTAACACAATTTAAAAACGCGGCATACGTTTATCTTTTACTGCGTTTTTAAATTTTATGTGGCTCTTACCGCACTCTTGCATTGAACAATGTGTAAATTATCCATTTTTTGTCGCTTTCTTGACTTGTAATGATCATATACTGCTTTTCATACTGACAACTAGTGCATAATTTTGTGGCTATGAAATTGTATTTACCATTACTAGCTTGGCAAAAGGGTTTTTAATGGCGGACAGAAGGATATGACTAGCGATCCAAAAACGAATCAGTCACCTTGTGGAGCCGGTAAAACTCGTTACCTTGCGTGTATTGTTGAATATTTTATTTGTTCTTCACTTGTAAATAACTATAAATTTACCATTTATTGACAATGGCACACTGACAAGAAACTAAATTCATCAATATGACATACAGGTACTAAGGAAGACAACCCTGGCTTTGTACGCTATCATTTAGGTGAATACACCGACTTGATAAATTGCTGTTTACAAGTGAGGAACAAATAAAGTTTTTTATTCGCAATCATATAGTAATGTATCAATTTCATGACATAACAACAGCTGGGAACTAGATGATTACTGAAACTAGCTGGTAAAGTATTACATACCCCTGTCAAGTATTACATACCCCGAAAAATATTACATACCTCTTTTTTTGTAGTTTGACAGTTAGGTATTTTTTTTCATGGTAATAAAAATATTTGCTACATCAGGATATTTATTATTCAGAATACAATTGTAGTTATTTTTAAAATTAAATGAATGCGAATGAAATAGTGTACAAACCTCGGCAAGAATTCCATTCTTGTATCTCGAGAACTAGTTCGCCTCGAGGCTGTCGCCTCTCGGTAAACTATAGTTCTCTCGACAGGAATGGAATTCTTTCCGCCTCAATATGTAATATACTATTACGGTCTGCCGCAGCATGTTAGCTTCGATTATTATTAAAAATTTGGAATAGTGTCTTATAAATATCGTGACTTTCATAATTCCGCTCGCCTCACCCAACATTACTTTATGGTATACAGGATGCTGCGTTGACAAACGAAACACACAAAACCCCAATGCTAATTACAAGGCATTTGACTATTGGCTTCTCTATTGATTTTACACACAATTCCATTTAGGTTTTTAAAACAATGCATAGTGACCCAATTTATGTAATTTCATATATTTTATTGCACTAAACTGAAAATGAATAGGTATTATTAAACATTTTGATAAAAATTTTAAATTTGAAGTAAAAACATGAATGCAACCTGAGCAATTTATTGTCAGACATTGAAACTAATTTTATGAAATACGTATTTTTACCCGTTTCTTATCTAAAGGTCTGTTGAATGTAAAATTGACTTCATTGTTACATGATTGAGCAAATGTCTTTTATTTTTGCATCTGATGTACGAATTCTTACTTCAATCAGCCGTTTTCAACTCGGTTTATCAGTCACCTATCCTTAAGAGTCCCTGATCAACACGAAATTGATATTTTGTTTTAAAATTTCAAAAGTTAGCTAACACATTTTTTATAGCTATTTGTATTACTAAGGAGGAAAGTGAATCATCCGTTGTATGTAGTACCCAGCGTTAGCGAGAACAGTAATCAATTATAATGATGCAAAGGAGGGAATGACATTTTAGTTGTTATACATGACACTTTACACTTACATTTCATGGTAAGACTTATCACTTGTATTCAGCTACATTCAAAAATATTTAAATATAAAAAGCAGGAGGGAAACACTTGATAATGCGAATTACACCAAGTTGCGAATAAAAATAGCACACGCTTTATATAGGACCTGCTGATCGTTACAATTTTTTACGGAATTTACCCTTTATCTATTGAGTCCCCATTGTTATACATTTATGTCCCTTGCGTTGAATGTGCCCTATGATCGCTGGCTGTGATCGGCAACAAACGTTTTTCTTTTCTCCTGTTTATGATGTTCACTCTGTATATTTTCGGCTCAACTTTCGTCAAGGGTAAAAACTGGGGTATGTGCAAACTGTTACTTTTGCATTTTCCTCAGTTAAAGCAAAAATAGACATTTTATTTTTGTGAGGTATTCACTCTGTATATATTTGACGGAAGGTATATTGGCTTTCCTGCCAAGTAGAAATATAATCCACATACAAAGTATTGTCTGTCTCCAAAAAATAGTTTTTGAGCTATACCGCCAGCAAACGGGCAGACAGATGGACAGATAGACAAGAAATCTCGGAAGGTGATTTTTCACGATTAAAAACGCATTGCTATGAACAGATTACCCCTCTGAAGTAGCAAATTGCAATATTTTTGTTTGTTTTTCTCGAAACTACTGCTATCCGAGATTCCAAACAGGAATATCTTTTATGTAAAGAAATGCCATCTTTTTAAATAACTAACAGCAGATAACTACAATTCTGCTTGTTAAAAGTTATAATTAAAAACTCCACTCTTGCATAAATTACCGGTTTTGAACCTTAGACCAATACCTGTAAGGTCATTTAATTCAGCATAAAAAGAGCGTAGATATGCCAAATTACACCAGATTTGCCCAAAATATGGCTACGTCTATTGCACTCTCTTAAATCTTCCTTCGTGAAAGTTACCGAATAATTGGAACATTGTATCAAATCTGTGATCTGGAATTCTCCGCATTAAATCACATTAAATCACATTATCGCCAGATTTATTCTAAAAAAACTTTCAAGGAGTTTACTCAGAACTTCTTAATTTTATAGATCAACGGAAACTAGGGGTAGAAATATCTTAGCTTTACTGATAATGCTGAAACAATAACAAAACACTTGGTAGTACGAATAACATACATAACATAAATTAAGAAAAAATATTACTGGCGGTGGGATTCGAACTTCAACGCCTGCGAATGCGATTTCAACGCCTGGTAGTAGCCCGCGAGCAACCTGCCCGTTGGTCGCATGCGACCACGCAGAACTCGCATTTGTGCGATCCGACTGTATTAACCACAACACACTTATGGTTGCCCCTTGTTGTGTCTTTTACAACATTTATTCTGTATCTGGCTGGTGCCATTTTCTTCAAGGGTATATGCAAATTATTACTTTCATCTATTTTTCAGTCCAAACATAAATAAACAAAAATGTTTTTAAGGTGCTCACCCTGTATATGTTAGGTTCAAAATATGCCTTTCTTAGTGAAGGATAAAAACCTGAATTATGTGCAATAAATTACTTTCATTTAAGTAATAGTTCTTGGGTTAAAGCAAAAATAGACATAGTTTTGTAAGGTGGTCAACCATTTTATATTTTACCGCAATTTTTTCCGTTTAATTTCACGAAGGCATATAATCCGCATACAAAACATCGTCTTCCTTCGACAAATAGCTTTTGTATTATGCCGGCAACAGGCAAACAAACAGACCGGCAGATAAATGGGATTAGACGTCGGAAGTGGAAATTATAAACGTAAAATTTTAGTTCAAATCGAATATCAAACTGCAGGAAAAAGCTATTCTAAAGTTTACTCGTTCTAAAAGAACTTATCGCGTCTAATCAATATCAGCTCGATGAGAAAAGCTGCAAAACTGGACCACAAAAACTATTAAAACCTGCATAAAAGGTTGAATTTTCAAGGCATATTTACATTATGTAGTTTTATAAGCCATTGCAAAGTTTGCATTCATGATGCTGCCTGAAACGGACGGGCTTCGGTGATGGCATTTTTAATTAAGTTTTGGAGCACCGTTTTGCAATCTCCACTGCAGACGGTCGGAGTTCAGCAAATACTACTTTATATTAAAACAATATATCTAACTGTATCTCACGGAAACTTCGCACGGGGCAATCTTATCGAGAATCAAATGGCAACTACCTACCCCTTTTCTTTCGCGCAAAACAATAACACTGATTAATGGATTTTCTTGAGGCACTCGGCCTCACATACCAGCGATAAGAACTTGGCCGCTATCGAAACGAACTTCGGGAAAGCTGCGGGGCCGAAACGCGTGTGAGTGGCCGTAGATTTATGAAAGCTCTATATTCCGAACTTCGCGCCCTTTTTCCTCTCCGAGTGCTGTAACCCTTTTACCAGATTAAGAAACACTAATCGGCTATTTCTGCTGCAGCAATTTATTGCGCGGGAGCTTCTCATTTCGAACGGAATTCTTTCACAACTAACTTATAAACGCAATCTGGTCATAATTCCTACACCCCGAAGTAGATCTGTAGCTATGGCTACAGCTATAGCTCCTCTTTAGAAAGCATTTGTGTGCTATCCAAAACTTTAAACAATTTAAATTTCATAGTTAGAGTCACGATTTCGGCTATAACTTTACAAAGTAAACTGAAAAGCGCTGTGTTAAATATTTTTTACTTACCACTTAGCACGTTCAGTCGGTATCTTTGAGTAATTTCTTAACAATTTATTTATTTAGTGTATGTTATATTTAATACATCGCAGAAATTAAATAACTACTACTATACATTCTACTTGGTCCACAGGAATAGACAAATCTAACCACGGTCTAATTGATGTTTTTATTACTTGGTTATTAGTTCGATCAATACAGGGTGATCAAAAATAAACTTGATCGCAGGAGCCACTGAAAACAATCAAACTTGCCTAATCTGTAGCATGTTTTTGTTGACATAGAATTGTAAATTTTTAATGTTTAAAATTCACTGTTATTTTAATGTTATCTGTCAATTTAATATCTCAATTTGGTTTATGTACGTAAATGTAGCCTTATCAATCAACAACAAATTTTTGGCAAAATTTGAACATCCTCGATGCTATTTCAACAGCCATTCGCAATAAGTAATTCGTTTTTCTCGGTGTGCCAATAATAAATATTGGACTGAAAAGTTTTTTGAAAAGAATGGAGTGCTTCTTCTTGCAGGTAAAATCCGGTGCACCGTTGATTCTAGTACGTAACGTCTTACATTGTCGAACTACTAAATTGTGATCGTTTCATAGTCGATCTCTGGTAAAATATTTCCTATTTCTAGAAGTCTTTGATTTGTAGCTCCGGTGACTGTATTATTCAAATCCTAGCTCCTTGACAGTTTCCACCAGGCTCCAAGAATCCATATAATTTCTGTCTATTTACCAAATTTCTATTCCATTATGTTCGCCATAACTCAGCGTGATTGTCATATTTACAGTTTAGAGAAAATTATTTGCAAAACAACAACTAAAATACTGTTGTTGGCAGTCAATGTTTATGTTTACAGTAAATACAGCAGAATCTGCCAAGTAAATTTAACGGTTAAAGTGCAGAAGTATTTGACTTTTTCTGACAATTTGCTCTACAGTGCCTGTGATAGGCGACTTTATAATTAGTTCGGCCAATATTAGTGAACAATAATTATAAATAACCCAACATTGTTATCAGCGTGTGCAACCTCGTAAGTAAATCGAACCTTTGCTAGTGCTCTCAGCATGTCCTCATGGGCAAATTGTAAACGACCTGGCACCAATGAACCGCGTCTTCAATACGAGGGCTGCAAAGTGGACTTCCAGAAATTGAGGATAAGAAGATAAGGAAGGCAAAGTACGATTCACACAAAATTGCGGAAGTATTAACTGCACTAGGCTTAAGCGTCACTCCAGTATTTTTTCATCGTTTTGGCAAAGACTAGCAGAACAAGTATCCGCGTTGTATCAAAGTCCGTACTACCTACAGAACATGACGCTAAAACGGTTCTATGCAATAAGCGTAAGTTACTGGCGGCAAATTCTACTAAACAGATATTAAGCGTAGATGACAAAACTCCTAATCAACTTAAATACTTAAACCTCAGAAAAATACTGGACAAGAACGGGCAGCGGTACGAACCTCACCATAAAAGACATTCATGGCTCCCAGCAAATAATTGATCTGAAGATATTTCAACAACCTCAATCCTAATGAAACATTTACTGACTGGTCCATTCTTTACAGCACCCTATACACCGTTCAGTAGATATTTTTCCGGTAGGTAGACATGGAATGTTGTTTTTATGTTGAATAAAATTAAAACTCCCTAGAATATCTTTCTGACACTTTGTCAGAATCAGCTGTTTAGTTCAGGAGGCTCAGGAAGGTGTCTAATTTGATATTTTGAGGTTAAACGGGGAATGTTGCAGGCGCTTTCATATTTTGTTTGCCACTAGGCATCATATTTATGGACATCGCCGTCGTGGATACCTATCTCTCAACAAATTGTCATTTACACTAACGCAAATATGTCGAAAGTTATTAAACCTGAAACAAAATTTCAAATTACAAAGGCCTGGAGGCATTATAAAGTCGACAGGCCAGACCTCAGCGAAACGGAAATTTTTGCCCGGGATGTCAGCGAAACGGAAATTTTTGCCTGGGATGTAAGTATTTATGCATAAAACCTAACTGATGGTTTATTTTTGGGCTTTGTACTGTTTTAGGTATCTGAAAAACTATTGGAAGTATTATTGGGCGGGACAATTTTGAGATTAAACCTTTTGGACTAAAATCGACCTAAAAAATGATACATACTATAAAAATTTTACATTTCGGGAAGATTTGCAAAGACAGATTTGGAATTATCACTTTAAAAATTAACACTTTACTTTGGCTAGACTATTAAATAACGCGGGTATAAATTTTGAATTCGATGAGGGGAAAACGACTTTATATAATATTCTAAAATCAATTGGTTATAAATCCATCTAAACGGATGTAAAATTCTATGCGAATAGAAACATGTTGCATCCAAAATTACTTAGTCAGGTTCACTACGTGTTGATGTAGACCTTCGCCGGAATTTTGTGGAGAGTATGAAAACTGTACATTTTGGGAACTGTTATAGTATAAGCAATAAGAAAAACTATATTTAAATTTGCCCGGAGTCCTACGTAGCCGCCATCTTGGATTTGACAAAATGGCTGATGTATAAACCATTTTCGTTAATATATAACAATATAATTTAGACAGGTAAACATACATTGTCAGCGCTAAGAAACGCAATGCTACTAGTTGCAGATGCCTTGAGACATTTACTATAGCAGTGTTTATAAATAATTACTAGTAGCATAATACAAAATAACAGCAATCACATATTTATCAATTTCAAGGACAGAACGCCCATTTACGTAAAATTTTATTAACGTAAATGTGTGACATTACACACACACACACAAACACACATGGAAATGTTGGTATAATACACATGTAGCGGCACTACGAAAATAGCCGTTGCAAACATGCGGTCCAGATGGTACAATCTTACCATGCCTTGACAAGTCGAAACTGACTCCTTAACAAGTTTGCAACAGTAGAAACTCTACAGGAAGATCTGCAGCCAGAAGATACTCCAAGTCGCAAGATAGCCCTGGTAGATGGAATGGTTCTTCTGCAAAAGATGGCCAGGAAACCAGCAACGATAGTGACAGTCATAGATCTCAGTGACTGCTTTAACGACAGGCTTATGTCTCTCACAGGAAATGATGACCAAATCATCCTGTTTGATACATACAGGGAAGATTCTCTCAAGGGTGCTACTAGGGATAAAAGAAGGCAAGGAAAATCACTAATTCAGTATAAGGTCAGAGATAACACAAACATTAAACATATGCCAATGAACAGGTTCCATTCACATGACAAGACAAAGGCTGACCTGACAAAATATCTTGCTGCAAAGACTCTAGAGCACAACAGTTCATCACTTGTTCTTCAGGGTGTACCTAGGAGCAACAAAGACGACAACAATCATGAAGAAGCAGACACACTGTTGATCTTCCAGGCTGTCCTGGCACCACAACGAAACCCACCGGAAGTAAGGATGGTTTCCTTTTCTCCAGATGCCGACCTCCTAGTTTTGGTCATAGCTAACTATGGCCTCATGCTGAAGACTACGTCGATTTCAATGGCCTCTGGGATTATCGAGATAGAGCCACTAAGGAGAGTCTTAGGGGCAGAAAGAGCAAAGGGTTTGCCAGCCTTCCATCACTGGCGCTGACAACAGTGGAAGGTTCTCTCATACAGGCAAAGTAACCTTGCTGCAAGGCAACACCAGATGTAGTCAGTTCTCTGCAGATGCTTTCAGCAGAGACAGAAGTGACCGAAAGTATGTTGTCAACGCTAGGTTCATCTATTTAGCTTACTCTCTCAAAGGCATCAATATCAATAATATCCCCGAAATGCGATGGCATCTATTTTGCAAGCATACAAAACAGAGTTTGATGGTCAGCTGAAACCAACTACGACAGATGTTCTTCCAGTTCAAAAATCAATAATTGAGATAATTAGTTGTCAGTGCAAAAAAGACTGTTCTTCTGCAAGTTGTTCCTGCCGAACAAATAAGTTATCCTGTACCGATCTTTGCCAGTGCGACAGTGAGTGTAAGAATGACGAAAACACCCACAAGCAGTATGCAACTGATGATGACGATGATGGTGACGATATGTAAAGACTTTCTGGTAGCTCAAAAAATTAAAAACATTACACTTGTTGTTCGTGTAAGAAAGTTTGTATAAAAAGCCATACTTCACCAAATAAATAAATCAGAATGATTCTGAGTTGAATCTAGGGTATTTATTTGGATACCGTTGCATTTATTAGTCCTGAAAATGTATGTTTAGGTGTCAAAATTATATTTTTATGTTATTTAGAAGCTGAGATATTAACGAAAGTTGTTGTTAAGTCAGCCATTCTGTAAAATCTAAGATGGCGGCAACGTAATACTCGGGGCAAATGGAACCATTGTTTTTCATATTGTTTATACTATAGCCTTTCCAAAAATGTACCCTTTTGAAACTCTCCAAAAAATCCGGCGAAATTATATAGTTAACCTGACTATTATTTACGGAAATCCTTGCAATACCAAAATTCTAGTGACTATTCAACTCACCACCTTCAAGTTAACTATTCACCAATCATAATTTAGTATTTATGTCATTTGCCACCAATCAGCGTAAAATTGTGCAACAATTCCGCTAGCGGAGTTTTAATGACAATTTTTTTCTCTTCCTGTGACATTTATTTAACTTCCTGTAAAATTAATCAAATATGATATTAGAAATGTCAAATTTGACAAACAATTTATTTTACGTCAACAGGTTTTTATTTTCAAAGAGGACGTGATAAAATTGATTAATTACTAAGAAATGTCAATTTTGTTCGTTGAATAGTCCTTCAAATGCCGCTTGCAGCCGACGAATTGCATGAATTTTTGTCAAAGTGTTTATTTGTGTTTATTGCTTCTAAATTGGTCTCGTGCTGTCGCACTCGACCAATTTATATCGAAGCAATAAACACTCATACACTTTGACAAAAATTTTCAGCAATTCGTCGACCGCTCGCGGTATTGTATATGATTATCCAACACTATAATGAACAAACCAATGAAAATTGTTCAATTTGTCAGAAACGGCCAATTAAAATTGACTGCCATTGAAAACACCTAATGTCACAGTGTTTTCACGCGAGCCCAATTGTTTTGAATGATTTCGATTTAGTGAGTAGCCTTTGACTGACATTTCACCAAAACGTCAAAGTCAAAGTTTGCAAATCAGCGTCGTTCTAAAAACTCATAATAATCGTGTTGGGAGCTCCAGTATTGAATTAATAGTGGAAAATGTTAAAAATGAGTGCTGTCGAAGATGGTAAAAGTCATCTACCCATATTGTTGAATAATCTTTCCAAATACCACTCAAGACAAAAATTTTTAAGAAAATCGTACGACACTCATCAATGACCAATAGAAAAATTAGTTCACGAGCCGTATCCAAGACAACAACAAAATTTCTTGGAAATTTTTTGTAGGTAGATCAGCCTAACTTTGAGGGCTTGTATCGTTACGATTTTCTTACCGAATCTGCATTCGAGCATTAATTCATATCCGGAAATTATTTTTCGTGCATTCAACAACGTCCTAATTTGCCCTCGCGTCCCGCTCGGGCAAATTAATACGCCGTTGTTGGAACGCACTCAAAAAAATTTCCGGAAAGAATTAATGCTCTTATGAGATTATATGTGAGAATTTTTTTCGTCAACATGCAAATTATTGCAAATTTCTCTCAACAAAAACTGCTCAAATTCCACTCGACCTGTGGTCCCGCGGAATTTTTAACGCAGTTTTGGTTTCGAGAAATTTAAACGCAATAACCTGCATGTGAACAAAAAAATTCTCAAAAAATTTTCAGCTTTTGTGGTATTACCCTTGAAAATATAACACTCGTGTACCTGGACTAAACTTGGATTTGTCAAAATATATCGAGCGTCTGACAATGGGTACACGATTCTGAAATTAAAAGAAATCCGTCTAAAATTAAATCGGTGGGGAAGCGTTTCACTGTTTTGCATGTGGGAACTAAATTTGGGTTTTTAGAAGAGTGGGATCTATAAATAACTTCAACTAATAACGATAGGGATTATGACAAAGCCATGTACGTGAAGATTTTTTTAAAATTGGGTGGTTAATCAATTACTTCCAACTCTGAATAAAAATCCTAGTAAATGTGTGGTAATCTTGGGCAATGTAACGTAGCATTCGGTGCAGTTGGAAAACTTACCCCCACTTAATTGGAAGAAGGGCGAGATGCAGTACTGGTTGATTAATCACAATGTCAAAATTGAGGAACATTTTTTAAAAAATTTGGAGTTTAATTCAACCTTTTAGAAAAGACAATAACAAACGTTACGTGACTGACGAATTTTTGAAAGGAAATGGTCATGAGGTTCTTAGATTACCTCCATACCATTGCCAATACAATCCTATTGAAATGGTATGGGGGTTCTGTAAAACTTACTGCAAGCATATAAATTCTCAGCTTTCATCCAAGGATAAGGTTAAGCATTTATATCTCGAAGCTCTTTCAAAGTGTACCCCCGACATGTGGCAAAATTATTATGATCATTGTGAAAAAATTATTTCGGAAGACCGGGCGAAACATATGGGAAATATTTCGTTTAAAAACATTTCACCTTTCATTATTTTATTGAAGGAATCTGAGTCAGAATCAGGTATTAATAATGATTCAGATACTACCAATGAAACAATGGAAGTGGAATAGGGGGTTTTGGCATCAATATTCTTGTTTATGACATGGAAAATGAGTAGCTATCTTCTGAGAATCCACACCACGCAACTGCAAAGCTGATCCAGCATCAGGGTAAACCAAGCTTACGACGTTTCTCGTATGAAAATCTCAAGCCGCTCGAATTTTAGACCAGCATACCGGCATCCATCCCAATAAGGCATCTCAATCGCAGTCTAGTGTTTCCTACATTTGCATTTATTTAAATGTGGAAGCGTTAGTTTATAAAGATTTACACTACCATCAGCAACCTAGTATTACTATACATTTATTATACAATTATAAGTAAGTTATTATATAACTGCATACTGAAAAAATATATAAATTGTAATATTTAAATATTTTTTATACAATCTATAACATAAAGCACCAGCCTCTACACCGCAAGGTAAAACGAGGTTATTGATTATACATACAATTTATAATAACGTTAAAAAACGACTTTCATGATGCCATTATGCATACTGAATCAAGTATGAAACGTATTCAGGATCAGCAAGTTGTATTTCATGAAATTTATCTTAACCAAGAACAAAAGTGGCACAAAATCCAAAGCCAAATCGGTCAACCACATTTTGTACATTAACATAAAATTATAATTTTGTATAAAATGGGCATCACCTAACTGTTGTTAATGACTGATAGCATATTTACAGGGCGAAGTTCGTCACTCTAACAGGACCTTCTATCGGGAAAATAACTATTGAAAGGTTTATAGGCTCCCTACCGGCTAAGCTAAACGATTTCATCTGTACAATTAACCAATACAACCCTGACATTGCTAGACACTTGGTTAAACACGACCATACCAAATTCTGTTGTTGAGATTCGTGGTTTCAATATTTATCATACCGATCGTATAAACCGTGCTGGGTTGCGGGTCATGTGTAAATATTTCAAGCAAGATAACAAAAATTATAAAATCACCCCTATTGTCCCGCTTCCGATATTGATATCACAACGCTAAAACTCTCCTCTCCATACATTATTTTTCCATCGTCCTTTGCTGCATTTATTGCCATCCACGCACGCCTGTAGAGCAATATTTACCTCTTATTGAGAAAATAACAAACTTTTCCATATCATACGATTATTTAGTGATAACCGGCGATTTCAACTTTTCGGAAATTTCGTGGCGAATTTATCATGTTCCTTAAAATTTTAATTCCACTACTTGCTTCATCAACTTCACGATATATTCTAATCTAGAACAGTTGGTTCAAGAATTTAGCAGATTCAAAGCAAATGATCAACCAGCCACTTTTGATCTTGTTGTAACAAACGATGAACAACCACGTCGTTATGCTTTTCCACATGCAGTTTGCATTACATATCCATAAAATAAACTCTAACCTTCTTAGCTATATTGTAACCAACTTTAACAGAGTTGGAAATGAATTATTATCCAATAATTGGGAAGATCTGTTGGACTTAACCGATCCCAACTTGATCTGGGAAAATTTTTACGATATCGTTCGCAAGTCAATTGACTCAAACGGTAAGACGACAATCGTTTTCAAAAACGCACCAAAAATATAAATGACTACACCACACATCGTCGTTTTTCGAACCAAGTTAGTTCTGCCATTAAATTTGTTAAACGTACCCACGAAGAAAACATAGCTAATAGTAATAACTCTAAACAATTTTATAAGTACGTAAAAATATGTATGAAATCTAAGGTGTCAGCGCCGCTTTTAAAAAAGGAGAATGGCCAAATATGTTCTGACAATGAAGAGACATCAGAAATGAAAACATCACCGCAGTCCTTTCAAACTGGGCGAATTCTATCCTTGATGTTATTGACTTTTCATCGAAATTGCTGAAAATCAGTTGCAAACATTAAAACTTAATCCTGCACCAGGCCTTGATGGCTTATCCACCTATTTTCATAAAAAATGTTCCGCTGCAGTACGCACTTCACTTTCGTTAATCCTCCACCAGTCATTGTTCGACAATCATTGCTTGCCCTCAGTATGAAAATCAGCGTCACTAACAGCTATATTTAACAACGGTAACAAACTGAACCCCAATAACTATAGACATATAAACCTGATCCCAATTGTGTGGAAGGTTATGGAATCTATAATCGTTGAAAAGATGTCTGCCTTTCTTTTAACGCAGAATGTTATTTCCAACGAACAACAAGAATTTTTATGCGGCCGATCTAGAGTTACAAACCTTCTACAATGCGTTAATGATTAGTCTTTGGATCTGCACAATAAGCAACCGACAGGTGTTATTTACTTAGAATTCGCGGAAGCCTTGGACAGGGTACCCAGAAGACGGCTGATGCATACACCAAATCATGTTGGAATACCTGGCAATCTTTTACTTTGGATTAAAGATTTTCTGACCGACAGAACTTTCACTGTCGTGTATGCGACTCGTTTTCTACTCTTAAAAACGTACTTCGTGGTGTCCCACAAGGATCGGTTTTGGGTCCAGTGTTATTTTTGGTTAATATATCAGGCCTACCACTGCATATCTCTTCAAAAAAATTATTTTTCGTCGATGACACAAAAATACACGCAAAGCCCTTTTCGCATCACCTCCAGTATCAGAATGACTCGACTTCTATTATAAGATGGTGTCACGAATTGTTCCTGCCTGTGAAGAGTGACAAGCGGTGCTTCATATCGGCAAAAATAATCTGTGCCTCTCTCATAGCATTAATATCATCGAGCTTAGAAATGTCGATTCATACACTGACCTTGGGTATTCAAATAAAGAAGAACCTTACTTGATCCGGTCATGTTATAGAGGCATCTAAACGTGCGAACAAAAGCCCTTTTTTGCTAAAGAAGTGTTTACTTGCGTGTCGTATTCGGTTTTTCTTAAATTATTGTATAAAACGTGTGCGAGACCTTATCTTGAATACGAGGGTGCGGTACGGATCAAATCCATCTCGAGAGGGTACAGAGGTAGGCATCCCTTTTGGAAGAGTAAGACTATCCTACAAAGGGAGACTATCTATGGCGAATCTTCCTTCATTTTCCGACCGAAGACTTCCTTCGCGTTTTTAAAGATTTATCATTTTTGCACCTAATGCCAACTACAGCTGGGTTCACTAGTGAAGGTGAGCGGCCGGCGCATGCCTATCTACAGCGGGTAAACACGAATCCGTAAAACATCAAATACAGTGGAGTAGTGTTTGGTAGCTACCAATATTTTGAATTTATTCACATGTTTTGATGTTTATCAAATAAAATTACTCACTGATATTTATCCTAAGTTATTGTTAAAGATTGCTGTTAAAAGTTTTATAAATAGATACTTATTAGAAAGTATCACAAACATATTAAGTACAATGAGAGAAATTAAGATTAGTACAAGCAAGCGCTTTTAAATACCTTTGGCCCTTGCCAAATATTTTAATTCTCCATAATTTGCTTGACAATGGCTAGTTCCCGAAAAGTTTTGAATGCTCAAACGCTTGAAGTAGTTTACAATGTGTTCCAGTACTTCTTATCCAAGAAGGAAGTAGAGAGGGTCAATGCAAAAACTTGTGAAGCAACGAAAAAATCCGTTAGAACAATAGAAAGGATTATAAAAGGAGTCCGTGCATCGTCGGAAGAAAATAATGGTACGATGAGATTGAAATCGCCTGAAAAGAAGCGTCCGAGAAAACATCCTGTAACGATTTTGAAGATTATGAGGATTAAGATATTCGGCAAATAATTCTACAATTTTCATAAACAGAAGGATGCTGTGTCACTATAAGGTATTATTGACATAAAAAAAATTAGGTTGATGTGGTTCAGTGCATTCATTGAAAATAATTGTTAAAAGAATAAATTGGCTTTAGATGGAAGAAAACGCAAACTTTATGATAACCGTGCAAAGAATAAAATACCTCCAAAATATGAAATAAGTGTAAATAGTCTTTTTGGATGAAAGCTATATTCATAGTAGGCATACAAAATCTAGAAGTTGGAGCGACAATAGCAACGAATGGTTGCCCTGAAATATTGCTAAGGATCAATGATTAATCATGATTTGCGCAAACGACGAGATGGCTTTTACCTAACTGTTTATTAACATTTAAATCTGGGACAAAAAATGGAGATTACCACGACTCAGTAAATGGTACCAATTACGAGAAATGGGTAAAAAACGTCTTCTTACAAACGCTGTAGTTGCTATAGACAGTGCCCCGTATCATATTATCCGATTAAAGCCTGCATCGACACCCAATAGCAGAAAAAGTGAAATGATTGAGTGGTTGTAAACAAACGTCGTTACATAACTTGTTGATACTCGACTAGAAAACCGTCGACATGTATTATCTTCCGCCTTAACATCCGAAATTAAATCCGATTGAATATATTTGGGCAAAGATCAAAATCCAATCCCGTTACGATGATTCTTTACGACCTTAGATTAATGCTATGGTCCGATAAACCAAATACAGATGTTAATTTTTAAACGCCACCACTTTACTTACTGAATCAGAGAAACAACACAGGTGAGCTCACTTAGAAAGTGGAAGTCATTGCCCACTTTTTTACTTCTACCCTACACGTGGAAACATCATCAATCCATTAAAGAAAAAAGCAAATAATTGAAAATGAACTATATTGATGTAGAAAAATATGTAGGTGACAATGAACACAAAAGAATTACTCGTTACAGTTAGGAATACTCAAAAAATGTTAGTGAGGTTTATTGCGCAACGTTTAAAGTAAACACAGTCGGTAAAATTGGTGACAAACGATATAACTACTTCAAAAACGGTGAGAACTTTAAATTTACACCAAGAAGCTACTTTACAACAATCAAAATTGACAACAAATACTCAATATTAACCTCAAGGCGGTAATTTCTGTTCAACATCGTAACATTTAAATGAACGATAATACTGCGACGCTTCGAACATCACTTCACGGTATATTTTCGCCCGTTACAATTCTTATAAACTGACACAATACCTTTGAAGGAATTCAGCTGCTCTGGTGACGTTGTCCAACTAACTGCGGGTCGCGTCTAAGCTATTGCATTCAACGGAACGACAGGAAACTGCATAGGGGCGACAGTCAAGCAGGTCTGAACGGCATTATTTCCCCAAGAAGGGTACAAATTAAGCACGTGCGAAAGGGAGGATTACGATACAATAAGCGTGACCTCACCGTGAACGACAATTTAGCTCACAGACGAGGTTTCCGTTTAAAATCCGCTTCAAGCGTAATTGAAGGTGCCTACTCCACGATACAGATCCCTAGGCTACACATTTATCAACACTTCACTAACACAGAGCTTGACGAACGAGACCTATCTGGTTTCAACATTTTCGATTACGCGGCGAGGCAAATGACCCACCGGGAAACAACAACCAACACCTCTCGACAGTCTTCGTGCCGGACGCTGAATCATTGCTCCGGGCTGAAATCATAAAGCCAAATGACTCTGCACAGGCGCTACTTAATTTCGTACTCTGTTCAACTTATGGGAACCGCACGGAAAGTCCCATTATAGTGTAATCCTAAATCATCAGTTTGCATGAAACCTCGGGGGAAGTCCTGGCCTGTATGGACGATAAAATTGTAGACAATGGGCCGGCAGGCAACGGCGACATTCTAGAATGCGATAAGGCACATTACATCATATGGCATGCGAGGACAAATCTAAATTTGGATTTAAAACGCTGAGCGTAACTACACTGGGAGGCATCAATATTCGAAATGCACGGAATTGGGTTTTAAAACTTTATTGAATTTTTAAATTGGGCGTAATGACGTAATTGAACCGGGAGTAAATGCGGAAAAGCGTTAAAAGCGAAAATTGTCCTTGCAGCCTGCTCAGGTAAAGTATTATTCCGGTCGTGCGGTTTTACCCAAAAGTTGATTCAGATACACGTTTTTGCTACGATGGGGAGGGGGGCATAAATATCTGTAATCTCGGTAGCCATAAAATTTGCTAAGTAAAAAAAAAGTAAACTGCTGAGATATCTCTTCAGTTTTATAATCAGAATACTCAAAAGAATATTATTATCTGAAGCTTTATTAGTAATTCTGGAACTTCCACTATATGTAGGGTAGTTCTTAACGTGACCGTATGTCTTCTGAGGGTATATTTTAATATAAGAGTAAGTTGAAATTTCTGTTAAGTTTTTACCTGAGATACGTAATTACCGTTCAAGTTTGCATTCACCGATAACTTTTCTTTTAATTTTCTTGAAAACGTTAATAAATGTGAATAAATGTGTATAAAAGTTCAACTTGAATGTGGGAATGGTGTTACTAGGACACAAGATCGGTTACCTCTGAATTTACTTGCACAGAGGTACCGTATAATAACTAAAAAGTGTTTTTAATCTTTCATTACAAAGACTCCTCCACAACATACGACATAATTGATTAATAAACATCTTAAAAGATTTAAATCTACAAAATTAGAATATTATTCACAAGCTTTACTATTTCATGTAGAATTTAGCTGCGTAAAATTACTTTTATATTTTTAAACGAGGTTTACATATGAAGCTATGGTTTACAAAACATTTAGATTAGGAAACATGACAAAACATCTTGAAATGCAAAGTTGCTATGTTTAAGCATAACTGTAGTAATTTTTATGTTATGTAGCCAGCTTCAGCAATTGTGTAGTTGAAGTAATTTTTAGTTAAATTCATGGAAGGTCTTACAATACTTTAGTGTTTAAGTATTTCTCTACATGTACTACCAAAATAAGCAGTTCATCTGCCAACAATATTCTACAGCGTCGGGTTGAAAGTACACCGAAAATGTACGCTCCACATAAATATATTACTCAAATACCCAAAAGTTGTCATACGATTTTCCTTTGTTTTCGAATTGCAGCTTCTTAAAAAGGTAAGAAAAAGTTAAAAAAGAATGTGACGCTTTTTATGATTCTTTTGACAAATAGAATTTACACTTTCGCCTTCATCAGGAGTTTATTAGAAATAATGTAGATATTACATTATTAATATTTCTAACAAACAAATGTTTTATGTTTTGCAGTTAATATTCCACTACATGTTGATAATTATTTACTGGTATTATTTACCTTTAAAAAAAGTGACTGTGAAACTCTTAACTCGCCCAAAATTAGTGGAGCAAACGACAATTTTATACCCAGGGCGTAGATAACTGTGGCAACTATGAAAATAGCAACATTTCGTAACGTCCAAAGGTAGCGAAAGGTTCTACTTTTCAAAACGTTATTGCATAAAACATTCTTTATACCGATGCACAATATGCACATTTTTCAAATAGTAAGGTTTAGTATTACTTTATAAAAGTATGAAGCATTGTAACGAGCAACATGCGCGAAAGATGAGTCGCTAATCGTGGCGGTACACAGATCGAAACAGAATTGATGTATGAGTCGTGCCTGATACAAAGCAATCTACGAAATTAGTTATAATATCGACCAGTATGGTTGCGAAAACTTGGGGAAGGAGAGCGCGGCCGCGGTGACCCCTCAACCACCTTGCCGGATGCATTTGCTCTTTAATTCTTAGGATGACTGTGACATAACTCAGCACTTTTCGGTGAGGCGCTTTTGGTACTTTTCTCACGTTTTGGAGCCGGGAATGATATTACCCAACATTTGTCATGTTCTTATCGCGAACCGCTACAGGTTCGCCTAACTCGATTTGCAGACGAGCAGGTGCAGAGCACAGCGAATGGCAGCGTGTGATAACGTAAATATATATACGCGTAACCTTAGGCAAATTCCCCGCTAGGCGAAGTCATCAAACGTTGTGGTAAGGGCTGCTAATCTCAAGAATGTTAATTTAGATGTAATTTTGAGAGACGCCTTTCAACATAGAACACTTCTGTATCAATCTAAACCTCCCAGAAGTAACATTACCAAAGACGAAAGCAATGACCGTAACAGCTTAGGTGACCATTCCGATATCTCGATTATGTCCGCAGATGTTAGGCAGTCGCACCTTATGTCATAGACGGATGGTGGCCTGGCATGACTGGTCCTCGCAAGACGCCTAACTCTCAACTTATGGCTCTTATAGCGCTACACCATGGAAACTGTATCGACCTGCAGGCGAAACTAAGTTGAGGTTAATCAGATATTTTATTTTATTTTTTTATTTTATTCCGCACTCCGCCAACAGCCGTTAGGCCAATTATAGGCGTCACTGTACATTTTATGGTAAATTAAGTATACATCGAATGACTATCGGTATAAGTTGTCTCCTTTTGCTAACCACCAGCTTTGATTGGATGAGATAGCATAACGAGGGCACTCTTTTGCCCTGGGGTGAGAAATCGAACCCGAAGACGGAAAACCCAACAAACGCTTAACGGCATCAAGGTGCAGATGCACGTGGAACGTAAAAACTTTGTACCAAGTTGGAAATATTGACAATGCGATACAAGAAATGAGAAGGATGAGCGTGAGATGAGATGGCTAGGAAGTGAAACATGTACTATTCAAGATAATGTTTATTTATCTGGAAATTCTGGAAACCTTTATGAATATGGGGTAGGAGGAATCTTAAATAATACAATGGCATAGAACGTATATAACTTTGTACTAATCTCTGGATATTGCTGATAGAAATCAGAGCATCTCCGATGGCTATAACTGTAATCCAAGTTTATTCCTCTACAACTGGCAAAAGTGATCAAGAGGTGGAAGAGTGAATTGATACAACACTCCGAAAAGTCAACAAACCAATATGTGCATAGTGATAACTTACTTATTATCGAATAACCAATATTCTCCGAAAGATCACTGATTCCCCATTTCTTTGTGAGCTTTGATGTCAGTTGTCTCTTTACTACAGCTCCTGTTCTCGATTCTATAGCCACAATCAAATAGAAATTATAGGAGCATAATGAGAGATCATCAAGCCTACCTGCCCTTATAGAAGAATATCTCTCTAACAACTTTAAATTCACCATGCATGTCTGGTTCCGATACGTTGACGTTTCTTTTACCTATTAAACACGTGGTAATAGTCATTTACATTGCAAGTCCGGTAATTTTTACAATACGACTTCGATGTTTATGAAAGAAGCGACGAACGAATTTCAAAACAAGGACTGTAAAAAATGTATCGGACGTATAATGTACATTTTATTTCATATTCCCTCAGATTTATTTTTTTGATTTTCAGAAGAAGGTTAATGCACATTAAGTGTCAATGAATAAAACTAATCTGATCACCTTGTGTCGTTAAGCTATCAATAAATACAAATAATCTGATCATCTTGTATTGCGCTTCCTTGGTTACAATTGGAAGACAATACTGTAATATTTTTTCCGACTACCATTTCCTAAAGGAGTCTATTACACCCATCCATACGTCAAAAGCATGTTGTTAATGCATACTATGCAATAAAAACATTATTGCACACATCTGTTACTTTTTTGCACACTTATGTCAAAACTGTTTATTAACTGTGGTGAGTTTTCTATTTAAAACAATACAAGCACACCTAATATGATTTTTAATGAGTTTTGTAATCTATTTTCGCATAAATATGCGGTAGTCGAAAAATTTATGAATACAACTCGTATTTAAAGCTCCCTTTTGCACTCGTGAGATTTAAAAAATTCGCCTTCGGCTCATTCTTTAAACTTTTTCACGCGTCCAATAAAGTGGCACTTTAGCTACTCGTATAAATAACTACTTATTTCGTAACTAACTGAACTAAATAAACACACAAAAGTCTTTCATAGCGGCAGTCGTTAAGAATTACGTGATCTTTAAATTGTGTTTAATAAGTTATTCTTAAAATGTATAAATTTGTATTACGAAAAATAGTCAACGACAGATGGCCGATATGCAAATAGCGGACTTAATTGATTATAAGCCTCAGCTATCGCCTCGGATTACAAAATTCAACCGCGTCCGTTATTTTCCATATATTGGCCTAATGATGTTATAGTTATTAAGGTACCAAGGGGCATTATGAGTAAAATAAGAGCCCAAGATTGTTAGTGTACTAACCGAGGGCCTTTGGCCCGAGGTGTGTACAACAATCGCGGGCTCTTAGCTCATAATGCCTGTGGTGCCTTCAAGGTTTTATGTCCTACCAATTTTCTTACCTAATTCATATTCATATTCAACTGATATAATTACTAGGATATAGTATTTAAGATTGATCTAGTTAGCTGATCTAAGTTAGATTTGTGACATTAGATGAGCTGTCATTAATTTTCATTGTGACAGTGGTGCATAATTTTTGAAATAAAGGTTGTATCCATGGAAACAAATACTGTTAATTTTTCATAATAACCCTAGTGTTCTTATGAAGAAAATAATTGCCCTGGAGCGTTATTTTGTATCTAAGATACCTTAAAATAGAGTCATTAATTTTAATTAATGTACTGGACATAAATAACTTTTTTGACTATCACTTTCTAAAGGAGGATATTATTTAACACTTTCCGTACGTCAAAACTATGTTTTGTTGCATACTATGCAATACATCTGTCAAAAGTATTTATGAAATTTGGTGACTGCTCAATTTAAAACAAGGAAAGCATACCTACAGGTACGTTCACTGTTCACATACCATGAATTTCTGGTAACTAAATAGGAGAAATTGAGATACCCTGTTACTATGACAATTCCAATAGCGAACATCACAGAAATCTAATTGTGTCTTGCGATCTGTCAAGCAAAAGTTTAAGTTACATTTTCTATATTCACCATTTCTTCGAAGTGTAAAATATAGAAAGACGCTGTATATTAGGTATTTCTCGAATTTGATTTTAGATGATCTTATAGGTTCCAAGGTTTCCCATTCTTAAATTTACAACTCCGTGGGTCACATGTTACTACGATATGTAGCATGTAAAATATCCCTTGCCAGTATTGGAACTTCTTAGCATCTGCAAAATTCTAAGTAGGACTTTGACCGTATTACCATAGCAGTTGGTGTCTACCTGGTACTTTGCATGCTTAGACCTTGTCTATTGCAAACAGACAAATACATTTACAACTGTTCAGTAATTTGCCTTTGACAGTTCGAAGGGTACAAATATTATTGTATTATACATATTATAATAAAAATTGCTCAAATACTGAGTCTGTATTTTTTAACAACTAATCATTAGATTGACGAAATTTTCAATTGCATCCATTGCGTATTTTCGGTATGTGAAAATAACTCAATATGATTTTGAGTGAGTTTTTAATTAGAACTGACGTTGACGTTTCTTAATCGCTATGTCATAAATAGAATAATAATAAAATAGTGATGATAGACATTCATACACTTCATGCAAACAAATACTAGCACTTAGAGAATACTTCCACAACAAAAACACATCACTGCATAGAGCAATAGTACAAGCAGATAAAAAAAAACACACAACTAAATTTATCACACAACGAACAACAACAAACAGACACATTTCCTCAAGAACACAAAATAGAGCAATGAGCACAGAAGACCATCTACACATAATCGACAATGAGAATATCAGCAAACAAGACACATATAAGTGGTTACAGAAAGGCCACCTCTTCCCAGAAACAGAAGGCTTTCTCCTCGCCATACAAGATCAGGTAATAGCCACAAGAAGCTACCAAAAACACATTATGAAAAATGCAACCATTAACGATGTATGTAGAAAATGTCATATGCACCAAGAGAACATACAACATATAACAGGAGGCTGTAAAGTCTTAGATGGAACTGCCTACACTGAACGACATAACATCGCAGCAAAGATCATACATCAAGCACTAGCCCTTAAATATAATCTCACAACAGATGACCATATAACTACATACCAAAAAACATTCTAGAAAATGAACAGTACAAACTATACTACGATGTAACAATACATACAGACAAAACGATGATATGCAATAGGCCAGATATTACACTACAAGATAAAACATAACAAAAAAAATTACAGAAAAAATAGAAAAATATACAGAATACACCCTTGTCAATAGAGTTGGAAAGAATTTGGAGACAAGAACACATAGGTACACATCATCGCATTCATAATATCCACAATAGGTATCACACACTCGACATTCAAACAGCACCTTAAACAGCTCCAACTAGATCCACTCATACACCAACAGTTTAAAAAAGGAATCATACTCAAAACATCTAATATAGCACGACTATTTCTAAAGAAATAGAATAACTAGATAAGACTTGGTAAACACCCGTCTCTCTGGGGTCGGTTACTACAAAACCTGAGAATAAAAGAATATCAGATGATAATAATAATAATAATAATAATAATAATAATAATATCTTTATTCTTTCACAAATAAAAGTAATACCAGTAAGTAAATACTATTATAAATACAAATACTTGTGAAATAATCCCACGGTAAAGTTCAGATGTGCGAGGATAAATCCAATCGCACCCTGTTCTGCCACTTAAACTTTGAAGATTTTGAATGAAAGCGAAATATACAGGGCGAACTTTTTTTTTCATTTTAAGCATTGGGATCTCGAATACCATAAGACATAGAGATTCGGTTAAATGAGGAAAGAGTTGTCGTTTTAAGAGCTTATGCAAGATATGCTTTTATTTAAAAAAAAAAAACAGTTTACTAGATATGAACGAAAAACGGATTTAGTGATTTTTCTTTTAAATATTGCAGAATCGTTATTATTAGGAATACAACAAAATGCAACGAATAAAAGTTTTAGACATTTTAATGCTTAACATGATGAACATCCGTTTCCTTCTCAACTTTACGGTTTTTGAGTTATAGTATAAACTTTTAAATGGCAGTCATAGTTGGTTTTGACATTTTTAAAAAGAAAAAAAAATCTCTTTATAACGATATACTTACTTTGATAAATAAACGCAATGCAGGAATTTTCGTATTATTGAGAGGTAAATAAACACAGTTTGCCATGGAAAACAATATCTAGTGAGACATGTAATACTGTAGCTGTGGCACATTTAACACATTTGCAGGCCATCTTCGAAAATTAACTATGAAAATTAAAGTAATAATCATATTGAATACACCATTAAACGTAGATTATATCATGCCATGGAAAACAATAAACAAACAAAATACTGCTGCTCATTGTTTTAGTTGAAATTTGACAGTTCTGTAACTTCTATAATTTAAATTAAAGATGTTTTCTATCACGAAAAACATAATATGGTCGAACGTTTTATGGCTTGTAATAAAAATAGTGTTCTTGTTGCCGAACGGTAGCAACAATTTTATGAAAATCGACGTCAACCATCTAGACCGACGTTCAACAATTTATACCAAAATCTGAGGCAGTTTGATTCCTTTTTGAAACCAAAGAGGGATGAAAGCGTTATTAACGAGGATATCCTAATGTATGTTGACCAGAATCCTTCTACTTCGACCCAACAAATTTACAGCTAAAGTTGGTGTGTCGCAAAGGAGAGTCATGAGAATTTTGAAGAAACATAAATTTCGCCGAGTGATATCATCAGTAGGACAGAGACTGCATCCAGGAGACCATGCTTCCAGAATTGCCTTCAGTAATTGGTACACTAATATTATTGATTTTTATTTATTTATTTCGTACTCAGCCAACAGCCGTTAGGCCAATTATAGGCGTCGCAGTACATTTATGGGGACTTCCAACCCCTCTAACGACTGTCATAATGTTATTATGGCATCCGGGACCAACTATTTTCTTGGAAGCCGTACCACGAGGCGCCGAGCGAAGCAGCCGTGGAACTCCCATCCAAGTTCTGACCAGAAAGAGCGTTGCTTAACTCTACTGATCGAAGGTGGACGCTTGTTCAAGCTACACCACCCGGGACCCATTATTCAACAGCACCCAGAGTTCCAAAATCAATTTTTATGGACTGATGAAACCAAATTTACCAATTGCGGTATCTATGTTCAATAGGCACAATGAACATTTGTGGATGCAGGATAATCCTAGAAGACTTAACAGACCAGCGTTATCTTCATTTTCTACAAAATGCATTTTAAGATATGTTAGATGGCTTAGATTTGGAAACACGACGTAAGTTACGCTGGTTTCGACACGACGGTGCTCCGCCGCACAACCAACTGCAAGTAAGAGAGCACATAAACCAACTATTTCCAAATTCTTGGATAGGTAGGAACGGGCCGGGTCCTTTGGTCACCAAGATCGCCAAATCTTTCAATTTTGTTTTTTTTTCTTTTCGGTGTTCTAAAAGATTTTATTTACTTTGCGTCAACAATACTCTCATTGTGAAACTCAAATGCGTTTCATAATAACGACAGTTATTTTAGTGTAGTATGCAAAACAGTAACTTATTCCTTGTTATATTGGCAATATTATTATGCAGGCAGTCGAAAGTTGAAACCAAATGTCAATGAACATTGTTAATAATAACTAGCCAAATTGAATATTCGTATCTATTAGCCCCGTTTAATTTGGCAAGTGATAAAATCACATTTTTTTCAGATTTCTTACAAAGCAATAGCTTGCATGCACCCAATTTTTTCAGAGAAATGCCCCTTCGGAACAGACTTTATGATGATAACTGATACGGAAAATTCATGTACGTTGTAGTCATAACAGTTTTTATTTGAACTGTATTTTTATATAACTATTGTAAATAATACATAATAAAATAGTTGATTAGTAGTAATACATAGTAGTGTAATATACGACGTTCACAAAATTTTTAAATAATCTGTTAAGAAGAGAACGAGAACCTAACCTAGAATTTCACAAAGCATGTTTACATACATATATGCATAAACTGATTAATCTGCGAGCTTTTAATTATTATCGCTGGTTGAAAGAAAAGTACAATATTATTGCAGACTTTTAATGTCACAGAACAAGAATCTGTCACATTACTTGAAATTCCAGGTACGTACTGTGACGATATATTTTGTTGAAAATTAGTATTTCCCTCACTGTTGATAAGGCCTGCATTACTCTCGCTTTGTAAAGTGGTAGCTATAGAGGCTGAAGCTGAAGACATCGCACTGGATGAAATACTTGGCTGGGGCGAAGGACAAATAAACGTATCAGCCACATGTTTCTTGATAGAAGTGTCAATGAAGCCCTCAACGGCAGTTCAGGACTTCCATCCCCAATGTCTTTTAATTGTTAATAGGTCTCCTCCACTATTGGCCAAGTGTGAGGTGTTAGACCGTCTAAAACAATACCCTGTGTATTTTTCAGGTTCGGGAAGTTTTAAAAACGTGGCTATAATTTTTGGAATCTTGCCTATTGTGTTAATCTCAATTGGAATTTTAATGCAATGACCATAGTAGTTAAGGTGTGCGGGTTCTAATACACTTTGCATAATAGGCCCCGCCCCCTGCCTTAAAAATAGTGGGCGTGTCCTGTGGTGAGCTGTGATTGGTTGTGGTGGGTGTGATTAGCATAAATAAAGATGGCGTGTTGTGTGTATCTGTGCTGTGATTGGTTGTGTATAATGTGAATGGCGTCGATGGGCGTGTCTGTGTAGTGATGTTCATCCAATAAGCGTCGTGTATTAGGTAATGTGTTGTGTCGGCCATTTTGTAGGTGTCGCGCCTTGGGCGGTCGTATTATCCGGTCTGCAAAGAGCGTAAAAAAAATCCTGTCTCGACATGTAGCTGTGAGTGTGTTGACCTTTGTCGGGCGCGCGTGTTAGCTGGAATGTGGGTCATTGTGCGGAGAATGATTAGTCGAAACTGGTATGTTTAGTGGGGCCCCAGTTCGGGTGTAAGATTAGTCGGGTTCATTGGAGTTCGTTGTCCTTGCGCTGGCGAGGTAGATGTAATGTGGGCCATTGTGCGAATAATGATTAGTCGAAACTGGTTGGGGCCCCAGTTCGGGTGTAAGATTAGTCGGGTTCATTGGAGTTTGTTGTCCTTGCCCTGCCCTGGGGGCAATTATATTTTTGCTCGGCGCTTGTAAGATGTTATTTTGCTTGCTAAATATTTATTGGACCTGTTTAGATGGTGGGTTGTAAAAGTTGCCCGGCCCTTCTTAATTGATTATTCTAAGCGCTTAAATGGGGGGTCTTTAATTGAATTGTTTTACTAAGAAATTGGTTGTACGTGTTGTGGTAATAGAAGGTTCGAGTAATGGAAGAGTTGATGAAAATAAATCGTGGGGGTATTAGGTTAACATTAAGATTATTACGGGAATGTAGAGAACACGGCGGTTCTTCGCCGTCAGCTTCGGTAGGTAGGAAAAGACATTTAGAGGCAAAATTATCGGAATTGAGAGCGAAACAGGTGCGTTTGCAGGAGGCTGTTGTAACAGGCGCTGGCGGCGTTGTTAGCGGCGGTGATAATGGAAAATTTGTGGGTAATCGTGTACAGTGGAAAAATATAGAGAGTGCGTTTAAGGGACGAATACGAACCGGTGCGGTAATAAATTTGGGTCATGACGATGTGAATTTGTTTTTTAGCGATGCGTTTTCAGCTATTCAAAAGCGTATAAGAAGATTAGTAAGAAAATTGAATGTAATTAAAGTTAATTTTGTATTTTATGGAGATTATATGAAACCTGGGGATCCCGATTCATTAGCGACAAAATTTTTTAATACGAAAAATTTTAAAATTTTGTTAGGCGATAATATTAGAGATATTTATGAATCGGCTGTCGATGAGCTAAAACAAAAGATGGTAGAGTTTCAACAATCGGGCAGTGGTTCTACGCTGGTTTCGATAAATTATTTGTCGGTAAATATAGTAAAATGTGGAATTTTACATTCGTAGGATTGTGGGGATTCGAACTGGCGACTGTAGAGGCAAGAAAGTCGTAGTGGAATAACACAGCGTGTTATGCCACTATGACTTTCAAATATTTATAAAGTAAATTGGTTGATATTTAGCTAATTTAATAGTAGGGGGTAATTAAAGGTCAAATATAATTTAAAAATAGTCATTATAAGATAGATTTTCTTGCTGCAAGCAACCTCGAAGCGAGCAGCATAGTAATGATGTTGGCGATGTCTTGTGTAATCGTTTGTTTTGCTACAATATCGGCAGCGGCAGCTGGCAGTGCTAGTATCGCATCGATAAAGGGGAGTCGGCTAGAACACTTTAATTCACAGCATTTTATTAACGGCACTACGACAATAGAAAGGAGCGGCGATGGTAGTAGGGTCAATATGCATTTGAATCAGGCCAATTTTGAGAACGAGTCAGTGCCGCTACTAAATTATACCGATTTCTTTAATCGCTTGCAACAAAGTCGATTAGATGATATTCGTCGGCATAGTATGCCTACGACAATGCAGCCCCCACTAACTACGGAGGGTAGTACAATATTTCGCGACAGTGATGCTGCTACAACGAGGAAACGTGAAATAGAGTGTGGTGACGATAAAGTAGAATTAGAGTATTTACAATTTAAGTCTATTTCTCTAGAAAATAATTTGACACGTCTTGCCATTGATTGTGAGTTTACGTTGGCGAAATATGATGAATGCAAACGCGATCGCGATAGTTTGGAAAAGAAATTGAGTTTTGTAACTGAATCTTGGAATTCGTGTAAAAGGTTTTGCGAAGCTCGCTGAGTTGTATTGTAGTAGTGGTGTCGGTAAAGAAATCACCATGTGTATTACAGTAGAGGAAATTATTTCCACACCTTTACATATTCTAAGAAAATATTTTGTTAAGGATATAGCTAGAGAATTTAATAAACTACCTAATTGGCTGCAAAAAGAATTTTGCGATTATGAATACTGTTGGGATCATTTTCCGAACGTAAAAGAAGGTGCGACAGGAGATGTATTGGATGGCGTTCCGATGCAAAAATTTCAATGTATTTCATGCATACAGAAGAAAAGAGTTTCGGCGGCGGCTGCACCAAAAGGGGGCGATTATTATGAAAAGGCTCATTTACAGGCTTAGAATTCAGTAATGGTCATTATGTTCCGACTGCAAGTTCTTTACTTGATTCTTGCTTCTATAAACGATAATTTTTTAATTGTCCATCGGCCCTTGGGAATCGGTTACAATGCATACATGTGCACTGCGTTTTCGAATAATGGAAATGTAGAAAGGAATTGTTCATGGCCATCTGAGTGGATAGCTATGCAATTAATATATATAAATGAAAGTCGCGTATATGCGTTTAGCGGAAATTTGTTTAACAACAATAGTCAAGCTGCACCGGATAAGTCTTTACTTTTCTATAAAATTAGGTATATATATTCCAATTTTATACATCTCGAGAGCCGTTGGAATTCGTTAGTATGGAAACTAGATACATATAAGTTGCGTAATGGTAATTATGAAAATAATTGGGATGGATTTACTCTTTTTTCAATTTCGTTGTTTTTTATACAAGTCACATTAGTGTGCTCTTATTTCGGATATAGGCCGTTGGTAAGAATAATACGGAGTTTCGGTTAATAGTCGTGCACAGCGGGGCGTACGTGACGTAATAGCATAAGTAAATTTTCCGAAGTTCAACAAACTTGATTTTGCAGGCTCCAACAGGTGCGTGTGCAAAGTCCAAATGATCGCTGCAATACGCCTGGAGCTTGACCTTGTTAGTATGTTATTTGCAAAAGGTGTAGGTGAATGACTTGTGCCAATAGGAGTTCTGTTTTTCATGTAGCGTAGAGTGCGCATGTACTTCAGCAATTATATTTATTTAGCGTAATTAAATTATGTAGTAGTTTCAGTAGTAAACAGACGCTGCAATTGTCGCGTCATGGATATTGATAATTGTAGCAATCTCGTCCAAGATGGTAATATTAGGGGAAAAAGTGCAGTCAGCAATAGCGAGAAAGAGTATGCAAAGCAAATATCTCCATTAATATCAAGTGCGCAGTACAATTTGGGTCAAGAACCGAATGTGTGGTGTGAGCATACACATATTGCAGCCGTGGGATTTATTAATGACAGCAGAGAAGCATTTATACCAGCGTTAAAAATTGCATGTGTAGAAAAATTTTGTGCCGACAAAGAAGTGCTCTTTAGGGAGCAAGATTGGAACGCATTATCTACATGTTATGTTGAATTACAGTTTAGAAATTTTTTTCGTACAGCAAGTGAATTTTCTGGCTTGCAAGCAAAAGTTCGCCTCGTCACTGTAAATGATCGCGTTGCCTTGGAATATAAGGTTGAGCATACCCAAAAATGTGTAGGTATTTTTGTAAACCATCAAATGCTAATATTGGAAGAGCAGGAATTTGCTAAATTATATTCTTTGGGCGACATTATTAATAATCATTTTCAGCGCTTACGCGATCTAAATTTGGATTTGTTTTATAGAAAGTACATTTATAAACTTGTTGGTATGCTAGAGATTTCAAATAATCACAAAGATAACTTGCGGAACAATATTTTATATTGCGCCGAACATATGAAATTTTGTGCTGTTGACCGTTTATCTAAGTTTGATTTATACAGCTATCTGGCCGTATTGGAAATTATAAAATTTTATCCAGATCAGCTAGTTTATGATGTGGAGTGCGCTATCCGGCCGACGAGTCCGATCTTATACCAAACACCAAGTTCGCCTGAAAGCGAAACATATGTATAATAAACAAAAACTTGTAATGTTTATTATAAAATGTGCGCAATTGAAAAGGGACATTAATATTTATTATGTTAACAAAAATTTGTCGATAGAATTTATGTCATCCTTAAGAATTAGCTCTAATACTAACAATTATGATCTGTTAAATGTTAAATTATCACAACTAACCATAGACTAAGTTTTTATATATAATTGTATAAGATTATGTAACATTTTTTTTTTGTATGTTTACCGAAGATAATAAATGATTTATCACATGCTAGCGTTTTATTTCTACACCCAGCGTATGAGTAGAATAGTAAGAAACTTGGTGCAATGTTGTTCGCAGCGACTACCTGACAATCAACATTAGTAAAAAAATTGCATTATCCTAGAGTTCGATCGAGGTTCGACTGCAGAATTTTCTAGTGTTTTGCCAAAACAACTTTTTGTCGGAGCTAACGCACTTATAGCGAACGCTAATTACTGCGATTCATGGCGTAGACGGTATAAATAGCCTTTCTGCTAATAAATCACTTCAAATGTTAACATTCGCTAGTGGTGAGGGCGTCGTAAATAGTCTTATTAATAAGCTGCCATTCGAGCTTCATATTCCTAGTTATAATTTTTGCGGACCTGGAACCCATTTGAAAAAAAGATTACTTCGGGGTGACCAAGGTGTCAATCCGTTGGACTCATATTGTAAAGAGCACGATATTGCGTATTCTAGAAACAGCGATTTAAAAGAGCGGCATAAGGCCGATAAAGTTTTAGAAGAAGCGGCGTGGGAGCGAGCCAAATCGAAAGCAACACCATTTGGCGAAAAAGTTGCAGCTTGGTCAGTTGCTACAACTATGAAAGTAAAACGAAAATTAGGTCTAGGGGTTGTGCAGAATGGTAGTGACGATGGTGGTGGCGATGAGCGCCGACAGCAACGTCGCCGTCGGCGCTGTCGCGGCAGGGGCATTGTAAGAAAGGCAACCAAACGTGTTGCGTTTAAAGGCGGTGCCGTTAAGAAAATAAAAACTGCATTGGCTCGCAGCCGCGGCAAGGGTATTGCAAGAAAAGCAGCCAAACGTGTTGCGTTTAAAGGCGGTGTTGTTAAGAAAATCCAAACTGCATTGGCTCGCAGCAGTAAAGGCGTTAGTAGCGAGCGCGATTTGATAAAAAATGCCATTGTTGCTGCTAAACGAGTCATTAAAACGATCGGAGGAAAACGAAAAATTAAGGTACCACGAATAATACCAATCCCAGATACGAAGAAAGGCGGGATATTGCCTTTGCTACCAATTTTTGCAGGACTTTCAGCTCTCGGAAGTCTTGCAGGCGGAGTTGCTGGTGTCGCAAAGGTTATACACGATGCTAAAGCTACAAATAGGCAGTTTAAAGAAGGTGAGCGTCATAATAAACGCATGGAGATTATAGCAAAAAGCAAGAAAGGAGAGGCTCTCTATTTAAAACCGTATAAAAAAGGTGGTGCTTTATATTTTAAAAAACACACGACGGCGTCGAACAAGAATCGTCGACAGCGTCAGCAGCGACAGAAGCAGCCGTTAAAAAACTAAATAACTTGCCTCGAAGGGCTTTAACCAACGTTGACTTGGAGAACTATGGGATGAAATTTATTCCCAAGTTTAGGGGGGTCTACATGCGCACGTCATTGCCCTCGAAGCCATTCTGCATAGAGCGAGGAGTTGTAAATTTGGATGACGATAAAGGTGCGGGAACTCATTGGGTAGCATATAAGAAAGATGGTAAACGAGTTCTCTACTACGACCCCTTTGGAGATTTAAGACCGCCAGTTGAAGTGTTAAAGTATTTTCGAGGCTGTAAAGTGTTCTACAATTACGAACAAGAGCAGAATTATAATACATATATCTGCGGACATTTATGTCTGAAATTTTTAGACAAAAAGAGTGAACCGATAGTTGTTTAATTAGTCATTCGACATGATTCGGACGTTCAATATAGTAGGCAAGGGTAATATTATCTCTACAGGAGATATATTTCCTCCGATAAAATTGGATTCAAATTATACATATTCCTTGGGTTTGGTTAACTTATATACTTGCAATACGGTGCGCAACATTTTCAGGGGAAATAATAAGTTTTATTACGATGGTGATAAGGAGATAGTAATAGAAAGTGGTAGTTACGAACTGGACGAAATAGCCGATTATATAAAGTCAAAAATTAGTGATAATCGAGATGAGGCGGAAGCAGCTTTTAAATTGAGAGCTAATAACAATACATTAAAGTGCGAAATTGAATCTATATATGATATAGATTTTAGCAAAACTGACAGTATTGGTCGAATGTTAGGATTTGGTAGTAGAGTTTTGTCTGCAAAAACGAAACATACTTCCCACGAAGACGTAGACATAATTTCGACGCCAAATATATTTATAGATACAAATATTACAAGTGGCGCGTATCGAAACAATACGTTGTGTCACAGCATTTTCGAATTTGGTATTAGCGTACCTCCAGGTTATTTTCTAGAAAAGGAGATTTCACACGTAATCTATTTCCCAGTGAATGTTAGCGAAATTAGTAATATAAGCTTAAGGTTTGTAGATTATCGAGGTAATTTAATAAACCTCTCTGAGGATACATTTAGCAGCGTTCGATTAGAACTTATACGCGAACAGTAGTAGCAGTAGCAGCAGAGATGGGTGTAGATTTTATATATAAAACAGGATATTCATATAAACCACATTCCATTCAGAAACAGCCTTGTCACCAGCAAGACGTAGCAACAAGAACAGCAACAACAGCAGGCGCATTGATAGATAGTGACGTACGTTTTCTTCAGTCACTGGGTTACGCAGTATTATCAAAACAGGGACGCAGTTGTTACCACCAACACCGTCGCCACCAACACCGAAATCGCAAACAAAATTGATAATATGGCATCGTCGATGAGAAAACGTAAAGCTATAAATTTAGAAACTAAAAAAGAAAAAATAAACTTGAAGCGCTCCAAGTATAATGATGTAGATAAGTTGAGTATTTTTAGAAGGCCTTATTATGATACATCAATTACTAAAGAAGATTATCATACATACCTACCTTTTACGTTGAATGCAAATCATTCGGATGCAATTAGAATTGAAATTCAAAGTTCTGATATAATAACGTCTATGTATGATAGTTACATCTGCATTAAAGGTACGTATAAGCCAAAAACTGCCGGGAAACCGTATACTATTGTCAATAATGCTGCATATTTTTTCTTCTCCGAAATGCAATTGATTTTGGGTAGCAGTCAAGTAATAGATATTTGCAGACAGCCTGGAATAACGAGCACAATTAAAGGTATAGTGTCACATACTGCAGATGATTTGGCACTCAGCTGCACTAGCTGGGATAAAGTAACAAACGGAGCTCAACAAGTTTTTACAAATGGACGATTTTCGTGCATTATCCCATTAAACACAATTTTCGGTTTTGCAGAGGATTATAGAAAAGCTATAGTAAATATGAGGTCTGAACTTGTATTAATACGCTCAAAGAATGATTTTAATTGTTATAAAAGTGAGATGGGGGATGCTGGAACTGATGTTGATTTTACTATAACCAAAGTTTCGTGGGAAGTTCCCCATATTACATTAGGTGATGAGCTAAAACTCGATCTAATGAATGAACTGAAGATGAATTCGTCTATTGTGATGCCATTTAGACAATGGGAATTGCACGAATTGCCTTCATTTAATAATGCAAAATCACAAGTATGGAGAATAAAAAATTCGAATGAATTAGAAAAACCTCGGTGGATGCTAGTAGCGCTGCAGCGAGAGAACACGAATGTTAGAAACGGAAATCCGACTAATTTCATGCACTCAAGCGTAACCGATTTAAAAGTCTATCTCAATTCTCAAGTTTTTCCCTATCAACGCATGCACCTCGATTTTGATAGCGACGACTACGTTACGGCATTTTTAAATTACAGCCGTTTCCGCGCACAGTACTACGGAAAAGAGCCTCATAAGTGTTTGCTTACTTACAGCGAGTATAAAAGTTGTCCAATTTTCGTAATAGATTGCTCCAAACAGCAAGAATCTTTAAAAGATTCCACCGTCGATATAAGACTAGAATTTGAATCCTCAAATAACTTTGCGGCTACAACTAAAGCTTATTGTGTAATTTTGCATGACGCTATGATGGAATACAATCCGTTTACTGAAGATGTTACGCGATACATTCATACATCCTTCTAACTATAAATTTACGCTATTTTGAAATTCAGCTCAGAATCATGAAAATCGTTAAACAGAAATTGTCCTTGACAATTTTAGATCTTGCTCATGATCATCGCAGTTCCTTAACATCCAAACATGGTGATCTATTCCCGCCGACAATTCGCTGCATTTTTTGCGGACCTTCTAATTGTGGAAAAACTCTTACAATGATAAGTCTAATTATAAGTGCAAACGGATTGCGCTTTCAAAATGTATGCATCTATTCAAAATCGCTTAATCAGTCAAAATATCAGTTCCTGCGAGAAGTGCTTAAATCTATCGAGGGTATGGGGTATTCGGAATATAATGAGAACGAAGCAATTATATCGCCAGATGAAGTTAAAGAAGATACTATATTTATTTTCGATGATATTGTGTGCGATAAACAAGACAAAATTCGAAAATTCTTTAGTATGGGTCGCCATAGCGGTACTGATGTATTTTATCTAAGTCAGTCGTATGCGAGGACTCCCAAACATTTAATACGAGACAATGCAAATATGTTGGTGCTGTTTAAACAGGACGACTTGAACCTTAAGCATATATATGACGATCATGTCGGCGCGGATATGTCCTTCCAAAAATTTAGAGATATTTGTAATGAGTGTTGGAATGGTGTCGATACACACGGGTTTATTGTAATTGTCAAAGATAGTGCTCTTAATCAAGGCAGGTACCGTAAAGGATTCGATGCTTATATATGCATTGAAAATACTAAGTAATTCATTCTGGCGATAACAATGAGCAGCAGTACTGAGCTGCTGAAGCGGCAGGCAGCCGACGCTGCGAAAATAGTTCGAAAAAAATTTTTAGATTTTAGGCGAGACAAAGCTAAAGCTGAACAGATATATCGCGATGTTCATAAACAAATAATAGAGCCATTAAAAGGAATAGAAACTGCTGTGAAATCGACAGCTTCTACAGCTCAGCACCGCCCAGGTGTATTACATATTTCGAAGAAAGATGAATTACCAATAATTAAGTCAGAAGCTGCCGAGAGCAGCAACGTTATCGCCGATGATGATGATGATGATGATGATGATGATGATGGTGTCGATTATGGCGATATTGGTGGTGGCGATGGTGAGAAGGAAGATGATGCTGATGGTGGTAGTGACGATGATGAGATGAATAGATACCATGAATTGCCTCAACATTATGCACGCTTACTAAGTCGTAAAGATAGCGAAAATGTAGATCGCTCTCGTTTTGCGCTTCATTATAAACCCAAATCGAATACATGGGAAATAGGTAAATCAAATGTACGCATTTCAGGTAAAGATATCGTAGTTAATACTAAGCGATATACCGGCACTAAAGGATTGTACACATTACTCACACATAAGAAATTAACCGCAGCAGAGGAAAGTGCTTTAAAACAAAATGATTTGCGCAATTACAGAGATATTATATTGCAGTCACATGCACATCGTACAGAAGCCGGCAAAATTGTAAACTCGACCAACTGGAAATTTAAACGTTTTATTAAACCTTATCTAAAGAAAACAGGTAGTGGCGGTTTTGGTCGTACTAAACTTTCGCGTAAAAGGACATTTAAACAGCTGAATAACAAATCCGTCGAATATGTCTTTTGGAATACGCCTAGGGAATTAGTGCAGCGGTTGCGCTTATTAGTAGCAGCGAATGCTGCAGGTAACAACAGTTTGCAGAATAGAAATGAAATTATTTCAATCATTTCCGAATTGCGTGAGGAGGGTATTATTGCATAAATTATTCTGTAGTTTAGGAGCTTCGCTATTACTAGCTGATCAGTTATAGAGAGCTGCGTGCAGCACACAGGATAGGCTAAAAATACTCTGAAAACATGGTAGTTGATAAATTCGGGAGAGAATATCATCCCCAACATGCTGCGGGAGATGTAAAGGTGAGGCAAGGGCCGCCTGGTGTAGGTTTCAAATTAACAGGCGACGGAGAAGATTTTGATATTAGCGGCAAAAGAATGACCAATGTTGGCGATCCGCAAGGAAATTACGACGCCGTAAATAAGAAGAGTACTTTAGTAGTTAATGATGGTGAGGATATTGTCAATGTTCGGGGAAAGAGATTAATTGGAGCTGCAGATCCGGTTGACGACTCCGATGTTTCCACTAAAAAGTACGTCCGAATTGCTATTGCTGCAACCGCCAATGAAACTCTAGCAAAATGTTTGAGAGTTGCTAGCGACGGCAAGTTCAGCGCAAATAATAAAGTGATCGGCGAACTAGCAAATCCTGTCGCTGGAAACGATGCGACAAATAAAAGATATGTTGATTCCAAACATGATGCGGCGAAAAGAAATTGTTTAAAGTTGGATAATAAATCGCAGTTCTTCGATGCTAGAAACAAGCGGATTACATCACTTGCACAACCGACATCTGAAACCGATGTCGCCAATAAAAAATATGTGGACGAGAAAATGTTGCAATTAAAAACGACTGTAGATAATACCAAGGATGGTGTTGTAGCTGTAATGAAGGCCTTTCCGATTTTAATTAAACGATGTAATGATTTATATAATCATTTAAATATACCGATAGCTCCTCCGACAAAAGGTGGTACAACAGCAGAAGAAACACTTGATGATATAATTAGACTATATGGCATTTTAAAACCCTAAATACCCTCCTCTCCACTTTCCCAATCTCTCTTACTGATTAGTGAAGGGGCGCGCAACACTGACGATGAGCCAATTATACTGTAGCGCCGACCAATTCAGACGGGCCGTATAAATTTTTCCAAGTAGCGCGCGCGCGCCCGTATTTTCGATTCTGGTACTTGTTTTTTAGTTGTGTCAATGGATATGTATTTAATGAAAATACCTTTACTATGTGCGCTGAGTGGGACAATATGTTGGTCAGAAGCTTACAAGGATCTGCACACCTACTTACCTCCCCCTAAGAAAATACTCCGCCAAAACCCATCATCATTATATCGCATATGCGTAAATAAAGTAGCTGGCAGTATATACCAGCATCGACAGCTGGAAAAATTACCTTTACCAACAAAGATAATAGCAGATATACGAATCAGCTGGTATAAAATACAACGAACTCTGAGGGAGGAAAAGGAACTTCTGCGCGAAAAGAAGCGTCGCATCCGCCTCCGCCGCATTGACAGACGAGCCAATCGCCACATCCGCAAGATTGTACGGCGGCGGTAGCGGCACCGATGATGTCGAATAAGAAATTGGAAGTTGTTGACGAATTACATCGTAGCGCTAGAAAAAATTTTCCTAGACTTCGCACGTCCATTAAAGGATACTCTGATCTATTTCAAGCAGATTTGGCTGAATTTATACCATATGCAAGAGCAAATAAAGGTTATCGATACATTTTAATGGTGATTAATTGCTATTCAAAAGTTTTGTGGGCGAGACCATTAAAGACTAAGAATGGTAGAGAAGTTACAAAATCTATGAAAAGTATTCTTCGTGATAGCAAAATTTCGCCACATAATTTGCAGACAGACAACGGAAAAGAGTTTTACAATAGTCATTTTAAAGAATTAATGCGTGAGTATCACATTAACCACTATTCCACATACAGTAGCATTAAAGCAGCCATCGTTGAAAGAGTTATTAGAACAATTAAAGGCAAATTATACAAATCATTTAGTTTACGTGGAAAGTATAAGTGGATAGATGTGCTGCAAGATATAGTTGCAAAATATAACGAAACTAAGCATAGGACCATTAAAATGGCTCCAAATGATGTAAAGCCTGATACTAAATTATTAGTCTATACAGATTTTCAAGTAAGATCGCCACACCACAATCCAAAGTATAAAGTTGGAGATGTTGTCAGAATTAGCAAATATAAAGGTGTTTTTTCTCGCGGCTTCACACCCAACTGGTCCACAGAGTTATTTACTATTACAAAAACTCAGAATACCAATCCCGCATCTTATAAACTGAAAGATGCACATGACACTCCCCTTGCTGGCACTTTCTATGAATTGGAGCTGCAGAAAACCAATCATCCGGATGTCTACCTTATCGAAAAAATTTTGAAGAAGAAAGGAAATCAGATGTATGTGAAGTGGCTGGGAATCAATGAAAAATCATGGATTGATAAGAACAGCCTTTTGCTGCAGGCGTAAACAGTTGCACTAACGACGGCGTCGGCGGCTGCGAGGATGCTACTTTTATTATCTTAAGATTTTAATTGCAACTTCTTTAAGTAATTTTTATGTTTTAGGTGCATGTTTAAGAGTTAAATATTGATATGTTTATTTTCAGTTTTGCGATGTGAAATAATTATGTATTAGTTCTTCATTATTTAAGTTTATTAAATGCTGTTGTATTGACAATTTTAAGGTGTTGTGTAATATACTTTTATATTAAAATGTACTCAGTTGATGTTTAGTAAAAATAAATGTTGTTTAACCGAACTTCTTGTTTTATTTATAAAAAGGGCTACAGCTTGTAGTGAGAATGCTACTTAAATTTATGACACAAAAAGAAGAAAATACGCTCAATATAATCTTTTTTATTAGACGACCAATTGTATACACAAGTACATAGGATGTTAGTAGTGCTGACACCATTAAACTAGAATATTACCTAAATTTATATTAGTCAAATAACGATATTTCTTAAATATATACACTTAAAATACTAAACTAAACTAGTCTCACACTCCTTGTCCTCACTCAAATTAGCTTGCTTTGTTATTATTTCACATATTTTATAATGACCCCATGGCAATGTCGATACGCCGTCGGGCATAATAAATCTCTTATCGTCCTTGTTACTAAGAGCAATTTTGTTTTGATGTGTAGTATAAACTTTGTGCTTGAAGGATCTAATTCTATTTTGATTGCAAGAAACTGCTATTCCATCTCTAAGCACAGAATAGTAATTTTCAAAGGTTAATTTTTCTCGCACGACATGTTTTACAATCCCCTTCACCTTTTTAATTTTACACTTGTTATTAACTTTTAAACTGTACATTTTAGACTTTAATCCAACAAAATGTGTTATTATTTCACCTTTTAGTTCGTCTTTCATTAGGCCAATTTTCTTTTTATTGACTAAGGGAACGCCGTAAATATTGTGAGGGTGGTAGTCACTCGTATCGTATCGATGAATATCGTCTATCATAGTTTTGTAAAAATCGTCAGTATGTATTTCGTACAAAAATGAATCAGTGTCGGTGTAAAGCATATTATTATTAACAAATTTTTGCATTATATAGTTATAGTGAAAGTCATACATATATGTTTTGGATATGTCCAGTATTGACATTCCGACATAGACTGGTTTATTCATTAAAATTTCTGTTTTGTTCAACTCAATTGCAACTAATTTTTTGCTAATTATTGTCCGATTGTGAAAATTTGGCTTCGAAATATAATATTCAGCCCCGAAACGACCTTTCCACTTGCACACTAATTTTATGTCCCTCCTACGACGAACATTCTCCATCGTTTTACCGAAACATGCGTTATTTGCTTGTTTGTGGAAATACTTTTTGAATTCATTGTCTGCTAATCCTCTTAAACGAGTATTTAGATCGATATAGTCCCTCATCCAAGCTTTCTGACGAAAACTTAATATTCTATAAATTTTTTTAATTGATAAGCCGAAAGAAATACCTTGCTTAAGGCTCCTGTAGTGAATTACATATTTTTCTTTATCGTATAGGGTTGTAACTAATTTCGAAAATTTTGAGCCTTGCGGCACTCTATTCTCCGAAAAGAAAGGAAAGTCTTTGTGATGGTCGTGCAAGTGTTGTGAATAAGCAATATCCACTTCTAAAATGTATCCCGTTTCACTATCATCAGCTATAGTGCAAACATCAAAATTTTGAATGTCGTCGGAGGAGAGCCATTCAAAGTTTCCAAAGGGTAGTGCCTCCCTCATTGCGAGTCCATACATGTTATTAATATCCAGATAAACGAGGTATTTAGAGGGTAATTGATTGTCATAATCAGCCATGTATTTATTATTAGCTTCGCTGTAGCGTTTAATAACTTGGCTAATTCCTCCACGTATGCCGCGCTCCACAAAGAGAAGCATATCAATATCGGTGAGGAGTTCTAGTTGAATTCCAGTTATTTTTAAAGCTGCGTCCCATGCAAAGCCGGGAATTGTATAATAATGCAAAACATCTAAGTCGAAAATATCTTTGCACATTTTTCGAAAATTTTGAAACACGTCGGCTAAAAGTAAGATATCGGTTTTCAAATATAAATCGCTGTACTCGCCTAAATCTTTTATATTAAATTCCGTCCAAACTTTGCTAGCGTGTGCATAATCTTCGGAAGAAACATTTTTCAAAGTAAGTGAACTATAAAATTTAGTCATATCCGGTAGCGATGTTTCGCTTAATTTTTGAAAAGAATCTACATACTCATAAGGAAATACACCTTTCCGCATTAGCAACTGTAATTGATTCAAACTTAAATTTGCATTATTCTTTTTAAGAATTTTGAAGTCGTCTTCCTTGAGATACGACGCTAACTGGTCTAACGATGAATCCATAAACCTGAATGAATCAATAAATCTAAATTTTATCTGAGAATTTCCCCAAGTTTTCGTCACCGATATATACTTCTCGTTGTTTATTGGAATTAGCTCAATTCTACCGTCTACAGCTGTAGCAACTTTTTTAATTATGAAGTGACAATCATAATTACTAAAATTATGGAATACCACAGGAATCACCGGAAAAATGCGATAGTTTAAATTGCAGCTTTGGTGGCTAAAACCCCTGAAGCGACCGCTGATATGACAGTGATCCCTGCAAACTTGTTCGTTTAATTGGAAGGACTTATCGCAAATATGACAATTCATGTTTGGACTCATTGCTGTAACAGTGGTAAGATCCATGGGAACTTCTTTAAAAAAGAAGTCTCCATAATTATCTACAACCGATGTTAGCTCATTAACAAACCATCCAGCACAATCTTTACCCCTGTACTGCTTAAAATATGATAAATTATCATCATAGGTGCTGTGAAAGTAGTACCCCATACTAAACGCCTTATGCTTTTGATATTTTACTGTTTTGCAAGCATTTGGCTGCAATTTCGATGGTAGATCGTTGTCGCCAATTACTTTTAAAAGACATTCAATATCTGCGAATATGGAAAAAGGTAAATCAATACGGTTTCTAACGTTTTTAAACGAAAGCCATTTATTCTTTTCTGACGGCAATATGATTTTACACTCATTCAATTGATTACAATCCTGAATGTGCGCTGATAATTTAGCCTCTTTATAAAAATATTGTAAGCATCGATCGCAAATGTACAATCGAGCCTTATGTTTATTAATCTGCGAAACTGCTAAACGAGAAAGACTCTTGATCCAACAAAAATGCCTTCGCTTTGCCTCAACTAATCTTTCTGAAAAATTTAGATCGTCGCAGCCATCATCATCATCATCATCATCATGAAAATTAAAATCGACATTAGTAAAAGCATTTTCTAATTTTTCATCATCTTCTTCCGCATCATAGTTTTCCTCTAACATTAGTAAGTTAACGTGACTATCTAATTTATTTTTGGTTAAATACGTCGGTAGCGTGATAAATTTACCTTTTTTCAATTTCAGAATGTAAACGTTAATTGATATTTTGTTTATTTGCTCAAATTTCGGAATTTGATTCAGCGACATTGGTAATTTAAAACCATTTGTAGTCAAAACTGTACTATAGTGGGGGTAGGCACTTAAGCGGGATGGATTGCCTTTAGGCTTACAGATAGCACTAGCTACAGCAATGAAAAAACAATCTAGATTATTGCTCGGCAAATTTAGAACAGCTTTCTTATATTTGATTTGCTCCGGTAAATCAATATGAGGAGCTGCTGCTGCATTAAACAGTCGTTCACATGAGTTTATGTTTACATATAAGGACACTATTTGAGTCAGACGCCACCCAGAACCTGTAGTTACAAACTCACTAATTTGATTTAGAATTGTGTCTACAATATTTTCCTGAAACCATTGTTCCACTACCGTAAAAGCATTTTCGATTATAAAATTTCTTGTATTGAAATATTTATAGTCAGTAATGGGTTCTTCGGCGCCTTCAAACGTTTTACTAAATTCGCCACAAAAACTAAAATTAATTTTAAAATTGCGTACCGTATTTTGTCTGCTGAACAAATTGGTTATGCGAATTTTCAATAATTTGTAACAATCTTCAAGAAATGCAACCATTTTGGTATGCTTTAGATTGACAATAATAGCACTTTGAATTCTTTTATGAAACGCAGATTTGTAATTCTCCCAAACAACTCGCGATCCAATGGTATTTCTGTGTCGAATATTGCGCGAAAGAAGTCTATTGAAACAAATTTTAAATTTTTTTATGAGGCATAATTCATTCTCAATTTTCCTCTTAGACCCCACTGTATCACAATTTTGCAAACCTCGTCGAAGTAATGTCGCAGTTGTTTTACAATAATTGATCCACATTTTAATATTAGCATCGCCAGAGTTGTCACCACCACCGCCGTATGTTGATTGTAAAGCCAAATATGTCCTTTTCAAAATTTTAACTACGTTTTTGTTCAATTCTCCGAGAGAATCTGCGGTTTCCATTCTATTTGAGTTTAAAATTTTAGTGTATCAAATGCACGTTTCGAAACTTGACTAAATATTTATTGACATAAATTTTTTTATTGATTCACATTATACTTCAAATGAGCACGTTTGAACTCTCAGCAATTTTAATGATTCAAATGAGCGTTCGAGTTCTTTCCTTATGTTTTTGTTAACTTTCGCGTATAACTTTTTAATAGATTTTAGGTAGTTATATATTATCAAATTTACTTGCTCCTTCGACAAACTAGACTGATTTTTTACAAATTGATCGACAGACTTAACTAGCGCATCTGATAGAAAAACGCTACACTCTGAGTGACAATATTCTAGTCTTTGTGTACGCTCATACATGGCCGGATATCCGCATAAATACCAATGCTCACATCCATCACATATTTCTTCATATTTAGTATGGTCAAGACGATATCCGTGTTCGGATATGTACATTTCGTAATTATTAAAAACCAAAGCAAGCTACTAACGAGGACAAAAAAAAGTGAGACTTACAGCAAGTTGTAATGGTTCCTGATGTTGTAGGATGACTCGTCAGAGTATGAGGAGAATTCTGCGAAAGATTATACAATCCAGATTAGCATTTCAAGTATTAATTTAAAAATCAAACTTACCTAATTTTATTCTTGCTCCTCAAAGGAATATGATGGTGTATTATGCTGCTTGCCGACGTTTTCCATACCCAAGTAAATCAGCATAATGTTCTTCGTGTTCATTAATTCTATATCGTCCGCTGTTAGGGCATCACAGAGACGTTTAGGTAAAAATACTATCCCATCCTCTAACTCGCAAATGATGTACTTGTAACTGGCTTTCGGGGCAACTCCCGATCTTAAAGAAATTATTCGGTATTTTTGTCCGATTGTGAGATCTTCTTCTGGATTTAGTTTCGGCTTCTTGACAATCGTACCAAGTTTATTTAGTTGCGAAATAAATGAAGCCATTTTACTCACTCAAAAATAACTGCGCCAACTTGTCGTAATGCGTTTAAAATTGTGGGATTCTCAGCACGATCACTTTAAATTTATCTGAATTTCTATACCTATTTATATACTAATAGAAACACTCCCCGCTTCCATCACCAGTATCTAGTGGAAATATCCAGCTCATTTCTACCGGTTTTGCTAAAGTTTAACGACAGCTGAAAGCTGTTATGTAAAACATTTTTATAATTAACTACTTAAAATTCCACTATTCGAACGACAGAATCCCATTTGCATATAATTATGTTAATTTTACGCACATCGCGCAAAACAGTTTTTTATAGTAAAATTCCTGAGCGTCGGCCGGGAAATATTTGAAGCTATTCAGGTACGATTTAACTACTTAAAAATTCCACTATTAGATCGGCAGAAAGTAAAATCCCTGAATCTCTATCTTTCACTTTGTTTGCGTCGACTGGGAAATATTTGAATATATGTAAAACACATCGCTAAAAATACATTCATCTTTGAGGTCTTGTCCTACCCGTCCGCATAGACAACACTAGTGTGAGCGAAGAACCATTAATAATGCCAAGGTCGCGCAGCATCATGCAATTATCCAACTCCTCTAGTCGAAATAACAAATTCTGATCACGTACAGGAATACCTGCGGCTCGCTCAATCAACAATTTAACATACATGATAGTATGCGTGGAGTGAACTCCCATCTCAAATATGCCGTCGGTTAGCGTATCGATAAAGATGCACATGTCGGCCATCACATTTCTATCAATATATATTAACTCTTCCATTACTCGAACCTTCTATTACCACAACACGTACAACCAATTTCTTAGTAAAACAATTCAATTAAAGACCCCCCATTTAAGCGCTTAGAATAATCAATTAAGAAGGGCCGGGCAACTTTTACAACCCACCATCTAAACAGGTCCAATAAATATTTAGCAAGCAAAATAACATCTTACAAGCGCCGAGCAAAAATATAATTGCCCCCAGGGCAGGGCAAGGACAACAAACTCCAATGAACCCGACTAATCTTACACCCGAACTGGGGCCCCAACCAGTTTCGACTAATCATTATTCGCACAATGGCCCACATTACATCTACCTCGCCAGCGCAAGGACAACGAACTCCAATGAACCCGACTAATCTTACACCCGAACTGGGGCCCCACTAAACATACCAGTTTCGACTAATCATTCTCCGCACAATGACCCACATTCCAGCTAACACGCGCGCCCGACAAAGGTCAACACACTCACAGCTACATGTCGAGACAGGATTTTTTTTACGCTCTTTGCAGACCGGATAATACGACCGCCCAAGGCGCGACACCTACAAAATGGCCGACACAACACATTACCTAATACACGACGCTTATTGGATGAACATCACTACACAGACACGCCCATCGACGCCATTCACATTATACACAACCAATCACAGCACAGATACACACAACACGCCATCTTTATTTATGCTAATCACACCCACCACAACCAATCACAGCTCACCACAGGACACGCCCACAATTTTTAAGGCAGGGGGCGGGGCCTATTATGCAAAGTGTATTAGAACCCGCACACCTTAACTACTAACTCTAATGGGAGTATTTTATATTAAAGCTATTTAGTATTGATAAAATTATTCTACTTTGAATTTTAAATTGTCTTCTTATGGGTGATAATTGCAAATTGTAATTATAATATTATCTTTAAATGCCAGAAACTTATTATTTTGAACAAATTCAGCATGTTGGGGAATTCATACACAAGAAGCAAAATAAAATTTACTCTTAACAAAAGCTAATTAGAGTTTTAGGAGTTTGACAGTATTTAGAGTTTCTTTTTATAAAGCCGCCCATTCTGTTAGAATCATTTATTAATTTTTCAATATGGGTCGAGAAAGTCCATTTTGAATGTAGAGTTGCCCTTAAATCTCTAACGTCAGCTAAAACGGAGTTATTTATCATGTAACATTTATGAAAAATATTTCTGTTTTTGTAAAAGTTATAAACTGACAGACGAATTTAAAACTAATCTGTTTAAGTTACCTTGTAGTTTTATGTAATCAACTGGGTCCTCAATGTTACGAAAAAAATAGTCAGCATAAAGTAATATTTGAGAATGTTTGACACGAGATGTTATAAAGTTAACATACCTTTTACGATTAAGAATAGAATTTAGAATTAAGACTCTTAAGGTGTTTGTAATTTTGTCAAAATGAATACAACTGAAAAAAGAGCTGTGATAAAATACCTCTGTAAAAAAGGATTATCACCGCAATCAATTTATACAGATATAGCAGAAGTATTGGGTGATTCTGCGCCTTCATATCAGGTGATTAAAAATTGGTCACGAGATTTTAAACTCGGGAGGGAGTCCTGTAAACATGCACCACGTGCAGGACCGCCAAAAACTGCAATTACAAAAGAAAATATTAATTTGGTCCATGATATGGTACTGAATGACAGAAACGTTACAGTCAAATTTATAGAGGAGACATGTGGCATTTCCGTTGGGAGCGTTGAGAAAATTTTGCACGTTGAATTGGGTCTCAAAAAAGTCTCAGCCCGTTGGGTACCAAAGATGTTAACGGCAGATCAAAAGTGCATCCGCTTTTTAGAAAAATTCATTACAGTGGAGTAGCGGCATAAGGGTTCCATTTCGTCAGCATGCAAAATCATGACAGCCATATTTGGGATTTTGAAGGAGTTATTTTCGTAGATTATTTAACACGTGGGCACACAATAACAGGTGATAATTCCGCAAATTTAATGCCAAAAGTTTGTGAGGCAATTAAGGAAAAGAGAAGAGGAAAATTGAGACGAGGTGTGCTCTTTCATCAAGACAAAGCCCACAAAAACTATGTCTCAATGGCTGTCATTGACAATGCCGGCTTTAAAATGTTTGAACAACCCCCTTATTCTCCAGATCTGGCCTCCAGTGCCTACACCTATTCCCAAAATATATCTTCGGGGAACCCATTTTTCAGATGACGAAGAAGTAATTACAGCGGTAAATGAGTGATTGGCGGAACAAAACACAGGATTTTTTCCAAAGGGATTCATGCACTCCAACACCGTTATACAGGCGACTATGTTGAAAAATAAAATTATTTCATTCTTCTTAGGTATTTGCTTGTATGTTAGGGACAATGAACCGCCCGCCCGCGTATAGCTGATTTAAATCCATTTATTTTGACAAACATCTCCCTTTTAGTTAAGTAAGACCAAATGCATTTTAGAAGTAAATTTTCCACTGCAATCTCAGAAAGTCTCTCTAAAAGGACGATATGGTCGACCTTATCAAGAGCCTTACTGTGATTAGTGTAAATAGCATCGACTTGGTGCTGATTACCAGTACTTCAGTTATTACTTTTACTGCTGGCAACATTTACTCTATATTGTGTGTATACTAATTGCGTTAACCCATATAAAAGCTAAGTAACCTTTTCAACAACAATTTATCGCATTATAATTTATGCAATCTACTTTTGTGATCTACCATGTCGCATGCTCTTAAGAAATCTGTGTTTTCACAGGAGTAATTTATGACGACTGATATTTTTCCTTACCTCGGGTTGCTTTGCAAAGTAATGGTCTTTGTTCATAACATTAGTACGAAACGTAGAAGAATTAATTTAGCCCTATCTCCCAGATTATTTTCAAAAATTACCAGCTTAATTCCTTTTTCTAAATCTTAGAAATGGTTTTCGTTTTTATTCAAGGGAAATACATCTAATAAGATGAAAATATTAGCCGGAAATAGAAAAGAAATAAAAAATGGGTTGAAGAAGACATATAATCCTAAATCCTACGCCGAAAGGCAAAATAATATAGAGAAGAAGAAGAAGATACTGTGTTTTTCCAACAAGTGGTTAGAGATTGTTAAGGTGGTCGGAAAGTCACATTTTTAAACATTTTCAATTACTTTTGTTACTTATACTTTTTTATTAATCGGTTCCTGGGTTCGGGCACTGTCATTTTAATCCACCATTTAAATGTTGCCTCCTTTATTCTTTCAGCATTGTTCTACAGTTTCTCTTAATATCTTTAACATATTGTCTGTGCTTTAAATTAGATCGTTTTCCTTGGTTTCTTAAACCTCCATACTTCCCATGGTAAGTGTTTGCAGTAAGAGTTTAATAATATTGTGTCCTACAGCCTCGCTTTTTAATTATCAGCTTGACTCTGTCCCTCTGTCCAGGGTTTGAACCAGTCGTAGGGCTGTATTTTATCACTCTTAAGTAGCCTTCTTTCTTGCGTTTTTATTTAATTTCTGGACTAACATGTTGCTGGTTTGCTTCTTAGAGTAAGTACGTGTAATATATTTCTCGAATTTGGTCTCATGTCTTGGGCGTTGTCACTTTGCGTTTTCAAATGATCTAGTAGCTCTAACCATCCGGCGATGACTTGCTTTTGAGAGTCTATTTACTAGTACTGTAACCTACTTGAGGAATATGTTTTATCTATTATAAAATAGTTTAGTTTATTTGATATTTGCCATCTGGACTTTTTCACGTCAATCTTCTGTGGGCTTTCTTGTAAAAGAAGCTGCTGATTTTTTTATTATTATTATTATTTATAAAAAGGAAGACGGCATAACGACGATTGGATCTTTCTAAAAATACAATCAGTATAATATGCATAGTACAGAGAATTAATATATAGAAGTATACATAATTCATGATAGATATAAATGTCTGTCAAGTCTATTTTTAAAATTATTTAATGATGTAGCACTCACAACATCACTAGGTAAAATGTTCCAGTCGCTCACAACTCGGTTTGCAAGAAAGAATTTTCGACGGTGTTTGTGGAACCTCTGGGAAGTAAGTTTCAAGTGGTGAGCCCTCAGATCTAGGTTTGGACTCATGGAAAAATTTAACGCTTGCACTGTATAGCACTTTTTTAAAATTTTAAATGTTTCTATGAGGTCTCCACGTGTTCTTCTTTCCTTCAGTGTTGGTAGGTAAAGTCTTCGTAATCGATTGGGATAACTAAGATGGCGTAGGGTAGGTGATAGGTTAGTGAATTTCCTTTGAATTTTCTCCAGGAGATCAATGTTCTTAACAAAATATGGCGACCAGACTGGCGCTGCATACTCCAATATAGGTCTTACGTAAGATTTGTAAACGGTCAAACGAAGCTTGGGGCTGGGGTTCTTAAAAACGCATTTTATTAAGTATATAATGGAGTTAGCTTTCTTCGCTACTTTGCTTACCTATATGGTGTTCCCAATTTAGATATGATCTAATTACAAGGTCCTCCTGGAAGCTCACTGTTTCCAGCAATACATTGTTTAAGGGGTATTGTTTACGGGGATTGTTATGGCCTATATGGAGAACTTTACATTTGGAAGCGTTGAGAGTAAGCAGCCAAGTGTTACACCAATTCTGAATTTTTTCGAGATCTTGTTGCAGCGTTTCGTAGTGAGTTATAAGATTGTTGAATATTTTTGTGTCATCAGCAAAAGACGAGATACTCGATAAGATTCCATGAGGTAAGTCAGATATGTAAGCAACAAACAGTACAGGGCCGAGTATTGAGCCTTGGGGAACACCGCTATGAACAGGAAATACATCAGAAAGGTTTCCGTCAATTCTAACTCTGAAAGATCTATTTTTTAGGAAGTTTTCTATCCATGTAAGTAGATTTTCTCTGACACCTATATGTTTGAGTTTGTACAGCAGTCTATTTATCGGGACTCGATCGAAGGCTTTTTCAAAATCTAGGTATATTACGTCGGTCGGTTGTCAATTGTCCATTGCTGTAGTCCACTGATCGAGATTAATAAGAAGATTTCTTCTCGTAGATCTGTTTGATAAAAAGCCATATTGTGATTTAGTATTATGTTTCTAAGAAGAAAGAATTTGGTTAATTTATTGGCTACGACCTTTTCCATGCTTTTGCATAGGATTGAAGTTAAGCTGATTGGTCTGTAGTTCCTGGTATCGAGTTTACTATCCTTTTTGTAGATTGGTATTACAGTTGCTGTCTTCCAGTCCTCGGGTAATTCGCCAGTTCGCAGTCTGGGTAGTTTATGAGCACAGTTTTTTTTATTAAGATATGGTTTATATGGATTTGGTGTAGGTAATTTTATAGAAGGAAAGCTGACAGCGTGTTTCTTTTCTCGTTTTTGCATGGGCTACCATTGTATTCAAGTGCTATTTCTGATAAATCGCCTTTTAGTCGAATCTTTAAATTAAAATTTATAGATATTCAAAAATTCAAAAGATGGTAAAGTGCGAAAAGCTGCAAGTTGATGTACTAGTTAATACGCATTAAAGAAGAGTTTTATGGCACCATATACAAAAACTAAATTGCTATAGAAGGTGCAAAATATAGGATAAGAGAATATTCCAGACATTTCAAAAGAACAAAGTTATCGCGCTCTCAAGAAGAGAAAGAATCGTAAGGCGACCTTCCCACTCAGTTTTCCTTCTGCCCAAGCGCACGTTTTCCGTACTTAACGTATTGTTACGTTTTAGAGTTCGGGCTATTTAAAAATTATACGACGCTTCTTGTATTAAACATTTATTTACAACGAGTAATTATTATTATTTACAAACACACGAATTACTTATAAACTACAGGCACTATTTCTAACAACGATACACTAATTAATAATTATTTATATACGGCTTAACAGTAATTGTTTATATGCTTATACACTCTTATTTACACTGGATTAAACATCAATTATTTATGTGGCTAATTTATACGCGTCTATTTATGTAGCAGCTTGCGCCTTTCGAGCTGAATGAGAACTGATTTCTTATTTTCGCCGCGCGTATTTATATATCGAGTAATTTCCTTCGAGATCAATCTAGACTTCGCTCGACCTTTCTGGGAACCGCATGATGCATCCATCGCAGCTGGCTCCAAGGGCGCTGACGTCACGCGTCCACCTGGGGTCCAAGGTTGCTTCTCGAGTATTGGGAAGCGGCGTTTCTCGAACAATTGGGCCGAGTCATATGTCCGGGGCAACGGCCCGGCTGTGGCTCGTTACAGTATGTTATAAAATTAAGGGTTTACTTTACACTTACCCGCACAATTACTCTTGAAGCATATTTCAACAGCGAAGTTGTCCTTCGAAATGATGAAGCGGCAGAACCTTCCGCTGCTTCCCCATAAAAAGTTTTTACAATACTTGTCCTATTCCTCCAGCATGTATTACCACTACTCCACCTTCTGTTTTAATGGTGCTATGGTTAGAGATGAAACTATCTGTGGATTGTTTTGAAACACATCTTCCTTTTTATTTCTATACCCAGGTTGCTTTGTCTATTGACATACTTCATTATGATATTTAGTTTAGACATAAATTAAAACGTCCTTATTGCTTTTTCTTATTGACCTCGTTGCCATTATTTTTCTTTGTATTTATTTACCCGTTGTATCTTCGCCCAGAAGGCATTTTGTTCACTCTTATGAATTTGCTATAGTATGTGTTATTTTTGGATTTTGGCTATACAATCTAATACATCTTGGATATTATTGTCAATGGGATGAAGAAAATAAAAACTTTTAAGAAAATATTTAGGATGATTGACTACTTATGCGCGTTGATGTTGGCAGCTTGACGTGTTGCAGTCTTGAGCAATATATATTTAATCTTTCCCGTTGCTGCTTTCCGTTTTCACTCATTCCACTTCCATCATCTTAATTGTCTTAATTCTTTTATATTTGATGTCAGTGTTAATAATTAAAAACTTTAAGATCATCTAATAGCATTTTTGACGTGAATTTCATGCGAGGCCTGTTTAACAAAAATCCATCCTTGATCAAATTAACGTTGGAAACAACTGCAAAAATTATTCTTAACAAACCGATAAGTTGTAGACGCTTAGATGGCACTTGGTGTTTAAAATTTCTGAAATCAAGATGTAGTTTGTAGTCGAAAACCTGTCTGAGGAAGATCAACGTTATTAATTTTTTGTTGTACTGAAGATGTTTAGCCATCGTAGATTTGTACGACAAATGGTATAGACCAGGTATGGCCAACGTTTGCTTAGTTGAAGGCATAATTTCGGGACTTAATCAGATCACGGGCCGTAGGTAAGAAATAAGTAGGTAGTAGTGAATAGAAAAGCGATAAAAGTTCACACATTTATTTTATTAATTATAATAGCATAATCAAACATATAAAAAGCAAATTAACAAAAAAAGATAGAAAAATCAAATGAAAATTAATGAGAAACTTGAATTTGAAGCTGAGAAACAAGATGATCAATATTGGGGTCAATATCACTAGTACACAGGCGCGAAGTGTTTTCTAAATTAACATCTGTAAGCCGAGTACGATGCTTATTTTTATTAATGTTCATGATTGAAAAAAGCTGCTCACATTTATACGTGCTTCCGAATGTGCAAATTATTTTTCGTGCAAAAACTCTCAGCTGTGGATAGATACTTTTCATCGGAAAGGTATGTTCTGTAAAGTTCGCTTAGTTTCACATCATCAAATTTAGACTTCAAATATGAGTCTTCTTGAAGCTCGATCAACTCCATTTGTAGGTGAAGCGGAGCATCTTCCACAACACTTACATGGATTTTCAAAAATATTGAAAGTGCTATCCATATTCTTAAAATCGGTAAACCGATCAGTGAATTGCTGTGACAGTAGTTTCAGTTCTTCAGCATAGCGACCGTATTCAATGTTTTCGTGACTGGTTAAAGTTAAAAAATGAAAACAGTTTTTACTTCTCATTTGTGTTTCCCACATAGCCCAGACATATTAGGGTTTGACCTTGAAAAAAATAATGTAAATCTGAAAATTGGTAGAAATATTCTATTTAGTGCACTGAACAACATACCAAAAGTCCTAAGCGGTCCTATGTCGGCTTCATGATGAAAAAAGGCATAGGCGGGTATTTCGGGTTTATACAGGATATTATTATACATATCGTGTTTTGCCATCAATATATAACTTAATAGGTATATATATCTCACTATTCATGTATTTTATATCATACATGTATACAATAATAATAATAACTAGCAACCAGTGAGACAAATGTCTCATTTAATAAAACAAAAAAGACCGTTTTTCAAATAGAACGCGTTTTCGAGAAATCACGTGATTTCTCGAAAACCGGAATTGTCACGTGATTGAAATTCGGTTTCTGACCTGACATAACCATTCCAAACAAATAACTTTAATAACTTTTTTCTCTATCTCTTACGGTTTGGCTGCTGAAACAGCGTTCCGGACGGACCAGCGTCCCGGACGGACGGAAATCACGTGATTTCTCGAAAACCGGAAGTGTCACGTGACTGAAATTCGGTTTCTGACCTGACATGACCATTCCAAACATATAACTTTCATAACTTTTTTCTCTATCTCTTACGGTTTGGCTGCTGAAACAGCGTCCCGGACACACAAAACAGCGTCCCAGACAAGCCTATTATATATATGGATCTTTGTTCCACCAGAAGCTTATTTAGTGTTTGGAAAAAGGTCAAAAAAGGTAAAAGCAAAATTTAAAAAAATGTTACATACAATATATTTTTATTTTAGAATAAAACTCGAAAACTCAGTGTCGACAAAATGAGTAGAACCGGAACCTAGAACAAATTAAATCTTGTTTTCCTTTCTTTCGTTTTAAGTATAATATGGTTGCTTACTTATATTTCGTCTTGATCATCGTCGACTTCAACTTCATTTACTGGAGTATCGTAACTGCAGCTTCGACCCCTGCAATTTATGCACATTATTGAGCAAGCAAGGCCTGCAGTTCTACAGGAACACCTAGCCCCGCATTCAGATTTACACCCACAGGATACCATCTGCAACAGTTCATTTTTTTCTTGATAGCTTCATGTCGGAGAACTGCAACCGAGGACTGCCTTCATCGCATGGTTGCCTAATTCCATTGCATTATGACAATTAATAGTTTGATCTCCAACAAACCCAGATGATAAAGACTGTAAGGAACTACATTCCTGCCTAGGAGAGCGGGTCGACAGCCAATTTATAAAAAGGTTCAAATATTTTGCATCCACTGATCTTGAATCTCTAAGTTCAACGTGTTGTTTTGTTGAAGTTCTAGTAATACCAGTCAGTTCAACGGAACTACAAACTTTAAGACATCCACAAAAAGAGAGCACGAAATGTGCTAGCTGACTATCAGATATACCACGGCCATGAGTGAGACCTCCCTGAACTTTTCAAAGGCGCATCAAAGACTGTTCGGTCGCCATATCTGTTGAAAGTTTAGGTGCAGACAATGACACATCTGAATCATAAAGCTGATTTTGTTTATAATCTTTTAGATAAATATTTGCCTACCACCACATACTTTCCTTCACTAAGTAGTTTATTACAGTAAAAACAAACGTTTTCCATTATTATCACCAATTTATATCAATAACATCACAAAAAATTACGCGCGTATAAGTTACACAGTAATGCAAGTGCAGTCTGCTGTAGACACGCACTGATTTATAGTTTAGCCACGTTGTTACGCCCTTTGATCTTTCTGCGGTAAGCAGAATTTGTCAAAGAGCATAATATATTTCAATTAAAAAAATATGAACTCAGTTGGTAATTACCATTACATTCATAGAGGTCAATGGCAAATTATATGCGTTATTATTAAGGAAAAAACTTTTTTTAATTTCTTTTGTCAAAAATTACGTGAAGCCGGCATATTTCGCTTTAGGACTTTTGGTATGTTGTTCAGCACAACAAATTTAATATTCCTACCGATTTTTAGATTTACATTATTTATTTCTATGTTTTGGTAAAATTTAATCTAATATGTCTGGGCTAACAAGCAAATTTTATTTTGAAAAGCTTTAAGATGACTGTACAGCTGATTTACCGATTGCTCTTGTTTTTGAGGCTTCAAGTTCAGGACGTTTAAGTATCCTGTGATGTCTACCAGGAATTCCAAGTCACAAAGCCATGTTGGATCACAAATTTGCCATAAAATCTTTTTACCATTTTACCTTTGCTTAGCCACCTTACTTCGAAATAGTAGGTCACATCATCGTGTTCTGAAGAAAGTTCATCCAAAAATGATTTAACTGGCGATGGTTAAAACCGCGGGATCTAATGAAATTGATGGTATTTACTACCACATCCATAACGTTCTTCAATCGAATGGATTTAGAGCACAAGTTTTGTTGGTGAATAATGCAATGCAGAATTATTAAATCACATTCTTGCACATTCATAGCCGTTGCTCTTTCCTTCAGAATTCCGATAAAACCTTTTCGTGAACCGATCATTGAGGGTACATCATCTGTGCACACTCCAATTAATTTACACCACTGCAAACCATATTGCTCAAAAGTACTATACACCTCGGAAAAAATATCTTTTCCAGTAGTGGTCCCTTGTAGCGGCCGTAAAGCAAGTAATTCCTCTGTCATTACCAATTCTTCATCAACACCTCGTATAAAAATAACTAACTGGGCTGTGTCGGATAAATCTGTACTCTCATCCAAAGCAATCGAAAATGCTTGAAAATCAGCCAATCTCTCAGTCAATGTTTTTTTGATATCACTAGCCATCATATCTATACGTCGAACAACAGTACGTCGCGATAAGCTCACTTTTTCAAACTCTTTCTTCTTTTCTGGGCACAAAAGTTCTGCACATCTACTAGACACTCTTTAACAAACTGTCCCTCAGAAAATGACTTCCATGTTTTCGCTAGTTTGGAACTAACTATAAAACTAGCTTTAACAACACTGTTTAGATTTGATCTTTGTGGATGGAACATTTGTTGCTGTTTCCCTAAATCGGTAATAAGTTTTTTAATTTTATCTTAACTGGCCCGTAAGTAAATTATATTGAGCGCAATGCTTGCTGGAGTAATGCCGCTTCATATTGTATTATTTTAAAACAGAAATTGTTTCATGGCATAACAAAAGCGTAGGTTTACCACTTTGCATGATAAAAAAGTGTTCATCAGTCCATTTGTTTTGGAATTGACGACATTCTGTGCCCACTTTCCGCTTTTTTAAACCAGACATCTTGATAGATTTTTTTCTTATGAGCTGAATTTGTTTGAATATTTCCCACGTATTTTCTTATCAGTTGTTAAGAAGTCATGAGGACACGCGCACTGAGCGGTTTATATATTACCCTTAATAAGCAACTAGAATACTCTCGATCTTACGTGCATATTCGATGCGAGCAGTCAGGCCGACTGTTATGAATAACGCTTCAAGGTCATCGAACGGCTTCCCGAATATTTATCTTTATCCGTTTGTCTCCTCTAACGACTATTTCTGACTCGATTTGTGGCGCTCCATTGCGTACGCTTAATACTATTTTTTATTTTATTATTACTGTTGTTTGACAGTAATTACAAATAAACTATGTGTGCTAAATTTTTAAATTTTTTGCGAGTTATTTGAAATTACTGAATTTCTCGCGGGCTGGATTGAAGCCGGCGGAGGGCCGGATCCGGCCCGTGGGCCGTAGGTTGCGCATAAAAAATCAAAGACAAGGCACTGGGCATACTGCATCGACTGAGAGCAACATGACAGGAGTGGAAGGTCTGATTATGAAAAATCATGGTGTATCTATTAGAGACATTACAGAAATTGTTGATATACGTACAAGTTTTCTTAGTCTGAGATTTCTATATATTTTTTTACCATTGGAGACGTTACAGAGTCGCTGCTTTCAGTCAGTCGCAGTAGTGCATATAGCTGTGCAAGAATTCTTCAAACAGCAGCCACAAACATTTTCTTAGCAAGGTGTCAATCGCTTGGTGACATAGTGAGATAAGTATCTTGATGCACAGGACGAATATTTGCAACGGTCTTTCTAAATACAATATAAAACAAAATAAAGATGCGTTTCTATTGAACAGCCTCTTAGAATTGACACATAACACTTCTAATCGAGTGGAGAAACATTTAATCTTCTATCTTTATCAGGAGAACTGGATTTCATGCTAGACGTACAAAGAATAGCCATCCATGTTTACCATACAATACTCTCCATAAAACGTCTTGCGTAACTTGAAAATGATTTGATGATGTCAGACTACCCTTAGACGAATTTGATAAAACAAACCAAGTTGTATATTATGAGTGTGTATTGAGGCACCCCAATCAATGATTAATACTCGAGTTGATAGGGTGCAAAGTGTTATCAACACTAATGTTTCTGTTTGAATTCAAGTCAGTTTCGAAGAGCTTTGTTTTTAAACATTCGTTTTCCATTATCAGCAAAGAGATTAATAAAAATTAGTTTATTGCAGTGGAAGTGGCTCGGAGTTAGGAGCCTCTGGTGCTGGACCAGCATATACGGATTCGATTTCCATTTTGCAACGACCACAAACATCGTGTGTCAACTCCATTGTGGTTCCTCAATCCGGCTTTAGGAATTGTGGGGTCTTAATGCCCAACACCTCCCCAAAGAGGAGAATCTGATGCCTTTGCAGTAGGAATGTAACAAGCCGGACGACGAGTTCGTTGCAATCATTAATTGCTAATTTCATGTCTACTCAGAAGAGACTTTTTATTCATTCAAGTGTTAGACAAAATGATTTTCTTCTGTATGTTGACAGCACAATAATTGACGCTAAAATGCATTTTATACTACCAATGATGGTATTGCTGATATCCATTTGAAGTACTCATTAGAAATCATTGCATTGTATTAAGACCTTTTTGCAAAATATATACTTCACCTTGTCCATATCTGTACAGATACTTAAACTAGCCAAAGATCTAGATTCTTTGGCATAAAATCAGTTTAAAAAATCATAATGTTTTAATGTTACGAAATCTGCTTATAAGAGTCAAAAGAATTTATAGTACACAGCGTTGAATGCTTTTCACCTTTATATATTTTATAGACTTCAGACAGAATATGGAGTGTGCCTTACAACTATATAGGGTGTCCGTAAAAAGGAGATCAATCCGTTAACCACATATTCCATGACCTTTATAATGCCATTTTTCATTTTAGATTCGCACGTGCGATGTACAGGGAGTCAAAGTTTGACATTTAAAACTGATTATTTTTTAAAAGTGAAGTATTTAATAAGCTATCAATTTCAAATTTGGTATAGAGCTACAACATGAATAGTCACATCTTTTGAGAAAAAACGAAAACAACCGTCAAATAATCAAAATACGGGGGGTGCAGTCCCCACTGACCTCTCCTGTTTTTTAGTACCTACGCCAGTGACGTCCAAGCTATTTTTTTTTAGATAATCATGCATTTTAGATTATTTTTTTTCTCTTCAAATTTTAATAAAATAATTCGTTTTAGAGAAAACTTGAAAAGTACTGGTTCTTGATGCGCGGCTTACGATAATTTCATAATTTTCTAATACTACTAAAACATTAAGTACAATTTTGCAATAGCTATAACAATACCAAAAAACAAAGGACTAGCCAAAATTTGATAAGAGACAAAAAATAATTCAAAATGCATGATTATCTCAAAAAAGATAGCTTGGAAGTCACTGGCGTAGGTACTGAAAAACAGGGAAGGTCAGTGGGTACTGCACTCCCCGTATTTTTATTATTTGACAGTTGTTTTCGTTTTGCTTTTCTCAAAAGATGTGACTATTTATGTTGAAGCTCTGTACCAAATTTGAAATTGATAGCTTATTAAATACTTCACTTATTAAAAATAATCAGTTTTAAATTTCAAACCTTGACGCCCTGTACATCGCACGTGCGGATCTAAAATAAAAAATGGCACTATAAAAGTCGTAGTATTTTTGCTCAAGAAATATGTTGTTAACGGATTGACCTCCTTTTTACGGACAGCCTGTATATATTCCATTTCATCAAGTCAACGAATATTTTGTTATGTGTACATGATTTCTAACCATTGTAACATCATGTTCAGTTACTTATGTTATTTGTAGTAAAAATATAATTTGAAAGTAAATTATTACTCATAGGTAAAGTATGTTGTGGATTTCCTTTTTTGTAATTTCATTAAGTATCCATATTCGATTATTAATTTATTTGAAACTTTTAAAGATCCTCATAAATACGTGTTTTTGTTTCAAATAACAAATAGTTATTTTCGCAGTACAGAGAACAAGATAATTTTTAATCCACCTTGTAGCTACTACATGGTGAATCAGTTTAGACACTTAAAGTTTATTTTGAAAGAAGTCGAGACTGTTTAGAGGGAGCAATTATATATAATTAAGAATTTAGAAATGAAAAAGAAAACTTAGTAACACATAAAACCAGATTCTGAAAATCTGGGTAGAATACTTCCATCAGACATTAAACTCATCGAGGGAGGAGAGGGTCACCCAAAATTGAAGAAACGCCTCATATACAGATAGAGGAACCTAGTTACGTTGAAATATAGCATTAAAAAGTTATTAGTAATACACCAGGCGAATACCTAACCACGGTTGGATTGATAAAGCATGGAAAGCAAGAATTTTGAACAAAAATATTTCACATGGTAGGAGAAGTATGGGGGGGGGGGATATTTAGTTGGATTGGGATACATCCAACCAATTAAAAAAAAGGCAATAAAACCAAATGTTAAAATTTCATTTGTAAACACCACCATACAGAATATTAATCAAAATTATCAGTAGTAGGTGACTACCAGTGTAGTTTCCGTTGAGGATAATCTAGTACTGACCTAATATTTTCCATAAGATGTATGCTAGAGAAGTGTTATGAGTATAATGTTACTATTCATCATCTATTTCTTAACTTTAAATTGTAGTGTCAATGAGAATACATTAACACATTGGGCTAGCTCGGAATGCCAAAGAAACTGACACGTCTGAAAAAATTACACTGTAACTAGTAGAAGTTCAAAACGAATTTATCGATAATTTAGATCTGATAACAGGTGCTCAAATATTTACAAAGAAATACTGGAGCGACCATATAACGTAACCACAATAGCACGCAATGCTGGAAGGATAATAAAAGAGTTTACGGAGCTAGAAGAAAAGCCCAGAAGAGTAGGTATCGTGACTAATAATGCGAAGACAAGGTAGATATTTAACAAAAGAGATTAACCTGGAAACACAACAGTATTAATTTAATAGTCACTGAATTCAGATATCTTCAATTCAGTATGAATCAGAAAACTGAGAATAGATAAAATATATAACGCTTGGCAGCTGCAAACCTTTGTTACTATCCTTGCAAGATATGCTAAAATTAGTGTCCTGTTGAACTATATTTAAGCAAATACCAAGGAACATACCCACAACATATGAAAAAGTAAATTCCTTCGGAAAATATATGAACCAGCGAAGAAAGCATAAGAATGGATTTTATATTAGTTAATAACAGCTGTCTTTTAGGTATATTCAATATAGTTTAGGAAAATTAGTCAGCTATCGACGTTTCGTTCACTTAGCTGACTTCCTCAGAAATTACACATTATGTTGAAATACAATATACTTATGTAATGTCAATTGAAATTTTTAGATATAAAATGTCAAAAGTCAAAGTTTAGATTTAAAATTTTGACATCTGACATTTTATATCTACAAAATCATTTTAAATATTCTTTTCAACTTATATTGTAAGAATTATTATTAACCTTTGAACATTTTACAACTTTATAATCTAAGAATTTCAATCGACAATACATAAGTCTATTGTATTTCAACACAATGTGTAATTTCTGAGGAAGTCAGCTAAGCTGACGAAACGTCAAGTATATTATATAACCAGATAATTAACTGACTAATTTTTCTAAACTATATTGAATAAGAATGGATAATTCTTAATCAAAAAGAACTGTATGAACTGCAACCTAACCTGAAGTAAATATATCTAGTTTGCGATGGAGTGGGTATATTAAATAATTCCAGAAGACTGCATAACGAAAAATCTCTACAAAGGAAAGCCCTAGGGAAGAAAGGTAACTGGTAGACCTAGGAATAGATACCTGACGTATGTGAAGGAAGATATTAGGTAACTAAGTATAAAAATATGGAGACGAAAAGCAGCAGATAGATCGAAATGGTAAAATATCTTGAACGAGAGGCTCCTCAAAAGCTATAACGCTACGTGACAAAAAGAATTGACCGATATTGATTACTTTTATTGTCACGAAATTTTCTTCAGGATACAAAATATTTTCTGCGCAGGATATAATTTAGGCAGAATGATGTCTCTTCTCATTTTAGCATCGTAAGGCGATTGAATATAGTCTGGAAGATCGAAGCAGGCCTGTTAGCTGCCTCCACGCTTGCCCGATTTAAACCCTTTGGACCACTTATTGTATTGAGAAGTACAGCAATTGGTGTACTATGTATTCAGATAAAACATAGAAGTTGTAGAACATTGTTGATTCTTGCGTATCAATGCAAAATTTGTAGAGAATTCTCCAACGAGTGAGTAAATGGAGAACTTCTTGAAACATTACTATATAGTAACAGTTATGGGGTATTACAATCCTCTCGTTAAGAAATTATGGAAAGTTTCCTATTTGATCACAATATACACAACAAAAATATAAATTTATGAAAACGACGCGATCACATGTCTACAAACGCTTTTCTTATTCTTTGAAGCAGAAGAATAGGCTGTAAAGTTTAATAAATCCCTTTGGAAACACATTGAAGATATATATGAAAATAGTTTTGAAATGTTTGAAAAATGATTCAAAGCCAGAAGAAAGACGTAAATGAATATGTTCAACAATTAACAACCATTCTTCCTTGTAACACAAGGAAGATTGGAGAAAATATTTTAAATTGCTAAATTTTGAGAATACACCACAAACTAACGACATAAGTCACTATTACCTCCAAAAAAAATAAAACACGCTACTGTTGAATTAAAAAAAACCAGAAAAAGCGCTGACCCAGACACCATACACAACGAGGTGCTTAGATCGTAGTACCAGATTATATACAATTGCGATCGTCCAAAGGTGCATCAGAAGAATGTGTGGATCTATCGCCGAATTCTGAAAATACCTTGGATGGCAAACATAAGCAACGACGAAGTCTTACGCAGACTAAACAAGAATCGAGAACTTCTTAATATAATAAAAATCCGAAAAAGTTCTTATCTAGGACATCTGCTTAGAAACACAAAATATAGTATTTCGCAACTAATCATCAAAGGCAAAATCTAAGTCAAAAGTGGAATAGGCAGAAAGAAAATGTCCTAGATGAGGAACATCAGGAACTGGACAGGCCTACATTTCGAAGATCTTATTAGAAAAGCAAAAGATAGAGAAGAATATTCTGTTGTAATTGTTAACCTCAAATGATGGAGAAGGCACTCGAAGAAGAAAGGTGCACGGTTTTTCGTTACTAAGGCAATTTCTTATTTTTCCCCACATTATAACTGTCTATTGTCAGTGGCGTCCCTTTTTTTTCAAATCATGTAAAAATAATGTGATGTCAGTGAGATTTAAAAACCTATGAACGCCTATGATTAAAAGGAAAAGTTAAAAAAAATATACATGCACCTTTGGATGATCGTAATGGTACAAAATAATGGAAAATCTACACTAATATTATTATATTTAAAGGGGACAACATGAAGCAGCCTCAAAATTATCCAGAATCACCCTGTTAAAATTTGGACTGAAATTACTAACACTAATACTAACAGAAACTTTAAAAGATAATAGAACTATCAAACTACCAACAAGCATTTCAGAAAAGTAGAAGCAATAGACGTAATCTTCATTGTACAGCAAATTGTAGAGAAGGACTTTTGTTGATCTAACCAAAAAATTTGATAGGATATAGCTCAGAGCGGTAATTGCTCTATCACCAACATTTAATAACCCTAGCAATATAATAAAATTAATTGAACATTGTATATTAGAACGTTGTCCACATTCTCATTTTTTATTCCAGAAGTTGGGTTGTAGGTCTCAAAATTTTAGGTTTTCCTCGTCACTACGAGTATACATTTGCCTTTTTCTGCAGTCTAGTTTTCTGTCTTAGACTTTTTTTTTGTTTGAGAATTCTCACTTTAGGTTGCGTAATACTTATACAGGGTGTTTAAAATATACGTTCAGATATTTTACCCACTTATAGAGCTCATCAATACAAATAAAAAAGTCCTAATAAACATGGGTCTGGAAACATTTCTTAAAACATTTCTTAAAATCGCCCAAAGCGTTTTTTAGATAGCAATAGAAAACGGATTTTCTTTGGAGAATTTTAACAGCCTGCACCTCGGAGATGAAGCGTTGCCGGGCCCATGTTTATTAGGACTTTTTTGTTTGTGTTGATGAGATCTATAAGTGGCTAATGTATCCAAACGTATTTTTTAAACACCCTGTATAAGTTTAATATTGTGGCATTCTATGATTGTATCCTAGGATTCTGATTATACATTGGGAAATTTTGGGAATTGCTCTCAGGATTCTCATACATCATCTTACCATTTTGGCTCTGTCTTATAATTAGTTTTTATTTTAAATCACTCTGCCTTTTTGTCTTAGAACTTTGTCTTTGTTTGAGAATTCTCACTTTAGGTTGTGTAATATTTATATAAGTTTAATATTGTAGGATTCTAGGATTGCATCCTAGGATTCTGATTATACATTAGGGCGTGTGTACTCGAAAAGATTTTCAGATCGTCAAACGCCTTTCGAAAATATGTTTCTTTGAGTAGTCTAACGCGGAAGAGAGGCTGGAAATTTACAACCTAAGAAAGTTCCTGGTAGCGGCAGACCAAATCAACATGGGGTGGATGTGGAGGAAGAACATTTAGAAATTGTTGATGCTGATCCAACTACAAGTACACGCCAAATTTGGATCACATTGAGCAGCAATGGTTTGTACTCCTGTCCTCTTCAAAACGTGCAAGGACTGATTCCTACGGATTATCCTCTGCGGCAGCAGTTTTGCGAATGACTGATAAATCGCACTAATAGGAAATCAAAATGTCCAGTACACATACTGGTGACAGATGAATGCTATTTTACTGGGAATGGTGTTTTCAACTTCTACAATTCTCAAATATGGGCTGATTAAAATCCGCACGCGATTCGCCAAAGTAGCTTTGAGCAGCGTTTTAGTTTGAATCTGTGGGCTGATATTTTGAACAACACCTTAATGGGCCCTTACGAATTACCAGCACGCCCTAATGGCCATTCTTATTTGCAGTTTTTACAAGAAGTTCTTTCAGAGCTCCTCCAAGATGTTCCTTTGGATGTGCGCCATAGCATGCGGTTTATGCATGATTGCTGTCCTTCACATTTTAGTCATGCTGTAGATGGTGCGGTAGCGGTGGATTCATTTCAAGGCCCCACGTAGTCCAGATCTCAACCCAGTGGACTTTTTCTTATGGGGTTTTAGAATGAATTGGTATATGACACCGAAGTTGATACATTCGACGAATTGCGCCGTCGCATCAACGCTGCAACAGAGCAGTTACGCCAACAATTTTCATCAGAAAACTGGATTTAGCGAGGGCAAATGTGCGTTGAAGATACCTAATATGAATGTTTTTGTTATGGTGAATTGTTTGTAGCTTATTTAATAATAAAACGGTAAAATTTAGAAAATAACGTTTTCTTTATTTAAAGGTATCTTATTTTTACTGTGTGTTTTCTGTATAATTTAAAATTAAACTGCTTTAACGGCAAATTATCAGGGGTTGTAAGAAATTAGTTTTTACGGAAACGAAAATGCAATGATATTCTTTATAATTTTTCCTTATTAATACCAGCGGTGTTCAATAAGTGGGCATTAATTCACAAGAACTTAAAATTGCTGTTAAGAAAATAATTTTATCGCATTTCATTTGGAAATGTACTAAATTTCTTCATTCAAGATCGATACGAAATGTGGTGCTTTTATCATTAGCAACACTTTTATGCCTAGAAACGGAGATTCGTTTTACATTTGGCAATACTGAAGTCTGTTGTTGGTGACACTGTAAGTCTATGTCAAATTCGAGGTTAGTAGGTTAGGTTTTGCGGTAGTTTTGACACAGAGTGACGCAAAACCTAACCTGCTAACCTTGAACACCAACAACACATTTCAGTACTGCCAAACGCAGAACATCAACACTGAAGTTGCTTATTCTGCTTTACTACATAGGAATGAGTTATGCTCATCTTGGTTATGGTTTGACAGTTAGTGTCACTTGTATGTAAAATTTCAATATTTTACATTTCTTATGAAATGCGATAAAATAGTATACTCAACACGTTAGAAAAGTTGTTTTTCTGAACTCCTATGGCCGTTTAAGTACTCGCTAACGCTCGTACTAAAACACGCCATACTTGTTCAGAAAAACATCACTTTTCTCAACTTGTAGAGTAATATACTATTATTTTGGTTCCCTCTATCTACTCTTGCAATCTCCTCTGTACGTTATGAAACACCCTGTATATAACATATATAATACAGTTAAAAAAGTTGTCACCCAGGAAATATCAATATATCAAGAAGTACTTCTCTTCTCCTATTCTTTTGCTATTGTGAGATACAGTCAATTTTTGTTTTTTGTTTAAAAAAAAATTCACAGCAACCTGATGCAAAAGGTGCTTTGTATATCACTACTGCACTGGTCTAGTTACGAAGAATATTACATCTTGTATGACTATCATTTTTAATTATGTATTTCCTAGACATTTAATATTAATTTATGTCTGTGTTGTTTTTTTAAGATGAGCACGAAAAAAGCTGCAAAAAAATGTAAAAGCAGAAAACACCCCTAACTTAGAAACTGATGATGAGACTAATTTGCCACCAAGGACAAATAGGCAACCTAGATTTTTTTTGAAAGTGATAGCAAGGAAAGTGAGGAAAGTGACAAGCAAGATACAATAAATGATCAAAAAAAGAAGAAAAAACTTTCTAGGCCTACACATGAACATTTTAACAGCACTGCCTTAAACACAAAAACAAAAGGGTTTTGGTTATCTCCAGCTAATTACTTAATTTAATATCGACATTATTTATAGGTCTTAGTCCAGCTATAGCAGGAAGTTTTCTCAGTCATCAGTCAGTGAAGATACAGAAAATTTAAACCAAGTAACTTTTGTTGAACCTCGTTTTGCATTTCATGTTGTTGAACTTCATGTTGCAGCTCGTGTTGAACATAATACAGGTACAATAATAATGCCTGAAATAGAAAGCTTTTGTTTTATTTATTTGCTTATATCTAGAAGCATTTTTAGCTTTGAAAGAAAATAAGCCTACTACTGAAGGTTTATTAAGAACTGTAATAGAGCAAAAAAACCAAATACTAAATTGGATTCGTAAACAAGATCGAGGTATTACCAATATACCTTATACTGATTTACCAGTAGATGATATTGGGGTGGCTCTTCCTTTACAATGGGAAAATGATTTACGACATTTTGAAGCATAGCTGAAAAAAGTAATTTTCTTGCTTTGGTATGTAGTTTGATATTCCACACTGAACAATTAAAAATTATACTTTTTACAATCATCAAATTTTTCAACATAGGGTGGCAGAGACTTCACAGCTCATTATAACTCAATTTTAAAATCACTTCTCTCATTTTCCCTTGCTGCCAATTTGAATTTGACGTTATTGTTCGTAAATCTTTTTTTAACATTTAACTATTGAAGTAAATGTTTTTGTTTGCAATTGTTTTGCAAATTAAAGCAATATAATATATTATCAAGCAATATTTAATGTGCAACCAAATGTTTGATTCTAGCTACACTATACAGGCTAATTCAGAAGAAAAAGTGCATAATTTGCCAAAACCAACATCAAACATCTTGAATTAGTCCGTACATTAATAAAAGAAATTGCAAATGTAAAGTCTAACAGTTGGAAAGTTATTTTAAATCACAGATAAGTCGTTACAAGTTTAACCTATAAAACAAAAAACATGCTTGTCATAAATATTTTCAAATAAGGAAACCTAGAAGTATTATTTCAGCCAAAAAAATTCGATCGACAGATGTCTTAAATGTCAAAAAGTTCTTGAAATTTAACAAATTTGTGTCAATAAAATATCAATTCCCGTCAACGTTTTTATCGGTGATGGTATCTAGTTTAAACTCATTTAGACTATATTTCACAATTTAGTAAGACACCTATTTAAATTATTAATACATAATAACAATTTTTGGGAATATGTACTTTTTGAGCTTGTACATTTGTGCTGCAAACTGTAATTAAAGAAAAATGTGTTTATATTACAAACATAAACTAATATTTTTTTATAAGCTTCTAGATGCTGTTAAAAAAGCCTCACTTCAAATCTCGGAAAGTGAAGTAAAAGATAAAATAATAATTGTAAAAAAGCATGCGCCAGAAATGTTGAAGAGGAAGCCAAATGGCAACTAGGAAAAAAAACTTCTCTTAAAGTATAGCAGTAATATTATATGTAAATTATTATTAAAATACACTGTACCCTAAAATAAGGTTTACCTATAATTTCATTGTAATTTCAGTAAACTTTTATTGCATCTACGTAATTTTTGTTAAAAGCAGTACGTCAATGGTACGTCAATTTGACGTATTACGCGACGTACTAGATTGGTCGTTAGCTGACGTCATTTGCCTGTGATATCAATAAGTCACATTGACGTCATATGTACGTCATTTTTTAGACGTCGCAGCTGGTAGGTGCTAATTAATAATTGACGTCAGTTTGCCGCCTGGGATAAGCACAAAAAGCAGTAAAATTAAAATTTATAAGGTAGAGACAACAGGGATAAAACAAATAGTGCCAATCGCAAAAAATTTAGACCCTCAGATCTATCTTTGAAATAGACAAAGAAATGCATCAATAAAATAAACTTGGAAAATACAAGACGTGATCAAATGGTCTAATAAGAAAAAGGCCAATGGTGTCAACACAAGGATTGAATGGATGAAAATCCAATAGCCAAGATATATAGAGGTCAACGACCGGATGGAAGAAGACCTGTTGGAAGACCACTTAAAATATGTGCAGAGAGTTAGAAATCACATTTCGTTAAATAACAGAAGAAATTCCAATAGAAGAAGAAGGTTCTGAACAGTGCGGCATTTATATTGTATGTTGAACTAAGTCGTTTTTAAACTGTTACCTCCAAACTGTGGTTTATGTCTTAATTTTGTTTTAAATCGGCAGTGAAGAGTGTGAAAATCGTCATTAAAATACGAGAAATCGGCAGTGAAGTAATTTGTTTTATCGCATTTCATTTGGACCTACATCTCTTCATTCAAAATCGATAAGAAATGTGGTACTTTTATCATTAGCAACACTTTTCTGCCTTGCAACGGCGATTCGTTGTACGTTTGGCAATACGGAAGTGTCAGTGTCAGTTTTGACATAGATTGACGTAAAACATAACCTGCTAACCTCGAATTTGACATAGACTTACAGTGTCATCAACAACACACTTCAGTACTGCCAAACGCATAACATCAACTGGAGCTGCTTATTGTGCTTTAGTACACAAGGATGAGTTATGCTCATCTTGGTTATGTTTTGACAGTTAGTGTAAAAATTTAATATTTTACATTTCTTATGAAATGCGATAAAATAGTATACTCAACACGTTAGAAAAGTGGTGTTTCTCAACTTGTAGAGTAATATACTATTACGAATTTTTGTAGGTGATAAGTAAATGTCATCCGACGTCAACATAACCTACAAAAGTTGGTCAAAATGTTGTAATTTCGCGATTTATCTATTTAAAAAAACATAGTGTACCCCTCGGCACTGAAGTTCCTGTTTATCCCTCATGTGGTTTATTTGCCTTTTCCCTACGGGTCTCAGCAACTAAATCCACATTCGCGATAAAAAGCTAAACTTCAGTGCTTTGATATACAAATGAGTATTAATTCGCTTGAGTTCTCTTTAAGCAACAATTCTGTAGTATCTAATATCTAAAAATTATTTGTGGCGTTTTATTATTCACGGTGTTTTTAGCGACAAAATATCTTGCTGTTGATAGTTCCTCCCTTGCACAGGTTGGAATTCGTATTTTGATGTTTGACTTAAAGTTGATAGATACTAGTATAACAATAGATAGTCTTGCTTAAATTGCTTCTCAATTGGTGTAGCACAAGATGAAAAGGAAACGTTCTTACCTTTAGCATGGCATCTCAGCTTCTTCGTGGAATCACCTTCAGCAGAACGTTGAAAGTCGATATATTTAAAACTAATTAAGCTCATTGAGATCGGGGGTCGTGCAAGCAATCGTTTTAAACGCACCCCGCTTCTTTATCACGAACTTATTTCAAGACTCACGAGTCATGTTTGTAAACACAACTAAACGAAAATCAATACGCTAAGAAGCGGCGTACGGGAAAATTGAACGAACAATCGCAGCCGGCGGTTTTTCCGACTGCCGCCCCCCGGAATTTCTGTTATTGCCGCCGTCCCCCGCCCAATGGCGAATTTATGATTGAAATTTAACGAATCGAATAACGATGACCAGTTGAAATTTTCTACGGTAATGGAATTCGCTGCTCGAGATTACGAATTCCAGAGGGGAGCTACTTTGCAGCGGCAAACGTGAAAAATCCGATTCACTCTAATTCGGTGGCAAATGAGAGGCGGGCAGTTTTTTATGATTTATTTGATGCTACAAGGCACACGCACACACAAACATAAATATTTACAATAAATACACGCGCTCAGCGAACGACTCATACGACCTACTATGAGAGATTTACAAGTGGACTACAATATAAACCGATCGAAAACGGCGTACGTAAACTATGCCTAGTGTTTTCGATCGCGCTGTGAATTTATGCAAAATCTGTATTGCACATGTACTGAGAATGCTGTGGTTGAAATCAGGTGGCTAACTCAACGTAATGCATAAATTCACTAAATCTAGAAGATCTGAATTCTGACAGTGATTGTCAAAGAGCGTATACTACTTACAGCTCTGGTTAACTGTCTACAAAGGAAGTGAGTTGTGGGTATTAATACCTACTTATAAAAATTTAAACCTACTCGGACTCGGAGCTACAAACGTTATGGTTATAAAAATTAGTTTTTTAAGTAACAACTGCCCAAAGTTCTATATCTTATAATCAATAATTTACACAAGAATGTAGTAAAAAAGATGACGTTGAATCTGATTACATGATTTGCGCAGCATATTTATGTTACATCCAACCCCGGAGCCGCCCGATTCTGGAAGGCCGAAATCGGATCGTGCTAGTCCAAATTCCATTAACTAGTATCTACATTTACGACACATGAGCTGCACTATTTACAGTAAAGCTACTTCGTTAAGGCCGTCCGCGTGAGAACGATATTTGACGGCCCCGTAAAGCAATTATGCCCAGAAGTCAGTCTTAACTTTAAATAAATATGCACAGAGTTGCTTAACGGTAAATATTCGTGCGGTTAGTAAAGAAACGATTTTGAACTGTGATGACAGTAAGTGCGGACCGTATGTACAATGTACAATGCACAGGAAGCGATAGCTTTACAAACAAGAATGGCGTTATGATTACTGCGTATACAAGTAGCTACAATATAAACGACCTAGCGCTATTAAACACGTAGGATAACACTTGTATATAAACGCGCTGTCCTCTAGCTTATTTATGTACACCAGGGGGCGCCGCCGGAACTCCCCGAAGCTCCCCCGTATGTCCATCTAGAACTCTCCGACAGATCCTCGACGTTTATGTCGCCGTACTTGTGAATAACACTGAATTCTTGTAGTAACTCGAGCGTTCTTGCAGCGGCGATTTCACGTCTCTCTCGACCTGTTGGTGCCTGGATTTTCGCTCCATCTCTAACTCTTGTGCCAAAGACTCTGGAACAAACGGAAAATAAAGTTAGTTCTATTGTATAATCCAAATATAAAAGAAAACCAAGCATGATCACTAATTGACATATTGTTAATCAGATATGGTACATTTAAAACAATGTCCACCACCATATCACGCTGACAGATTACATCTTAATGACAAACAATTAAGGAGGGGGAAAGTTTCAAATATCTCGATAGGTTTGTTGGTGGTGAGATGTTACATTTGGTCGATCTTATTATATGGAGGTGAAGTCCGGAGCTTCTATGATTGTAAGCTTTCTAAATGTGGCTTCATAGGACAGGAGCTTCTAAACAAACATGAAGGTGCTAAGAAGAACCGAGAGGGAACGAGATATTTTAACAACTACTAAATGCCCGAAACTGTCTTACTTGTTTCACGTTCGACGTGGAAGAAAGCAAGCTGCATTTTTGTGAAAGATTCAAGGATTCAAAGACGAGCTCAACGTAATGAATACCAACATACAGGAAAGCATATATTCCACATATAAGAACAAACATGGATACTGTAACGCGCTAAACCTGACTCGCCTGAATATAATTAGAATATAATTTCAATATACAGCCGATTTATGGCTAATTGCTACTTGTTGGTATATGTGTAATGTGTCTGTAAATTCCGCACCAATAAACCTGCACCGCACCTGGCGGCGCCAGAAGCGCTCGGTTTTGGAAGAAGGCGCCACAAGCTAGCTTTCATTCGTCTGCTATGGTCACAAATACATACACCAACTGACATCGTTTTTCAGGTATGCACCAATTACTACCTTTTCTGGAGAAATTCGAGAGTAGAGAAGCATTGTAATAGCAACCAGTTAACTCTTCAGAGTTACCGAAGTCCTGCAGACATGCAGTTTGGCAATTTAGTGGAGAGCCAACAAATGAAAAATTCGCGTCATTGAGTGACGCAATAACAAGAGCATCGCCGTTGACGCTAACGAGTTCCAGCTCCAATTAGTTAATCAGCTGTAATTCGTCAGTTATCACTCAAGGTGGGTGATGCATACCATGTTTGATTATTTACAAGCGATCATTGCAACAGGAGTAGAAACTGAATTATCCATACCGTCATGGTGCGTATGCGCACTGCGCTTAAGCATATGTGCAGCGGGCTATCAGCATACAGCATACAGGAGTCGTTATAAATAGCTGTCGGAGTTATTTGATATTATTGTCCGCATCGTAGTAGAAACAGATTTTAGCAAGTAGAGTGCCTTTATTGTTTATATAAAAGTGGAGCAGAAACAGCTGTTCGCTTTAAGTTTATGATCAGTTAGCGTTGTATTTTGCAGGCAATATAGCTGTTGTCACTGATTTGCGTGTAAACAAGTTGTATTTTATTTAAGTACATTTTTTAAGCTAATATTTTCAGCTTAGCATGGGTAGAAGTCAACTTCTGGTTTATTTCATGAAGCATTCTTTTTTAGCCAGGAACTGGGCTAAGTAGAATAGAGACCTCGTTGATATTGAACTAGGGGGCAATAAGAAAGAGCTAACTTAATTTATAAAAATGGCGCAGACCCAAAGCGCAGCGTTATATGTTGCACAATATGTGAAAAACCAATGGGTTGAAGACCATTAAAGCGAAGAACGAAGTGGTTTTGCGAAGAGAGGGTAATGATAGTATACAGCGATGTTTTATATGGCAGGTTGTGTGAAGAAGGAAAGTAGAAGAAACATGCATTTAAGCCGTACAAGAGCTATATGACACAATTAAAGATGTGCAACAATTTAACACGAAGTATATAACTATCAAAATACATTGCTATTTAATATCTATACAAAGCAATCCTGCAAACCTGGTACAAGAAATGTAGAGAGACGAATATTCTCATAGATGACAATACACTGTACTCACTAGTGTTTGCTAGCGATCAAATTTTACTTGGTCAAGACGAAGATGCATGTTTTACGTATGGTGCAAATTAAAGAGAAATATAGGAAATGGGTATTAAATATCAACTTTAGAAAGACGCAGTATATATGTGTGGGAGGACGAGCAAATAAATTAGAAATGGGAAATGCGCAGAACATAGATATTAAGGTTCAATTATATCAAACAATGTAAAGTGGAACGAGAGGTAGAAGAAACAGTTGCAAAATATAAAAGAGCTACAAAAACATTACATTGAACAACCACATGAAGTAAAAACCTCACAAAAGAAACAGAAGAAACAAATTTAAGGCTATTGTAGAAAGCATAACAACACATGGAGAAGAAATATGGTAACGACTTCCAAATTAGAGATAAGATATAAACCGTTGAGCTAGGCTATATGCGCAGATTTCTTCAGTATACCCGGAGAAGAAAAATATGAACTGAAAAACATGAAAGAAAATGGCGGTCAACGAATGAATTACAAAAAGAATAGATAACAAAGCCCTGAAAGCACGGAAGAAGGTGTAGTGGATATATATAAGTATAAAAGTAAAAACTTTAGATCGAAGGCCTGTCCAACTTAAATCAACGAATGGCTAGCATTAGACGCAACGCTACGCACGAGTTATTGACTAGTGTCATAAACTAGGTAAAAAGTGTCGCTAATGGCGGATTGCAAGAGCACGCAACTACAAACTCAAATTTGGGCGAATTAATGTTAACTTCGAACAGCAGGGGAGCCGGGAGTGAACTGCAGGTAGCCCCAAAATCCTTTTTGGGCAATAGCAACCGACCGGTCGAGAAACGCGAAAACTCTATTGACCGCCCACAGATAAGGAGACCAATAATAAAATCCTCTTGCTGACGCTCGGACAAAAGTCAGTAAAGCTTCCACTGACCAGTCGTCGAGGGTAATAAAGCAATTATTCGGCCCAATAAACAATAGCACTTTCCCAAAAGCAATAGTTTAGCCGACTACCGAAAAGCAATTGACGAGAAGCTGTATAAGGACAGACAGAGAAGCACCAGTATTTATTCATTCAGATTCAGCATTCGGCAATTCCGTGTCTACGATTCGTCTGGCATTCGTTTACAAAGCTCTGTTAAAATACCAGAGCGAGTTTAACTGTTAGCACAATAGTTGTTTAATCGCACACTATATATGTGTATTTGTGTATATCATTCTACATTTATGTATATTATGTATCGAGAGATCCAAAAAAAAACTGTTCCTTAGCGGGCTGTGGAAATTCAACGTATGAATAATATGTTGGTGACACTGTACGTCAATGTCAAATTCGAGGTTATCAGGTTAGGTTTTCCGTCAGTTTTGACACAAAATGAAGCAAATCCTAACCTGCTAACTTCGAATTTGACATTGACGTACAGTGTCACCAACATATTATTCATACGTTGAATTTCCACAGTCCGCTGAGGAACAGTTTTTTTTTTTGGATCTCTCGATATGTAAACATTAGCAAATTTTGTTAAAATAAAAAATATTAAATATAAAAAGTATTTCATTTCAGGACAAGGTATTTGTTGTAAAAAATTCTTGATTCAAGACATTCTCAAAACTTTTCTAATTGTTATACTATAAATGAGATAGTTTCTATGTTATTACTTTTACGTGTCTCTCACATTTACTGAGTTCAGTTTAATTTACTTTAATTTGTTCAAGAAAAGGCTCCGCAGCAATATTGCAGTCTATTTTAAGTTAAAATTATTTCAATATATCTTCATAACGTTGTAGGTCAGCTTTACCTACATGTATAAGTGCATAATCATGGAAAGGTATCTGTGATTCAAACACAATTTGATTCAATATCTTATGGGGCGAGAATTTACAGTAATAAATGCTATTGGTCTTTAAGCATGCGCCCCTCTCTCTATGTAAATATCTAGTTACATACGTATATCTGCTTTATAAGATGAATATTACTACTGAGTTTGTATAAAATGAATGCATTTTTTTAAAATAAATTCCTTTAGTAGTAGCTTTAGTTGGAAGGCTTTGGTTTTTATGCAACTTTTGGTTTACGACATCCTTCCAAATTAATTGCAGAACACTAATTGTCTTATTGTTTATTTGCGGCATATCAGATAGTAGTATGCTTTGAGAAGATGCTCGGATCTTTCTAGAATCGTAAGAAATCGTGTTTCACAACGATATCAATACATATATACTATGGATACAGTTATTATCCTCGCTTCTTTGTTTCTTCCTTGAATGTTTACCATAAACTTAGTTTAGAGTTCTTTATTTTCTCATTTCACAGCGGTCTCAATACGTATAGACTATAGATACAGGTATTAGACAATGATTGCTGTCCGTAGTCACTGCAAAGAGAAAATGAAAATGAGCAACAGTAGAACAGTTAACTTCATCATTACCATTTTAAATTACATCAGGAACAAAGAATAACATCTAACGCACTCGTCTACCCTTCCTCTCCATGAACTCCAGTTTATTATTGTATCTCTGTTTCTTCAGCTAATATTTTCCATAAAGTTGATTTAGGGCTCTTTATTCTCTTGTTTCATAGCAATCTGAATACATACTTGTAGACTATAGATACATTTAGTAAACAGTGGTGGCTGTTCGTAATCGCTACGAAAAGACAACGGAAGCAAATTAGGAGTAATAGCAAAATTCACTTCATTACTACTTTAGCGAATTCCATCAGGAACGTTATGTTGGCATTTAATCATCTTTTCTGCCCATCGTCTCTATGAATTTTAGTTGATCTTTGTTTCTCAATACATAATAGACTATGGTATGAATACATTTATTAGAGACTTCGTCATTATCCTTTTGAATTATATCAGAAACAAAGAATGACATCTAACCCCCTCTTCTGCTCCCCAGTTCATAATTGTTTCTCTGTTTCTTCCACGTGTATTTTCCATAAAGTTGGTTTAGGGCGCTGTGGTTTCTTATTTCATAATGATCTCAATATATACATATATATAGATTATAGATACACTTATTAATCAATGATTTCTGTTCGTAATCGCTACGAAAAGAGAATAGAAGAAAATAGCAGCATTAACAAAATTCACTTTATCATTAACCCTGCTGAATTATACCCTCTCTGCCGCCCCTCAACTCCATGATTTCTAGTTCATCCTAGTTCTTCCGTTTATTCCTTGAATGTTTTTCAGAAAGTTGATTTAGGGTTTTTTATTATCATCTTTCATAGTGATCTCTAAACATATAAGCCTTTCTGCTGTATTTCTATTTTTTGTCCTTAGTGAGTGTATTGTTTGTGGTTCTCCGTTTGCTAGTTAACGATAGTCTGAAACAACCTTACATTTGGTATGCGTTTCAAGTATTTGTTGAACTTGTTTGTTGTGATATTATGATTCAAGTTCATACAATAGTATACAGTACTGAAAGTGATTATGCTGATATTTGGTTTTCTGTATAAGTTGCACAAATTCTAGACTCAGTTGAGTCAAGTAACTGTCTTATTTATCAAGTCTCAGGTTAATGTCCACTTTGCAAAATGTATTCAACTACACTACATATCATTTCCCTTATTACTTCGACACCACCTGCCGAAGTATTACTTTCGTGCTTGATTATTTTTACTAATTCGCAGTTATTGCCGCAACTGCTCAATCAATAGCTACCAACCTAAAATTATATAAAAGGCTTCGCTAAACTGCATAACTTTAGTGAAGACAGCAACCGCTTTGAAAAAGAAAGTCGTAAAATTAAGTTCAGTGAAAGTGTCCGCCGGATCGATGTAAACATTGTATCTCGGGAACGACATAACCTCTTAAGATTATTTCTGTGTCAATTTGTGTGGAATTTCAATATAAACAACTTAAAAGCATTTGGATAGGTCCTGTCGTGTTGTTTGTAAATCTTTGTTGACTTGTATGCTCGTAACCACTAATAGACGTTAAGCGGTAACGCTGCAGGTATGGCCTAGTGGAATGCATACTCGACTACCGAGCCAGAGGTCGAGAGTTCGGGAAATATTTTTTTAAAGTTATCGAAAAATGCGCATACAAATTTCTATCAGTTTTCACCTTATCGGCACTCCCTGTCCCATTCGCACTCTCTACTAACGGTAGGTATCGATAAATCGATGACTCGATTGTAAACCGACTTCCTCCGTCTAGGCTTCGCAATAATTAATTTCCGCCTCCCTTGCCGATTTCCTTTAGCCGAAGTCGTCGCACGTATGGGGTGATCATATATATGATAGGATAACGGCCACACCACACTAAAAACACAGTTTTAAGAGATTACGAAGACTACATGAATGTGTCTTAATAAGCGAGCGTCCCAAAGAGGGCAAGCAAAAACCACTCCACCCCAGTAATGTGCTGAAGTTCCGATAAAGTGCTTGCGCCTTCTGATCTTTGTTTTTATTCTCAATTCTTTTGTCTTCTTCTACTTCTGCTTCTTGCTTTATTTCAATTAATTCGTTTTTCATACACTTAAGGGGGTCGTTAAAGGTTATAGAGACAAACTTTAACCATTATTGCTGTACAGCAATATCTGTCTATTCTCTTTGATATTTAAAGTTTCACAATGTCTGTTTTTTAGTCGTTATACGTTGTTTATAGTCTTTCAACAGCAGTTTAATAGCTTTGTTTTTTTTCTGAACTGTTATTCTATGATTCTTCAGGTATCGCATTAGTTTTTACAATTGAAAACGATAACGAAAACAATTAAAAGCTTAGGTTATCTTATCGCATTGTTAAGCTTTCATAGTATGTAATAGAAAATATTTTAAATCCTTTTTACAGGTCCTTGTATCTGAACTAGGGAAAATAAAATGACTCATATATTAAATAGTACAAATGATGCTGGCGATAAGATAGCAGAGTGGCCATTATGATATTTTTATGAATTATATCAGTAATAAAACTTCTAAATTCGGCCAGTAGGTTACACCATTAAGAGGCAAAACTAGAGATTCTGTATGTGCAAGAGTTGAGAGAAGTAGGTAATTTGTTGTGGATTCACATACCATGGAGTACCTGATTTTTTCCGATTTTAAACTGTATGCATACTTAATGAAATATATTTTTCTAAACCACATGGTCATTGATTTGTGGATCTAATGGTCGTCTCTTAGTACATTTAGGGTCTCTAGTAAAAAGGGCAGTTGTTTGAATATTTACTTTCAAGTAAACGAATATGTTTCTCAGAAGCTTTGACAATTAAAAGTTTTCATATAGTGCGTACTGTTTGTGGTATAATACATAACATTACCTGGCTGTTGAAATACAAACACTGATGCCAACGATTAATAACGGCCATGTTTGCTCAGTTGCTCATCAATTAATGCTCGTCTGATTGACGAATGATAAGTGAAATCGCGAAAATTTGCCGCTTCATCGGCTTAATATTTAAAGTTAAATTGCGGGCGAAATGAAATGTAAATTGAAACTGGTTAAGCTCGAGTGACAACAGTATCGCGGGGTTCATTCGAATAAAACAGCACAATCAACAGCGGGGCTGGGGAAACGGACAGACAGACAAACCGCTTAGCAGGGGCGAAGGGAGTTAATTTAGTTCCACAGAAATGCCATTATCCTCAACACGGATTTAACCCGCGGCTATTTAGCGAGATGTTATCTTTACTGTTTCAATTTCTCGCCTCGTTATTTCGATGTCACTTGGCTGCTTCGATTCGCTAACCAATGCTAACACTAGCCCTGATTGCGTCGTAATTTCTTGTACACAGCAATTTCAGCAGAAAAAACAGCGACCACCTTCCTCATCACCGTGGAGCAATTTGGAAGAGTCACTGCTAAAAGGAGACGGCATTAGAACTTTTTTTTGTTAGCTTTGTAAGTTGTACGAAAATGTATCGCCCAATAGTTATTAGTTGTTAAATAAACAACGATGAAATAGAAATAGTATTAACTAGGAAACTCTTCAAAAGTAGTGTCAACGAGTGAAATCGCAATAGGTAGGTAGATAAAAGTCAGCTGAAATTATTATATTCCAAAAAAATTGCAGAGTAGTTCAAGCTGCATGAGGTGTTGCATTATCCCGCTGCAAATATCTTTGTCACAATTCGTCGCTTTGAAGTGGGTTTACAATTAATTGGAGAATGTTGAGTATACGTGAAATTCACATTGGTGTAAGTGTAACTCTTCAAAATGTATATCAAAATCAACTTTCAAATTACCTCAATTATGCAAAATATTTTAATCATTACTTACCCGTCAACTTAACTACCAATTCTAGTAATTATCAATATTGATAAACTGCAAGGAATTAATCTAACTAGATACACCCTGTATATACTAACGCAATTGCAAACGCCAGCGAGAGTGCCATATTAAGCGATTAAAGCTGCGTCCTAGACTTCAATTATCATCCCGAAAGTAACTTCTCCGGACTTGAAACGATGTCAGCGAGCGGAGGCATTAAAATTCGAAAAAGAATAGGAATTAAGGTGGGCAAAAAGTTCGGAATGTGTTTAAATATAAAATAGTAATACGGGGTAGGCGAAGCGTGAAATTGAATAAAGTTTAGCAAAGACACGTGTATGGAGCACAAACGGGATTAAAACATAACGAAATGTTGTCGCGGCGCTGTTAGGGAGAATGAAATAATAATATCCACCCCCCAGCCCACTCTAAGCGCCGGAAACTCCAGGGGCGGACTGGCCAATAATGGCTTATGCCTTAATGAAAAAATGATCGGTTGCGCTTGTGCGTCTTTTAACCATTGCCATTTCTGAAGCCTTCAGAAACGAGTTCTGAATTTGACTGGAAGCTTGGTGGAGGCGCTTTTGGTTCAGTACCACCCTGTCTCGGTGCGTTTTAGCAGCAGCCGGAGGCGAAACGATTTGAATCTTGATATTATTGTCGCCTGCGTGAAATCGCAGATTGAGTTCTCTGCATACAAAGCGAACGCATTGTGTTGTAACTAACTTAATGAATCATAAGTGCCCTCCGGGCGTTTTCATGCCGACTTCTTTTCGCATTCGATTTCATGATCCACTTATTTTTCTGTCAGAAATTCATATTTAATTTTATTTTCCAGAAGAGCGCATCCTCCATAAATTAAATAATCTGGCTCGGCACAAAGAAGTTTAAACGACGAGATAAATGTTTTATGTATAAATATAGCTCCTCTCGAAACATTTTTTTGGGATTGCAGTACAGCCCGTACATACAATTCGCTATAATAAAAAAATATCCTAAAAATGTATAAAATCAAAAAATCGTATAGGGCCGGCAACGATTTGGAGGTGGAAGATATTTCTAAAAGTATGGTAGTTACATAAGATGTGTTTATATAAAAGTTACAGATACGAAGGCGATGTATGTACATTAGAAAAAACGGTTGCTCAAGAAAATATGGCTTACTTAAATATAACGCCCTGTATTTAGTTATCTTAAAGTATTTGCGTAGGTATAGTAATAATTTCAATGTAACCAGACAAATATTTTGTATATATTAACAATTTCATGAAAACAAATTCGAAGCCTTGGGCGGCTACTATAAGCAACAGAAAACAATTGAATGATAGCAAACGTTACCAAAAACTTATGTTTTTGTCAGTTACCCTTTTATTGTAAAGTAGTGGTTCTGGATCTTAACGGTGTTCAAAATCTGCACATTTAATCCTTTCGAAATTTTTTAAGTCAACATCTTGTATTTCTTAGTTAAGTTTATTAAGAAAATAACTTTATTTTGATTCCCTCTAGCTTCCCTTTCTTCTCTGTACGTTATGAAACACCCTGTATTTCATATAAGGTATATTAACGAGGTATCTTCTGATATCTTACAGTATAGCTCTAAATTAAAAGCTGCCTCAGATATTCGATTTTAAACATAAAACCCGATTTAGGCCCCTTCAGACGCTTTATTTAAAATGACAACAAACAAATGCTGTTGATATGATAACTCAAACACTTAAACTCCCTCGAGAACTACAAAAGGATTTATAAAATAAAACCAACCACTGTTGATAATTTGACCCTGAAAAAGCGGTTTAATTTAGGGGTATAAAATGCTATATAAAAACACCCATAAAAGGAAATTTTAAAAATAAAAAAATTATAGGGTGTTCTATTTATAAAAATCGAAATTATTAAATTTGCAAATTATGTAGCATTCTGTATTGCTTTAATAGGCAAAGATCAGAAGGGGAAACATCTAAACTTGGTTTCATGTCTTGTTCAGAGAGCTCAAGTGTTTAAATAAGCATTATAACTACGTTGGTTTATTATCTTTTTAAATACAACACCTTAAGGGCCTTAAACTGTTTTTCTTCAATATTAATTGTATACTTCTTCAAATTTTTGTATTACTGTAATAAGCTTCAATACGATTCGACTAATCATTCCCAAAAGCCATTTATCAAAAATATCTAGAACGCTACAGTAGTTTCGGTATTTCTAATTATTTTGAACAACTATGTGATCCGTAGGCGTAAAATGAATCCCTTTATAAAATCTAGTAAATCAAAAAATTTCCCATAATTAAATAATGTGGAATAATATAGACAGAGTGACTAGACGAATCTTATTGATAACTCACAAAGAACATCATGTTTGATAACGTTTTCTTTCATTTAATTGTTTTCTATTCTTAACTGCTTGAGATTCAGCATTTCTTGCATATAATTGTTAATATCTGAACACTAAAATCATACATTTTGATATTAAAATATCTAACTAACAACGCACTGGGCGTTCTATTTAAAAAAAGGAGTAAGTTTGGTTTATCATACTTTTTTGCGCCTTCCTATATACCGTATCTTCAACTTTCAACTTTTATATAAGCAAATTTTATCTTACTCGTAGTTTTCGAAATAGCTTTGCCAACCGTGATGTTGCCGAACCCTGTATAGCTCGCCTGTATTGCAGACACGAACACGAGTATTCAATTTATGTTAAAAATATAAAAATGAAATTGTAAGTAAGTTCGGTCGAATCTAAACGCTCAACAGCATGTATGATCTAAAATCACATAAATCGACGAAACAGTAAAGATATTAATCAGGGAAAATAAATTTGTTAAAACAATGAAAACTTTTGTTGCAGTTTCAAAATCGGAGAATGTAGTATTGGAACAAAAACGGAGTATGGAACGACAGAAGTAATAAGTAAAGAAATAATAAATCATACAAGAAATCAAAGAAATATAATTTGAATCAGCTGTCTACAAATTACAGAGACGAAGTGTACGTTCAAAAATATTAATAGGGGATATTAGATCAAATATAAAAGTTATCCAACGCCACAGCGCTAAAGTGGCGTAAGATGCATAATTTCAGATAGATGTTCGACTACCTTAATAGCACTACACGCTTATAAAGGGTCCAATAACGATACCATGAAAGCGCAACAAACGAAGAAGGTAATTTTACAAGAAAATACAGTAATTGATATATTGAATATAATTATTGTAGTGGGATGCTCTAATAGCAAGGAAGGGAAAGCAAAAAATCTGGTGTGATACACCCACACAACTTCTTTTTAAAAATAAAAAAATAGAAACAAAAACAAAAGAAACCCAGTTTAGAGGTATTCAACTGGAAAATAAACCATCTCACATCATTACACATTAAAAAAGTAATAAAAATGTAAAGTTTTAAAAAACTCGTTAAAGCCGTTTTTAAAAAAATTTAAAAAACTGAAAAATCACAAGAGTAAACTCCATACTTCCAGCTATGAGATTTTCTTTAAAAGCTTGCTGTCGCATGTAGACAGTACATAAAACTTATATATGAAGTTTCAACGCCATACGTCTTTTCGATTTTGAGATATTCAGTTGACAGACAAACGGACACACAGACACACAGACAGACATACCAATGAACAAAAACATGTTTTTTGGGTTCAGGGGACTCTAAAATGTTAAGATCTGTTAAAAACTCAATTTAGAATTTTTGGGGTGGATCCAATAAACCTGTTTTTCGTCATCTAGTAACCCCGAAACGTGAAGATCTGGAGGAAGCTCGAAAGGTGATTTTTTCGCGATTACAATACTTCCTTCGTTTTTTAGACGAGGTAAGTAAAAACTAGTAGGGTTAACGAAAATATAGAAGACGCCATAAAACAGTTGCAGATAGAATTAGAGAACAAAATTAAGGCAAAGTATTCAGAAAAGTAAAACTTAAAAAAATAAAAAGAAAGAGAAAAGCTAACACCCAAGTGTATAAAAGACAAGAGAGGGCACATGCATTCGAATAGAATAGAACTAGACTGGACTCAACAAATAATAAATAGACCAGATCAAGAAAAAGCAAACACAAAAATAAAACTGAGGAAAACTGCAAAACACGACAAAATAGTGAAGTATTCAATAGATAAAGCCAGAAAATTGAGATTACAAGTCGCAAGTCAGTATTTATAAGAAACTAGCTGGCCCGGCAAACGTTGTTCTGCCCAAAAATAATTTGTCTCTGAAACCCCGTTTCACCACTATAGTTTTAATTTTATGTCATGTCCATCGTCTTGGAGTAAATGCCATTTTCGCAATCAACGTCCCAAAAAACCTCAATAACGACACCCATATCGATTGTTTAGGCTTATTTACCCCATTTCACCCCCTAAGGGGTAGCGGACCGGACAGACGTTGTCCTGCCCGAACGTTGGTTTGCCTGGTATTAGCGGGTTCAGCAAACGTTTTTTCGATATTCGAATTTTCGATTTTTTTCATTTTAAAAAATATTGGAATTGGTGGGGGGGGGGTAAAATTTTGGGGTTATATGTTCTGATATGCGAGTAATTTTAAAAGAAATTTTAAAAAATCGTCAAAAAATAAAAAAGAAAGTCCTAGAACCCGATTGCAGCGCCACCTACCGGGTTCAATTGTGAATATAAACCATCCAGGGGGCTCACTCAAACACACACAAAAATTCATCAAAATCGGTTCAGCTGTTTAGGAGTTCAGTCACATACACATGTACAGAAAAATTATATATATAAAGATTTTCATTTTAAAAAATATTGCGGGGCGGTGGGGGGGTGAAATTATGGGGAACCCGACAGACGTTGTCCTGCCCGAACGTTGGTTTGCCTGCTATTATCAGGTTCAGCAAAGTTTTTTTCGATTTTCGAATTTTTGATTTTTTTTATTTTAAAAAATATTGAGGGTTGGTGGGGGGTGAAATTTTAGGGTTATATGTTCTGATATGCGAGATATCTTTAAAAAAAATTAAAAAAGAAATTTGTCAAAAAATAATTCAAAAAATTCCTAGAACCCGATTGCAGCGCCACCTACCGGGTCCAATTGTGAATCTAAACCATTCAGGGCCCACTCAAATACACACAAAAAATTTCATCAAAATCGGTCCAGCCGATTAGGAGGAGTTCAGTCACATACACACGTACAGAAGAATTATATATATAAAGATAAGTAGGTAGTACATCGGATGTAAGTACAAAAAGAGAGATTCGACAAAAATGCTGCGGCTATTATAAAGGCATACAACATCTAAGTAATAAAAGAGAAAGTGAAAGACGAAATAGAGCACACTTTAGGGCAAACAAGTATGGGTGTATACTACTGAGCACTCTATTTTTTCAGTAGTTTTGGATGAAGTCATCAGTGAATCTAAAAAAAAACTAAAACCTTACACCTTTAGTGCTTGTAAAATATCAGACAGGCAATTGTAGAAACATAGGAGTACCAATTACAACACTACAGCAATATATGCCAAAAATATTGAGAAAAGATACATAAATATCAACAATATTAAAAGCATTAGGACAAAGACACACCTCTAGTGCAGGTGCAACAGTTCAAATATATGGGAGTAAAGATAAATTAAAACAGTAGAATAGATTAGAAAGTATACCACATTGTTGGTTTCACTGGAAGACTACTCAAGATAAAAAACCGCTAAACAAAAAATAAATCTCAAATGAAATAAACGTGGAAATATGAAAAAAGCAATAAGAATGGTTGGGACATATTCATAGAGTGCTAGAAGAGAGGATGCCAAAAAAGTGTATGAAGCAAAAACCGCAAAGAAGAGAATCATTAGCTGAAACAACTTAATGGTAGGAAGTACAAGAAGTACAAGAGATAGGTGCGGATGCATGGAAGGTATGCGAGGTTTCAAGAAGTATTTTGAAATACCGGGTGTCAACGAATTTATTAGACAAGTCATAACTTCTAGAGTATTAAGTGTATCAAAATGATATTTGGTATAGGTAAATGGCATAGGGAGAGGAAAGTGTTCGCATATTTTTCACTTTCTGGTCACTTCCGGTTTCACCGGAAATGGCTCACGTTTAGAATTTTTAAATAGAACACCCTGTATATTTTTGCATATTTGGATTTCTGAGACAATTTTGGATCAGCATGTGACATTTTAAAAACTTATCCATGGCACACTTGACAAAAGTAAATAAATTATTATCTAGTATTTTGCTTAGAAATATTTAACTTATGAGCTTATTTTTAATCCAATCGCAAATAAATTAGTATCGTTAGATTCGCCAAAAAATTCTCTTTTCGGAAAGTGCTTGTCAAAAAAGGGTCGCCATTTGAACAAAAATAGTTAGACAAGAAAACGTGCTTTTGCCAACTTGTCTTATTCCTATCTATCATACTAATCACTCAAACTTTGCGATTGTAATTTTCTGACATCGCCTGAGGTCTTTAGATTAGTTTGCGTCTGATCATGGCCACCTAGATGCCATATTAAAACTGGCTTTAAAAAAATCAAGTAGGCTTAAAAACTTTTTAAAATGTCACATTCTGATCCAAAATTGTCTCTGAAATCCAAATATGCAAAAATATACAGGGTGTTCCATTTAAAAATTCGAAATCGGAGCCATTTCCGGTGAAACCGGAAGTGACCGAAAAGTGAAAAATACGCGAAAATTCTCCTCTTCCTATACTATTTACCGGTACCAAATCTCATTTTAATACACCTAATACTCTAGAAGATATGACTTGTCTAATAAATTCGTTGACACCCGGTATACTTTCTGGAAACACAATCTAAATGTTTGATAGAGAAATGTTTTATCTATTGTTTGCCAAAAAGCGAAGAAACGTTCCTGGAAGAAAGTTTGCGGTATTTAAAATTATATATGTATAATATAAACAGCGTTGGAAAAACGGAAAAGTCAAGTTAGTCGTTGCTGGTTGTGTTAAATGATGATACATGGAAATAGATACCTTCTTCTTCTTCTTTCTAGCGTTTTTATGCTAATTTTTAATCATACGCCTTGTCATATTCTTTTTTCAATCGTTGTCTGCTCATTGCCATTTCCATCAACTTGATTCCTGCTGTTAGATCATCTGCCCATCTGCACCTTGATCTGTTCTGTCTATACGATCTCTTCGAAATATTATTCTTTTGTGCCACTTATTCACGTCATCTCAACCTACGTGCAACGTGTCAAACAAGTAATGCACTTAAATTACATTCGCACCAACACATCAATCGGGAAGAAGTACCGACGTAGGCCACAGAAGCAACTGCAGTATCAGGTTACCTGCGCGACTAAGCTTCGAGCTTACAAAATCTGCGACAATCTTGAATATAATATATGCCGGGGAAACAAGAACGGAAACCTCTAAATAAAAACAAATAGTTCGTGCGACATGAATGAAGACCTTGGGAGCAATAGCATTTAGAAACAACAAAGAAGTACAATTGTCAGAGAAGCATAGAAGACCCAAGGCGAAATAAGACGAATTAGAACAAAAAGACGACTGTTGAAGGGCCACCTAGGGAGGATGGGCAACATTACATAGGAAAAGATAGTAATGATATCGATACGTAGCTCAAAGAAACGACTAGGAGGCCACCCAACAGACGATGCAAAATGCGAAATTAAAGCGGAATATCTTTGAATTAACACGACCTGGTTCTAGATTAGAAAGAAGAAGAAATAAACGTGTTACAACCAAGGTGTGTAGATTATATTTTTCATGTTCCAGTTTTAAGTCATCATTCAAGAAATTATGCAAGAGTTGAAAATATTTGCTGTCAAATGCATCAAGATCATTGTGACTTTCAGGATGCAATTAAATTTTCCGAAAGCTTCCCATGATAACTTTGCCCTTTAAACTTCTTTCGTTTGGTTTTCTTTTCCTAAAATAATATTTTGCCCCAGATACACATAATCATTCCTATTTTCTTGTTATTTATTTTGATGGTTTCTTCTTTCGCATAAATTTCTTTTGCTTTATTCAAGTTCGTCCTTAAGCCTGCTTTGATTAATTCCGTATTCAAATATTCGAAGATTTGTTTGTTCTTATTGAGTTGCTGCCTCTACAATAATGCCATCTGCGTATCTCGAGTTCGTAAGGCATTTTCCTGTATTGTTATACTTTTGTTTAACCAATCACACTTTATAAATATATCTTCCAACGCAAAAGTGAATATTTTAGCCGATACGGTATCTCCCTGTGTTACTCTTCTAGTCCATGTAATTGGTTTGTTTGTTCTTGTTAATTTCAACAGTATATTGCACTGGTTTTCTTCACGGTGTCACTAATTATTTAGAATTATAAGTAACTACAGTTCCGCATTTTTTGTATTACGCAGTATTGCCCAATGGAAATAAAGACTTTTTCGTAGTCCACAAACCCAAGATATAAAGGACAGTGATATTCACCATTGCTTTTAATCACAATTGTCATTGCCAATGTTCCCATGTCGTCCTTGTTTGGGTGGTGGAGAATCGTCTAGCTTTCTTCTCTGCCAAGTTGTGAGGACTTTCATTAGGAGTTTGTACAGATAGGCGATAATTTTCTATTTCTCTCTTTTTAAACAGTAATATTGTTTTTGAGATTTTCCACTTTTTAGAGAGTTGACTCTGCTGGATGCATTTATTGAAGGGCATTGCTAAGATATGTGTAACTGTCTCTTTTTCCTCTAAAATCATTTCAGCTATTGCTTCATTTTCATGTGAAGTTTTATTTTTATTCAAAGCTTTTCGCGCTTGAATAGTTTGCTCTGTTGTTTTCTACGGTTGTTCATTTCGAAGTGAAGTTTCTGATAGCTTCTCTATGTTGTTCGTATAATATATATCTTGCGTGTTTATTGTATATGTTTGTGTGTGTTTTATTGTTTTGAATTTTTACTTCCGTTTACGATAAAGGAAGTATTGGATTTACCCCAAAAATTTGAAATTGAGTTTTCAACAGATCTTCACGTTTTAGAGTCCCCTGAACCCAAAACACATATTTTTGTTCATTGGTCTGTGTGAGTGTGTGTGTCTGTGTGCCTGTCTGTCTGTCTGTGAACAGAATATCTCGAACGCACTATTTTGTACCGTCTTTGTGGAATTTGTAATTTTTGAGAAATGCTTAAAAATTAAAAATCAAATTTTTGGCTAATTATAAGATTACTGTAAAAGGAAGTGTGTCAGTATATCACACCAATTTTTTTTCTATTTGTTGTTCCATTCCATCATTCATGCTTTGTGGTTTTCAACAGTGTAATTCTTTTTGTTCCTTGCTTTTATATTTTAGAAGATGTTTTCTGAAAAGATACGAGTAGTTTAGATCTAAGTACACATTCTCTTCTTTTTTGTCTTTTTTGTTGATCATATTGTTATGCTAGCTTTTATGTTTTTATATTGTTTTCCCTCTTTTATAGTTTCTTCTGTTGCTGTAGATACAATTAGTTTATACAGTTATGTTGGATCAAGAGCTTGGTTTTTTTATTTCGTTTTCAGTACTACTTCGCAGGTATCTGATATTCATTTCATTCACTTTGTTATGTATTCTTCTTTTCAGATTCCGTTTCATAGTTAGGTATTTTACTTCTTCTAATTCTGTGGTTACTCCAAATGTCGAATATGTTCAGTACTGACGTGTCTTCTATAATGTTTCTCTGTGGTCAGTATATAATCGATTTTATTTTTGGTTTTTTCATTAGGGGTTATGTATGCTTATTTTCTATTCGGATTTTTTCTAAAAAACGAGTTGATCCAATAAAAGACCTCTTGTATTGGACGATATCTACCTTATTTTTTTAAAATTTTATGCAGGCGATATATAGTGATTATTGTCATTATGATAATATTATATAAGATTCTATGCTAATTTAGATTGTACTTTTTATATGATGTACACGATTGTTTGCCGTTAGAAGTATCAAATTACTTGAGTTTCAGGAGGAAGTCTTATTTGCGGGTTGGCGATTGCGTTTCGGTGAAAACTGCGTCCTAATTGCGAGCCTCAACGAAACAGTAGTAAATTTGCGGCGCTTAGTCGAATCCGGAACTCTCCCACACGAACTTGTTTAACTACGATTATATCAGAAACCAATCAATTCTAATAAAGCAGAAGTTCACGTAGCAAGTTTAACGTCCATTAGAAGGGCTTCCGGCGAGCTTCTGCGTCTTACCTCACTTCCGGAACTTAGCCTCCGGAGCCGGGAATAATTCAGGACCAACTTGCCACTTTAAGCCGTAATGAATAGGTAATTAGTTAATATTGTGTAGGCTTCCTCTTGTCCACGCGCCCTGGGACGGCTCGTCCGATCCGAAGTCCGCTTACAAGAGTTCGGACAAGTCTCCCATTGCCGCCAAGGGACCCATTACACGAACCGCACACACGCTTTGTCTTGGAAAACTTTGCTCTGTCCGATCAGGAAGGATTTGATTGAATTACGCATAATTACTCGAGATTAATATGGATTACTCCGTTTGCCCGCCGCGGAAATTATTACAACTTGCAGTTTACTTTCTTGGGCTTGTCCTCGCCGGAACGTTCCTTCAAAACAGTTACCCAGCGCAGTTCTTCCTTCAACAATCATCTCTTATTAAGAACTTTAAATTTTGCGATTGTCTGACACGTTATTTTAAAATTGATGTTATGTATATGGATGATATGATTATTATTGCTAAAAATTTAGATCTTCAAGACGACAGTATATAAGTACGTATCAATAATCAATTGTATTTAGAACACAGATGCCTTAAATCCCTTCTTTCAGTATGTATTAGTTGAAACGTATTCTTATTTGAGAAAGCATATTAGGGAAAAATATTTAACTAAAATCGTATCGTATCTTCACGATCAATGCAGATATGTAGATAACACTCGTCCATACTATTCCAAATAAGAGCTATTACAACAAACACAATGGGCATTCATTGATTAAAAAGTATTTTATTGTTATTTAAAACTGTATTCATTATATTTAGTAAAACCCAAAATAATTTGAAGTGATCATGCTATAAATCTTTTAAAACAATACTAGATGATACAGTTTTTTTGCTGAAAAATAAATCTTCACGATTAAGCTAAAAATAAGATAACAATAATTTTGAATTTTTCAATATTTCGAATAAAAAACTAAAACGTTACATCTAGAATATGTAGAAGTGCACATTTTACATCTTTCCATAACTATCTTCCATCGTATCTACGTGGTTTTATTTTCAAATCTTTCTGATTAAAAACCAAGAAGGAAGAGAATAGCAAAACTAGAAGAAGTTAAATAATAATAAAAACAAATATAGGTAATTAACTCGTATTGTATCATAAACATTTGTAGCAATAAATATTTTAAAGATAATTAAGAACATATTTTGTTTTCTATAGGTTACCTCAAAGTGTTATCTAAATTTATAAAAAACTAATTTTCAAGAAGAAAGCTAAAGGGTCCTTGAATATAGAATAGAAACAGCTACACATTTACGAAAATCGCATTTAGCGCAATTCAAACGTCTTCAATTGTGCTGATTCAATGCATGTCAAGATTCCTTTTTGGGTACCTAAAAAGCTCCTTTAGTACGAATTAGTACGAATTTAGTACGAATAGTTATGAGACTTCTAATACAAGAATATTTTTTAATGTTTCTAGAATATATCAAACTAATAGGCTACATTGAAATGATTATTCTAGTTATCTGAGTGTAGACGATGATATACATTTCGCCCCAGGAATATTTTTCTTGACGTCATGTAGGCTATGTAGGAAGCAATAATTGAAATGATAAAAAATTGTGTTTGTATCTGTTTTTCCTCGTTAGTAAATACAGTAGAACATTTTAGATAATTTGAGCATTTATCCATACGCACATGACTTCAGGGAATAAATCCCTGAGACAAACTTCATGATATGAAGCTTTTAACATGCCTTTTATATCCACAACTTTATTTTTTCCATAATTTTCAACTTTTTGCTTTCTTCCTCCACTTCTCCACATTCTTTTTTCTCATGTTTTATATGACCGCCTTTATTTAAAATCATATCTTGTATGCCGCTTCTACAATAATTCTCATAATTTCTTCTAGTTGATAACTTGATAAGTGATCACTTAATGACTTTTGTACGTCATGTAACTTTCTCTGTCCAACCGTTTATCTCTCATGATTTTTACCATTGCTAAGTCAAATAAGTAGTAGTTTTGGGAGAAGATTCCCTTGTCTGAGTTTCGTACTAATTTCAGACTCAATAATCTCCCTCTAATTTTAACATTTCTTGTAGTTTCCCTTAAAATCACTCTCAGTAGGGTCCTTGAATATGGAATAGAAACAGCTACACATTTACGAAAATCCCATTTAGCGTAATTCATACGTCTCTTAATTGTGCTGATTCAATGCATTTCAAGATTCCTTTTTGGGTACCTAAAAAGCTCCTTTAGTACGAATTTAGTACGAATAGATATGAGACTTCTAATACAAGAATATTTTTTAATGTTTCAAGAATATATCAAACTAATAGGCTACATTGAAATGATTATTCTAGTTATCTTAGTGTAGACGATGATATACAGTTCGCCCCAGGAATATTTTTCATGACGTCATGTAGGCTATGTAGGAAGCAATAATTGAAATGATTAAAAATTGTGTTTGTATCTGTTTTTCCTCGTTAGTAAATACAGTAGAACATTTTAGATAATTTGCGCATTTATCCATACGCACATGACTTCAGGGAATAAATCCCTGAGACAAACTTCATGATATGAAGCTTTTAACACGCCTTTTATATCCACAACTTTATTTTTTCCATAATTTTCAACTTTTTGCTTTCTTCCTCCACTTCCCCACATTCTTTTTTCTCATGTTTTATATGACCGCCTTTATTTAAAATCATATCTTGTATGCCGCTTCTACAATAATTCTCATAATTTCTTCTAGTTGATAACTTGATAAGTGATCACTTAATGACTTTTGTACGTCATGTAACTTTCTCTGTCCAACCGTTTATCTCTCATGATTTTTACCATTGCTAAGTCAAATAAGTAGTAGTTTTGGGAGAAGATCCCCTTGTCTGAGTTTCGTACTAATTTCAGACTCAATAATTTCCCTCTAATTTTAACATTTCTTGTAGTTTCCCTTAAAATCCCTCTCAGTAGTTTCCCTAATTTGGGTGGCAAATCAAATTCTCTCATTAATTTGATCATTTTAGTTCTTTCAACCTAGTCTAGAAATAACACAATTGCTAACTTCTTGTACGCATAATAGGTTATCACAACTTCTTCCATTGTGAAGCTTTGGTCAGTGGCCACTCTTCTCTTTTTAAATGATGCCTGGTATCCTCCTATATGTATTCCCGCGATTGGTTTTAACCTGATTTTTATTAGTGTGATCATTGCCTTGTATACTACTACATTTAATAAGTACATTCCTGTGTAGTTTTTATATTTTATTACTTCTCTCTTTTTTAGATAAGTAAGTACCATCGTAACATTTTCCACTTTGCTGCATATTTTATTTTCTTCAGATCTCTAGTATGGTTTTGTACATTCTTTCTTTTCGGTAATGTCCGGCATATTATATACTCTCCGCTGTTATTCTATTTCTTCTTGGACTCTTCCATTTCTGAAGTTTCCTATTATTTCCCATGTTTCTTGCCTTTCGCAACTATGTGTTCTTCCTCCATTCCTCCAGTCCTTCATGTTCTTAAACTCTCTTCTACTTCATTCAAAATTTTGTAAAAATGTTTTCTCCGTTTTTATTCTTTTGTTCTTTTTGTCGATGGTTTTATTACAAAATTTATTTGGAAGTTTTTTTTGTTTAAATTTTTAAATTATATTGTGGGCTTTTTGTAATTTGTATCATTTCATAAATAAGTGCTTTTCTTAAAAAAAATTTTAATACAATTTCTGGTGAGTGGAAATTAAAACTGTGTTTGGTTTATGTAAACCAGCCATTTCTTTGGGATTTTTTTGCGGAAAGTATAATTGTTTTATTTATGTGATCTATTAGATTTGTTTTTATTTTGTAGTTGTGATTGATTTCAAATTTTAGTATCGCTCTATTTTTACGTATTTTCTACGCCAAGTTGTATCAACTGTGCCGCTTTGGTTTCTTCTCCTTCTTCTTTTCTGTGCCGTATCTTCATTGGACGTTGACGATCATTATGGTCCATCTAATTTTGTTACCTGCAGCGCGGAACAGGTCTATCGATGTCATTCCGGTCCATTGTCTTAAAATTCGCAGCCACGATATTCGACGTCTTCCAGGCCCTCTTTTTCCGTCAAATTTTCCTTGCATGATAAGCTTCGTTTGCGACATGGTAGGTCCAGAAAATTCTCAGCATGCGTCTATAACACCACATTTCAAAAGCTTCTAATCGTTTACATGTAGCGCCAGTAAGGGTCCAAGTCTCTACACCGGACATCAGCACTGAGAACACGTAGCATTTCAGAACGCGAGTACAGAGATGAAGCTTTCCCTTTCAACTATTCGTTATTTAAAGGATGCAGGTAAAAATACTTGAAGATGAAAAAAGGTAAAACAAAATTTGACACAAAACCGATTTAATTCAGAGCAAATTCTTACAATCATCATAACGACAAAGCTAAAAAGATATGTGCTATAAACTGTCTAACAGAAGAAATATGTCAATCTAATGTTGGAGAAACTAAAGAAGAAAGTGTAAAATCATTAGTTGACAATTAAAAAAATCATTAATTGCAACGAGGCGACGGTTCTGCAGCTGTTTGGACATTACTAAACGAAATAGCAAAAATGAACAAACATGAATCTCCTCAAAATCACGGTTTAACTTTAGGATTGAAGTTAGTTTTGCCGAACACAAGCAATCTGACAGAGCTAGAAAGACGTTCTTACCTTTTGTGAGTTTAAGTCAATGAACAATATGAAATATCTTGGATTCATATAAAATAGTAAATTCTGAACTTCGGGGAGAAAGCGTTCGGAGCAATGTTGCTCTTAAACACTTACTTGTTTGTTTCAAAACTCATACTCTGATGAAATTGAGGACTAATAATTGTTGCTCTAGACATTAAACAAGAGTACAAAACCTTGCCATAGATTCTTGAGGCCAAAACAAACAAATTTAACCAAACTAACTCCATCAAACAGTTCCTAATCCCAACAGTATTGAACTTCAAAGTTTTTGAAAGCATAATTATTTTGATTAATAATAACAAGATGCTTGAAATGATTCGTTTCATATTTGATACTTGACTTAATCTGGTCCTCTCTGCTCAGCCTTCTTTCGTCGACTGTTGGACAGAGTTCTCTAAGTCTTGCCAACATGTTCTGTTTTGCTCAATCTGAGTGATCTGATGATTCTCTTAATGTCGTCTTCCTTTCAAACCTATGAGAATTTCTTGGTTTTTCAAGACGTACCTGAGTTTACCAAATACTGTCCATCCAAGTATATAGCATACCCATATTAAGTACGCTTTGTGGAATTCGAACCAGTTTAATGGCAATACCTGCCCTGCAAGCATCAACAGAAATAATGGAAGACGTTATAATAAATTTCCATAGGGATTTGCGTCTATGTGACGTATAAAAACCGGGGTCGGGAAGAATAAAACACCGTTTCTGCGTTCCCATTTCGTCAATCATTTCGCCCGAACAAAAACTACTGACAAGCAATATGAAAGCAATTAAACCGCAATTTCAATCGCCTATCGACGGCGCGTTTAAATTAAACGCTGATTTGCTGACAATAGGTGGTAATATGCAGTAGCCGATCTGGGAAAGGCCTGGAATGACTTTAAATAATCACAAAAGGATTCAGTTCGAGTGCGGACAACTCGAGTTCCATTTCCATTCGCTACGGCTTGAATGGAACGTGTGGAACACCATCGCCGGTATGTCAGCGGAAATCGGGCCATCTGCCGAATGGGACTCCTGAAATTCGATGAATTCAGTTCTTGCGCCGCTGCCCCCGATGATATCGAATTTAAACCTGCAGGTCGTGGAGGACGAGCAGAGGCCCAAGCAGTTCTTAGCGCGTGTCTAATTACTCTATTAATACATACACGCATTTACAAATGGAGTCAGCTTTAATTAGTTACGTGAGCCGGTGCAGGAGCGACTTTATTATAGGATATCGCCTTGTCATACCCGGCCCATCACATACCTCGTACACGTCTTCAATTCAATTAAAATTTCTAGAACGGTTGGCTTTAGAGTTGTAGAAAACGACCGCAACCGCACGAGGTGCTATAAATTATACCAGCAAGACGGTTGTGTTTGTGGTAGGTCAAATATGGAAATTTGTAATAGATATTAAGACAAGTATCGGAGTGAAATCAACAGAACATGATCTCTCTAGAAAGATAATGTTGCTGCCAACACGTTTCCACTAATCAAAATATTCCAAAAGTCCAGACAAAAACTTGTTCCTATTTAGAATGGAATGCTACAATGAGACAAACAACCTTACGGTGAGATTTGTCACGTAGATATAAAATCGTGCTAGAACCAATTCTTCAATCGATTTAAGCGAAATAAAATTGCAAAAAGAAACTCTTTCTAACATAAGTCCTGATATAAAACGATTATTTTTGAAGTGTTTTAAAAACATTGTTTCGTTAGTCTTGGGTTTATATAACCAAAAACGGTTTACAATAGAAACGAACTGTTACAAATGCCTATTTCAAATTTTACAGATTAGTTAGGTAGGTACGCCTTCATCTTCTGGTCTAAAACCAGTAAAGCTTAAAAAATGCTATGAGGAAAAATAGTTTGGAAATTCATACTATAATATAGTGACACTTGTATTCACAACCCCTGATCTATCATAGAGTAACGGTTGTTTAGTGCTATTTTGAAACAACTCCACAGTGTCAATATAATCATCTAGTATCCTCGTACTCAAGGTACTCAAATAACACGAACCAGCACAGAGCATGCCCATCGAGTGGATCGTGGATCGAGTTCACAAGGCGCAAGGCACATTAATCCAGAGAATGCTGGGTGTTTATTCACAAAGACTACACGGTCTAAGCCTAAATCTTATGTTAACAAGAATACCTCGAGTAACCGCAAAGCCTCAAACAGTATAAAATATAATCTTGTCAGTTTTCACACTGATTTGTTGCAGATATACCAAGTATTAGTCAGTTTTCAGAGAAAAATGATGCGTTATATAAAATAAAAATGGAACATTTTTGGTCTATTTTTATTATTCTCTAAGTGCCAAGGGCTTGTTAAACGCGTGCCCAACTTCAGACGTACTTATGGAAGGAAATACATTGTTAAAGCGCAGTTACAGCATATGCACATATCTACAGGCACAAAAATGTTAAAAGGTGAGATACGAAGTAAATAACATTTCAAAAATCAGACACTGAAATGCAAGCAAAGCCTTGCAATTAGTCAATACTTCATTAAAAACACAGCTAAACAACAAAACATACAGATACTCTTAATGACAGATAAAATATTTGACAGAAGCGTTTGTTTGTTTCATTGACTTAATTTTAGTTTACAAATTTACCTAGCGATGATTACATTCGATCTTTATCTTCCTATTTATGTTGTTTATATCTTCCTTGTCGCAATCATTAATTTCCTATGTTCCAAACGGATTTCGGACAATCTGTATACGATATAAGTCATCACATTCGATTGTTAAACCGGAATCCAAACTAGAATTACCGCAGTGTACAAACCGTCAACGCTATGGACACACAAAGAAAGCCTGCAACAGAAGCTACGTTATGTAAAATGCAGCAATAACCATGCAACATAAGGCCAATTACTAAGAACGTCGGTCGTACAAAGAACAACAGGGAACAAAGTTTTATGTTGAAATATTCCAAAACTCCAGCGTTTCACTTCATCAACATTAGCAAACATTTCATTTTCAAATCGTCAGTTAGTATTCGCTCATCCGAAGTCATTGATAAACTGGTCACTTCAGAAATATCAGCAATGATCTGACGGCGACCTTCACTGATTGCGTTTCAAGATTTTTTTTGTAAATTTCGACCAGAAACTGTTTGGTCTTTAAGTCACTTTCACCTAAAATATCTTCCTTGAAAATGCCTCGAAGCTTTAGCACAGTTTAATTTTATGTTTTCTATATCTTATCGCTTCGTCGTGTCCTTCTTCTTTTTTCCTTGGTATATGGATATTAAGGCGTGGATTTTTTACCGCATTTGGTTTCCAACATTCTATTTTGATATGGAACACTCCCCAAAAGTTTTTCTTCTACTCACAGCTCGTTGTAGAATAATTGTTGCCAACATTATCATTTTCCCCACTCCTTCCAATCTTCTATTTGGTTTTCCAAACTTTCATCAGCAGCAGGTCCTCTACTGCTTGGTTTCACCATTTTTATTCAGTTTTCCTCACCACTTTACTTGTGTTATGGCTTCCACAGTGTACTTACTTTTTTACTGTTTCTTTTCTTCCTTTTGACAGAATGTCCTAACCGTTGGATTCGATATGCTCTTACGGTGGGTTCTTCAACTAGCGGCTTCATTACTTTGTGGTTTACTATAAAGGTTCACGTAAGCTGTAAAACATTTTTTCTAGAACTCGCAACGGTTTTTCTTTCCTTCTATTAGTAAAAATTATTTCAGTAGCATATATGATTATCCATCCTAATATAATCTTATTAAGGTGATTTCGGAAGCTTTCACTGCCATTGTCATTATGTAACGAACGACTTCAGGAATGGGACAGTGTCATTATTGAGATTGAAGAACTCAACGTTTCGCCCACTTTCTGCCATCAATAACAGCAATATTCTTTCTTCCCTATATCCACAAAGTCACCGATCGCGTAGCGAAGTTTCTTCGAAAACAAAACATCAAAACAGTATTCACACAGATTCTTCCTTCACCCTAAGATAAAAAAACTAAAGGTGTTTATAGAGTCCCTTTCTCCTGTAATGCTGTATAGATTGGTGAAATGGGACGTTTCATCATCAGCCATCGCCGAACACCAACGCAATACTGTCCATAAGATCCGTTTCAATAAAATTTCTATCAGCCCTATTGTTCTTTAACAGAAAGATTCTCAAAGTCATTAATATTTACAAACACCCTAATAGTCTCAATCCAGACGAAAGCTTTGCGCTTCCCTCTGTGTGGAAAGCGCTAATTTGTAAGCCCTCTTCACCCAATCGCGACGGCACTTTCTCCATCCGATCGTTAAAAAAGTTTCACTTCTGGCGTGATTTACACGTTGAGTTACCGTGCTCTTTTGCTTACCTCCTGATGAAGCCTCTTATCAAAGTGAGCGAAACGTCGAGTTCTTCAATCTCAATAACAGCATGGTCTAATCCCGGAAATCGTTCGCTACATAATAATCTTGTGAGTTTTAAGAGAACATTTTAATGCTGACTTAGTCTACGTACGATACGAGTAGCCTACTCTAAAATAAATAACTAATTATAACAGTTCTGGTTTGATCATTTCATCATTATGTGATTAACACTACTTAACACTACATCAAAGTCAAACTGGAGCCACCGTATCCGAAACTAGAATTGACACAGTGTACGAATTGTCAAGGCCATAGACACACACACAATCTGCAACAGTCTACTCAGTATCGCGTCAATTACTAAGGACGCCAATTGTACAAACAACTATAGTAAAATGATGTTTAGATATATAAGTTACACTTTTTCATTGTCTATTGCAGTGCATACACCCTGCTGTAGCGATTCTTCTGACTTTGCAGTAAGAACTTGGTCACCTGCATAGCGAATTATTGCAACAGCATTGACCCTGTTTAAGTCATGCGAATAAGTGTTTATCCTTTCATTCTCTTATGGCTTCATCAGTGGGTGAATGTGTGACAAGCTACACACCTGTGGGAGACTATGAGTTATTCTTTCTTTGGGGTTATTATATCATTGTACACATATCGCAGTGTCTTGATAGATGGATATTATTACGTAGATTACGTGTTAATGGATTCCATTTTCATCAAAAAACTTTCATTTATAGACATTATATGTGTTTTTCGGTTTATTTTCTATTATTGTTTCTCGAACGATTCGTTTAATATTGAATAGAATGAATACATCATCTGCACTAAACCTTCCCTTCTGAATTCACCTGGATCTTCAGGTATTCTGTTTGCTGTAATTGTTTTCAGTCTGTCTGTTAATATTTCCTATTTTACATTTTCTGGACCAAATCAGAAGTCGTACAGGGAGTTTGACGAAAGATATCATCCTGGGAAAACAGGAAGAAGAACATCTCAACGTTCGGCAGATATAACTGAGAAGGCATTTAAACAATCTTTCCAACCGTCTTTTCGATTGGGCGAAAATCGACAGGGATAGAAATCTCTCATGACATTAAAACAATATCACTACAGATCACAATATATCAAAGCGGTGTCATGTTGGAGGAGAGTTATATATACATTAATTAACGTACTTACATTAAGTATTCATAGCGATAAGCCAATGAATGCCATTTATTAAGGTTAAACATATTACCGATTGTTCACAGCTACCGAATAATCGAAAACTTTTATCCTCTAGAGTCTAGAGGTATGTGGAACGTTTTTTTAAATTTGTGTTGGCAGTAAAATTGAGATAAGCATCTTACATCTGTCAGTTTAAGGTTATATTAGTAATTCCGTTTTAACAAATACAAACATTTCTGTTGAATAGATAAAAATGTTAATAATGAAAACCACTACAGATGTTCAAAGTGACTTCCTTCATTTTCCGTACACATCACAACTTTGTGTTCGGTATTAAGCATTCTGTAAAAGTTAAGTGCAAATATACATTTTTTAGACCTTTACAGAATAAAAGTTTTCGATCATACGGTACCTATTTTATAACCTATGGAAGTTAATCTAAAATTGAACTTGGGGATTTTTAAACCCCCTTGTCGTCCTCCAACATTTAAGGATGTGCCGTATACTTTTCTTCTACTCATTGCTTGTCGTATGGTTTGGGCGACCTTCCAATATATTATTTTCCTATAAACTTCCACATGGTGAGAGGAGGGAGATACGCATCACTAAGACTCATCATGCAAAAGCATAATCATAGGAAAGAGGTGTCCATGCAGACGAAGGACGTCCTGGCAGTGTAATTTAAGACTATGGTTTGGCTATAGCTTGAAAGAGCAGCAAACAAAATTAAAGCAGCTATGATGGCTTCCAATCTACTATAGAAAAAGACGTCAAGAAGAAGAAGATGAAAGTTTCATCAGCAGCAAGTCATTCACTACTTGGTCCCACCATATTCCTTCAGTTTTCTTCATTCTCTTATTTCTGCTGTGGTTTCCATAGTGTAATGATTTTTCTACTGCTGCTTTTTCTGTGAAGGAATATGTCCCAACCATTGGGCAGTTTATACGTTTATACTTCTTACACCTATCTACTTGATAATGTCGTGCTTTACTTTAAAGGTTCTATTATAATACTTTTCTCTAGAATTCTTTTTTTTTTGTTCCCTTGCATTCACAAAAATTGCTTTAGTAGCATATCTGATTGCTGGCTTTAAGTAGAGTGAAGTGGACAGTTCTGAAACTTCCTCCCACTACTTGAGTTCAAGGTCAGAACCCCCCTCCACTTGTTTTTGATTTCAAGGTCAAAACCGGCACATCGCCCACCTCTCAAGATTGACTTCACGGTTAGAACATGCCTCTCCCATTGGCTTCGATGTCAAAGCTAAGGCCGGGATCTTGCCCAACGCTCAGCCTTGGTTTCAAGGTCAGAACCTTCCCTCACTACTCAGATTTTAGTCCAGTGTCAATGCCACCATCCACCAGATGTAACCTTGGAAATGTAATAAATTCGGGAGGAAGAGTCTGGAAGGGTAGTAAGACTCGAACGTCGTGCAGAAATTGAAGCCTTTTATAAAGCCATTAAGATAGTCCAGAGTCGGCAAAGAAGGGTAGCAGGGCACGACAGTGATGCGCATGTAAAGATGAGAGAACAGTTATGTCCGGTACTTCCGAATAGAATTCGAAGTACGTGAGGTTGAAGACGTAGCCAAGGTCCCCGTATTGACCTTGAACTCAAGACCAAGTGGTGGGGAGAGGTTCCAGAACTTCACTCTACTGCCTTAATATCATTGTTTTGTAAATTCTTATTCTTCTACTTTTAATTAAAGAGTTTTCACACCCGGTACTCTGCGTTATTTCTTCTTTTTCATCCATTCTCTATGTACAGAAGTAGTAATAATAAGAGAACTAACAAAATCGCATGATATATTTTATGGTAGTAGAAAAGATCTCTTCCCTGTTGTGGTATCTTAGGGTAATCTAGTCGTAGTTGTTAAAGAGGGGCCAGTTAAAGTATTAATTTGGTCTGACCAGCCGATTAGAGAGCGTCCACCAGGTCGGTTGCTTTCAATATTCTTTTGGATAATGTGTTCCTCTAAATTACTAGAGCTTCGTCGTACTATTTATAGTTATGTCCACAAAATTTAAGTGTCAAGATGTATACCATGATGAATAAGAGGATATCCAGGGAATTTTTAACTGATTTAAAATAGAAGCGTTGGTTTGGTGTTCCGTCCAGGCAATTCTGCTCTGCTTTTCTACGATGTTTAATATCTTATTCTCTACTGTTGGAGTAGTTTCTTGAATACTTTATTGTCGTTTTTGTTACAAATCGTCCATGTATGCAATGTATTCCCCCGTATTACTTCCTGGGCGTTTACTTTACTCGTAATTGCTTCTACGTATGGTTATATTGAATAGTGTAGCAGACATCCAATTAACTTCGTTGCCAATTGTAGTTCTTCCATGTCTTCCAGGAGTATGTTATTTTTACTTGATCAAAATCTTTCTTTAAATTACATATTTTTGTAAATGAAACAATCTATAAGTTATGTAGTCATGGGCTACTAGTTCCTTTTAAGCAAAATTGCAATCCAATTTGCATTTGCCAGAGTTACGATCTTTACCTCTACAATAGAAGGGTCGCGATCGCTCCAAATTTCGACAGAGGCGTCCGAGATATCCCATTACAGAACTCGCGCATGAGCTCACAGGTACATAATTATTTGTGAACTGGTAAATAACAAACAAACAAGATACTAGCATAAGCATATTATGCAAACAGCGGAACTCTGGGGAAATTATTCTGCAGCGTAGTAAGTTAGCAGGAGCAGGAGCAATATCTCAGGACGATAGCAGGAGTGTCGCAGGAGCATTTCTCAGCAGGATCACTGCTCGGTACACAGATTCGTGGGAGGGCACACAGATAACTCAGGGCCGTATCGCAGGGCTTCTCGCGTTATTGCTGCAATTTTGTAGGGCTGACCTGCGGATGCAGACTGAAAATAATTAATAATTGCTCGATGCAGTAAAAGTGTCCAGACAGAATGCGCGGGCTGGAACCTGTTCGAAGACCGTTTACCCGCAAATTGACGCGGGCGATTTTCTGTAACGATTATGAAAATTATCACAGGTTGGCCGGCTCGGAGAAATCGAAAGTATTGTTTAAATTCCTCTTGCGCCCCGGGCCGGAATTCCAGAGGTTCGATATGGCATGGATCAGATCGCTTAATTTGCTGGCTGTTTTTGTGCAAAAAGTTGGAAGATTATCCCCTTTGTTCGAGTAAAGTTTAAATTGTGGGCAGGATATTTTTGTTTCCAATTTATTAAAAAAGAAATCTTGCAAGATTTAAAATGTATGAATTCTTTTTTTTAAACACTATAATTTAACATTAATGATGCCTACTAAAATTTGCACCTTAAAGAGTGGATATTATTCGACCAGATGTTCAACTGCATTAGAATTAAGTTGCTATTAACCAATCACCTAATTTGTCTATCGCAAAGAGAAATTATTACTGCAAATGAAGTTGCTACAACCTCCAATTACGCCAGGCACATGTTTTAAAATTAAGCAGTGAACAAATATGACTCCGTACAACCTTACTTTATGATTGGGCCCATAAAAATATGGGTTTAGTTTGAAAATGTTGATAATACATAAATGAAATTCATAAATTAATGAAATAAAACCGGCAATGCTAGAACACAGGAAACTATAAATGTATCATTAGATATCCCAGATGGAAAAAGCTTATACCTACATAAAACAAGACGAATATTGAGCAGCTGTGGCGAGGTAGTTACTGAACAGATCGAGTGGTATGCCTGATTTCTAGTTATATATCCGACAATATTTAGATTTTCAGAAACCTAGTGAATGCATAGCAAAAACTGTAATAAAATATTGAAAATTGTAATTTAAACAAGTTACAACGTAGTTGGTAACTAAAATAAACAACATCCGAAAATATTTTTGAAAGCTATTTACATTCAATCTAATTGTATGGTTAATACAACTGTATGGAAACCTACAACCACTTTTGAGATGTCAGAAAAAAATGTAAATGCACAATTAAACAAACAAGCAAATTTCTTTTCTTCTTTTTGCCATTTTCGCTGATATTCCGATCACTTCGTATAGTAAGACATTTTGCTCATCGTTTCGAATCGTGTACCATGTAATAAACATTCTGCTAATCGCTTCGGTCCTAAGAAGACGTAACAACTTTTAAATATTTGAGTGCAATAAAACATACACATTTTTAACTTCCCATGAAAATACTAGTCAGCCAACTAAATCTGTAAAATTTTCGATTTTGGGAACGTGACGATGTGTTACAATTCTTTATTCTTTTCTTATTAAATTATTCTTAAAAATTATTATAGATTCATGGTTTTATCAGATTTTCTGCACAAACCACCGTATCAGGGTAGTTTTCGGCCCTTAGTATCATATAATTACAGGGTGTTACCTAAGTACGTGTAGAAAATTGACTGCCATGTTTCTTGGCTTATTGTGAGACAAAAACTTCTGATTAACATGGGTCAGCAAGTTCTTCGTCTTCAAAATACATGGTGTTAAATTGCAGAGAAAAAAATCTTGTTAATGTTTGAAAATGTGTTGGAATATTGATTCCAAATTTGGTGTGTCTATGAAGTTTAAACGTAATACCTCTTTTCGTTTTTGAGATAGTCTGTTCACAGACACACGCCCAGACAGACAGACCAATGAAAAAAAAAATGTTTTTTGGGTTCAGGGGACTCTAAAACGTGAAGATCTGTTGAAAACTCAATTTCGAATTTTTGGAGTGAATCCAATACTTCCTTTATTGTAAAAGGAAGTAAAAAAACCCAAGAAGCAATTTTTACCTACACAAAATTGAAAAAAAACAGTGGCGTCTTCTTGTTCTTATTCAGTCGTGCAAAAGGGACGCTGATGAATTGAAAGGTGGTTTACTGACACAAAGAAATTGTTCTTGGCGCCGTAGGTAGAGGGTGGCCACATTTCGATGTTTTCATATGGAATCTCGTTAACGGATATGGAAAAATAGACCTCGATCTCTTTTTTCGAAAAAAAAACTTCTGTTTTCCAGTTATCAGCAAAAGTTCCATTCGTTGTATGGCTATATATCCCTTATTTATGAAAATAGAAAAAGGGTACTTTTTTCATAAGACTGAAGTGACCTAGTCAATTTTTCAAAAATATTTTGGAAATTTGAGTTATTGCATAAAATTCTATTTTTTATATGGAACGCATAGTTGGCTCTGGCATCAAAAGATTTCAATTATATATATCATGCAGGGTCAAACTATTCATTTTCAAATAGGTTATTACATTGTCGTCTTCCCGAGTAACGGTTAAAATATGTTTCACTTGCAGCTTCAGAATTATTATTACTCTGAAAAAAAATTAGCATATCAACCTTTCCGTTATTTTCATACGCCATTTCCCACTTTTAAGGTGAAATATTATAATTAACAATCAAATAACTTTATTAATTCTGCCCATTAAACTATCGGTATTGTAACAATGCCAGGTACGTTGTTTAATCAGGTAGGTTCTAAATGACACAAACCTACTAGAAAACGATAGAATATTAAAAACTACTTTGAAAATTGCTAGTTTTTGCTATAATGTAGTGAAAATAAATAATTCCAGCCTGCATGATATACGTATATCATTGAAATGGGAGAAAATGTCTTTCTTTTGATGCCAGAGCCAACTATGCGTTCCATATAAGAAATATAACTTTATGCTGTAATACGAATTTCGAAAATATTTTTGACAAATTGACTACGCCATTTCATTCTTGTCAAAAAAGTGCCTGAAGAACGTTCAAATTACTTTTTTCCCTTTTCATAAATAAGCGAGTATAAGCATAGAACGAAAAATCGAATTTTTCCTTATAACTCGAAAACAAAAGACGATAGCCAATTTTGGATTACGCAATTAAGTTTTCCTTGAAAAAAGAAAAAACAGAATGGGGGTCCATTTTTCCATATCTTCTATAGTTACCGACATTCCCTATGAAAACGTTAAAATTTGGCCACCCTGTACATACACCAAATTTGTAATTAATATTCCAACAAAAATTTACAAAATTTACAATTATCTTATCTCCAAATCAACACCCTGTATTTCGAAAACGAAGAACTTGCGAAACCCATGTTGATTGGAACTTTTTGTTTTAGAATAAGCCAAGAAACATGGCAGTCACCTTTGTACTTAGGCAATATAATATACTGATTTTTAAATCAATTAGAAAATTACATGGCGTTTACGCACAAAAAGAGATGGTTACAATATTTAATTTGTAATATAGGTACTATCAATTGTGAGAAATGTGTTATAATATAAAAGTAAAATCAAGGGTGCTAATACCTAAGTCTTTTCTTTTATCACTGTTTTCTTCAAAATCACAAAAAAGTTGAGCTTTTATGAAATTTTTAATTTTGTTTAGTAATTTTCTGTGTATAATTAGTTCATATATATATATATATACAAAAGCTTTGACAGGCCCTTTAGGCACATTAGTACATATACTATTATAAATAATCGGTTGCTTGCTGTACTTCCTGAGAATTCAAAACATGCAGATTTATTGCCCATTAGTTTGAATGAGATTTGCAATTTTCTTGTTATAAGCGTGAGAGTACGCTACACTGTTTTATTTGATAACTTATAATTCTATACACTATATAACGTACTCATTTAACAGATAAAAAGTATCTTTTCAAGTATGTGAATATACAATTTTCTGAAAAGAGAATGAATGAATAGTTTGTACGAAATTTTAAAGGTTTTGAAGAACGTCAAATCAACAAATTTTATATACAGAATTCATGGATTTTATTAAATAGAGAGATTATATTAAGTGCAGATTAAAGTGGCAGGCCAATTCAACACATTTTTAAATAGCGATTGAAATTGCCTCTCGAAAAGCAATTTAGTCTATTCATTTTTGATTTTCACTTGTTCACTTGTTTTAAGTAATACATGTTTCTAGTTTAAAATACTCTCGTTTTTCACTGTTTTGTCTTTAATTAGACAAAACTTAAGATTAATATGGAATTTATTGAATGTAACTTTGCAGACAAGCATCGATTTGACATTTTTGAGCATTGACGTTCATGATGTAGCCTTTAATGCTCACGTTGTGCCAATCTTCTATGTTGCATCAACAACAGTTTTATTCAGAGCTGAGTTACTTACTTTTGCATTGGTTCGGGTAAGTAGCTTTCTATAATATGATGATTCTTTGATATGTGGCACGCCACTGTTACTGTCATATTCACTTTTCTAAACATAGTTGCCAACAGTGCTAAATACGTTGCTTATGTGGCTACGTGGCTTTCAATTTTTCTCGAAGTCCCTGTACTACAATCCATAGAGCTTCTAGACCCGCAGAGCTATGCCTCCTTCAGAGAGAAGAAAGACAGATAGACCTCGTACATTTTGTAGAAAAGATATTGTAACGATCGTGGGGCTAGGCCGTCGCCCCAGAAACATGACTCAGCGTCCAGTGCGACAGCATTGCAGAACGACCTTGGAGCCAGCTGCATGAGAGGACGTGAGTCAGTCTTCCAGAACATTCCAGAAACGGCCTTGCGCGTGACACGTCAGAGTTGCCAGAAAGGTCGAGCGAACTCGAGACGTTTTCCAGAAGGAACTATCTGGCAATATAAATACTCGCGAGCGGGAATAGCGAGTAGTTCACTTTAGACTCGAAGCGCGCGTGATATAAACGAACCCTAGTGAAATAAATTAACAGATAAATCGAACCACATAAATCATTAATGTTAAACGCGTAAATAGCCACATAAATAATTGATGTTTAACCAGTGTAAATAAATAATGTATCGTTGTTAGAAATAGTGTCTGTAGTTCGTTAGTTTAAGTAATTCTGCCTTCATAATTCTTGTATATTTAAATAATTAATCATAGTAAATAAACGTTTAAAACCAGAAGCGTCGTATAATTTTTAAATAGTCCGAACGTTAAAACCGCAACACTATTTATGAAGCCATGAAAGCAATGAATTTCGAGAAAGGATATCAGTTCTTGGCGACAAGAATGCGAAGAATGCACAAGCTGTAGGTACCATATTCGCAATATATACAAAACGTAAATAACTAATTGCAATTATGTGTTATAACGCCACGAAATTATATAGATCATCTTTTTATTGGAATAAAAGAAGGGTTTTAATACATTTACGTAACTGAAACACCATTTCTTATAAAAGTGATATTGTTATAAGCAATTATATGTTATATGTTGTAAACCACAATGGCTGCGACTTACCGGAATAGTTCTGCCAGAAAGCAGCGCCGGTGTTCATGAGGTCGATGCCGGAGTAGCCCCAGGGCTTGGTGTCTTGCGGGGGCGGCTCGCGGACGCCCTGCCCGAAGGCCGTCGTGGGGCTCTCCACCCGCTCCTTGTCGGAGTGTTCCGGACGTTCCACCCGCTCCCGCTCGATGGCGGAACTTTGGCTGGACGTCGTGTTGTTGTTCATGGTCTTGCTGTTGGGCCGCTGCGCTTCCGTTTGCTGCGCCAGTTTCTCTGAAAATTATCGTCGATTATATGATTTGAAGCGAAAAACTATACTGGAAAAGATAATTTGGCGGCTGGTGGTCTAGCGCTAGGTTAAGAAGCCAAAGGTAGCTGGTTCGATTCCCGTTACCTGTCATCTTAACGTGGCATTTTGGGCCTTAAAGAGTAATCATACCTTAAAGCTGAGTACGCAGGTGCGTATCATGAGGTAATAATAGAAGGTGTGACTAACGGTAGCCCTTGAGCGGCACAATAAGTGCTAAAATATATTATGTAAACGCTAACCCTTGAATAGCAAGATTGTGCATATATGACTAACAATCGTATCGTATACGCGCAACTGCGGTGCATTTACATGTATTCCTGTAGTAACTAGCAAACAAAGGAAGTGTCAAATTAGAGAAATATCAGACAAGAGTTAGTATTTTCCTATTAAGTGTGTTTATAGTATTTCACATTACTAGCTTGGTAAGAGGGTTTATACTGGCGAATAGAAGGATATGACTGGCGAGCCAAAGGCGACCCAGTCACCTTCTTGGGCCAGTACACCGTGTTACCTTGCGTGTATTGTTGAATATTTTATTTGTTCCTCACTTGTAAATAACTAGAAATTTTCCATTTATTCAAAATGTCAAACTGACAAGCAACTAAATTCATCAGTATGACACATGCCAAGGAAGACAACTCTGGCTTTGCACGCTATAATTTATCTATGAGCACGTCTGTAAAATTTTACTGGCTAGCCAATAAAAAATTTACTGGCTAGCCAGTTAAGAAACATTTTCAAGGTGAATAGAGTGACTTGATAAATTGATGTTTACAAGCGAGGAACAAATAAAATACTTTCCATTCCTGATGGTTGAAATATTGCAACAGTAGGTATTGCTTATTTGATATGAAACTTTGCAACATCGACAAAGTACGGTTAGATCAGATGTTTTTCCAGGTATTCCCTATCACTGTTGTGTGATCTGGAAGCCAACAGCTAAATTTTAATTAAAAATATGATCGTTTACGCACCACATTACGCGTACAAAAATAATAGAAAGTATATGCTGTTGCACTTGCAGGTATGATCGACCTGCACAGACAAAAAGATAATCCAGATGAGCGCTACAATCTTTTAGACAAAATTATGCCTTTCTTCTACACTTTCGGCTTTACATTTTTCAGAATTTATATTTTTTTGGCTTTATTTGCATATACTGAAATCCCTCATTGCCCTCTGGTTAACTATCATTATGGTTCTACTGAACTGGACTGAACTGAAGATAGAGCATATGTTGTAATAAGCATCTTTGATATAGGGTCTAGAAACATGAGTCCTAGCAAAGAGTAAAAAAGATGAAGGGTAATAATAAATTGAAATTAGAAGACTGTAGTATAAGAACTGAAAAAGTAAATAATCGATTAAGCTGTGTCGTAACATAAGTTGTAACGGCTAGTTTGTGTCACCTTGGTATTTAATAATCACCTTGTTAGATTTAAGCCAAACTGTATTTCTTACATTGTAATATTTAGGTTAAGACGAATTGTGTATTGGGGGCGACCGGTGAGTTCCGTCCAAACAAAAGGGACGCCACGCGAAGCATTAAAATGCGATTGAGAGTTTATGTATTGGCCTGCGTTAAGAGCAGTCGACGCCTGGTTATTCTAGAACCGAAATACAGCATCGCGACCAGATATCCACCTCGGAAACAACAACGAGTTACCGATAATTCTTCGTAGCAGTAAGCTGATATTCTAGCTTCAAAGAAGCCAGCCGATCTTGTCAATGTACGAGACCATTTGGAGCAACTATAACGCAAGGCTAGATATTACAATTAACTATTACAATTGAATGGCCAGTCCAGGAAACTGGGAAAACTAGAAACGTAACAAGTAAATTACATCAAGTTACATCACCCTTGGTGCGCCTCAGTAGCGATGACATCACCCTGCTGACACATCGCGTCAGCTGGATTTCAAGCGACCGGAGGTAGAACCGGATTAAGTTAATTTGTGCGCGAGAGTATGCCGTGCACGATTTGTTTTTTCACTTAGCGTTGCGCATTGACAATTACACTCTTATTTAAAGTGTATCTAAGCAGGTAGATCCAACATTAAGCTCGTGGACATTTCTTAGCTATTGTTGATAGCGTATAAAATTTCTATAGTACCATCCTTTCTATGCATTTTCATTTATTTATGTTTTTTTTCAGAATATATGTATTTTCATGTAAACTGTTTGGTTTTTATTCCTAACAGGATTTGCATGTATGATTACAGAATTATGGGGGATAACAGGCAGGCCGGAAAAGTTATATTGACATTGCCCTTAGCCATACCGAGGTAAGAGCAGATCTTGTGCTCCTACAACTGGGTTAAGTAGAGTACAGGACACAGGAAATCGCTCATTACTGTTTATGGTGTCCAACGCTAGGATTAAATAAAAGTACCATTACAGGGTCTGAAACAAAAAAGAATAGAAGTAGAAGAAATAGGTAGTCAGACTTCAGAAAAGGTGTACAAATGAAACCCAATGGAAAGCAGAGCTTGCAAAAAGAAAAAGAGGCAGACTAACAATATAGTATATAAACGTTGAATTGAGGCAGCAGAGGATTGGAACAAGAAAAAAAATACAAAAAAGGCATTTATATAGCCATAGGTCTAAGTATTACTAATATGCTGGCACAGCTACCCAAATTTTTATACTTTTGGATTCGGTATCTCTAACCCAGAGGGATACATGACCTTCTGACAACTAGATATGTTTGAAAAAGAGTAGCTTTTAGGATGTTATTCTTTAATTTGTCCTTAAATTTAACTTATTTAAGTTTTAGAAAATGTGTTCAGCACTACTTGTTTAACTGACATCACGTCACCTACTGAGATTATGGCGAGTTTTCACATCTATTTCCAAGACCATTTTGGTTATTGTATTTTATAATATGAAAAATATATCAATTTACACAAACGATTGAAAATTTAGTAATGACAAATGGCATGCAATCAATCGGCTCCTATTACAGCTATGTTGCTATTCAACTAGTGATTTTATTATACCATGTTGTAAGAGATATTTCAGATGTTTAGGAACTCCCAGTGGTGACCAGAGTTTGTCCCATTTAAAGCTATAGGAAGTCTTTTTGTAGTCAACAAAACATATGTATAATGCTTTGTTGAATTCTCGAAATTTCTTAATATCGTATTAGTCATAGGACTATTCTGGTCGGAGTTCTGTTTCCCTTTAGGAATGGGCCTGCTCTCTGGATATTTGACAAAATAGGTATGACGTTAACTGTTTGTTCGGGATTTAAAGTAAAATTTGGCATCTGTGTGACATTAAAGCTATATATCTACATGCAGCTGTCATACTTTTGAGTTGAACCCTTCTTTCGAATTGGAATAAATGTTGTACTACACCATTCATCAACCAAATTTTTGACAGATGTTCTAAATTACTCCCATTTCCTCCATGTTCTTAATTACATCAGATAATACCGTCATGGTCGACAACTTTATTAAGCTTATACTGTTTAATAGCACTCTCTACTTCGTGTGTCAATATAGATCTGCAGCAGAGACCGAACGTTGCTCATCACTTTTTTAATATTTATCATAAGGTTTTTTCACAGTTGTCCATACCTCACTGGCTTTCTTTATCTATGTTACCTTCGTTTCGATTTGATTTTGAATTGCCCGATATTATGGTTTAAATTATTCTGTTATTTGTTTAATAGGAGTCTCTTTTGCGAAGGTAGGTATACAAAGATACTCATAGTATTTACTTTGATCCCTTCGACAGGCTCGTTGAATGTTTCAACACATCTGTTTATAGTAATTTCGCTTGTCGAAAACATTTAATTTTCAAGCTTTAGCAATTTGTTTTCTTTGATAATTGGTAACGTATCGTTAGTGTCATCCATATTCGTTTAGTTTTATAAAATGCATTTCTACCTGCAACTTTAGCTGACAATACTATTATACTCGTAGATTTTGCGTTTTTTCATATTGTATTGCTCACGGCTACACCTAACACTTCCTCACAGGTATTATTAAAAACATGGAGTAACTTGCTTTTTTCTGCAATAAGTAATAGTTGTTAGATGCTCTACTAACTTGCGCATGCTTGTTTTTTTAATTAGGTAGGTTTCCAGGTGCAGTGTGCAGGGGAGCCCAGAAAATCGAATCTGGGCTCCGCGGCGCGATATATTGAAACGTTTCTTAATGAGTATGTTGGTACAAGGCGAATGTCTTGTAATCTGCGAGATCAATCCGAAGTTAGAACCCCGCAGGGCAGGAGTGGCAGGGGTTCGAACCCCGACCAGTGCGCAGTGATTGACAGCTCCGCCACCGACACCCATCCGACGCACTCCCGATCGCTTACCATTTCGGGGTTCGTCTGGCGCAGTTAAACTTCCAACTTAGGTGGGATCTTCACGTCAACGGCCATAAGGGTTTTTGTTTGAAAATTAGTTAGGATGAAGGACGCTTGCACCGTTATAATTTCACAATTCTAATGTGTTTTGATAATTGATTTTAACAAGCCTGGAAGAGCATTCCCCTCAGCGTGCAGTGAGCGTCAAAATGCATAGCTTTCTACTGTCATTATCAAAAGTCATAGTCTCAGTTCGTTTTTTTTAAATTAAATTTCAAGCATCATTTTAACATGTGGTTTGTTGCTGTGTTAGAAATGGTTAAATAAATTTCAACAAGATCCATTTTATAAAAATAATTATTAGGGCAATTCATTTCAATACTCCCAGAAATATTTAATAAGTATGGAATCTTTACATCAACCGAGCAACTTAAAAAACATTTTTAAGTAGAAATAAAACTATTTCAGTGGATGTGCTTCAACCAGCAATGCATCATTTTATAGGGTGTCATTGGGTATTACGATCCTATTCTAAGGTAGAATAACTAACCGCTTAGATTATCCTACTAATACACAAGAAGGAAGATACTGAACAGTTAAAATTGAGTGAAAGATGAAACTTAGATTGGCGGCATGGCACGAAACTGAGAAACGTGTTCAATTCAACTGCGTTTTCTTAAAACCTCAAAACTAAGATGTCCTTCTAACGCTTCCATATTCCCCAGAGAGTTTTTCCCTTGTCAAAACCATGATGTAGAAAATTAAAATGGCGCAAAGGGAAATGGAGAATTCATGCTGAGAGTACGCTTATAAGACCAAAATTGGATTGGATATTCAACAAAATCAGAGTGGCAGAGAAAGCTAGACGGAGATGGAACATGGAAATGATCAAATGTAGGCCAATAACATTAAGAAGAAACCGTGCTGTATGATTTTGAAGTAATAAGTAAGAACGTGAAAAAGGCCGTACAAACTGTATCACCATATGAGTATGAAAATTACTTAATGTAGGTCAGGAACATAAAAAGATACCGTGGTGGATTTATTACCATATCAGTATGAAACTGATCAACTGGAGGCCAAGAACATGAGTAAAAGATCTTGGTAGAGTTATTACTATAAGAATATGAAAGCGGCCAAATACAGGCCAAAACATAAAGAAGATAATGTGGTGGACCAAGAACATGAATGCATCGTGATAAACCTTTTACCATATAAATGTCAAAGTGATTACGTGAAGACCGAGGATATGAAGAATATACCATAGTAAACCTATTGCCTTATGAGTATGAAGGTGACCAAATGAAGAGCAACAACATGAATAAGTCAGTGTGGTCGACTTATTATCATATAAATGTGAGAGTAATCAAAAATATGAAAATATCGTGGTAGACCTATTACCATATGAATTCGAAGTGATTAAATTCAGACCATGAACATGAAGAAGACACCGTGGTAAATATATTGCCATATACAAATGAAAGTGTTCAAGAACATGAAAACATCGTGGTAGAGCTATTGCCATATGAGTATAAAATTGACCAAATGGAGGCCAATAACATAAAGAAGATGACGAAGTGACTAACTAGAGGCCAAGATTGTGAAAGACATCTTGCTAGAACTATTGCTATAAGTATAAAAATTACTACGAACATAGAAATATCGTGGTAGACCTATTGCCATATAAATATGAAAGTGATCAAATGAAAGCAAAGAATATAAAACAAATACAGTAGTAGACCTATTGCCTTATAAGTATGAAAGTGAGTAAATGGAGGTCAAGAACAAAGACGACACCGTGATACACCTATTTTCATATAAATATGAAAGTGTTTAAGATCATTAAAATATCGTGGTAGACGTACCATATGAATATTAAAATCATCAAATATAGGCCAAGAACATGAAGAAGATACCGTGGTAAACATATTACCATTTAATATAAAAGTGCCCGCAAACATGAAAACATCGTGGTAGAGCTATTACCATATGAATATAAAATTTACCAAATGGAGGCCAAGAACATGAAGAAGATATCGGGTTAGATCTATGACGAAGTGACTAACTAGAGATCAAGAATGTGAATGACACCTTGCTAGGGCCATGGCTCTAAATATAAAAATTACGAAGAATATAGAAATATCGTGGCAGACCTATTACCATATAAATATGAAAGTGATGAAATGAAAGCAAAGAGTATAAAACAAATGCGGTGGTAGACCTATTTCCTTAGGAGTATGAAAGTGAGCAAATGGACGCCAAAAACATGAAGAAGACACCTTGATAAACATATTACCATTTAATATAGAGGTTGCTGCGAAAATGAAAACATCGTGGTAGAGCTCTTACCATATGAATATGAAATATAATATTAGAATGATGCCAAGAACATGAAAAAGATACTGTAGTAGACCTATTACCATATAAATATCAAAGTGGACAAGAACATGGAAAGATCAAGGTAGATATGTGGCGAAGCAGAGGTCTAAAACATGCATAATATATTGTGAAACACCTATTACTATATGAATATGAAAGTCGTCAAATGGACGTCAAGAATATTAAGTAAACACTGTGATAGAGCTATTGCTATATGAATATGAAATTGACTAAATGGAGGCAAAGGGCATGAAGAAAGCACCGTGATAGCCGTTTTATCATTAGTTTATAAATATGAAAGTCACCAAGAACATGAAGAAGACTTCATGATCGACGTATTGTCATAGGAACATGAAAGTGATCAAATAGAGACAGAAACCGTGGTAGACCTATTATTATGTGAGTATGAACGTAACTAAATGGAGGCTAAGAACGTGAAGAAAATTCCATAGTAGACCCATTACCATAAGAATATGAGAGTAAACAATTAGACTCCAAGAACATGAAGAAGACATTGCAATAGAGCTACACTATATGAATATGAAAATAGTCAAATAGAGGTCAAGAACATGAAGAAGAGACTGTGGTAGACCTATTACCGTATGAGTATTAAAGTGACTAAATGCAGACAAAGACCATAAAGAAAATGTTGTATTGTTGTATATGAAAGTAACCTACCATTTGGAACCCGAGGAACCAACCGTAGTAGACCTATGACAATATGAGCCTAAAAATGAGCAAACGCAGGGCAAGAACATGAAGAAGACATCCCGGTAAACCTATTACCAGCATGAAACTGACCAAATGAAGTTTCCAGAAAACGATATAACGTTATAGATTGATAGATGGTAATGCTAACATGGGGACTGGCAAGACAATTGCTCCTTTACACTATAATGCACCTTCTTTTTTAAATATGGCCTACCTCTGTATAGTAACAAACAAAGTGGTTATGCAGGAGATTGCAAAAATGGTTAGAGTAACTGACTAATGAAAACAATTAAAATTACGTTTTGAAGTGAAGATAACAGTAAAAGTAACACAAATACTGTAATAATGTGACAGCTACTTGACAGCACAGTACATGAAAGTGCCGGTCATGAAAACTCAACTGTCATGCATGTTCCTATGTTCGCACAAGCCGCCACCAATCTGTATGTACTGCCTAACAAAAAATTGCGTCTTTATGTTTAGGTAATGTAAGACAACAATGATGAAAAGTATATGATTACAAAGAATATCAACAAAAACGTAGATAATGCAACGAAAAACTGCTACAAGAAACTACTAAAGAAAATATATCGATGGATAGAAGAAAGGAAGACTAGCAAAAATTAAATCAGATATTGAAGATGCCAAGAAAGCTCTACGGGGCTGTAAGAAAAATAAATAGATCAGACCTAAAATGTGAAAGCGGGATAAGCAAAATCTAATACAATTCTTGGCAAAGCCGTTTCAAAAGTTGCAAATAGAACATCATTATGTCGATATAGAATATTTAAACGCAACATGTTCAATAATAATCATTAAATTGTAAGTTTAATAAAGAATAACCGATGTAGATGACAATAACATCTCTTATTATTATGAGAACACACAATAAAATATACAGGAATACATTTGAAAATGGTAGAATTATATGCGATGATTACAAACACAATGCTTATTACATAAAACGCTTACGTCTTAACTGCACGATTTGAAGTTTATGCAATTGCTGAAGTATTTGACGTTAATGGACGATTAATTGAAATTATTAGCGTGGAATCTGACCAACGCTCTATAGTTGATCAAAGTGATTGAACTAGAATCTGGGAATCGACCAAATCCTCCAGTAAACTCAAAGTAAGAAGACAGAAATCGTAATATGTAATGTTTCTTTAATTGGTGTTAATAAGCTTTAGAATCGCACCAAAACCTTCGTCTTGCTTAGAGTACGCAGGTCAGAATATGGAGACGCAATATCGAGACGCCAGGCTGTTTGGTCTAAAATGGCTGCTCCGTACGCAAGAAGAAGGGATTTTATGATCCTCAACTGCCTCGTACCATTTTGGGTTTACAACGGCCCATTGTACGTCGAGTAGAATGTCCAGCCCCGGAGATCGGGTTTATTGCTTCTGGTTGTGTCAATAGCCCTTGCGTTGGGCCAGCGAATGACCGGAAATAGGCTAACCTTTATTGTCGAAAAATTTTGAACGCACTTTTGCTGGGTCGGATCGAAATCTCTTCACTTTCTCCTGCGCTGTTAGACTGCAAAGCTAAACGCTTTTGATTGAGCAGAATACGTGATTCTCCCTTTGTGCTTCTATTAGTTGGGTGCTTCGATGCTGTGGTGACATGGAATGCCTGCTGTTTGGAGAAACAGTAGTTCGCTTGACAGCGTATATGAAAGACTTTGGCACTTTGGCGATATGGAGGAAGACGTTTGTGCTATAGCCGTGATTATACAAATTAGTTCTTGGCATTTAGAAAGATTTCTGAAATGCAACACACGCAATTGACTTCAAACACCCACTGCTTTAGAGGCTCCGTCACACATGTTGATCTTGAACGAGAAGCAATCAACTGTGACAGACAATGCGAAAGAATAGTGGTAAATGAAACAAATAAATACACAAAAGCGCACAAATAAAAAGTGGAAGCAATTTGAAAAACAGTGTTGGCGTCCCAAATGGTTTAAAACAACCTTTCGCAATTATTGTTTAACAAATGCAGAGAACCAGCATCGGAGATGTTCGGGAAATGTGGCGAGATGGGGATAAAAACAAAAGAAGAAAACATTACATTCGTGACTAATAGCTGTTGATGATCAAGTGGTGTTCGCTCACAATGAGTAGAAAACTGTATTTATCATAGCATTGGAAACTGCTGCTACATATGGGGAGAAGTAAAATATAGGACAAATTGTAGACTACCACCTCATTCTACCAATGTGTTATACAGGGTACAGCATAGCTGTTCTATATAAATGACGTACCTTACTTGGAATTTTATTTATATATGATCTTAACTCATTCTCCATTTTTACCAACATGCAATTGGAAACGTTTTTGAAAAAAAAATATAGAAATCCTTAAGTTGAGCCTGCACACACCATATTTAGTATTTTTTAGAATTACAAATTTTTCACTGTGCAGTATGCTAATTAGCGGTGGCTTAACGCAAAAAAATGCTAGAAGGCCATCGTGTCGATTTTCCAGAGTGGACAGAGCCGCGCATAATTTACAATATTACTGTTTCCCTGCAGCCTAACGGACCTTCTCACCCATCAATATTGAATATTAACGTGTCAATTTTAAAATGCTTCCTTGTTCTCACACTTTGCCGGCTATAAAATGAGATGTAATTGCTGCGTGCTATTTTCCCAAGCACATCAAGCATGTCAATTTCGACGTGGCGGAAAACGGACCCACGCGCGGCTCGCTCTTGTTTATTAGTCGAAATGCTATTAATTTCGATACAGGTTAGCTACAGGACGCTTGCAATGCAAAGGTCAGGGGGCCAGCCTTCGGCAGATTCTTAATTGATTTGTACAAAATCGTTGGGCGTGGGCGGGGGCTTTCGGCGCCGTGCTTGAGTACGTTTTGACAAACTAGCGCCTACTTGGATTTACTGGAAATAATGGTTATTTTTTCATGCTGCCACGAAATGGTTTTTTGTAGCATAGGGCACGCGTGGTTAAAAATAGCCGTCGGCCTGTATTAACGGGAGTAAAAAGAAACAGAAGAAGAAGGTAAATACTTGGCCCTTACATTTTAATTTGTTGCTGCTTGATATCATTTATATCTCCTTCACATATTTTGTGCAGCTGCTAATATAATTATAATTTTGTAAATACCTTTAGGTATGTGATAAAAACTGGTATTCAAGGTATATAGGGCACAAAGGCTAAAATGAAGCAAGTTATTATACAAAAACAAATATCAATGTAATTGTTTAAAAACACTTGTAACTAAACTTAAATTTTATTATTAGCAATAAATCATAGATAGTTATACTCGTCCTTATCTTGCTTAAGAAATCAAGTATGATGACTGGCTAAGGCTACAAGATTTCAGTTGAAATGTCCTGCCTGTATTTGAACTGCTAATAGATTGCGGTTGTTGACGGTAAAACCTTAAAAACGTTGTTTATTAAAAAAACAACTCACCGTTTATGGCGCGAATCTGATCTCCAGCTCCGGCTGCTTTTAAAGCGTCCTCGAGCTGGATGCGTCGCTTGACTTCAGTTTCCATTTGCTCCTGCAGTCGCCTTCTCGCGCGCCGTTCTCTTCGGAGACGCTTTTGTATTATTGCTGAAACAAAGAAATTCATTAAATATTTTTAGTAAGAGAAACATCCTTGGTACAAGCTGGGCCGCCTTTGCAATTCTCATCTAGATATTGAAAAAACTGACACGTCACCATATTCTTGCATAACCAACAGCTAATGGTAATAGATTAGAAAATACCTTACCAAAACCTGGAAAAAGAGTAGGTATATATTTGGTATGTATGCCCAACAGCAAAAGTAGGTGCAAGCGAAACCTAATTTAAAGAATTTAAATAGAACCGGTATGTTAGCCATGATTGGATGAAATTCTTCAATATAAATAGCTTTTGTCGAATTTATATAACTAATACATAGGTGATCTCTTTTCCAAATTGAATTGTAAATAAAGACCTTGCAGAAGAAATAAGTTAAAGCATCATGTAGCAATAAGTTTGTGCCAGTGCCGCTAAAGAAAGCGAAACGTTCAGGAATTATTTAAGCATGTTACACTTGTTATTATTGACAAACGTGTGAGAACTGTTTTTACAAGAGGGTTAGTAAGTGGCAAAGTACAACGTAGAATCCTTTAAGTCGACATCTGAAATGTGGTGGTATTTACTGTGACTGCTACATGTGTGAATAGAAGGATTGCCTATTCAACACCTTAATAGACATTCGAACTGTTCTAAAGTAAGTCTAAAAAGAGCTCCAAACAAATGTTTTCACTTTGCTTAAAGTAGTATTAAATGAAGGTACAATTAAGGGATAAAGACTATATTTTACTAAACATTCGATGAGATCAGTGAACTAGTAACCTTAGATATTCTGCAAACGACATAAATAAATATTAGAGTGACCATTCAATTCACCTGTCATCTGTCAAAAAGTGACCAATGAAAATCCAGAATTTGAAGTTTCTTAGCCAATCAAAAAAATATCAGCGGATATATCTTCCTACAAGGTATTCAAGTGAATATTTTAAACAAATGTGATTTTTATTAGAAAAAGTCAATATTACTGTTACTTTAGAAATTGCATAGTTTGTTGCTCGATTTACTGGAAACTAATTTGAAAAAGTAGTTTGGTTCATTAAATAGTCCCTCGAATGCCATTTTTAGTCAAAGTTAAGTAGAATATTTTTGCGGTGGTATCACTACTCATGTCCATTGCGATAGGATTAGGACTCGTTCTAATCGAACCTAAATGCAATGGACATTCGTAATACCACAGCAAAAACATTCGACATAACTTTGACTACTCATGGTATTATAAGTGAAAATCCTATGATTTCACAAAACCAACAAACGTCCACCAATGAGATAGGTGAATGACCTAAATTAGATGATGAAAGTTAGAGACAAACAAAAATGAAGAAATTTGGAAGAGGCGTATATTAAAAAGTGGATCTAGTTGCTAGCGAAGAAGAAGAAAAAGAAGAAGATGCTCTGCAACGTATTATAAATGATATATGTTTAATAAAGATAGAAACACTAAGATCTGTAACGAATGGTAATACTCCTGGCACCGATGAAATCACCATCGAACTGATAAAGGTTGGTTGCATACGACTGTTAGAAGTCATAACGTCCGCTCATAAAAAATGTCGTCTAATGGGAGAAGATCTTCCAACATATTGGAGAAAGGCCTACAGTTCGTCCCAGGAATTTTTCCACCGTGTGTGTATGAAGCAATCACGGAAATGATCTGAAATTATGTTTGCATCCGTTTCACCTTGTTAGCAGAAAATAACATTCTAGATCATTTGCTTATTTGCCCCATGTGCGAAGATCGTGTGCATTTGTTTTAAGGAAATTAAAGAAAAAATAATAGACCATGTTTTACAGCGGCACTAGAGCTAGACTAACTGTGGAATAGTATGAAATCACTAGGTGTTAACGATGTGTATATTAGTGGCATAAAAATATATATGACGAATGTACATACTAGTGCATTAAAACTAGTGACTTTAAGGTGACGAAGGGTCTACGTTAAGGCTGCGCTTTCGCTCCTACCTTCTTTAAAATATATCTCGAAGCAGCCCTTAAAATTGTTGGCGGCACAACTGTAGCAATAATAATAATAATAATAGTTAGGTGCTTTATTCAACAGATAGAAACCCAATTACAGAATAAAGAGAAAGACATAACAAAACCAAAAGAAAATTATTAGTTTTAAACTGGTTAAAATCCAACCCAAATATACCCAATTCGTTACAAAACTAGTTGTACGTGTAACACATAGTAGCCAGCGGACTACAAAAATAATAATTAGTTCTCGGATTGCCATACGAGAAAGATTAATTGTTACGTGTGTTAATACAAGGTACACGTATATTTAATGTGGCTAAAAATTCCGGTGTAGAAGTTAGATTATCTATTTTAAACAAAAAAAAATGATTAATTGAACCCTTCTTAATTTCAGAGAAGAAGATGCAAATATAGATAATGATTCAGAGTAGCTATCGTCATGTGTTGATCCATTGACACGCCAATACACATATTTAAGGAATTTATTTTGAATTGTTTCAATTTTTTAACTTGATAATTATAATACGGGTTCCACAATATTCAAGTTAGATATAATATAACTGTTAAGTAAATTCAATAAGGTTCGTGAATTCAAAAAATCTTGAATATTTCTAAAAAGAAATCCCAGGCTCCGATTGGGATTTAATATTAACGTGTCCACATGATTATTGAAAGACAATTTATTATCGTAAGTTACGCCAAGGTTCGTAAATGTTGATACTTTTTTAATCATATATTACTATTAAAAAGTAATTTGGTTTTAATTGACCATTCATAAATTGCATTAACATCAGCTTGTACTCTTTCACAGTCCCCAACATTGTTGACAGTTTAAAAACAAATTAAGTCATCAGCATATAATAGAACTTCAGAATTACTTACGCAATATGTTATATCATTTATTAAGGTTAAAAAAGTAACGGGTCTAAAATGGATCCTTGGGGCACTCCAGAGGTAGCAAAAAAGAACTCGAAATTTATACCATTACAATAAACATATTGCTGGCGGTTGGTTAAGACGTAATTAAGTTAACAAATGTGTCATAAAGACCTACACCAACGAGCTTTTGCAGCAAAATAACATGATCAGCTCGATCAAAAAACTCGGAAAAGTCCGTACAAATGACATCAACTTGACTTCTGGTTTCCAATGCTTCCTATGCATATTGAGTAAAACTGGTTAAGTTAGTAAGAGTAGAGAGCTTTCTAACAAACCCATGCTGCTTTAAAGAAATCTGATGCAAAACCTGCCGGCAAAGGCATTCATGAATTACAGACTCGAATACCCGTGTGTATACTATTTGCGGACGTCCAAGTGGTAATCGCCGCAGACGAAAACGGCAACTCATATAGGATTAGAATGTTAAAGTGGAGTAGGAAAAATGGGGAGAGCAACGGTAGGACTTGATCATCCAGAATTGCACTACTAAAAATGTCCGAAACTTCAAGTATCTAGGCGCAATTACTTTAAACTCTGGAAAAATTCGCTATGACATACAAAACAAAATAAACAATAGATGATGAGTAATCCAACAACTTAACTCAGTAGGTACTACAAGGTAGACAAATTTCCAAGGAAAACGAGAAGGTAATGTACAAAACAGTAATGGAAAGCATAGCAACGCATATATGATGCGTAGAAGCTGAATAATAATAATATATTACGACTCTGTGCCATGATGATGGACTGGAGCAGATCTGCGGGAATGAGACAAGCCGAGAATTGATGAAAGTGCAAAGGACGAATATGGACAACATCAAAACAAAGCGCCTCGTCTGGTATGGTCAGTTACAAGACGTGCCAGAAAGTAGATGGTTCAAGAGAATTTAGAACAAGCCACTTCTAGAAAGAAGAAAACGCGTTGGGTGACCATCGAGCAGCTAGCATCAAGTGGTGCTAGAAGCAATGGAAGCTTAATAGGCCTAGAGGCATAGCGAATGGAATGATCGACATGTCTGGGGAATAGGAAGAGAAAACTGCCACCACGCGTAATATAATAACTCCTGTACTACATATATAAATGTAAAAAAAGTATATTAATGATCTACAAAAAAAAATACAAAGGAGTCTGCTGATTTATACCTTTTTTCACCTAACCTCTACCTCATGGAACCGCTTTCGCATTACTACAGGGGCGCCGGCATCACTTAAGCTTGCCTTTACTAAGCGAAACGTGAACGCGCGGGTCGAGAGTCGAACTCTCTCCCGCACTCTCCGTTTTTTGATGTGGCCTCAACTGCAGTGGTGAACGCCACTAGCCCATGGAAGCCCTAGCTGATTAGATACCTGATTCCCTTTGAAGTGCGTATTACGTATTGCACATACAGGGAGTGTATACTTCACATAGATCTATTTGTTTCCTAAGTACATCTTAAATGGTTCGGTTTAAATAAGTAGGCTTGAAAATTACAGTATTTCATTCGAAGGTTTTAATTTTTTAATACATTTTCAAAGTCATCTATATGGACCTCTAGACGTTTTCTGGCTGCTTTGCAAACAACATTCGTTGGCTATCCTGAGTTCATCTTGATATTCCTTTATGAGAGCAGCGGGATTCAAAAGTTTGGAAGATCATGCGCAATTAGTCACAAATGACAGGTTATTGTTCGTTAATTAGACTGTGCCAGCTTAAAAATCGGATCACAATTTTTAATTTTTTAGTCGTAGGTAGTACACACTTAGTTTGGTACTATGCTGCAGACTCACCCTGTATATCTAATTAGTGTCACAAGACGAGACGAGATGAGGCTTTATCTGTCCTAGACGTTGATCTCGAAAATTCTTGATTTGGAAATAAACATTTTCGCCCTCGAATTTGAAAATCTTGAATTTTAAATATTAGGGTACCGAATTGAAGCAATTGAGACTGTGTTACGCCCAAAATGTCCACGTGCTCCATGTATTAACGTTTAGGAATTTATACATTTATGGCACTGTATTTAAAATGGGAAAGAAGGCTCAGTGCATCTGATTCTATTAGCCCAGAAAATATAGGTTCGATTCCCACGGACTACAACGACCACAAAAAGCTAGCGCCTGATTCGGGCGGGTTTGAAAAATTCTATTAAAAACCTGTCACCGTCGACCTGGAATTATCTCGTTTCGGCTACATCTATATATTTAATCATTCTTTCCGTTTTTAATCTTTCAATAGATGCTCTAGGCCGTACCAGCTCCACAAAAATATGAGTTTGCATCATTTTGAATAGAAATAGCGCATCTAAAAGCTTTAAAATATACGAATTTATTAATATTATTATTACATTAATTATCATTTTCTACAATCGTACAAAAGCAACACAATTTCTGGTGTCAAAAAAATTACCACTATTATTGAGCCTGTAAAGTATATTTTAAAATTTTATAATAAAAACCCTTAATCGTACGCTTATCATAAACACATTGTTAAGTAACAAAAGACTCCCAGGATTGGACCGTGTCATTATTGAGGTCGAAGAACTCAACGTTTCCTCCACTTTCGTAAGGGGCTTCATCAGGAGGAAAAGCAAAAGAGCACAGTAACTCAACGTGTAAACCACGCCATAGGCGAAACTCTTCAGTCTTTTCTATGCCTTCCCTTGCAAAAGAGTTTCGTCTCTGGCGTGGTTTACACGTTGACTTACCGTGCTCTTTTGCTTTTTCCTCCTGATGAAGCCCCTTACGAAAGTGGGAAAAACTTTGAGCTCTTCGACCTCAATAATGACGCGGCCCAATCCCGGAAGTCGTTTGTTACTTAATGACAATGGCCGTGAAAGCCTCCGAAATCAACCCACATTGTTTTCTCACTATTTACTCACAGCTTCATGTATTTATATTTCTTACAAGGAACTATAATGTGCTCGGCGTTTTTATACAAAATTAAAGTTACGAGCGATGTGGAGTTATATCAGCTGTAGTGCAACATGTAAACATCATGACGCAACTTTCCCAACTTGAAGCGGGCATGCGGTATTAATATATCTTTTATACTTAAATCACGCCTCTATTTACGTAAAGGTATAATTAGTATTATTAGAGCACTAAAATGTTCATTAGAGATATATTTTCGCCCTTATCTCGTTTTAATAAAATTGTTGGGAACATGGCAACTAATTTATTGCAACTACCTACGAGGTAAACGTAATCTTTAAGTTTCAAATATTGTGCTAAAATAGACGAGATTAATTTACTTGTACAACAAAATGCTTAATTGATATAATTTAGAAAATCACGGGTTTGTAAAAACGATAAAGGAGGTGAAAACAAAAGCAAATGCGTTTGTCATTGCAACAACTTTCAATAGAATTCAAACTAAAGAAGATTTGAAGACGAACTGGAATATATTAAATTCAGCTGCAGAAAGGCTTCAGATGCAAAGTCAATGACGCTGAGATAGATTTCAATTCTTTATTTGGTTAAAAAAATTAACAATGAACTGTAGGTTTGTTGAAACTTGATTTAAAAATTCTGCTGAATGCTGCCTATCTTCTATTTCTTTGGCATTTTAAAGTTTATTTCAATATATTGATTTTGGCTAAAACAAATATTTTAAATAAATTATAATTAACATGCAGCTTAATTATAAAGAAAATAAAAAATATATTGAGTAGAATAGCACAGTTTTATCATTCTATTTCTTACAATGGTATCGGACGTTCTTCAGTCAATTAGCTAAAATAAATATAAGTTAGTTGTCCATTTGTTGGTTGCAGGGGTAATTTAATTTGGTTAAAGATGATAAAAGTTTGTAATAAGCTATTCTATTAGTCAGGTTTTATCTGTAAAAGGAATATTATCAGAAAAGATAAAACATAAGTTTATTTCTCACATATTTGTTGTATAAAAGAATTAATCATGGAGAATAGATAGGAACGGTCTCATAGGAGAACTAGACAATCTTAAAATATGGCATCGCAGGTTTTGGCAGGGATTATAAAATAACAAGAACAAAATAGGGGTGTAAAATTTTTCATCATAATTACACCAGGTTAAATAAAAAAATCTATTTGAATAATAATAAATACCGGTATGTGCCCATAAGAAGTGTTATACAAGTGTAGTCACAAGAATAGGGGTTTGGTTAAAATACTTAAAATGTTGGTTGGTGTGTGCGTGAAGCATAACCAACAGGGGTACCTGATGACAGTACGACCAAGCAGTTGGGGGTATCAGGTGCAAAATCCATTTTGCCAAATCAGAGAAAAGGAAATTGAGCTCGAAGAAAGAAAAGTCCAGTATGTAAGTGAACATTAAAGATTATATAAACAAATGCCATAAAAGAACTAAACTGCTAATTTGAACAACGATAAAGTTGATTAAAACAAATATTAATAAATTGAAAGACAAGCAAATTTACTTAGTCTTAAAGAACTACCGATAGAATTGTTAATGACAAAACCGTGCTATTCTACTCAATATCCTTCTTATTTGATTTACAATTAAGCTGCAGGTTAATTATACTTTATTTAAAATGCTTTGCCAGTTTTAGACCATATCAATATTCACAACAGTAGTGTACCTACAGGCGTTCTGGCGCATTTTGCATGTCACCCGAACGAATCAGACTGTTAGATAGGCGGACAGGTAAACAGACAGTTGGACTGGTAGACAGGCAAGCAGACAAACAGACAGACAATTAGACAGGTAGACAGGTAGACAACTAGACAGCTAGACAGGTAGACAGGTAGACGATAGACAGCCAGGTGGACAAGGAGACTGATCCCATGTAGCCTTGCAGGTTTCTGCTTGCCACGTCTACCAGTCCAACTGTCTGTTTACCTGTCAGCCTATCTAACAGTCTGCTTACCAGCTAGTGTAGTCTGCAAGGCTATATGGGTGACCTTGAGATGGTAGCCGAAACAAGGTAGCCGAATAGCAGCGCTGCCTCCCTTTCTTACCTATATGAAAGATTCCCAGACGATGAGTCACATCCGCTTGGGCCTGAGAAAATTTTGATAAGCGTAGAAATAAAATTAGACATTTAGCCTCAAAATTCATCGTGGGAATCTTTCAAAATTAAGAATTTTAACCCAAAAATTCATCGTAGGAACCGGAAGTGGCACGTGACCTAGGTGAGACCAATGACCTTGACCTTGGCTAGGTCAACGACCTTGACCCCGGCTAGGCCCGTGACCTCGCTCGTTCGTTGGGGTGACATGCAAAATGCGCCAGAACGCCTGTATGTACACTACTCACAACTCTACAAACATTTTCCGTCCACAACTGAACTACTTATATGCAAAGCAGACTACATACTTGGAATCATAGAAACTGACTGATACACGCGGTAAGTTCTGTCTTCCATTTCGTACCATGTAAGCTTTAAATAGTCAATCAGCAACAAGCCTAGTACGTACCTTACCACGTTTTCTTGGAGCTGCAATTTGTCCAGCACAAGCTATATATTTACTTTCTGGTGTACAGGTAGAAATTTACAACTCTAGTGTAACATACATTTTTCGTGGGTATCTACATCTACAGTATTTCTTTGCTTTTAAACGCACTAATAGAGGGTGTCCCATAATTTCCCATCACTTTTATTTTGTTTGTATGTTATGAACAAAGTCTAGGCATACCGAGTACCCAGGTACATTAGCCACCGACCGCTGTGGTCATATGGTCAACGTCCTACATAGAATTTTGCCGAGACTAAGAAGTTCCAACCCTAGTAAATGATCTTTTACATAATCGCAAAAGTATAGATGAGTGAACATTTTGGACAATTTTATATTGCCGCATTTATCTAGGGTGCCATGATTTTTTTAAACCAAAGGTAACACCAGATTTCTCTTTTATTTAGGTAAGTTATGGCAGTTTTTCTTATCTAATCGGCTATGAAATGGAGAACTACATAGTTTTAATAGATATTACTAGGGTTGGAACTCCTTAATCTCGGCAAAATTCTAAGTAGAGCTTTTGACCATAGCAGTCGGCGTCTAATGTACCTGCTACTCGGCATGCCTAGACTTTGTTAAAAAAATATGAACAAAATAAAGGTGATGGAAAATTATGGGACACCATCTATGTTATAGCATTATTTGAAGTCTGGGAAAATATTAGTGCCGTAGGTACTGTTTTCTGGTCGGGAATGAATGCTTCAGTATTTTTTAAAATTTCAGTAAGTGAAAATTGCCATTCGCAACGATTTTCTTTAAAAAGTTGCAAATAGATAAATTTTTTCATTGTAGATGTAACCGCTTTTTTTCGAGATCAGCCGTAAGAAACACTCGTCATGTATTACTTACGATAATTCTGTAGCTTCTATAGCAACTAAACTGGTTACTAGCGGCCCAACTTTTTTATTTAAATAACGACTTTCTAAGTGTCTTCATTTTCTGTTAAAATGGTAACATTTTATCGGAACTTTTACACGTACTGCCATTATTTCATCAGCATAGTTCACGCACCATCATCAGTCTCTCGAGAACTTGTTGCTAAGTATGGTATTACAAAGTTGCAGGACAGTAACAAACGGCTGGCCGATAAAATAGTGTAAATACTAATTCGGAATCGTTCTTCAGGGCAGCAGTTCAAAGGAAAACTTTTTCATCCAAGCCAGGAAAAAGTGAGGTTAGTACTTCATAAATGACAATACAGACTTTGGTGATATCAAGTTAGAGGTTAAAAACAAACTTGATATTAGTTATTACACATGAATATGTAAAATTATCAATCGGTTTATAACCGTTAACCGAATTTTTGTGTTAATTTGTTTATTAAAAGTGAATCTGTAATAACTGTGCAACGTAGATTTCGAGGGAAGTTTAGTAGATGTGTTGATATTTCTCTCTACTTAACAATACAAGATGTGTTAGAAAATGTAGAGAATTAAAGAATTGAGTTCAGTTGTTCATAAAGAGTCACCAGGAGCTCCACGCACTGTTAACGCACCTCCTAATATTATGTTATAGGAAACAAGGCGAGATTTCGTACCACGCCTAAACCAACAAATGTCAGGAAGAAGCAGGTATCTTTGGAATTTAATTTTTCATTAAAGAATCTCCAAATTCTTAGGAATATAATTATGACTTCGTTTTGTTGTGATATTTTAATATGTAAGGAGATACATATTTCTAAATAAAATTTTTAACATGTTTCTGTAGTCCCTGTAGATGTTATTTTCTAACTATCACCAGAGTAAAATGCAGATTTTATGGCGAAAACAGAAGCTGTTTAATGTCATAATAATAAGTTGTAAGTATCCGTTGTGCCTCGATTTTTTCATAGAAGTTTGCAAATATGCACCACATAGACAAAGACAAGAAAAGTTTTACATGCTCAGGCACGTGAAATTGTGCAATACATTTGATTTTCGCCACGAAATCTAAATTGTATTTTATACATATTTTACCAAAGCAGAAGAAATAACTAACCAATGATCAATTATATCACAAAAAAATAATAATTAGTTAGACCTCTCATACTTCACACCACATATTTTTAATCATTATTAATCATGTGTGTAAATACCTACTTATGCAAAAATGTTGATCTTCCGAAGCAAAATAAAAATTCCATTTGAACCATGAAAGAGCAGCTAGGTCGAAAAAATAATTTCGCTGGAATTTTGTTTACAAGCAATGGTGAAGCCGAGAAGCGTTCCGAACGTTTTACCAAACTTCATGATAGAAAATCATCAATGTGTTTTAATAGTTATTAGTATACTAGACCGCGAAATGACTGTTTTGCGTACGGAGGAATGTTGGCCGGCGGTCCGCCAAATGATTCCGGGGAAGCCAAACTTTTTTTTGCAATCGCAATGTACCTATATTATAATTTAAAAACACATTTTTGTTATAACTGTGCCGATAAGTTACCGGCCGCGAAATTTGTTTTCGCGGCCATTACTAATAACAACAGCCGAACTAATTTTGCAGCCGTAATTTACGTCCGCAAAAATAAACTTTTCAGAACGGTTGCACAAATATAGTATGATCAAAAATTATTTTCATCTAATATGGCTATGAAATAGTTCGTAATTTATGAATGCAACTATAAGTCACTTAAAAATAAAATGTCAAGCTTGACATTTAAGTATAAACATAGCTGCATTCATGAATTAGGAACTATATTCCATAGCCATGCTAGATGAAAATAATTTTTGATCATACTATAGTTATGTAATATACCTCCGTTCATTGAAGTGAATCACTTTAAGAAACTGGTTTCGACGACTATTAACTTTTTCATAGCAAAATGTAGTTTTTTATTATTGCTGCTAAGCGAGTTAACTATTGTTTTAAAATATCAAGTAGTCGCACATCATTTTAAACTAATATAACTTCTAGTAAGTACGTGATCAGTCAACAATGCGTAACGTGAAGTAAATAAGTTTGAAATGTTAGTGTATTTTGTGTGTTACTTGATAAAAATTGATCAATTACTAATTATTATTGCTTTAAACAATGTCACTACGTACTACGTCGATTAGACTTTATTACAAGTTCAATGCATTATTGACGTATAGCCTAGACTACTTATTAGAATTGATATGACTTAAAAATTGGCGTGTGGCTTAATATTTTGTATTCAATTTTGACAGTTTAAAGTGACATTATTAACTCCATAACAACCTTCATAAAACACTCTATGATTCACAAGAGAAATAAAAGCGTTTTGATTTAATAGAGAATTAAAAAAGTTAATTCACTAGAGATTTAAAACGTTTCAATGAAGAACATATTTTTATGATTTCTACAAATACTTACATTCAATTATTATTTCTCTTTGTAGTGTGTAATATATAATTATCTAATTTGAATATTTTGAATGTCATTTATTTCCAATTTTGTGTATAGCTGTAAGCAGCTGTAAGCAGGTGACAAACGTCACTTTGACGTTTGGCACACAGTAAGTGTGCTGTTTTATTTGTTGTTTGATAAGTGATTTAAGAGCAGCAGGCGCTATAAATTTGAATATTCAAAATTTTTATTCAAAATTTCGTCAAAATTGAATAAATCATATATACGCCACGTGAATTAAACATTTCTTAACTCAAAGATTTGATCTCACTCGCACTGCGTGCTCGTGAGCCCAAAATCTTTTCGTGAATAAACATATGTTTAATTCACTTGGTGTATAATATTTATAAAACAATAGTTAACTCGCTTAATAGCAATAATACAAACCACATTTTGTTGAAAAGGTTAGAAAAAAGTCGTAGGAACTAGTTTCTTTAGGTGATCCACTTCAAATGAGGGGCGGTGTATTATTTATTTATTTTCGTGAGAAAAGCTTACTTTTTTGTTAATTGGAATTAGGAAAGGAAGTTCATTTCAGCAGTAGTGGTAAAAGTAGATATTGGAGTGAGGAAATAAATGTTGTAAGTAAATTTGTTTACAATTTTTTTTCAAAAATAGACAAAAATGCACAGCGACGCCTATAATTGGCCTAACGGCTGTTGGCTGAGTGCGAAATAAATAGAATATAATATGCAATAAGCCAATAATAACACGCGTTTTTTAAATCTCATTTTCAAATATAAAGGAAATCTTTTCCCCCTGGGGCAATAAAACAGTTTTTCACCTGCTGGCGTCATTTAAGTTATTATTTATAAACACGTATTGATGAAAATTATAGTTACAAATAAGTCAGCTAAAACAATTGTAAGAATTGCCTTGTATTTATTGGTAATGAGTTAGGTATATAACCCAAATCTCACTTTTAAATAAAATTTCGAT
>OW679197.1:55025866-55224155 GCA_940337035.1 Agriotes lineatus | reverse complement strand
TGCTCTTTTGCTTACCTCCTGATGAAGCCTCTTATCAAAGTGAGCGAAACTTCGAGTTCTTCAATCTCAATAACAGCATGGTCTAATCCCGGAAATCGTTCGCTACATAATAATCTTGTGAGCTTTTAAGAGAACATTTTTATGCTGGACTTAGTCTACGTACGATACGAGTAGCCTACTCTAAAATAAATAACTAATTATAACAGTTCTGGTTTGATCATTTCAGCATTATGTGATTAACACTACTTAACACTACATCAAAGTCAAACTGGAGCCACCGTATCCGAAACTAGAATTGACACAGTGTACGAATTGTCAAGGCTATAGACACACACACAATTTGCAACAGTCAATTACTAAGGACGCCAATTGTACAAACAACTATAGTAAAATGATGGTTTAGATTAATAAGTTACACTTTTTCATTGTCTATTGCAGTGTATACACCCTGCTGTAGCGATTCTTCTGACTTTGCAGTAAGAACTTGGTCATCTGCATAGCGAATTATTACAACAGCATTGACCCTGTTTAAGTCATGCGAATAAGTGTTTATCCTTTCATTCTCTTATGGCTTCATCAGTGGGTGAATGTGTGACAAGCTACACACCTGTGGGAGACTATGAGTTATTCTTTCTTTGGGGTTATTATATCATTGTACACATATCGCAGGTGTCTTGATAGATGGATATTATTACGTAGATTACGTGTTAAATGGATTCCATTTCATCAAAAAACTTTCATTTATAGACATTATATGTGTTTTTCGGTTCATTTTCTATTATTGTTTCTCGAACGATTCGTTTAATAGTGAATAGAATGAATACATCATCTGCACTAAACCTTCCCTTCTGAATTCACCCGATCTTCAGGTATTCTCTTTGCTGTAATTGTTTTCAGTCTGTCTGTTAATATTTCCTATTTTCCTTTCCTTTAAAGGTTCTATTATAATACTTTTCTCTAGAATTCTTTTTTTTCCCTTGCATTCACACAAATTGCTTTAGTGGCATATCTGATTGCTGGCTTTAAGTAGAGTGAAGTGGACAGTTCTGAAACTCTCCTCCCACTACTTGAGTTCAAGTTCAGAACCCCCCCCTCCACTTGGCGTTGAATACAAAGTCAAGGCCGAAATCTCCCTCCACCACTTGTTTTTGATTTCAAGGTCAAGACCGGGACATCGCCCATCTCTCAGGATTGACTTCAAGGTCAGAACATGCCTCTCCCATTGGCTTTCGATTTCAAAGCTAAGGCCGGGATCTTGCTCAACGCTCAGCCTTGGTTTCAAGGTCAGAACCTTCCCTCACTACTCAGATTTTAGTCCAGTGTCAATACCACCATCCACCAGATGTAACCTTGGAAATGTAATAAATTTTTGGGAGGAAAAGTCTGGAAGGATAGCAAGACTCGAACGTCGTGCAGAAATTGAAAGCCTTTTATAAAGCCATTAAGATAGTCAGAGTCGGCAAAGAAGGGTAGCGGGGCACGATATGGCAGAATAGAGAACAGTTATGTCCGGTACTTCCGAACAGAATTCGAAGTACGTGAGGTTGAAGACGTAGCCAAGGTCCCCGTATTGACCTTGAACTCAAGACCAAGTGGTGGGAGAGCTTCCAGAACTTGCACTTCACTCTACTGCCTTAATATCATTGTTTTGTAAATTCTTATTCTTCTACTTTTAATTAAAGGGTTTTCACACCCGGTACTCTGAGTTATTTCTTCTTTTTCATCCATTCTCTATGTACAGAAGTAGTGATCTAAATGATATAGTAATAAGAGAACTAACAAAATCGCATGATATATTTTATGGCAGTAGAAAAGATCTCTCCCCTGGTTGTGGTATCTTGGGGTAATCTAGTCGCAGTTGTTAAAGAAGTATTAATTTGGTCTGACCAGCCGATTAGAGAGCGTCCACCAGGTCGGTTGCTTTCAATATTCTTTTGGATAATGAGTTCCTCTAAATTACTAGAGCTTCGTCGTACTATTTATACTTATGTCCACAAAATTTAAGTGTCAAGATGTATACGATGATGAATAAGCGGATATCCAGGGGATTTTTAACTGATTTAAAATAGAAGCGTTTGGTTTGGTGTTCCGTCCAGGCAATTCTGCTCTGCTTTTCTACGATGTTTAATATCTTATTCTCTACTGTTGAAGTAGTTTCTTGAATACTTTATTGTCGTTTTTGTTACAAATCGTCCATGTATGCAATGTATTCCCCCGTATTACTTCCTGGGCGTTTACTTTACTCGTAATTGCTTCTACGTATGGTTATATTGAATAGTGTAGCAGACATCCAATTAACTTCGTTGCCAATTGTAGTTCTTCCATGTCTTCCAGGAGTATGTTATTTTTACTTGATCAAAAGCTTTCTTTAAATTACATATTTTTGTAAATGAAACAATCTATAAGTTATGTAGTCATGGGCTACTAGTTCCTTTTAAGCAAAAATTGCTATCCAATTTGCATTTGCCAGAGTTACGATCTTTACCTCTACAATAGAAGGGTCGCGATCGCTCCAAATTTCGACAGAGGCGTCCGAGGTATCCCATTACAGAACTCGCGCATGAGCTCACAGGTACATAATTATTTGTGAACTGGTAAATAACAAACAAACAAGATACTAGCATAAGCATATTATGCAAACAGCGGAACTCTGGGGAAATTATTCTGCAGCGTAGTAAGTTAGCAGGAGCAGGAGCAATATCTCAGGACGATAGCAGGAGTGTCGCAGGAGCATTTCTCAGCAGGATCACTGCTCGGTACACAGATTCGTGGGAGGGCACACAGATAACTCAGGGCCGTATCGCAGGGCTTCTCGCGTTATTGCTGCAACTTTGTAGGGCTGACCTGCGGATGCAGACTGAAAATAATTAATAATTGCTCGATGCAGTAAAAGTGTCCAGACAGAATGCGCGGCTGGAACCTGTTCGAAGACCGTTTACCCGCAAATTGACGCGGGCGATTTTCTGTAACGATTATGAAAATTATCACAGGTTGGCCGGCTCGGAGAAATCGAAAGTATTGTTTAAATTCCTCTTGCGCCCCGGGCCGGAATTCCAGAGGTTCGATATGGCATGGATCAGATCGCTTAATTTGCTGGCTGTTTTTGTGCAAAAAGTTGAAGATTATCCCCTTTGTTCGAGTAAAGTTTAAATTGTGGGCAGGATATTTTTGTTTCCAGTTTATTAAAAAAGAAATCCTGCAAGATTTAAAATGTATGAATTCTTTTTTTTAAACACTATAATTTAACATTAATGATGCCTACTAAAATTTGCACCTTAAAGAGTGGATATTATTCGACCAGATGTTCAACTGCATTAGAATTAAGTTGCTATTAACCAATCACCTAATTTGTCTATCGCAAAGGGAAATTATTACTGAAAATGAAGTTGCTCCAACCCCCAATTACGCTAGGCACATGTTTTAAAATTAAGCAGTGAAAAAATATGATTCCGTACAACCTTACTTTATGATTGGGCCCATAAAAATATGGGTTTAGTTTGAAAATGTTGATAATACATAAATGAAATTCATAAATTAATGAAATAAAACCGGCAATAAAACGTTCAGTATATAATTCAGTGTTATTCAGTAAACAACTATACATTTTTGAAAGACTAAGAAATCGGATGGTTAGTAAAATATTGCACAACAAATATTTTTTTCATAGTGATCAGAAAGTCGTATTTTTTTACCGAAAAATCGTGTTGAAAGTACCATTTTTTTTAACGCAAAATCGTGAAAAGAAGTACACTTTTTTTAACTATTTTATTAAAATTGTGAATTGTCAATTTGACAGTTGTAAAATCCGAAGTCTTTGGCGACTAAATTTCAAGTTACAAAAAAACTACTTGCACAACACGTTTTGAAAGTCCCCAGATTCTGCAAATTCATGAAGAAAAGTATGCCTTTCGAAAGTAGTTGTACAAATAACATGCACGATATTTTGTTTTGTGCAATTTTAAAGCGTATATTAAAAAATAGCAGAAGCACAGTATTTTATTTGAATTTGCACAACAAAAACAATAAGTGTTCAGCAACAGCGACTTCCGTTACCGGCTGCATATTTGAGGTTAGGTTTTGTGTTATGTGTCTGTTTGCATAATCCTGTTACTAACTGAAATTAATCCAAATCATACAAAAAAAAGGTAGGTCATGCAATAATTGTGTGATAATTATCAAGAAACTTCAACGTATGCCTATTTTAGAGGTTTTTTTGTCGTTGAGCCAGTAGATCTCAAACATTTGGTTATTCCATATTAACCTAGCAATTCTGAATCTTCCAAAGAGAAAGGAAGAAGATAGAAGTGGCAAAAACAGCAAAAAATTGACAACTGGAGCAAATAACTTCTAATAGACCTTATGCTATAAAGGTTGCAAAAAATCCTTTTTTATTGGCACCGAGCTAGAGTAGTTCGTCCGTGATTGGACATGTCGTCACCACATCTACTATAATGCAGCCATAAGCTAGTACAAAACGTGCTCGTTCGTGGGCGAGCGGCTAAAGCGTCTGACTAAGTAATTGGTCTGCCTGGGAGCGTAGGTTCGAAATCCACCGGTTAGGTTATTATTTATATTGACAAATTGATGTAATTCGCATTACATTACAATTTCCATTTACTGCTACAGTTTTATTGACAATGTTAAGGTATTTTCAAGTATTTTCTATACAATTTTGACCACTGTTGAGCTTTCCTTATTAAAGACATTGAAACATTTTACTTCTGTAACTTTTTATTTAGAATTCGATTTTAAAAATACAGAAACTATTTTAATTGGAGTAACTCTATCTATGTGGTGGGCTCCAAAGCTAATTGCTTACAGGTATAATTTAATACTGTGCATGTAATTTGTTACCTTGCTTGTTACCTTGCTTTATTGAAAATTAAAATTATGACTGACCCTGATTGATTTTTGAATTAAACCTATATTATTTGTACTAACCACTATATTTTTCCTGGAATTTTACAATTTTTACCAAAAATTTATTACTTTACTAAACATCTATTATTTTACTAAACATTTATAATTCTTAACTTAACGTTTATAGCTATTAACATATCTAGGAATGTTATGAGCAGCATAACTGCCGCAGATGTTTTGAAGTCCGAGCTCATAGAGCGAGGATTTTAAAACTTCTAAGGCTGTTATGATTCATAACATCCGTGATTTGTTCAATAGTTTATCGGTTGCTATATGGTTATGGTTGCCATGTAGGGTAATATTCCTTTACCCTACAGATAAGTTATGACCTAGTTACCAGCCAACTTTTGTATATGTAAACAAAGGCTTAATATCCTGAAACCGATAAACATTTTTACTGAACGTTTATTATCGTACAAGTTGTATATTAGTTCCACTTGTCACTTATTATTTCTACTGAGTATGAGCAAATGAAGTTTAAATAAAATACTGTGCATTCATTATGTTTCCTTTAAGGGTTAGTGTTAGAAGTCAAAAATCTCATTTATTTTAAATATTAAAATGAAAATATACCTAGGTGAAAATACAGGGTGTTACAGAAAAAGTACTTTAATTTTAAATGGTTATAGAACCCACCATATGGAATGTATTTTTTATGTGCCAATTTTTCGAGAAACGTCTCCTAAATCCAAGAAAACTAGAAAACGAGTTTCCACTAAGATAACTGTTCGTCACTGAGCAGCTTTTATTGGTTTACTCGACTGGTGGACATTGACATAATAGTTATGTAATGAAACGTTTCTTATTAACGGACTATTTCCTCGCTCTGAATTTCATTCGACGAACGAATCGACAAAATGTGATAACATATATAGATTTAACTAAAGTGAATGATACAATGGCATTGACACTATTATGGGAGGTATTGGAAAATCATATAGAAGGTAGAGACATTATCTAATGCTGTGAATAACTTCTACAAAAGACAAATCGTCCGAGTAATAGTGGAAAGAGAAAGAACGACGAAAGGACAAAGATGCCCTCTATACCCAACATCCGACATAATAATTTTCATAGCTTGCTTGCTTGCTTGACGCCACTGAGAGCGAACCGGTGGGCCGAATTGGCTGATTTTGGTGTCAATCGACTTACGGCGACGCAAGTATGCCAGTAGTAGAGTTTTCAAATTTTTATAAGTGACTTTTTTTATGTGGAATAGCTAACCTCAAAATTAATTCGACACACAAAATGGATCACTCTTGTACAAATTGCATTAACTGAATTATTTCGCGCCCAATTTGGGTGCAGAACGCTAGTTGTTCAATATTTATGTAGATGACGCTCTGAGAAATAAAAGCGGAAAGTAAGAAATATGGGAACACCATTGGATGACAAATACTATGCTGTACAGTGTACATACACACTACAATTTGTAGATGATCAGATAATAATAGTCCAAGGTGAGGAAGATGTACAGTATATAACCACGTAGCTTCACGCTAGAGGCAAAAACAGAATACTAACTGTTAGATACAGGAGAAGAAATACAAAGCTGTTGCGATTATACATATAGAGGAGTAAAGATAATTAACGGGGATACAGCAGCAGAGAGATAACAAAGCACTTATTTCTTGAAAACATCTTTTTCTCTTAGCGTGGTATATTGATGTTTCAATAAACAAAAAAATGGCAGTACTTAGTTCCAATTTTACAAAAAAACAGCGCATTTTAAAAAAACCCAAGAGGAATTTTTTACCTACTCAAAATTTTTAAAAAATCAGTGGCGTCTTCTTTTTCTTATTCAGTCGTGCAAAAGGGACGCTGGTGAATGGAAAGGTGGTTTACCGACACAAAAAGAAATTGTTCTTGGTGCCGTATGTAGAGGGTAGCCACATTTCGATGTTTTCATATGGAATCTCGTTAATTATAGAAGATACGGAAAAATGGACCTCGATCTCTTTTTACGAAAAAAAACTTTTGTTTTCCAATTATAAGCAAAAGTTCCATTGGTTCTATGGTTATATATCCCTCATTTATGAAAATAGAAAAAAAAACACTTTTTTCATAAGAAGGTAGTGCCTAGTCAATTTTTCAAAAATATTTTCGAAATTCGAGTTATTGCATAAATTCTATTTTTTTATATGAAACGCATAATTGGCTCTGGCATCAAAAGATTATATATATAACATGCAGGGTCAAACTATTAATTTTCAAATAGGTTTATTAGATTGTCGTCTTTCCGAGTAACGGTGAAAATATGCAGCTTCAGAATTATTATTACTCTGGAAAAAAAAGCATTCTAGCATATCAAACTTTCCGTTATTTTCATAGGCGATTTCTCACTTTTAAGGTGAAATATAATCAAATAACTTTATTAATTCTGCCCATTAAACGATCGGTATTGTACCAATGCCAGATACTTTGTTTAATCAGGTACATTCTAAATGACACAAACATACTAGAAAACGATGGAATATTAAAAACTACTTTGAAAATTGCTAGTTTTTGCTATAATGTAGTGAAAATAAATAGTTAAAGCCTGCATGATATACGTATATCATTGAAATGGGAAAAATGTCTTTCTTTTGATGCCAGAGCCAACTATGCGTCCCATATAAGAAATACAACTTTATGCTGTAATACGAATTTCGAAAATATTTTTGACAAATTGACTACGCCATTGCATTATTGTAAAAAAAGTGCCTGAAGAACGTTCAAATTACTTTTTTCCATTTTCATAAATAAGCGAGTATACGCATAGAACGAAAAATCAAACTTTTGTTTATAACTCGAAAACAAAAGACGATCGCCAAATGTGTAATTAATATTCCAACACGCTTTCAAAAATTTACAAAATTTACAATTATCTTATCTCCAAATCAACACCCTGTATTTCGAAAACGAAGAACTTGCGAACCCATGTTGAGTGGAACTTTTTGTTTTAGAATAAGCCAAGAAACATGACAGTCAATTTTCTACTTAGGAAATATAATATACTAATTAGAAAATTACATGGCGTTTACGCACAAAAAGAGGTGGTTACAAAATTTCATTAGTAATATAGGTACTATCAATTTTGAGAAATTTATTATAATATAAAATTAAAATTAAGGGTGCTACATACTAATACCTAAGTTTTTTCTTTTATCAGTTTTCTTCAAAATCACAAAAAAGCTGAGCTTTCAAGAAATTTTAAATTTTGTTTAGTAATTTTCAGTGTATAATTAGTACATATAATATTATAAATAATCGGTTGCTAGCTGTTCTTCCTGAGAATTCAAAACATGCAGATTTATTGCCTAGTAGTTTGCATGAGATTTGCAATTTTCGTGTTATAAGCGTGAGAGTACGCTACTCTGTTTTAATTGATAACTTATAATTCCATAAACAGATAAAAAGTATCTTTTTAAGTAGGTGAATATACAATTTTCTGAAAAGAGAGTGAATGAATAGTTTGTACGAAATTTTAAAGGTTGTGAAGAACGTCAAAACAACAAATTTTATATACAGAATTCATGGATTTTATTAAATAGAGAGATTATATTAAGTGCAGATTAAAGTGGCAGGCCAATTCAACACATTTTTAAATAGCGATTGAAATTGCCTCTCGAAAAGCAATTTAGCCTATCCATTTTTGATTTTCACTTGTTCACTTGTTTTAAGTAATACATGTTTCTAGTTTAAAATACTCTCGTTTTTCACTGTTTTGTCTTTAATTAGACAAAATTTAAGATTAATATGGAATTTATTGAATGTAACTTTGCAGACAAGCATCTATTTGACATTTTTGAGCATTGACGTTCATGATGTAGCCTTTAATGCTCACGTTGTGCCAATCTTCTATGTTGCATCAACAACAGTTTTATTCAGAGCTGAGTTACTTACTTTTGCATTGGTTCGGGTAAGTAGCTTTCTATGATTCTTTGATATGTGGCACGCCACTGTTACTGTCCTATTCACTTTTCTAAACATAGTTGCCAACAGTGCTAAATAGGTTGCCTATGTGGCCACGTGGCTTTCAATTTTTTTCGATATCTTTGTACTAAAATACATAGAGCTTCTAGACCCACAGAACTATGCTTCCATCAGAGAGAAGAAAGACAGATAGACCTCGTACATTTTGTAGAAAAGATATTTATGAAGCCATGAAAGAAATGAATTTCGAGAAAGAATATCAGTTCTTGGCGACAAGAATGCGAAGAATGTACAAGCTGTAGGTACCATATTCGCAATATATACAAAACGTAACTAATTGCAATTATTTGTTATAACGCCACGAAATTATATAGATCATCTTTTTATTGGAATAAAAGAAGGGTTTTAATACATTTACGTAACTGAAATACCATTTCTTATAAAAGTGATATTGTTATAAGCAATTATATCCATGCCCTGACTATAAACCATGGAGATGTGTCACAATATCTTGTTGGAGTAACTGGCAATCCTAAGAAAAGTCCCTAAACCACAATGGCTGCGACTTACCGGAATAGTTCTGCCAGAAAGCAGCGCCGGTGTTCATGAGGTCGATGCCGGAGTAGCCCCAGGGCTTGGTGTCTTGCGGGGGCGGCTCGCGGACGCCCTGCCCGAAGGCCGTCGTGGGGCTCTCCACCCGCTCCTTGTCGGAGTGTTCCGGACGTTCCACCCGCTCCCGCTCGATGGCGGAACTTTGGCTGGACGTCGTGTTGTTGTTCATGGTCTTGCTGTTGGGCCGCTGCGCTTCCGTTTGCTGCGCCAGTTTCTCTGAAAATTATCGTCGATTATATGATTTGAAGCGAAAAACTATACTGGAAAAGATTATTTGGCGGCTGGTGGTCTAGCGCTAGGTTAAGAAGCCAAAGGTAGCGGGTTCAATTCCCGTTACCTGTCATCTTAACGTGGCATTTTGAACCTTAAAGAGTAATCATACCGTAAAGCTGAGTACACAGGTGCGTATCATGAGGTAATATTAGAAGGTGTGACTAACGGTAGCCCTTGAGCGGTAAAATAAGTGCTAAAATATATTATGCAAACGCTAACCCTTGAATAGCAAGATTGTGCATATATGACTAACAACCGTATCGTATACGCGCAACTGCGGTGCATTTTTTATATGTATTCCTGTAGTAACTATTGAGTGAGTATTTTCCTATTAAGTGTGTTTTATAGTATTTAACATTACTAGCTTGGTAAGAAGGTTTTTACTGGCGAATAGAAGGATATGACTGGCGAGCCAAAGGCGAACCAATCACCTTCTTGAACCAGTAAAACCTGTTACCACGCGTGTATTGTTGAATATTTTATTTGTTCCTCACTTGTAAATAACTAGAAATTTACCATTTATTCAAAATGTCAAACTGACAAGCAACTAAATTCATCAATATGACACATACTAAGGAAGACAACTCTGGCTTTCCACGCTATCATTTATCTATGAGCACGCTTGTAAAATTTTACTAGCTAGCCAGTAAAAAATTTACTGGCTAGCCAGTAAGAAACATTTTCAAGGTGAGTATAGTGATTTGATAAACTGATGTTTACAAGTGAGGAACAAATAAAATACTTTCCATTCCTGATGGTTGAAATATTGCAACAGTAGGTATTGCTTATTTGATATGAAACTTTACAACATCGACAAAGTAAGGTTAGATCAGATGTTTTTCCAGGTATTTCCTATCACTATTGTGTGATCTGGAAGCCAACAGCTAAATTTTAATTAAAAAGATGATCGTTTACGCACCACATTACAAAAATAATAGTAAGTATATGCTGTTGCACTTGCAGGTATGATCGACCTGCACAGACAAAGAGATAATCCAGATGAGCGCTACAATCTTTTAGACAAAATCAGTTCCGATTTGGAAGTTGATTTCGACGATTTTGGGGAAGAAAGTATTCCTGAGATAGAACCTGCTCCTACAGATATTGCTTCAGATTCAAAAAGCATGATCTACTATTACGTCATCAAGTATTGCTACATTGGAAAGAAGGTTCTTTCAATATCAAAGACGGATCATGAAGAACGATGAAGATATAATCCATAACAAACGCCTTGGTGATGTTCGTCAAATTATTTGACTGAAGATTTTTTTAACTTGGAGCACAATTTACTTTGCAGTATCATTTACTACAGAAAGAGACAAAGATGGCAGTAACTGCAGAAGAATTAGAGAAGTTTTTTGAGTTACATCCAATTATGGGGTTACCTCAGGTATACTACTCGTAGAATTCATATCTACTGGAACTTCAATTCAGGTTTGCACTAGTAACGGGTGTGACGCCCAGAGGTGAGTTTCATACGCTGTGGGTTAATTTGCAAGTTGTTGATACTTGCGGTCTGTGAAGATATGCGAAAGAACCAACTACGAAATGTACAACCCATAATTAGAAATAGGTCCGAAGCGTCGAAAACAACCCGAAACGAGTAGGACAAAATTTTGTATGAGTACGACATCAAATAATACAGCATTTCAAGATCTAGTAAGGCTCATTTACACTATTTGATGGAGATATAAGGTTGGATCCGTAAGTTAAGATTAGTGCAAACTTGCTTGAAAGCGGTTACGTATTTTTACGGTTATTTCGTGACATACCCTTAATGAAGAAATTTATTGAAATACCAATAAATAAAACTGCTACCATGAATGCTAGCAGAGTAAAAGGGAATATTTAAAAAAATGGCAAGAACATGGAAAGAGAAGAATTCAAAGAAGTAATGGTAATACTTTATCTTTTGTATGTTGCAATAGTAACTAGCTAGATCGCCTCTAGAAAGGCCTGCAAAATTATGACGGTAAAATTGCGATGGATCTATTGCAATTTAAGCTGGCGCTAGCTTCTAATACAAGAACAAGACGTGCTAGAGAAGAAGTACACGAGCGAAGGAAAGAAGAAGCAACAGAAGAGAAAAGCAGGAAAGAGGAATATTCTTTACAGTGCTATGACAAACGATACGATGGATGCCTTAGCAAACAAGAATAAGAAATAGGAAATGATTGTGCTTATGACGTTTGACTCTTCAAACACGCAATTGTACATATCTCCTGAAACTGGTACTAAACATCCTTGAGTTTTTTACATATCGTATAGTGCTTTCTTTAAAAGATTTAATAATGGGAATAGGGCATGTGACTACACCTGTAACTACATATAAGGTAAAGCCACGTTTAGCGAATTATATCGAACAGCTCTGGCTACTAAAGCGTATATAAAAGTCCTTATTGCTATTTTGTCATGGAAATAAATATGAAGAAAGGGATTCCAGTTGTGCACATGTAATACGTATTTTCTTCAGAACAAAAATATATTCGCGTTGAGAATACCCATACAAAATCATTAATGAAGAGACTCGCAAGCTACCGTAGTGCGGAGGAAGGGGTTCATATATCTGTAGCTTTTCACAAAAGGCAAAGTCAAAGAGTTTTGGAAAAAGAATTAGTATAATCTACAGAATAGTTATTTATGTATCTAGGCCGAAAAACTGGCTTTTTATGGATGATGCCTGAAATTGCTGGCCGAGAAAATAGCAGAGGCAAGCAATCAGGCAAGACCATAAAAAGCAGTTTTCGTCCGAGGTGCATATTACATTTTTCCGTCGACCGTCATAATTTGAAAAAAAAATAGTGTAGTCCGAATTATAAGAGTTGTTGAGGACGAAAAAAGTTTGTCCAAAAAGCGTTTGCGGACGAAAAACGTTTGCGAACGAAAAGTGTTTACGGACGAAAAGCGTTTGCGGCTGTAAAGTGCGGCCGTAAAGCGTTTGCGGACGAAAAGCATTTGCGGACAAACAGCATTTGCGAACGAAAAGTGTTTGAGGACGAAAAATTAATGGTGTCCAAAAAAGTGACATTTTTGGTACGTAAATGCGTCCGTTAAATCACATTTTATAGGAAGGTCGACGGAAAAATATATTTCGCTGTCTGTATCTATGCACAGGGTCTTCAAAGAAGTAAAAAAATGACATAAACATTTGGCATGAAAAGCCTCCTTTCCGCTTTATAGACTATAAAGATTACTAACTAGTTCTAAAAAGACTAATTCGTTTAGTTAAATAAATTTTCATTCAGTAATTCGGTAATTTTCGTTTGTAAAAAAAGAAGAACATCACCGATACATACCTCATTTAGTAAACAGGCCGATTTTAATGGCCGAAGTGTTCATGTCATGCCTTACATGTAGTTTTTGTTTATGAACTACGCGATTTTTATTGATTATTTAGGTGAAGAATCAAACACCCGATAGTGCATACCTTATTATGCTTTGCTTCTACCTAAACACTTTCGGCTTTACATTTTTCAGAATTTATATTTTTTGCATTATTTGCATTTACTGAAACCCTTCATTGCCCTCTGGTTAACTATCATTATGGTTCTACTGAACTGGACTGAACTGAAGATAGAGCATATGTTGCATTAAGCATTTTTTGATATAGGGTCTAGAACATGAGTCCTAGCAAAGAGTAAAAAAGGTGAAGGGTAATAATAAATTGAAATTAGAAGACTGTAGTATAAGAACAGAAAAAGTAAATAATCGATTAAGCTGTGTCGTAACATAAGTTGTAACGGCTAGTTCGTGTCATCTTGGTATTTAATAATCACCTTGTTAGATTTAAGCCAAACTGTATTTCTTACATTGTAATACTTAGGTTAAGACGAATTGTGTATTGGGGGCGACCGGTGTGTTTCGTCCAAACAAAAGGGACGCCACACGAAGCATTAAAATGCGATTGAGAGTTTATGTATTGGCCTGCGTTAAGAGAAGTCGACGCCTGGTTATTCTTGAACCGAAATACAGCATCGCGAGCAGATATCCACCTCGGAAAGAACATCGAGCTACCGATAATTCTTCGTAGCAGTAAGCTGATATTCTAGCTTCAAAGAAGCCAGCCGATCTTGTCAATGTACGAGACCATTTGGAACAACTATAACGCAAGGCTAGATATTACAATTAACTATTACAATTCAATGGCCAGTCCAGGAAACTGAGAAAACTAGAAACGTAACAAGTAAATTACATCAAGTTACATCACCCTTGGTGCGCCTCAGTACGAAGCGCTGACATCACCCTGCTGACACATCGCGTCAGCTTGATTTCAAGCGACCGGAGGTAGAACCGGATTAAGTTAATTTGTGCGCGAGAGTACGCCTTACACGATTTGTTTTTTCACTTAGCGCTGCGCATTGACAATAATTACACTCTTATTTAAAGCGTATCTAAGCAGGTAGATCCAGAATTAAGCTCGTGGACATTTCTTAGCTATTGTTGATAGCGTATAACATTTCCATAGTACCATCCTTTCTATGCATTTTCATTTATTTATGTTTTTTTTTCAGAATATATGTATTTTCATGTAAACTGTTTGGTTTTTATTCCTAACAGGATTTGCATGTATGATTACAGAATTATGGGGGATAACAGGCAGGCCGGAAAAGTTATATTGACATTTCCCTTAGCCATACCGAGGTAAGAGCAGATCTTGTGCTCTACAACTGGGTTAAGTAGAGTACAGGACACAGGAAATCGCCCGTTACTGTTTATGGTGTCCAACGCTAGGATTAAATAAAAGTACCATTACAGAGTCTGAAACAAAAAAGAATAGAAGTAGAAGAAATAGGTAGTCAGACTTCAGAAAAGGTGTACAAATGAAACCCAATGGAAACCAGCGCTTGCAAAAATAAAAAGAGCAGACCAAAAATATAGTATATAAACGTTGAATTGAGGCAGTAAAGAATAGGAACAAGAAAAAAATACAAAAAAGGCATTTATATAGCCATAGGTCTAAGTATTACTAATATGCTGGCACAGCTACCCAAATTTTTATACTTTTGGATTCGGTATCTCTAACCCAGAGGGATAAATGACCTTCTGACAACTAGATATGTTTGAAAAAGAGTAGCTTTTAGGATGTTATTCTTTAATTTGTCCTTAAATTTAATTTATTTAAGTTTTAGAAAATGTGTTCAGCACTACTTGTTTAACTGACATCACGTCAGCTACTGAGATTATGGCGAGTTTTCACATCTATTTCCAAGACCATTTTGGTTATTGTATTTTATAATATGAAAAATATATCAATTTACACAAACGATTAAAAATTTAGTAATGACAAATGGCATCCAATCAATCGGCTCCTATTACAGCATTTAACGCTATAGGAAGTCTTTTTGTAGTCAACAAAACACATGTATAATGCTTTGTTGAATTCTCGAAATTTCTTAATATCGTATTAGTCATAGGACTATTCTGGTCGCGAGTTCTGTTTCTCTTTAGGAACTGGCCTGCTCTCTGGATATTTGACAAAATAGATATGATGTTAACTGTTTGTTCGGGATTTAAAGTAAAATTTGGCATCTGTGTGATTTTAAAGCTATATATCTGTCGTACTTTTCAGTTGAACCCTTCTTTCGAATTGGAATAAATGTTATTGTACTACACCTTTCATCAACCAAAGTTTTGACAGATGTTCTAAATTACTCCCACTTCTTTCATGTTCTTAATTACATCAGCTAATACCGTCATGGTCGACTACTTTATTAAGCTTATACTGTTTAATAGCACTCTCTACTTCGTGTGTCAATATAGATCTGCAGCAAAGACCGAACGTTGCTCATCACTTTGTAATATTTATCATAAGGTTTTTCACAGTTGTCCATACCTCACTGGCTTTCTTTATCTCTGTTTAAATTATCCTGTTATTTCTTTAATATGAGTCTCTTTTAACGAAGGTAGGTATACAAAGATACTCATAGTATTACTTTGATCCCTTCGACAGGCTCGTTGAATGTTTCAACACATCTATTTATACTAATTTCGCTTGTCGAAACCTTTAATTCTCAAGCTTTTAGCAATCTGTTTTCTTTGATAATTGGTAACGTATCGTTAGTGTCATCCATATTCGTTTAGTTTTATAAAATGCATTTCTCCCTGCAACTTTAGCTGACAATACTATTATACTCGTAGATTTTTTCCTATTGTATTGCTCAAGGCTCCACCTAACACTTTCTCACAAGTATTATTAAAAACCTGGAGAAACTTGCTTTTTTCTATAATAATAGTTGTTAGATGCTCTACTAACTTGCGCAAGCTTGGTTTTTTAATTAGGTAGGTTTCCAGGTGCAGTGTGCAGGGGAGCCCAGAAAATCGAATCTGGGCTCCGCGGCGCGATATATTGAAACGTTTCTTAATGAGTATGTTGGTACAAGGCGAATGTCTTGTAATCTGCGAGATCAATCCGAAGTTAGAACCCCGCAGGGCAGGAGTGGCAGGGGTTCGAACCCCGACCAGTGCGCGGTGATTGACAGCTCCGCCACCGACACCCATCCGACGCACTCCCGATCGCTTACCATTTCGGGGTTCGTCTGGCGCAGTTAAACTTCCAACTTAGGTGGGATCTTCACGTCAACGGCCATAAGGGTTTTTGTTTGAAAATTAGTTAGGATGAAGGACGCTTGCACCGTTATAATTTCACAATTCTAATGTGCTTTGATAATTGATTTTAACAAGCCTGGAAGAGCATCCCCCTCAGCGTCAAAATGCATAGCTTTCTACTGTCAATATCAAAAGTCATAGTCTCAGTTCGTTTTTTTTAAAATTAAATTTCAAGCATCATTTTAACATGTGGTTTGTTGCTGTGTTAGAAATGGTTAAATAAATTTCAACAAGATCCATTTTAGAAAAATAATTATTAGGGCAGTTCATTTTAATGCTCCCAGAAATATTTAAACAAGTGTGGAATCTTTACACAAACCGAGCAACTTAAAAGACATTTTTAAGTAGAAATAAAACTATTTCAGTGGATGTGCTTCAATCAGCAATGTATCATTTTATCGGGTGTCATTGTGTATTACGATCCTATTCTAAGGTAGAATAACTAACCGCTTAGATTATCCTACTAATACACAAGAAGGAAGATACTTAACAGTTAAAATTGAGTGAAAAATGAAACTTAGATTGGCGGCATGGCACGAAACTGGGAAACGTGTTCAATTCAACTGCGTTTTCTTAACACCTCAAAACTAAGATGTCCTTCTAACGCTTCCATATTCCCCAGCGAGTTTTTCCCTTGGATTGGATATTCAACAAAATCAGAGTGGCAGAGAAAGCTAGACGCAGATGGAACATGGAAATGATCAAATGTAGGCCAATAACATTAAGAAGAAACCGTGCTTCATGATTTTGAAGTAAGAAGTAAGAATGTGAAAAAGGCCGTAGAAAATGTATCACCATATGAGTATGAAAATAACTAAATGAAGGTCAGGAACATGAAAAGATACCATGGTGGATTTATTACCATATCAGTATGAAACTGATCAACTAGAGGCCAAGAACATGAATAAAAGATCTTGGTAGAGTTATTACTATAAGAATATGAAAGCGGCCAAATACACGCCAAAACATAAAGAAGATAACGTGGTAGACCAAGAACATGAATGCATCGCGATAGACCTATTACCATATAAATATCAAAGCGATTACGTGAAGGCCGAGGATATGAAGAAGATACCGTAGTAAACCTATTGCCTTATGAGTATGAAGGTGACTAAATGAAGAGCAACAACATAAAGAAGACAGTGTGGTCGACTTATTATCATATAAATGCGAGAGTAATCAAAAATATGAAAATATCGTGGTAGACCAAGACAGTGTGGTCGACTTATTATCGTATAAATGTGAGAGTAATCAAAAATATGAAAATATCGTGGTAGACCTATTGCCATATAAATTCGAAAGTGATTAAATTCAGACCACGAACATGAAAAGACACCGTGGTAAATATATTGCCATATACAAATGAAAGTGTTCAAGAACATGAAAACATCGTGGTAGAGCCAATAACATAAAGAAAATGTCGTGTTAGACCTATGACGAAGTGACTAACTAGAACTATTGCTATAAGTATAAAAACTACTAAGAACATAGAAATATCGTGGTAGACCTATTGCCATATAAATATGGAAGTGATCAAATGAAAGCAAAGAATATAAAACAAATACAGTGGTAGACCTATGACGAAGTGACTAACTAGAACTATTGCTATAAGTATAAAAACTACTAAGAACATAGAAATATCGTGGTAGACCTATTGCCATATAAATATGGAAGTGATCAAATGAAAGCAAAGAATATAAAACAAATACAGTGGTAGACCTATTGCCTTATGAGTATGAAAGTGAATAAATATAGGCCACGAACAGGAAGAAGACACCGTGGTAAACATATTACCATTTACTATAAAAGTGCCCGCGAACATGAAAACATCGTGGTAGAGCTATTACCATATGAATATAAAATTGACCAAATGGAGGCAAAGAACATGAAGAAGATATCGGGTTAGACCTATTACGAAGTGACTAACTAGAGTCCAGGAATGTGAAGGACACTTTACTAGAGCCATGGCTTTAAATATAAAAATTACGAAGAACATAGAAATATCGTGGAAGACATATTACCATATAAACATGAAAGTGATCAAATGAAAGCAAAGAGTATAAAACAAATGCGGTGGTAGACTTATTTTCTTATGAGTATGAAAGTGAGCAAATGGAGGCCAAAAACATGAAGAAGACACCATGATACACCAATTGTCATTTAATACGAAAGTGTTCAATATCATGAAAATATCGTGGTAGACCTACGACATGAAAATTAACATGATCAAATATAGGCCAAGAACATGAAGAAGACACTGTGGTAAACATATTACCATTTAATATAAAAGTGGCTGCGAAAATAAAAACATAGTGGTAGAGCTACTACCATATGAATATAAAATTAAAATGAGGCCAAGAACATGAAGAAGATACTGTAGTAGACCTATTACCATATAAATATCAAAGTGGACAAGAACATGGTAAGATCAAGGTAGATATGTGGCCAAGCAGAGGTCTAAAACATGCAGAATATATTGTGGAACACCTATTACCATATGAATATGAAAGTCGTCAATGGACGTCAAGAATATTAAGTAAACACTGTGATAGAGCTATTGCTATATGAATATGAAATTGACCAAATGGAGGCAAAGGACATGAAGAAGACACCGTGATAGCCGTTTTATCATTAGTGTATGAATATGAAAGTCACCAAGAACATGAAGAAGACTTCATGTCCGACGTATTGTCATAGGAACATGAAAGTGATCAAATAGAGACAGAAACCGTGGTAGACCTATTATTATGTGAGTATGAAAGTAACTAAATGGAGGCTAAGAACGTGAAGAAAATTCCATAGTAGACCTATTACCATAAGAATATCAGCGTGCACAAATAGACTCCAAGAACATGAAGAAGACATTGTGGTAGATCTATACCATATGAAAATGAAAATGGTCAAATAGAGATCAAGAACATGAAAAAGGTACCGTGGTAGACCTATTACCATATGAGTCTTAAAGTGACTAAATGCAGACAAAGACCATGAAGAAAATTTTATAAAACCATTAGTATATGAAAGTAACTCACCATTTGGAACCCGAAGAACAGACCGTAGTAGACCTATTACAATATGAGCATAAAAGTGAGAAACTGCAGGCGAAGAGGATGAAGAAGACATCACGGTAAACCTATTACCATATGAGGATGGAAGTGACCAAATGAAGTTTCCAGAAAACGTTATAACGTTACATAGATTGGTGGAGGGTAATGCTAACATGAGGCCTTGCAAAACAGTTGCTCTTACACTATAAGGTACCTTCTCTTTTTAAATATGGAGTACCTCTAAAATCAAGTCGTTTTTGCAGTAGATTGCCAAAAATGACTAACGAAAACAGTGAAAATTAAGTTTTGAAGCGAAGATAACAGTAAAAGTAACAAATAATGTAATAATGTGACTGCTACTAGACAGCACAGTACATCACAGTACCAGCCGTGAAAACTCAACTGTCATGCATGTCCCCATGTTCGCACAAGCCGCCACCAATCTGTGTGTACTGCATAATAAAAAATTGCGTCTTTATGTTAAGATAATGTAAGACAACAACGATGAAAAGTATATGATTACAACGAATTTCAACAAACACGTAGATAGTACAAAGAAAAACTGCTAATAGAAAGTTGAGAAGGATATAAACCGATGGATAGAAGAAAGCAAAACTAGCAACAATTAAAACAGATATTGAAGATGCCAAGAAAGCTCTACGAGGCTGTTAGAAGAATAAATAGATCAGACCTAAAATGTGAAAACGGGATAAGCAAAATATAATACAATTCTTGGCAAAGCCGTTTCAAAAGTTGGAAATGGAACCGCATTATGTCGATATAGAATATTTAAACAAAACATGTTCAATAATAGTCATTAAATTGTAAGTTTAATAAAGACTAACATCTCTTATTATTATGAGAACACACAATAAAATATACAGGAATACATTTGAAAATGGTAGAATTATATGCGATGATTACAAACACAATGCTTATTACATAAAAGGCTTTCGTCCTAACTGCACGATTTGAAGTTTATGCAATTGCTGAAGTATTTGACGTTAATGGACGATTAATTGAAATTATTAGCGTGGAATCAAAGTGATCGAACTAGAATCTGGGAATTGATCAAATCCTCCAGTAAACTCAAAGTAAGAAGACAGAAATCGTAATATGTAATGTTTCTTTATTTGGTGTTAATAGGTTTTAGTAACTGACCAAAACCTTCGTCTTGCTTAGAGTACGCAAGTCAGAATATGGAGGCGCAATATCGAGACGCCAGGCTGTTTGGTCTAAAATGGCTGCTCCGTACGCAAGAAGAAGGGATTTTATGATCCTCAGCTGCCTCGTACCATTTTGGGTTTACAACCGCCCATTGTCCGTCGAGTAGAATATCCAGCCCCGGAGATCGGCTTTATTGCTTCTGGTTGCGTCAATAGCCCTTGCGTTGGGCCAGCGAAAAACCGGAAATGGGCTCGCCTTTATTGTCGAAAAATTTTGAACGCACTTTTGCTGGGCCGGCCCGAAATCTCTTCACTTTCTCCTGCGCTGTTAGACTGCAAAGCTAAACGCTTTTGATTGAGCAGGATACGTGATTCTCCCTTTGTACTCCTATTAGTTCGGTGCTTCCATGCTGTGGTGACATGGAATGCCCGCTGTTTTGAGAAACTGTAGTTCGCTGGACAGTGTATATGAAAGGCTTGGGCACTTTGGCGATATGGAAGAAGACGTTTGTGCTATAGCCGCGATTATACAAATCAGTTCTTGGCATTTAGATATATTTCTGAAATGCAACACACGCAATTGACTTCAAACGCCCACTGGTTTATAGGCGCCGCCACACATATTGATCTTGAAAGTGAATACGATAATGTCTCTAGCAGTCAACTGTGACAGACAATACGAAAGAATAAGTGGTAAATGAAACAAATAAATACACAAAAGCGAAGTAAGATTAGATAAGTAGAACTGAATTATATGCGAACCAACTTCACTTGGCAAATAATGAGAATAACATATCAAGATTATAAAGTACGATTATACAAGAAGGAGATTGAAAAATCGTATTAGATGGTGTCTGATGACGACACCTGTCAAAGGGAAAGAGAAACAAATATAATTTAGCCTTCAAATTGTAGACTACCACCTCATTCTACCAATGTGTTATACAGAGTTAGTGAAAATTGTGTCAACACTTAGTATAGCTGTTCTATATAAATGACGTACCTTACTTGGAATTTTATTTATATATGATCTTAACCCATTCTCCATTTTTACCAACTTGCAATTGGAAACGTTTTTGAAAAGAATTAGCGAAATCCTTAAGTTGAGCCTGCACATACCATATTTAGTATTTTTTGGAATTACAAATTTTTCACTGTGCAGTATGCTAATTAGCGGTGGCTTAACGCAAAAAAAAATGCTAGAAGGCCATCGTGTCGATTTTCCAGAGTGGACAGAGCCGCGCATAATTTACAATATTACTGTTTCCCTGCAGCCTAACGGACCTTCTCACCCATCAATATTGAATATTAACGTGTCAATTTTAAAATGCTTCCTTGTTCTCACACTTTGCCGGCTATAAAATGAGATGTAATTGCTGCGTGCTATTTTCCCAAGCACATCAAGCATGTCAATTTCGACGTGGCGGAAAACGGACCCACGCGCGGCTCGCTCTTGTTTATTAGTCGAAATGCTATTAATTTCGATACAGGTTAGCTACAGGATGCTTGCAATGCAAAGGTCAGGGGGCCAGCCTTCGGCAGATTCTTAATTGATTTGTACAAAACCGTTGGGCGTGGGCGGTGGCTTTCGGCGCCGTGCTTGAGTACGTTTTGACAAACTAGCGCCTACTTGGATTTACTGGAAATAATGGTTATTTTTTCATGCTGCCACGAAATGGTTTTTTTGTAGCATAGGGCACGCGTGGTTAAAAATAGCCGTCGGCCTGTATTAACGGGAGTAAAAAGAAACAGAAGAAAAAGGTAAATACTTGGCCCTTACATTTTAACTTGTTGCTGCTTGATATCATTTATATCTCCTTCACATATTTTGTGCAGCTGCTAATATAATTATCAATTTTCTAAATACCTTTAGGCTTTAGGTATGTGATAAAAACTGGTATTCAAGGTATATAGGGCACAAAGGCTAAAATGAAGCAAGTTATTATACAAAAACAAATATCAATGTAATTGTTTAAAAACACTTGTAACTAAACTTAAATTTTATTATTAGCAATAAATCATAGATAGTTATACTCGTCCTTATCTTGTTTAAGAAATCAAGTATGATGACTGGCTAAGGCTACAAGATTTCAGTTGAATGTCCTGGCTGTATTTGAACTGCTAATAGATTGTGGTTGTTGACGGTAAAACCTTAAAACGTTGTTTATTAAAAAAACAACTCACCGTTTATGGCGCGAATCTGATCTCCAGCTCCGGCTGCTTTTAAAGCGTCCTCGAGCTGAATGCGTCGCTTGACTTCAGTTTCCATTTGCTCCTGCAGTCGCCTTCTCGCGCGCCGTTCTCTTCGGAGACGCTTTTGTATTATTGCTGAAACAAAGAAATTCATTAAATATTTTTAGTAAAAGAAACATCGTTGGTGCAAGCTGGGCCGTCCTTGCAATTCTCATCTAGATATTGAAAAACTGACACGTCACCATATTCTTGCATAACCAACAGCTAATGGTAATAGATTAGAAAATACATTACCAAAACCTGGAAAAAGAGTAGGTATATATTTGGTATGTATGTCCAACAGCAAAAGTAGGTGCAAGCGAAACCTAATTTAAAGAATTTAAATAGAACCTGTATGTTAGCCATGATTGGATGAAATTCTTCAATATAAATAGCTTTTGTCGAATTTATATAACTAATACATAGGTGATCTCTTATCCAAATTGAATTGTAAATAAAGACCTTGCAGAAGAAATAAGTTACAGCATCATGTAGCAATAAGTTTGTGCCAGTGCCGCTAAAGAAAGCGAAACGTTCAGGAATTATTTAAGCATGTTACACTTGTTATTATTGACAAACGTGTGAGAACTGTTTTTACAAGAGGGTTAGTAAGTGGCAAAATACAACGTAGAATTCTTTAAGTCGACATCTGAAATGTGGTGGTATTTACTGTGACTGCTACATGTGTGAATAGAAGGATTGTCTATGCAACGCCTTAATAGATATTCGAACTGTTCTAAAGTAAGTCTAAAAAGAGCTTGGTTGGTGTGTGCCTGAAGCATAACCAACAGGGGTACCTGATGACAGTACGACCAAGCAATTGGGGGTATCAGGTGCAAAATCCATTTTGCCAAATCAGAGAAAAGGAAATTGAGCTCGAAGAAAGAAAAGTACAGTATGTAAGTGAACATTAAAGATTATATAAACAAATGCCATAAAAGAACTAAACTGCTAATTTGAACAACGATAAAGTTGATTAAAACAAATATTAATAAATTGAAAGACAAGCAAATTTAGTCTTAAAGAACTACCGATAGAATTGTTAATGACAAATACTTGCTATTCTACTCAATATCCTTTTTATTTGCTTTACAATTAAGCAGCAGGTTAATTATACTTTATTTAAATGCTTTGCCAGTTTTAGACCATATCATATTCACAACAGTAGTGTACTTACAGGCGTTCTGGCGCATTTTGCATGTCACCCCGAACAAACTAGCGGGTAAGCAGACTGTTAGATAGGCGGACAGGTAAACAGACAGTTAGACTGGTAGACAGGCAAGCAGACAAACAGACAGACAATTAGACAGGTAGACAGGTAGACAGCTAGACATTTATTAACTCAAAGATTTGATCTCACTCGCACTTTCGTGAATAAACATACTATGTTTAATTCACTTGGTGTATAATATTTATAAAACAACAGTTAACTCGCTTAATAGCAATAATACAAACGACATTTTGTTGAAAAGGTTAGAAAAAAGTCGTAGGAACTAGTTTCTTTTAGGTGATCCCCTTCAAATGAAGGGCGGTGTATTATTTATCTATTTTCGTGAGAAAAGCTTACTTTTTTCTTAATTTGAGTTAGGAAAGGAAATTCATTTCTGCAGTAGTGGTAAAAGTAAATATTGGAGTGAGAATAGTAATTTACGTAACAAGTATAGAAAGTGGAGCTTTTCAGTACGAGTGAGATGTTTCCGGAAGAGGCCTTTAGGCCGAGTCCGGAATTTCGAGACGAGTATGGAAAAGCCACTTTCATACGAGTTTCGTACAATATTTTTTCGTACACTAGCATACAAAACGGAATACTAAATTTATCCTCGTATATAGCAAATAAGTAGAGTAATGTTATTGTGTACGTAACGTTTTATATGTGTTGTAACTAAGGAAACGTACGGCAAAGTGCTACTTTGCCGTACGAATACCGCAAAATACTACTTTGCCCTACGAATACCGCAAAGTGCAACTTTCTGATTAATAAATTGTACGGCAAAGTAGCCTTTCAATGCTAGTGTACGAAAAAATAAATATTGTAAGTGAATTTGTTTAAAACTGTTTTTTCAAAAATAGACAAAATATAATAGGTATGTAATAAGCCAATAATAACACGCGTTTTTTAAATCTCATTTTCAAACATAAAGGAAATCTTTTTCGCCCTTGGACAATAAAACATTTTTTCACCTGCTGGCGTCATTTAAGTTATTATTTATAAACACGTATTGATGAAAATTATAGTTACAAATAAGTCAGCTAAAACAATTGTAAGAATTGCCTTGTATTTATTGGTAACGATTTAGGTATATAACCCAAATCTCACTTTTAAATAAAATTTCGATCATACATAAAGTTTTGCCTGCACCTCAGACGCAACTAGTCGTGTTATAGCTTTTGGTGGTCTGCACCTCATGCTAATACTTTCACCCCGCAGGCCAAAAGCGAACTGTTTTCGCCCCATAACTGTTTTCTCTATTGCTTCTCGCAGTCCTAGAAAAAATATGTGTGCCTACCTATATATTGTTAGAACACATTTTAAGCTTTTATTATTACAAAAGCAATTAATGGTAATATTTCAAGCATACCCAATAATATTTTATAAAATACTCCAGAACTGTGCTAGTTCAATTTTTGCAAATTGTATAAAATAGCATCGGCCTTGATAATAATTTGTAAAACAGTATTAAAAATAGTGTGGTAGCCGTGATTTGAACAACAAAATATAATCAGAGCAGGCTTGGAAATAATGTAAAATAATGTAAGATCGAATACAAACAATTGGAAAAAGAAAACCAAGATGTGCAGTGGTGTTAATTTAGGCTTCCGCAATAAATAATTGTTAATACGTGAATAAATACCATTTTCCCAATTCAGTGTATCTAAAAAGTAATTCTATATCATATGGGGGTGCTGTAGCAGGTTGCAGTGATTCGTAGTACCTCTGCGGGGGTATGAGAAAGTGTTTGATTTGTGCATCGAGTGTTGGGTGGTTTTCCCTGGATTGTGTACGAGCTTCGAGCAGTGTATTTGGAGCCCCTGTGAGCTCAAGCGGTCGAGCATCAGGAGTCATTCTGCAAGCGTCAGCGGCTTGTATCTGCAGGCCGACGAAGAAAGAGAGGCCCAGTCATCGTGAAACTTGCTGGGGCTCGAGTTAAGCCCTGGTTTCCATTGGACAATCAAATATTGAATTTAGTGGCATCCGTTTTTGTGCACTTCCAGCAGCCGCGTCCTCTGAGTGTTTTTTGTTTGTGACGCGTATGTACAATTGTTATCACCTAGGCAACGCTTTAATTATGTAATCACTGATACTAGTCGAACAATAACAAATTTGTTTTGCGAAATTGTGAGGTTGAATCGCCATATTTGAATTTCGTTTCCGTTAGTTTTCTCTCCCTAGGTGTATAATGTATTATTTTATATTTAGTAATTGATTTTATGTACTAGCAACATGATATCGTCCATTTTCGTTATAAATACAAAATATGCAAAGCTGTTCATAACTCCCAAGAAATTTTTCCAATTATTTCGCCCTCAATCTCATGAAACATGAAACCATGTAACTAGAAACAACATCATAGCAACCATACATTCAGGCAATCCTTAATGTTACTTACCTACATATTCTTATTTTAAATGTACTTGGGATTTTTTTAAATTTCATACTATTTTTATTAATATACTAGCAAATAAATTATTGCATCCGCCACTGGAATTATTCATGTTTTTTACCTTCAGTTGACATGTCAACCTTAGAGAAAATACATATTCATATCTCCCTTAATGCATACATATCTATTATTTTTTCAAATAAAAACTGAAAATTTTTGCCATTACTTTTTGTAAGTAGTGAACTACCCCTTCGAAACTTAGATGCGCCGCTGGTTGTTTAACAATACACCACTGTTTGCAAGCATATCTAAAAACGACTATACCTCCATTACAAAAAATAGCAAGAAAGTCATGATTATTTTCACAACTTGCAAAAGGTAAAGCTTCAAGGTAATTTCAATTCCTCCAACGGGGGCGGGCTACAATAAGGACATTGCGTCCCTCTTCAGCCAAGAACGGGAATTGTAGGATGGTTACTGTGATTTATTTCATATAGTAAATTAGTAATATTTTGATTCTTTAATAGCGGATATTTCAACAATGGATGAAGTAATTATATGCAACTTATATATTTTTGGAAAGAGAATTTTAAGCGCTATCCAATAAACACATTATATATAGGGTGCTCCCTTAAAAACAGTATACCATAAGTCAAAAAGTTCACCCGTGATGCTCAATTGTTTCTTTAAGTAGCAAATTCGGACGGTTTGGATGATACCCTACAACTTTTATCTGAACAATTTTTTTCTATCTGGAATAACAAAGTCGCTAGAAGCTGTCAAAATTTGAGGAAACACCCTGTACCTACTGGCAATTGCAACCTAAAATGATCAGAGTAAATAATTTGTAGATTTTTCTAGCAGGTAGTAAAATATAAGCGTAAAATCGTAAGGGGCTTCTGCCGGCGCCACGGTTAATACGTCAGCGTTTCCACAGCCGCTTTGACATAACTATTGGAGTTATGAGAAAATTAAACACACCTTTTTTGTGTAAAATTTCAAGACAAATATAATTGATAATAATTGTATTCGTCCTCGGGTTAAACCAAACCCAGATATTGGTAAAGAACTGATTTTTTACCTTCTCCACAAGTTCGCGACGATAACCCTACAGCCACTGAGAGAGACATTTGCTATATTAAACTCACCAACATTGTCATTTTATATTTGAAGAGAAATCCATACATCGAGCTTCAGCATCGGCACAGCAAATTTTTAAAAACTCTTTACTCTTTGATTAAATTGTTCACAGTTCAAAAAAGGAAGTGAAAAATGCTACTCGATTTTATGCACAAAACATGTATTTAAGAACGCCAATAAGTGAATGACTCATTATAAAAAAATATGGGCTCAATCGCAATACAGTAGAATAGATAATATTAGTATGCATTTAAAAGAGTAATTTTTTTTAGAAGTTTGCTCTTCTCAGCAATCAAATTTATTATTTTTGCATTGTCCAAATCACTTAAAATATCTCACACGTCATTAACATGAAAGCGTCTAGATGATCCTGACACAAACAACTGCGTAAATGGTTTTTAACATATTTGAAAAGCGAAAAGCTTCATTCACATGGAACTTAAGTGGTTGATAATGTAAGCCTGCCCAGGACAGGCCACCGGGAAATTTCCCGGTGTCCCGGTGGGCCAGTCCGGTCCTGGCTACAATGTTTATAACCAAAAATGAAATAAGTTAAGACTTGGTGTCGATTCATGGCCAACCTTGCTGTTATTTAAAGACAAACTTCAGTAAACAAATATTTGGTTGCTTGGTTTAAATCAAGCTTTAAGGTTGATAAAAATTAATCGCCATTGTTAATTAATCGACGTTATGAACGTGGCTGCAGGCGGTGACATGCGTGGCAGAAAAACCAACACGAATCGTCGAAAAGCGGGTTACGAACTAAAAATTGGCCATAATCGGGCGGCGAGTCGTCCAATTTCCATTTGTACATTAGCCAGTCGGCCGGCTCACGCTACACCTGTTTTTCAGATGTCCAACTGGAAAAATGAGAACTGGGAGTGGCGTAGACGTTGTTACAATGATTGTCGTAGCAGCCAATCCCGTTTGAAAGGTAATGCCGGCTTTCGATGCATAATGTTGCATTCGCGCGGGCTCCGTCCGACGCGCGGCCAAGAATCGCGCCCTCTCGCTCGCGCCGTTATTATTATTATTCTCAAGATGGAAGGCTGCCGATTTATGATCAATACATTACTTGACTGCGATATATGTAAACGCCTGGACTCGGCGCCCCAACGCTAATGCTGATGCATGTTGATACGCTGCAGTAGTGCTTCTATTATGGAGATATCATCAGCTCCGTCTTTCACCTTGGGCCGACACCTACGACTTTTTTTCCTTAAAACAATACGGAGATACCGATCTGGACTACAAGCGCACTTAGAGCTCGCTTTAGCGTCATGGGAGCAGAGGCAATGTTTATACCACATGCTTGGATTGGACGCAAAAAATTCCATTAGACATTTTCGATTCATCCTTTTTCAAATACCTACTAAACGGACACAAGTCAAAATACAAGTGTGGCAAATACTAGATACGTAATAGTCGTAATAGGCCATTCAGAAATTCATGTTGACTGTAAATGTCATACAGCCATTCCTTTACTGAAAGTTGATTTAGTTATGTTTGCTTTATTTTCACGTAGCTGCACACAATTGGTGTTGATATAGATTCACTTTGCCCATTGCCATTTCTGAATTCGGTATTACAGAGACAGGGTGAAAGACCTCCACATGCACTTAAGGTCCAAGATGCTACCTCCATAATATGCACTTTTGGCTGTTTTACTCGAGCCATCCGACGCTTTCAGCGAACTTAAGGATGCTGACCAAAGGGGTTGTTCATTCCCATATCAGTGTTAGTTATTTTTTATTATACAGCTAATTGGCAGTCTTCGTGTGACACTGAAAGATGGTTAGAATTTGTGGCCGATTCTAGATTTATATGACTTTCCACATCTGTGTTTGGGTGTTCATACCAATTACTAGCCACAAATCTGAAGAGGTGAGTAATGATCATCATGCTTATGTATAGCAATTGAAAACCCATTACACTAGGAACACATGGTTAATAAGTTGATGATTGTCATATTCCACCTCAATTATTTCAACAGGGGAATCTGAATTATCGCTATTATCATTATCATTAAATCACAAAAAAAAATTCACAAAACGTATATTTGAACTTGAAGACAAATTAAACCTGCAATTTTGCTGTAGCTCTCAAAAAACAGTAACTATGTTTTATAATTCCGAACTGGTTTTAACAAATCCCAAAACTGTTTCTTTATACCTTCGTCTTCAGTTTTGGCATGTGCTTTATCAGCTTTTGCTCTTCCATTTGGCGCATACCTACTGCAGGAAATGTGGGTAGGTATTGCGGCCACCTGCATTGCATAAAACAGTATACGGTGCATTATCCCTAATCACCACACATTTCCCCTATAATTTAGCCAAAACAATAATGAGTTGATTAAATACCATAATTGAAATGTTTCACCCTTCACGTTTTTGTTATAGTCGCTCTTATTATTGCCTAATCCCAGTAACAGGTAGCATTCTTCCAACACGCCCATACGACATCTCAGTGTAAAATTGTAAATATTTTACCCCGCATTAAATTTTGGGTTACCTTATACCTTAATAAAGATATTTTTGAGAAATCGCTTCAAGATGAATTAATTTAGCATTAAAAATTTGATAATCCTCCAAATTTCACTTCGCGAAAACATGGAAAAATTTTCCCCTTGGCGACCGTCTAACCAAACTTTGTACGGTAATAAACCCATTGGTCAAGCGAAGAAAGCGTACGTTGCAGATAATTTATTAGGTAACTCTAAAGGATATATAGGATGCTGCAAAAATGACGGATTAACTCCAAATTACGTTAACAAGAGGCACTTTCTGCGTGCTAAAAAATAATATTCTTTGTATTATATATTTTTTTAAGATAGAAGCATACATAACTAGAGTGAACTGGCAACATTGTTTCATTACAAATAGGTATAGCTGCATTGTTTTCATTCATATAACACTTAATGCACAGTTAATTGTATACAAAGGCCGCGAAATGACTGTTTTGCGTACCGAGAAATGTTTGGAGGCGAGACGAAGTCAAGTCCGCCAAATTATTTCACTGAAGCCAAACATTTCACGGACAAGGTACACATATCATTTTTCTGCAACCGCAATGCATATTATAATCAAAAGCATATTATTAATTATTTGTGCAACCGTGCCAACACGTTTACGCGATTGTTATTAGTAACAGCCGCGAAATAGAAACAGCCGCGAAAACGTAGTCGTAACTATGTCCGTAAAAAAACAATTTTTTGGCTTAGTTGCGCAGAGAAAGATTTTTGGAACTTATTAAAAGCACTGTTGTTAAATGAATTTCTAATTTTCAAACATTTTTTAAAATTTTAGTAATTCTTGAGCTACGTTTCGTTGCTTGGCAAAGTTGTTTATATATTAAGTATTGACTATATAATTGGCTTTAAGTATTTTCCATTATAATGCTGAATATTAAAGAAATTAAGAATAACACTTTAGAATCTCGTATTTTCAAATAATATAACAGATTTTTGTTTAAATTATTTTGTTCCTACTCAGGAACTTTCCCTTAATAACGTAACATGGAGTTAATCCGCCACTTTTCCAGCACCGTGTATAGTTCTTAGACTTCCACCTTATATACCTGTCGATACCTGTCTCGTACTTGCAAGCCCTTAACTGTCAAATATTTCAAATTTCAGATCAATCAGTGTCGATTCATTTATAAAACAGTAGAACGAGTTTATGATTCTGGACTCGAAAATCTGGGTTCAAATCCCAGTAACTTCAACGGCTATAGAATTTTTGCACCGACTTCATTGCAAATTCCCCAAAGGCTTTAGCAACCATGGGGGTTTCAATGTTTGAACCTCCTGAAACAGGAAAGGCCCCTGTTGTGGAGGTGTTAACAACAAATTTGACAACAACACCATCTACTTATAGCAAGAAGCACTGCGAGAGAAGCGTTATAAATAATACTGGTTTACAAATTTATACTTGTTGGCTGGGGTTTGAATTTCAATAGGTCCTATGGCTTAAATATGTTGCTGTGGTCTCAAATACAACTTACATTTTTACATCACCATTGTAGAAATAAAAAAGTAGTGATTTTTATGGAATTATATAACTTTATGATCAATTGATACGATTGCATTGTCACATATCAAAAAATGCATAAATACTAACAAATATTAACCAAAATTCTAAAACTTTCATTAATCAGACCTTTGTCTTTTTGTTTAAATCATTTTTCTTTTTTCTCCAACCCCGGGGTTCCCCCTTTTTAAACACCAACTGTAGTCAGCCACGATGCTCGTATTCTACCTTTGCTCCATCAACTTTACATGTTTCACCCCTTGTTCTTCGCCCATGTGTTCAAGGTTTACGAACAAAAATCAAGATGGGCATGCAAAAAGCAAATCTTGATACTCATACTGCAACCTAAACTGCTAGGGTTTTCGAACATATTTCGAACAAGGTTCTCATAATCCGTAACTTATAAATTTCTAGAAAGTTTTCCAATACACTTTTAAAAACTATGCAAGCTGCTCTTTCAACATCAGCTAATAGTAGTATCAAACCGACCCTCTTAAATCAATTTTCTAATTTGGGAACTAATGAAGATACCCTTCTTAAGTTTTGCGTCAGGAACAAAACAACCACATATGTACAAAATATGTTGGGCTGTTTATACAATTTCTAGTTATCATATTAAGATGAAATTAACAAACAATCAGAGCTCAGGGCGGTTTTTACAGGAACACTGTGACCGCGGTTCAGTACAAACAAGGCACTGCTTGTTCAGACAAGTTTAAAAATGTAGATATTTGATAATGATTACGAATATAGGGGTATAAAACTTCTAAACCATTACAGAAACTATGTTTATGTTCACATTTGCGTATAATAACTAGGTGCTATTTTGATAATGAATTGTGAAAAATCTTGACGTGGTAGAAACAAGCGGACTTCGGTTTAGTAATCAGTAAACATGCTTAAATAACTTGCACATATTCTTGCTCAAACCCCAGATACACGGTAAAACAATGTAACCGGCAGAGAACTACCTGCATGGGCAGTTTGTCCACATCTTTGAAAAATTCAGGTTTGAACAATATCATTCATTATGTGGATAAATAGACCAGACGTAGTCAGTTCTCAGAACTGGAGCAAAGCTTCGCAACGGAATTATAGATAAAAATCATAGAATCCTCAATGAACTACTGAAGCATGTCGGGACAAAGGAATATCCAAAGAATGGAAAGAGATCATCGTTATCACTTTAGTTACGAAAGGAGAAAAAGCAACATATTTGAGTACAAAGTTGTACCCCTGATTACTTACACCCCCTAAAGGTCAAGGACGAAAAACATACTTTAATAATAATAATTTATTTCCAAGTTGATCATACATTAATATGAGTTTGGAAATAATTAATTATTAGGTAGGTAGCCAAGCATTTTTAGAAATTATGTACGACCAACTTCATTTACGTATGTGTTCTCTCTTACATTTTATTGGAGTTTTCGTTTTCAGATTAAAGAATTGAATTTTCCCCTTAAGTTAAAAAATACTCGGAAGATCATGTTATTCCCATGGGCCAATTATATGCACTTTTGGTTTTAAAAATACTACCAAATTCCATTAAACATTTCTTATCTCAATATTTTTTTATTTATGTTTAAACGAAACTATATGTAGCAGTGATTATCTGCAACATCGCAACTTGTGCATCAATCTCTAAAACAGTAAGGCAGTGCATTATTCAACAAGAGATACTCACGTATGCCAAATATGAGTACTCCGTGTCGAGGCCTTCTTAATTAAGCAATTTAAATATTTTTTTTCTTTTTCAACTTTAAAGGCCGAATTCATCAGAGGTACAACTTTGTATTAAGGTATGTTTGGCTTAAACTTCTTATTTTGGTTTAAGAAATCACCCATATCATTTATGCTACTTCGTTTGAATACACCATGTATATTTTTATACACAAAGGTACCTATGCCGTGCCTGTCTTCCTGGGTCACTTTTTCAGCTCCATCTAACAGCAATGGCATAAACTATACTGGGACAGCATGCTATGGTTATAACTGTTTTCGCGCCATCTAATGGCAATGACACAAACTTTACTGATAAGTGCTGGCAAGCTTCTTTATTTGCAGTTCAATTTGAAAAATGCGAAAACTATTTTAATTAGAATAAAGCCGCCTATATGGTGGGCTAGAAAAGCTAGTTAACACATGAAAAGGTAGCGATGCAGATAATAAGGGTAATGCAGTTATCTACAGCGACAATACAGTGTTTTCGTGTTGTTCCTCACATTGTTCACGTGGTATAAGTAAGTAAATTTCTAAAGATTTAAAAATGGATACGAAATTAGACAGAGAGATCAAAAATAAACTTGATAAAACGTCTATCCACATGTTATTTTAATTATATCTATCGATTTAATCTATGAATTTGATTTAAATCACATATTTGTGTAGCTTATTACACTGCATTCAAGTCACTTGCACTAATAATACAGTTAATTGTAGTTGTATAAAGTGAAATGTAGACAGTGGTCATATTAGGTTACACTTACGTACTGTTAATTTTTATGGCTTTCTATATCTTTTAGATTATTTTATTATTTCCTACTGCCAGGTTCCATAATGAATTTTTTAATGAGACACAGATCATAAACCCTGTCATATTACTGTAACCATCAGACCAAGGATAGAGTAAAATTAATAAAATAATTGTATAGAAATATGTATAGAACACATTTTCATGCCTTTCAACAGCCTGTAATTATTTTTAAAGTAATACCTATGTGTATTTAGTTCGCAACATACGAACGTTATTGTTTCCTGCAAGATTACAAACTAAAAATTGTTAGTGTCAAACTACCAAACATGTATTTTTTCTTATTTTGCTTTACAACTTGGTGACTAAAAAACATTTTAAAACGCAGGTTTTGTATTTTTCCTGAATAAAAAGAGGATGAATATGTTTTGATTTCCTTGTTACCTTGCTAAGTAATTGCTTTAGGCAAAACTATTCAATTACATTTTTATTGTTTGAGTAAATCATTTCTAACATATCATAAAGGGCGTAATTAATTTTTAAAAGACTGATGTTATGACAATTACCATTTTCTGTTATAATCTTCTAAGTACCATGTGCTTTGTTTAACTAAGCAGGTCTATTATTTAATGATAAATTTTTGTATAGGGGAAAAACAATCAAAATTGTGAAGAGTACATAAAACAAACTTTGGTTAATCCTGAAATATTCAGATTAATTCAATTAACCTTTTAGGCAAGAGTAGTATATAGTTTCAAAAAAAAGATTTTTTCGAATACTTACTAGTTACTATTAAAATACAACTTTATACACTAATATCCCTTTCTAACCTCTAAAATAACATTTTAATGCTGAAGATGGATAAAAGTTCCTTTATATACGACTGGGCGGAATTGGTCACTTTATACCCTATCTTTAAGGGCGTAGTATGTCACTTTACAGCCAAAGGGCCATAAAGTACTTTACGGCCCGCTCGAAATCTTTTTATTCACTTGTACTATAAATAACTATTATTTGTATGGATAAAATAGAGGTCAATTCTTTACTTAAAATTGTAAAGCTATGCTTAGAGCAGTCAGTATCAGATAGTATTCGTTTACTGTCACGAAAAACTCAATTTTAATATTTAAGCCCATCCGAGCTGGCATTTTACAGCGTCAAAACAGGAAACTATGGAAGCGCTGCGGAGAAATAAAAACTTGCCCAGCAAAGCTCGCCTAAAAACCGCTGTAATCAAGATTAATGTTGTGTTTAAAAACAAAGCTGATGGATGATTGTTAATTTCTTGCGTAACTATTTAAAAGGTGCCGAACTTTTTGCCACTTTCCGGGCAATCGCGAGAATAAGATTTCTCCGCGCCTCATTAGTGTCGGGGGCGGCCGCGGATTTTTAGGGGCCGCTTTATCACGTGCAGATAGGTGCATTGGCACATGCCATTTCTCAGATATATCACCCACAAAGAGCGTTATAATGGTTTTCAATCTGGAGTCGCCCCCCGCGGGGCGAGCATTAGGCGGCGCTCGTCGGGGGGCTCGCGACCCGGCCCCGGCACTATTGCGGCAACTAATTATAACACTCATTACCGAAGTTTATTAATCAATGTTCAATAGCAATCATAGCCATTGGGCCCGTATTGTTCTGATGCTGCCCGCCTTGTCTGCGATGGCCATCTCGCATCTCGCATGATGGCGTTGATGAACCTCACGAGGTGCCCTCCGTGGCCTGATTAAACATAAAAGACGGGCATGACACGTATGAATAATTAGAGACGAGGAACGGAAGATCGATCGGTCGGATTTCGTGGTTCTGGTTTACTAAACGATTATCAATATCGAGTGCTATCTATCTAATGAGGGCCGCCGTATAAATCACCCACTCGGACAAGAATATTACTCAACCTGATGACTTTTACGTGAGAATTTTTACTGCTCGACAACAACCATATTGCGAGGAGATTACAATCTGACTCGGCCAATAACGACGACAACAAATTAATTTCCTGGGAGCTCAGAGAGATTTCCTATATCAGGGGATCGAACACGTCGAGTAAAATATCAAATGAAGGATCGTTTCTCAAATAGACCAAATTTGATGATAAAAGTGAACTTTTGAAAAAACATGACTAATAAAAATGTTTGTTTTGATAAAACTGAATCACTGATGAAAAATAGTCAATATTTTAAGTAATTATAAACACAAACATAATAATAAAAAAACACTTAAATATTAATGAACAAAAACTAAATAATAATTTTAATTAAAAAAATTAAAATAGCTAAAAATTTTGTAAACGCCAAAAACATCTTAAATACAAATGCTGATAAAACTCAAATAACAGTGATATTGAATAAAGACGATTATAATAAAAAAAAAGGTTAGATTTACTAAATGATGATGAAACATATACTAAAGAAAAAAGATCCCACAGAAATTATAAAAAATTCAAATAATAAAATATTAAAACTTTGGTTCGATAGCAATTATATTAATAATTGTACTTTTAAAACTCGAATTTGCCACAATGGTTTGCCACCCAAAATGTATGGACTACCTAAATTGTATAAAAAAGAAATCCCATTGCGTCCAATAATTGCATCCTATACGAGCCCTCTACAATCTTTCAAAATATATAGGGTGATTCATAACTGGTTGAACAAAATGAACAGGTGTGTACAGCATCATGTTCTGGTTAAAAAATGCGAAATAAATTTTTTGCCGATCGGGCTTTGTTTCCGAGTTATTAGATCTCAAAGTTTCCGGTTACGATTTTAATTATTAACTTTAGCAATACCAGGCCATGATTAATGTGACATAAAAAGTTGAGGTTGACATTTAATAAACTTTTACCTTTTACCATAAAGGATGTACTGGATTCACCCCAAAAATTCTAAATTGAGTTTTCAACAGATCTTCACGTTTTAGAACCCCCTGAACCCAAAAAACATGTTTTTGTTCATTGGTCTGTGTGTCCGTCTGTCTGTGTGTCTGTGAACAGAATATCTCAAAAACTAAAAGAGGTATGGAGTTGAAACTTCATATACCATGAGATCAAAAAAAATTATTCTGAGCAGGCCTTGATATGTGTTATACATTTGGCAGTACTGAAGTGTATTGTCAGTCTATGTCAAATTCAAGATTAAAAGGTTAGGTTTTCTTTGTTGTTTGACACAGACTGACATAAAACTTAACCTGCAAATCTCGAATTTGACATAGACTGACAATACACTTCAGTACACACATCAAGGCCTGCTCAGAATCATTTTTTTTATCTCATGGTATAAGTTTTGTGTACTATCGGACATGTTGAATGCATAGTATAGGGATCAATTTCCTACCTCTCTTTCTCTTGACTTATTTCCCATTGCTAGTTTGTCATCATCAACTTCCAATACTGTCTATCTTCCCAGTCTTCTTCTCTTAATTCTCTGTCATTTTCCGGCCCTGTGATTTCCATTTTAAAGCTGATCGACCAGATGACGAGTTCATACGTCCTTCTCTATATTCTCTCTTCTTCAAACATATGGAAAATCTCCATTTGTCGTCATACTCCTCGTTTATTCATTTTCGCAACATATATCATATTCTCTTTTTCTTGTGTCACAGTCAGTTGGTCATATAAAAACATTAGTGAGTGTAGGGTTGTGCCTCCTATCAGCATTTCCACCCTTTCAGATTTCCTATGTCATTGTTCCAATACTTGTTGAATGGTATGGTTATCCTTTGACACTACGTCGATTTTAATATGGGCTTCTGTATTTCGATATAAGATTTTAATCACTTCGATCAATTTTTCGATGATTCCCATTCTTTTCAATGTGTTCGATAACTTCTGTAAGTCCATAAATGTTACATGCATACCAATGTTCTTTGTTCTATTTTTTTCGATAACTATCTATACATGACCTTTCTGACCTAACCCCACATTGTTTCTCTCTAAAATACATAATACTCATGGGCCATGGATTTAAAAACAAGAGAAGACCTGAGCCCCGTACTGAAGACCTATATCTGTACCCAGTTCAGAAAATATTGTGACATGCTTTTGATGCTGACGACCATCAAAGGGTGAGTTGCTATCGGAAGCTGCTGAATATCGTTAACCAGAAGAAAATCGAAAACTTGGGCGGCACCATGAATAATATGCACAAATACCGCCCCTACGACTTTTGATCCAAGGAAAGAATGGAAAAAGCACGGTAGGAGAAGAATATCCTAGCTCGCGAAACTGAGGAAACAGTAGTTCCGCAGAGCTTTCTCCCATCCATACATAGACATACTAATAGCCAACATTCGGAATGGAGAAGGTAATGGAAGAAGAAAAAGGTTTTGGAGAATTACAAATTCGGCTAAAATCAGCCACACTGTCATTTCATATAAAGGTGTGTTTCACATCATATATCATGAGTATTAGAAAATTATCTGATAAGTGGATTCCATGAATGCTGATCAAAGACTACCGAGACTGAACATCCAGATCTGAGTCAGCTTCCAATTTCTTGGATCGTATTGTAAGTATGGATAAAACGTAGATCCATCACTGCTGTTGAAACATAAAAACAAAAAAAGAAATTCTTTAGAATGACTGACTCCTCCCCCATGCACTTCCAAGATTTAACGATTTGAAAGAATTCTTTTTTCCAAATGAAATTAAAGCAACAATTGCTGTGGAACAGTGGTTTGCAAACCAAAGTAAAAAAATAATTTGAAAAAGGTATATAGTTAAGCGGATTATGTTGAACGAATAAAAATTTCTTCCGCGATACAATAACTCTTTCTATGTTAGCTTACTTATCAATACCTCCCCGCAAAACGCTTCAGCCTCTTTTGTTAAACGACAAACATTAAGTGAACGTTAAAGATCAGCCAAGATTACAAATCATAAAACGACTAAGTACATAAATTGCAATTACAACTTCTTTCCTTCGCCTAAACTAAATGGTGAATACGCACTACCAACGATTTGGATTACCATCGATGTGACGTTAGATCCGACTAATTACCGCCGACATGAACTATCACCGACGTGGATTACCACCAACTTGAATTACCACCAATACGGATTTACATTGGACTGAAAGTACCACCGACTTAGGTTCATCACTAACTTGGATTACAACCGATGTGAATTTACGTCCGCCTGGAAACACCTCCGGCATCATCCAACAGCAATTACAGCAACACATCATACTTGAACGACCACCAACTTACCTTTCTTCCGAAATTAATACTTTTGCAGCAATTTGTAAAGCAATTGATTTTACTAGCCTGTGAAGGGCTTCCTATTTCATTAGAAAATTGTTTATAATATAATAAAATGATAGCATTATATTTCAACAGCAGTGGAGATGGCTCAGCAATACGAGCCTTTGATTCTGAGCCAGAACATCTGGGTTTAAACTTTCGGAGAGGAAAGGCTGATTCCCCTTCAGTGGGGATGTTAACAAGCTAACAAGTATGTTTTAACTTGCATATATATTTGAATTAATTATAAGTGCTCACTTTGGTCAGAAAACCTGGCTCTGCGACTCGAGAAGAATTTAAACGCCATAGTAAATACAGCAACCATCGAGTTCACAGATAAAAACCTTACGTTGGCAAGTGGAACTTTCGGCTATCGTTTATGTAATTTGTTATATCGCAATGCAAGCAGATAGGTGGTTTTCCGTTCGGTGGCAATTTTATAAATTTGCTGCGGTCGGTAGTAAATCTATGTGGTGATAATTGGTATCGGTGGTTATTTGATTCGGATTAAAATTCAATTGGTAATCCACATTTTGACAAATATTAAAATAACACAACATCGGAGGTAAAACTACTCGGTGGTATTTAATGCGGTGGTGTTTAGCAATTCATTAGAAACTAGGAAGACAATCTAAATCGGTAGTTCTGTATGCAACGTCTCGTAAACGCTTTAATACGTGAACACTTGATCTTATTAACTATAAAAAATGAACTTGTCTTAACAATTTAAAGATATACTTTGTCAGCTATTCTTTTATGATAATCTGCAGTTTTTTGAAAATGTATAACAGAAAAGAGAATCAGTTTTTGAAAAACTATACTCCTGCTTCTATTGTAATTTTTACAACATCAATAACTTATGAAAAAGGCTACATGGGCGTATTTTATACATGTAAATCTCTGAGAATTCTACTACTTAAAGAAATGAATTACAGTAATCATTCTTAAAAAACCAAACTTCTATTCAGAAGGGTTAATACGCAGTGTCAATATATAGCATGTGTAATGTTTCTGTGAAGAGGGCACTTACTGAATCATGTCTACATAACTATGATTGGGTATGAAAGCTTCTCACAAGAGCAAAAATAAGGAGTGGATGTGTACGAGTCGAAACATTGTCTTGTAATACAATACTCTATCATTAAGTATAATTATCTTGCAATTTTCTAACAAAATAATCGTTAATAACTTCAGCTCACTGCTTCAAAAATTGGAGCCGGAATAATGAAATCCATAAATGACTTTGCATCACGTTACCCAACATTGTACGTTAAATTTTATGTGAACCGTCACGTTTAGTTTTCGTAGTAAATGTTGTACAATGGAAATTGTACTTGATATGCTAATAGCACGCTACACAAATTTAAAAAAACTTAATATAATTATTTAAGAAATAATATTTCTAGCATACCATTTGGGTACAATTATAACCCTCAACATTTCAAATGTCAATCTGAGATAAAAAACAATAAAATATATTTTATTTCACATTTTGTAACGTAAATTCTAAATAGGAATGTTTTGTTTTTGTATACTAAACTGTTTAATGTTACACACCTAATGGAATATGACTGTAGCCTATAATTTTCGACTTTTTGCATTTAATTCAGTTGGCGATGTGGCTGCTATAAATGATGGTCTATTGAAGATAATAAACCATAATTAGTTAAACCGAAGGCAGCGGCAACTATAAGAATGAGAAAAGATTGGAGTGATCTATCAACACAAAGCTCGGCCATTCATGGCATCACATGTAAATTTAATATTCAATAATTAATATTCTCTCTTTAGTGTAAACAGCCTCAACTTTTTGCATTGAAAGGTTAACGTACGTTTCACTACTTTACTCAAAAAATTTAGTATTTATACAAGTTTTTCTATATTTAACTTCCATTTGTTGCTGATTATAGTACTATAATTATTTTAAATTGAAATTAGTCCTGTTAACTTCGTAAGTAGATTCATTATGTAAACACATGTAACGCTGGAAGCCAAATCTTAAAGTGGACCTTCGGAAGGTTTAACACCTAGATTCGATTCTAAAAAATCTCCGATTAAACGTTTCTAGAATTGAAAAAGCTACAGGTGCATTTTATATCTTCAATAAAGAACTGTATAAGAAAAAGCTATCTATAATAAATTTGTCGAGTATAATAACAGTTGATTAAAGACGAACTGATGTGCTGAAACGTCTTTGGCTCTGAAGGATTAGAGTTGTCAACCAGAGAGTAGATGACGTGGATTCAAGGTAACGTGACTTGAATGAAAAGTTACGTTATGATAGTTCATAAAACGATCCTGCAATATGGGCTCAAAACAGTAATAGGTTGTACAATGGTGAAGCCGAATAGCCTAGTTGGTAGAGCATTGGGCTTGTATTTAGCAAGTCTTCGGTTCGAATCTCACTGCGGGTGGAATTCTTCCGGAACCTTGGCAATCAGTATCGGGTTCGGTGAGACCTTTCATAGTTGGGCACCAAATTAACTGTGCTCTACTCAGAACTACAAACCTAATAAATAAAGTAACAAGGTAAACACATTACCAAGACACGCACTTAGCACAGTGGTTGCTACGGAAGCACAAAAGGCGCGCTCCAACTTTGTCACCTGAAACTGGGCCAGGTTAAGCACTGCACCGTTAGATGCTAAAATAAAGCACCAGCCTCTACACCGCCGGGTAAAATGAGGTTACCGGTAATGTATACATACATACAAAGAGCAATGTAAACCACAGTTTGATTTCAGCAAATTTTGTACAATATTAGATATGAAATGCCTACGAGTTCAGAAGGGAACAATGCAAACGTTTAAAGTGTATCAAACGTTTTGAGAAAAAACTGAGTAGGTATACCTTGATTTACATCTAAGTGGAAGCTATACGCCCGAAATAAATCAACTACAAAAATACTGTAAAGAAATGCTTATGTACTCTGATGGAAATGTAATTGTATCAGTTGTCTACCAATATTGAAAAGCATTAACCAATATATTATTTTCCATAACGTTTTGATCCAATTAAAACAATATTCAATGTTGCCTTAATTTGTTTTTTTTTTAATTTCAGTTTTACTTCCTAGATAAGAATAATAAGCAAGACACACATTTATATTCACAAAATAGGATTGGTTTTTTAATGTATTTAAAATGGCTCTTGATATACTCTGGATAATATAACAATGAAATATTTATGAAAGAGTGGAATATAAACTATATTATGTTATATAAGTGGGGTTAAGTTAGGGTAAGTTGGTGTAGCTTAGGTTAGGTTAGGGGGGGGGGATATTAGAGGAGTTAGATAAGGCGAAAATACAATCCTATTTAAGGAAACTAATTGCAAGGTGTTTTGAAGAAAGATATTTTAAATATATGGCAAAAATTGGTTTAGACCTCTTGTAAAGTTCCATAGAAGTATTACAGTATAGTTAACAAAATCAAAATATCGAAGGCTGTAGACATATTTTTTTTAGTGAACGACACGGCGTTGGTCTCAAAGAACAAATACGTCGACGTGTTGATAATTAAGGCCAACGATAGTACTGGGCATCTGGAGAAAGCGATGATAAATAAGAACTTGAAAGTAGCAACACCACAAAAGATGGAAATGATTATATTATATGGAAGAAGAAAATTGAAGAGCGTGGGTCACAACTGTTGAAGAGATAAAGATAGAATCAAAAACCAACAATAGCATTGTTGAGCCAGCTAATTCCTACCTGGACGAGCCAAAAACATGTAAAATAAGGTTGTTAAATTTAGTCACCAATTCAACAATATTATATGCTGCAGTGCTGCAGCAACCTGAGGAAAAAATATATAAGTATGTTAAAAGAGTTGGAAAGGATGATGATCAATAGAATAACCAGTGTATACTATTGAACAATAGCAACTGAGGCAGTGCAAGCCCCCAATCAGGGGTTAATTCAATCGATATACTGATAGAGAATATATCGAGACAGAAACGTCCTCTGGGAACACGAATGCTTTAGAGAGTATTTGGAAAAATTAGATATTCCGGGGAGTAATGCTTGTGTGTATTGTAAAGACGTGGATATGGTGATCCACGCGATTATAGAGTGTAACAGTTGAATGCAAGAGGGGAGACCAGCAAACGAGAAACTAGGAAGAAGATTAAAATTGGAAAATGTTGTGGAAGATATGCTGAAAAGTAAGAAAAATTGGAAGGGTTACAAAGAAAGTTTCAGTCACTAAATATCTAACACTCCTCAATGGCAGGATCGTAGGGAGTGAAACGGGATTTGGACCAACTTCACCGGAGCTGAGTAACAGTAGTTTGAATCTTTCAATATACAGCCAATTTGTATGTTTGAGTATTGTGATATTTATCTTATCCACAAACCGCGCTGCTGAGGATGCGGTTTTTGCAAGCGTCGCTTGCAGTAGCTTTTTTAAACCGCGAAAGGATGATTAATTGCAACAAGCGCGGACAGAAGCAGCGATATTCGTTACTGAGCGCCTTAAAAAACAGATTGTGTCTTCGTGTTGCCAAACTAGGCCACCGACCCAATAGTTCATTCAGTGCCATCTCTGAAATCACGTTTCACCTTCAATATCTGATGATTCGTTCTCGGACTTATCGTAGTTTGGGTGCCCGAGAAATAGCAGTATACCTACAGGCCTACAGCATCTCCATCAGAAGCGGTACAATCTTCAGATGGCGGTTTTCGCCTTTAAGTAACGTAAGGAGGCCTGCAATAACTTGAAAATAAGTGCATTGCGCACTTACACGCAATTAATAAAGGTTGGTGGTATTCCCATGTAAAATTTAGGCTACTAACAAACTGCGCAATATTGAATCAACACGTTTTACAAAGTGGTATCAGATCATCGCGACAGTATACGGTTGAAGCAGTTTAACGTTTGCGCTTTTAAGGACAGCTATTTCGGTGCTAATTTAATATCGTGAATGTGCAAAGGTGAAAGCGCGTAGACCCAAGCTATATTGCCCACAGTTTTGATGTTCTTGATTAGAGATGAATCTATTTGTTTCCTTGTTTTATTTGTGTGTATTTGAAGCCAATATATCTTTGTGTTACACGGATTGGAAGCGCATTGGTTCTTATTTGAGTAGATGCTTAGACCATATAATTCTCATATAGTTTGTATGTTATAAAACTGAGCTAGTTCGCAACAAACGCGCAAATAATTATACAAGTTAACACAAAGGAGCTATCACACGCATCAGTACAATATATACTGCAAAGGTGGAGTTCGAACCACATCATGGCTAGAAGCACTGTTACAGGTATCTATTGAAAATGTCTCACCTCCAAAAAAAAGTAAAAAATTAAAGACTCCTCAAAATATTTTAACTATTGGTGGCTTTAGATCTGTATGAATATGCTGTAATTTAATATTTTATAAACTTTAAGCTAAGAATAGAAAAAACTGCAAGTAAGTAAATTAGCTCCATATAACCATAGGTACGCCTGGAAACTACCACTCTAAAATTAAGATATTTTGCCAGTATAAATAATATTGCTGCAATTATTATATCTAACACATATTATTAAAAAGTCAAATAAAGAGGGGCAAATATTAAAACCCAAAGCTACGCTTCTGCTTGAAGTGCTACATTGCAAATTCAGAATTTCTGAGGAAGTAATTATTAAAGTATGCATTCAATGTAGTATGTGCATCATATGATAAAATATGCATTATGTCCGACTTAAAATTAATGTCCTTTAACATACTTTTCCAGGATGCATATAAATTCAAAACATTTAACAGGCACATTAATATTTTGGGATATGCATTTGCTTAATTTCTGTTCCTTTTTGCTATATTTAACAATAGATAATGGAGATTAAATAAGTCAAAAACCGGATAAGGCTCTTTTTGGCTGCTGAAGTAGTTGGTACGTTATTTTATGTTAATTTTGTAAATATTATTCAGTACATTTCCGTGCTATGTCAAATTTTTTTTGAGTCAGCCATAAAAAAACGTGTGAACATTTATGTAACATCTTATAGCTACTACTATTGCTGCAACGAATGTATGAAAAGATTCATATATTATCTTATTTCATGCATAGTTTTTTTCTACTATAGTTCACAGTTGAGTTTGACATTTTTCCAATTTTTATCCATTATTTATACGAAATTTGTTAATTTTTGATGACAGACACAATACTGTCCGCAGTTTTTGGATTTACTGTTTAAGATTTCTCACATTGCAGGCTTTGATGAGGTCAGAAGTATGGCGTTGAGGTTTCTAAAAATATTTCAGTTATTAGTTACCTCTAGATCTAATTTGAATTCTTGTTTTTTGGGTTCCCGCCATTCATTGGATTATAATTTTTCGTGAAATCATATGTGCGAACTTGGAAATATTTTTCTCGTGAATGTTTACGGCCTAATTACCATCACTGCGTAAGCATGTCTTGAATTTATGTCCATAATTTCTTGCGAAGGGCTGACATTATGATATCTTATTGTGCATAATGCTAAACTGTGGATTTTATGGCATTTTTGTACACCCTACTACTGTTTTGAGTTTATTTTACAGGCTCACTTAATTAGTTTTGTCGTGACCAATCTTTTCATTCGAGTCAAGTCAAGACCAGCTGGCTGACGACCTTAAATACCGCCCTTTAGAGCCAAGGGTGTTTCAGCATGTCAATTCATCTTTGATCAATTATTATTGAACTCGACACCGATGTGACAGATGGCGTTTTCTTATCTATTTCTTCATTTTAGATATAAAATGCACCTGGAGTCGTCCTAGTACTAAAACCTTTGATCGGCGATTCACTATGAGCATGGGTTTCCAGGTTTACATGATACGTTTACGTTCACAACTTCAGTCAAAATTAAAAAGCAAAAAGTTTTCAAGAAAATATTTATTTGCAGCGCGATGTTTTCTTTGTAATTTTTAAGTAAACAAAACACTAATATGTTTATTGGAATATCTATGTAAGTACTTTGATAGAATAATTTAGTAATTCGTCTTAACAGGTGTATAAAATATGAAAAAAAAATCTATGGAATAGTTTACTTATTAATAATTGCAGTCTTCAAAATTACAGTAAATGTATATATTCAATTTAAAATCTAAAACATAGTAAACATGTAGAAATAAAATATTTTCGTCTTTATTTGTAGTATTTTACAAAGAAAATCTACTTACGAACTTTATCAGAAAGTTCCAAACTAAAATTGATAATAATCCTAGAATCAACAAAAAGTACTGTTATATACTATCAGACGCCATAATTAAAAATTAACAAGGGAAAAATTCGTACGATTATGACATGTGCGATAATCCTCCCCCTTTATTGCTGCGAAGTGCTGATGCCATCAGAAAGGCGGCGGCAATATTTATTTTATACCTGTATCTGGGAAAGAACAGAAATAGAATTGTTATCGGGCCCGGTCAGGAGTGCCATAAATAGGACGATTTAGCAGGAATCCCCGAATCAAGTTTTATTGGCCGAAAAGCCAAAGATATGTGTTTCTTCTTTCCACTGCGACGCGTCTCAGTGACTGATAGTTTTTATATCGATGTACAAAGGGCCAGCGCCAGATGCTGGATCGCCGCCCCCTCGCCGCCGCCACGACTGCGCTGGTCCACCACTTCAAGCAAATAAAAGATTTGATGGCACACATCCAATCAGTATTTAGAGACACGGAGGACATCTCTTTATGATATTGTTCCTCGGAATAGCCCGTATAAATATGTGATGGGTTGTTGAATTATATGGTGTCGCAAATATTGACTGATTCGCGAAGAAAAGCTGACTGGCCCTCGGCTTTATTCCGGCAATAATACAATCGATTGTCGACCGCCGGCCGGAATCGTCGAAATACTTGGCATCGACGGCCACCGGTACTCGTTTTAAAGCCGTTTTGATGAATTTTCACCCTTCTTAATTACACGGCCCCCATGCAAGCCGCTTTGGCGCAAACCGCCTTAATCCTCTCCTTTAGCCCAATCTATGGTCATTTTTGTTCCACATAATGGACTTCCATTAATATACAACTCATCGATATGTAGTTTATTTAGCACTTTGTTTATTTATACATTGTTGAATATTTTGAACCCTTCGGAATATAATGTAGGTACCTGCTGATTTAATAAAATAACTATTCTGGTAACCATTTATTGACTATTCTATACACTGAAATCAAAGTATTGTTTAAAATCCTTTGATTAATTGAACCCGTTACGTATAATATAAACAGAAGAGGTCCTAGCACCGATCCTTGCGAAACTCCCAAATTGTTACACAATTACTAATTTTTCTTCACTGAACAGAGTTTGCTGGGTTCTATGTGTTAAATCCGTCCAATCATGTCAGTTCGATAGGTACCTATATGTTGTAAATCTTGAGTTTCTTTAACGATATTTCTTTATCAATTGTTTCATGCCGTTTGCAAATCCAAAAATACTGATAACATATGTTAATTATTTTCAATACTTTTTGTCCTACCACTTGTTATTGGCAAAAAGCGACCTATTTTGGGCTAGAGTAATTTGGCGTATTAATTGAATTGTCCGCGTCGACGTTCTGATGTTGTGCGCTTTGTCGTAGCGGGCGCTCCCGCATTTTATTCTCTGGTCGCTGGCGATTTCCGCTCACTTTGATCCCAATTTTATCAACGGTAAGATACATATCCTTGTCAGCTCGAGTTCGTTCTCTGTGGTAAGTTCCACGTGCTCATCTTAGCCTGCTTTCTTATTCTTTCCGAATTGGTTTAACTCTCGGGGTATTTCTAGTTGTCTTGATCCTGCTGTTATTCCGCAATGAAATCATTTGGTCCCGCAATAATACTCTGTAATGATATCGTAAGGAGCTTCCGTGATCCAGATGCTCTCCTCCCGTATCGTGCACTTATTGTTATGAACTAGTTTGTTGCTTTTGTCCTGACGAGTCCCGCTTGTGAGATGACCTTAACTTAATTGTGGCTTGGGTTGTAGCTGATCTCCTAGCCTAGGGATACTATATTATAGTTATGCACGTAGCTATGTTAGTAATTTATGAATTTGAACGAATGGTTCCACGGCTCGGGCTAAATTTTTCACAATTTCCGTGAAATGTTATTTGTGTTCATTTCGATTGAGACTTTATTACTGTGACGAATGTCGACGCATTCGACTGAATCCATTTAGGGTTCCTTGAACTTCACCTTTGCTTATATCTTGGATAATTTAACTTTGACCTAATAGATTGTATTTTGGGCTATGCATATGCCTTCGATGAGTGCCCTTAAGGCCTCATCGAAGATTCATTTACCTTAGCAATGTTATTTACTTTGAAACGTTAACAATTTATGAAGTGTGCCTACTTAACGTAATTGCTGTTGTATGTATATTGTATACATTTAACTGTTGTATATGATATCTTATGTTTATTCGGTACACCCGGCGTACTGAACGTTTGTATTAAAGTACCATATTTTTGATATACCTTTGACTATGATTATGTGTGGTTGCGTTACTAAACATTAAGTTGTTTAATCTTTGAGTGTACGAGTTGTAGATTTTACCTGAGCACACTTGTTGTATAGGGACCTATTGGCACCCTTTTTGTATTGATTAATGCTTTTTTAAGGAAACACACGCCGTCTTCACTGTTAGATAGTCGGTCCTCAAATATGCCCATATAGTCCTGATGGTGTTATGTTGGCTTTAGCAAGCGCAAGTACATGGAAATGGAAATAAATATCTGCTGAATTCGCAATATTCACCCCGGGCTGATAAAGCACAAACCAGATAATTCCATATGACACACCGTATGTTCCAAAGAGCTATTAGTAGAGAATAACTGACAAAAGAATGATCAGAAGCCTACATCCCATATATTTTCAAGAAAGAGGTTCAAAAATAATCCAAAACCTGCAGGTGGATTAGTGTAATACGATCAATACGAAGACTTTACGGAAAGGTAGTGGAAGAAAAACTGAAGAAAAACATCAGAAATGAAATTGGAGAAGCTTAAGCATGACTTACAGCTGGAAGGTCATATATGGATCATTTTTAAACATTACAAACCATAGAAAAGATGATGGATAAGGACAAACCTGTTTAGCTTGCGTTTATAGATTAAAAGAATCGTACGCTCCGGTTCCTAGAGTGAAATTATAGATATCAATGGAAGAAGCAGGTGTACAAGAGGGAATGATAAGGGCAGTAAAGAACTTGTACAAAGACAATCAAACAGCATTAAAGTGGAAAATTAAATATCAGCATTACTGCAAACAAGAAATTTCTATTGCAGAATTGCTTCACATCACCGACATTGTTTAAGCTATTCCTGGAGCAGGCACTAAAACCATGGAAAATGAAATGCAAAAATATGGAAGTCCCAACCAGAGGTGAGCACTTTTACATGCTGCTTTTCGCAAGTGAAGAGGTCGTCATAGTGCACGATGAACACGACCTTAGCTTCATGATATGGAAATTAAAAAACAGTGTACGAAAAAATAGAGCACTTAAAAACGACCGAAGACGAAGTGAAGAATTTAGAGAGAAAAAAAAAGCGGCAGTTTAAATACTTGGGTGTATTGTCAATAAATGGAAAAACTTAAGACCACGTTAAAAGCAGACTGGATCAAACAAGATTGTGCATAAACAACTAAATTTCGTGATATGGGACAGGAACATCAAAACAATAATAAAGTCAATGTAATTGAAATGGAGTTCTGGTGAAGGAATTGTTGACCACAGGAAAAAGATGAGGACCGAAACAGATGCACTCAACTAGATAAAAAAAAATAGTACGAGCATGCCAGAACAACAGACCAGAATAAATGGATATCTAGACCCCAATGCGGAGAAGAAGGAAACAAGAACTTTGAATATCAAGGAGGGATGAAGCATATGAGACGATGTAGGATAGAGAATGATAAGATAGAGACAGCTATCAAATCCTACGTATATATAAAATCTTCAATGTTGTATGATTTCCTTTCACATTATTATCTATCACACATTTTTCTTCTTCTTTCTTAACCCATATCAGCCCACTCTCATAATCTTTTCCATTCATCTCTGTTTTGAGCTTTCTATAACCAGTGTCTTCCTGCAGTTTACTTTATGTCGTCTAACCATCTGGGTTTTGGTATTCATGTACCCCTCTTAGTTTCCCTCGGTCTTCACTGTGACACTTTCATTGTCCATTTGTTCTTGTTTTCCCTTCTCACACCACTCTTAAAAAATCTTCTTCTTTAACTAGGAGAACGGTCCTTTGTTAAGTTTAATGGATAAAATCTAACTACTACTTGTATTCGAAAATGTTCCAAGTTGGGTAACTGAAATATGAGTTTCCACTAACATCACAAAACCTTATGCAAATTCTACTAGTTCGAAATCTTCAATTTCGTTTGTAGTTCTAGTTTCGCTTTAGAAAAAATTGTATCAGTGGCCAAGACGCGAGGCAGCGAGGGCGCGCCATACGTTTGTGACAAATTTTAAAATAATGTATGGCATATCGCCCTCGCGGGGCGCCGACAAAGCCCTCGATATCGCAGCCGTAAATTCGATTTAGATGACCGCGGCTCAATTCGCGGTGACAGCTCCAGTTTGAGTGAAAAAGCCGATTCGCCTTGCATACCTTTTTGGCGCGCGAACGCTTTTTTATGTTCTAAAAAGTAAAAAAGCTTGTATGCGACGCAGAAAGGGAAACCGGCGGAAATTCTGCTCGGCGAAGGTTGCCTGCAAGATGGAAATCGATTGTTTTAGAATGGTGAATGGAAAACTAACTTTTGCAAAGGTTGCATGGCCTTCCCGCGAAATCGAATACATAGAATCTATAGGTGCCATGTAGGTCACATCTAAATGAATTTAGGAGCCACGATGTGGCGCCATCACACATTGAAGGATAAGAAATCCTTATAAGGTTGGATATCGATTTAGCTGGAGGTGGCAATACTACCAAATCTAATTATGGTTTTATATTTGCATTGACATAGTTGTTACAATAAGTCGAAACATTGGTAAAAACGCACGAAATAAAAATCTTACAATTACAATTTGTACTGCCCCAATGGCAAACATTCGTTATTGGTGCTTCAGTACATATTTTAATATAAAAGTTAAAGTGATAAAGAGAGAACCGTTAGACAATAATCACTCGTTTTATTAACATCTATTGGTAGCAATTAGGGAATTTATCAATACGATTTTCTATAATTATAAGTAATTTTAAAAGTGTTAGCTCAAAACTAATAAATTTGAAATTATGATTACGTTAGTCTATACACTGCACAACCAGACTAATCAGATAATATTAAAACTGAAAATTATTACAAATTATTAACTTAATAAGAGAACAAATAAAACAAACTTTGATGATGTGGTTCTGTTATTCAGCATTCTAATCTACTATCATTACTATGAGATAATCGTAGTATTCAAAATTAGTCCGCCTATAACACTGAAGAAGTACGAACAACTTTTATATTTCATACTAAAATACTTAAATAGTTACGAAGGTGGAAATTCGCGTGTTAACTTTGCCCAACACTTGTTACAGTAGTTTTGATGTAAAGGGGTAAAATGGTTTTTTATAACAATTGCTTTGTTTATATATCTACAATAAAATAAGACAAAATAGTGGAAATGCTTAAATGTGTTGATATGAATTTATTTATCCATCAGCTTTCCGCGCAATGGTTCTCGACGGCCGTTGATGCGGTGCCGTCGTGTCTAAATCTAGCCGGACACCGAACTGAAATAAACCTAAGCTTTCAGAACAAAAACAGAGTTATCTAGCTTATAGACGAACAACGGTTTGATACAAGTAGTTAAACCTCCACCTTCTCAAAACAAATTAAGCCGTTAAAAGACGCTGCGATGTTTATAGCCGACCTACAGCTAAATTCCAAGGTAACACAGCACTAACCCAAAACCGCTACCTGGTACAGGGTGAATAGAAACACTAATATCCGTATAAAATGCCCTCTTGACTATCTGATCAGGTAAAAAAGATTAGGCCCGAAGTGATGGTCTAATTAATTCAACGATAAATTCCCGTGAGCTTTGGGAGACAAGCTTCCCAGGCCGATCCAACTCGTTCGCCTAAGGATCTGACCGCATTGTCTGTGACCGAACCTCCATAAGTTCGCCCAGAATACAGTAGCATCTTCGGCGGGCACACCTCGTGTGTTCCCTCTAAAGCTACTTCCTCATCGCTAGGTCGAACCAGCTTTGACTCCACTATAGCCCTGTCCAGGTCAAACCCCTCGTTCGCCGGGCACTACGCACCTGCAGCATCCTTGAAAGTCGTAACTCTTATGGTCCACCCGAAGCTACTCCTGCATAAGGAGGCTCAACCGAGTTTTGTCTCCGCATTCATCCAGTCCAGACCAAACCTCTCGTTCGCCGAACATTACTCAGTACCCTCGGCGGTCTCAAGCTTTACAACCCCGTTCAGGTTAAACCCTTCAACGCCCGGCCTTACGCATCCTCCAGGAAGCCGAGCCGTTGTTCATCCCCGCTACCGCTACGTCCAGACCGAAGCGACCCCTCGGATTTACACTTTTTTCTTCTAGGCCCCGCACCTTGGTCTAGCGCCTCTTCGAGCCCTTGCCAACCCCGATCTCGGAATTACCGTTCCGCAGAGGAATAAGAAGAGCTACAACTACCGCCAACGGGTCATTACGCACCCGACTCACTTATTTTGTAGTTATTGTACGTCTATATATCTATAGCAACAAAATAACACATAATCAATCACCGCTCTAGTGTTCGGATTAATACAACAACCCTAAAAAGCCGATCATAAAGATATAAATTGTTTTAGTGTATCTAAAAACATCATAAATACAATTAACGAAGTTATGATAAGACAGCATGTACTATATCTAATTAAAAATTACTTTCTATTAAGAATCTCTATGGTGACAGTGTTCATCGCGCTCAAGAAAATGAACATATGAAATTGAATATAATAAAATCTAAAATGATCGCGAAGAAGTCGACATCAAAGAACCCGCTTTGATAGAAGTACAGTATGATATTAAATATATGCGAAACAACCCAGCTCTAGGAACTAACAATATATCTACAAAACTATTAAAAATTAGAGGTGAAGAACTAAAACAGGTTATACCTAGTTTGACAGTTATGTAGTATCTGGAGGAAAGAAGAACTTGCGCAGAAATGAAAAGTAGAAATTCTCTTCTCTGTAAATAAATGAGCATGTGGTACTATGCCTTCAGAGAGATATGCTTGCTGAACACTGTGTATAAAGTATTTGTACGTATTATAAACCAGTGAATAATTGTATTGGCAGAAAAATTAGTGAGTGATTATCAAGTAGATCTTAACATTGAGGTTTATAATAGTGCAGGGACTTTTGGATTTCAATATTAAGTCACTCAGTTATACATTGATTATAAACGAAAGTGTGTCTGTCAGACACTAACAGAATTAAAATTCCATCTAAAAAAGTTGGCTGATAACTGAAAGGCTACAGGATACTGAATGTATCTGCAGAATAGGCTAGGAAACATCTCAAAATTACTAAATTGCTTGCGGCCTGAGATAATCTGAAGAGGAGGTACTATTAGGAATCTCTCAAATTCTTGCCTATTCATATGACGTTGGGAAAGAGAGAAAGAAATAAAAAATATTCACTCGGTTAGAAAAAGCTGGGAAATGAGAAATGGGGAGGGAGGAGGAGTCTTAAGGTAAATGGGAATAAAACAAAAAATCTTTATGACATGGTATGGAGGTAATCGAAGGAAAGACGAAGATAAACGACAAATTCTTTAGAAATTAATGAATTCAAGTACGAGGCTTGTTCAATTGAAACCCATCTTTGGTCAGGTTAGCCTTGGAAACAATTGTAATCACTCAACTGACGTTTGCAATGTTAGTTGTGTTTGTAAACGTCACACTGATTAGTTCCTATCATTTGTATTTGACAGCGATTTTCACGACAATGCTCGGCCTCATGTTGCCAAAGTAGTGAAAGAAAATCTACAACGAAAGAAATTGAGGATATTAGAGCATCCACCCTATAGTCCCGATTTATCGCCCTGCGATTTTCACATCTTTGGGCCACTGAAAAAGGCGTTAAAAGGTAATCGTTTTCAGTCGGACGAAGAAGTACAAAATGCCGTAAAAGAATTCTTCAAGCAGCAGCCACAAGAATTCTTTAAGCAGGGTATACATGGGTTGGTGAAACAATGGGATATGTGCCTTAATTGTAGTGGTAATTATTTGTAAATATATTTGGGAATAAATTTTTTCTGGACCAAAGATGGGTTTCAATTGAACAAGCCTCGTAGTTGGGAACAGTTAATAATGATAACATATGTAGGTTTGGTCCAGAGAGCATACTAAAATCTAAAACTGTATCTAAAAAATTCAAGCTCCATCTATGTCTAACAGTAATTCGACTAAGTGAGTTATGGTTGTGAATCATGGACCATTACACAAAAGAATGAAGAGCAATCAAATTGCTTTAAAATGACAAGCGCCACGAAAAATTGCTGAAATTTAACATGGATTGCGAACACGAACGAACCAGAAGTTAAAACAACCAGTTTATGATCAAGATCTGTTGGGATAGATCAAGAGACAGAGAATAAGGTGGTTGAAGCAAGTTTAGCGAATGTTAGCTGGAAATGTGATTACCCAATATCCAGAGGGCCGACATACAAGAAGCAGACCATAAGATGGCCTGATAACGTTACCCATAATCTAAGAAAACAATGAGTGTATAACTGGACCATCAGGATAAGCAATGTCGAAAGACAGTTGTGGAAAAAACTACAGCCCTTTAGGGGCAACAATGTAATCTGTGCGTGTGTGTTATTCAAGAGAAGAACTAATAAACATATAAGTATTTTGTGCTCTACAAGTTTTCTCTATGAGAAAATAAAAGATCACTGCTTTTGCTGCAAAATGTTAAATATAACGCAACTACCCCACCTTTCAATATTTATCCCTAGCAGGGGTTCATTGTTGGATCCTTGTTTCAGTTTTATTAATCACCATCATCATCAAACAGCTGCACATATGCCTCTCCTAAGGTTTTTTACTTCGCGAGATCATCTGCAACGTGCTTGCAGTTTGCTAAAATGCCTTTAACACTATCTATCTACACAGCTGGAAGGCGTCTTCTCCATCAACTCTGTAGTTTACCTATTGTCCAATATTCTCGCCACGTCCCCGTCTAGTTCTATTTGGGATAGATAATATTCTCAAACAGCATCTGTAACAGTCGTTTTTCGTTGCGTTTCTTCTTGTAACACCTTATCCCAGAGTCTAATTCTCAACATCTTCTTTCCATGCTGTAGCACTATTACTTTTAGATAAGAATACGAGTTTCTGATCCATCAGCTAATATCAAAATCAGAAGTAATATACAATGTGTGTCTGTATGTTACACTTTTAAGAACGGGTAAAGATAAAAATATAACTATGTTCTTCGAGACATACATTGTTTTGCAACTGGTATTTTTCTTCAGCAATCACATCAAAAATGTAAATCAAGGTGTAAAAATTATCATAATGTATGTACTACATCGACAGAATAGTAGAGCAGTTGATACAGCTGAACTCTGGATTAATTATTTACAAGATTAAATGTAAAATGTTGTCAAATCATATATCTAAATGTTCATACGTATTTAATACTGAATCAGGTAACGTATTGTCGTTTTTGAAGGTAGCAGTATCGACAACTGCCCATTTTCCAGTTGTTCGTTGTTTGGATATCTAAATTTCAATAGGTATGTATATGATCTTCAACCTGTTGGTTGGTTTGTCGCAGCTCTTCCTTTTCATTTCTTCATATATTGTGCAACAAGTGTGATGTATTCTGGCCGATATCTTCCTCTTGACTTTTTTCTACTTCTAATTTGACCTATTAGTGTCGTGAGAAGTTCTTCTCTTTTAATGTATTCTTTTATGTATTTCTATCAAAAATTGTTTTTTTGCCGATTATCTCTTTCATTTCAAATCCTTTCTGATAAACTTATTTTTAGTATTCTTCTGAAGCATCACTGTTCAAATGTTTTTAGCTTTATTTATACTACCTCTATTGTCTTATCTTGATATCGTGGTACACTCCTATTCCATTTAAAAGTATATCTGCTGTTCTTCTGTTCCTTTTAGCTGTTTACTATAATATCTTCTATTAGGTACTTTTATTACCCCTGTGAAGTTAGCACCACAACTTCAAAAAATGTTGTTTTTTTCAAGTTCCCGTTGCACCCCAAAGAGTTTTAGAGTTTCTTGCTATTTCTAAAAATAGTTCTATGTATTTAGGAGAAAAAAATGTGGATCGAAGATAGATTAGGGGCGCTAACTTCACTTTTTCCTGGGACAAATACCACTATAACTCTTTTTCGGTCATACTTATTGAAAAATGTCTCAATACTTTTCGATAGAACTCGTCGGGGTGCCACTAGAACTCATAAAAAATAACGATTTAAAAAAAATGTATGAATGGAAAAAATATCTTTTTTAAATTTTTGAAAGTTCCGGTAATTCTAATGGGAGTTCTAGTAGCATCCCGACGAGTTCTATCGATAACTATAATAGCATTTTTTGATAAGACTCGAAGTAAAAAAGTTACACGTATTTTTGTGTTAGCACTTTCACAAAACGACCAATTCCAGGAAGCAATTTTTTAAAGTTCCGGTAGTTCTAATGGGAGTTCTAGTAGCATCCGGACGGGTTCTATCCATAACTCTAATAACATTTTTGATAGGACTCGAAGTAAAAAAGTTACACATATTTTTGTGTTAGCACTTTCACAAAACGACCAATTCATGGAAGCAATTTTTTAAAGTTCCGGTAGTTCTAATAGGAATTCTAGTAGCACCCGAAAGAGTTCTATCGAGGACTCCAATAAAAATTGTTGATACGGCTCGAAGTAAAAAAATTACGCGTAATTTTCTGTTAGCACTTTTACAAAACCACCAATTCCTGGAAGCAATTTTTTAAAGTTCCGGTAGTTCTAATGGGATTTCTAGTAGCACCCGGAAGAGTTCTATCAATAACATTTTCTGATACTACTCGAAGTTAAAAAGTTACACATATTTTTGTCTTAGCGCTTTTACAAAACGACCAGATCTTGGAAGCATTTTTTTAAAGTTCCGGTAGTTCTAATGGGAGTTCTAGTAGCACCCGGAAGAGTTCTATCGGTAACTCTAATAAACATTTTTGATAGGACTCGAAGTAAAAGGTTACGCGTATTTTTGTGTTAGCACTTTTACAAAACGACCAATTCCTGGAAGCAATTTTTTAAAGTTCCAGTAGTTCTAATGGGAGTTCTAATAGCATCCCGACGAGTTGTATCGTAAACTTTAATAATATTTTTTGATAGGACTCGAAGTAAAGAAGTTACGCGTATTTTTGTGTTAGCACTTTTACAAAACGACCAATTCCTGGAAGCAATTTTTTCAAGTTCCGGTAGTTCTAATGGGAGTTCTAGTAGCACCCCGAAGAGTTCTATCGTTAACTTTAATAACGTTCTTTGATAGGATTCGAAGTTAAAAAGTCGATGAAAATACGCTCGCGAGTGAGTTGGGTTGTATATTGAAACTGCATAATGACAGTAAATTTTCACAAAAAAAATTATTACATACTTAAAATTTGTTGGCAACCGTTAACAATGTTCAAATTCATTTTAAAATCTATTACGGAAATTATAGTAAATACATATTTATTAAACCTTTTTAGCCAATACAGACTTTATTAATAATTATATTTTTGCACTTAGGGAATTGTGCTCGTTAACTGGAAGATGGTGAAAGTTGGACCATCCAGGTAAGCAGTACGTTGATGATTCTCGGGGGTGGCTAACACAATGGCGATGATTTCGACTCTATAGGACCCCCGCGAATAGGTCTTTTGAGTGCTTAACTTTGCACCTATCCTTGATTACTTATAAACAGTTACACATCATATTGTGTTTCCACGTAATGAAGAATCCTTACAACAGACACACAATCAAAGGCTGCAACTAATCTAAACAAGTTACAACGACATACAGCATCTTTGAATCGAAATTTCCAAGAAATCGCCTTTTTGGGTGACCCCGTTATGTTAAACTTCTCCGCCCCCCCCCCCTCCCACATTATTCTACTCTTCCGATGAACGGTCAAACGACAAAATAAACTTAATAAAATGCTTCTACCACGCCATCGACAATATAGAAAAAACTAATTATTATATAAATGATTATATAGAGTAGATATCACTGACGTATTTATGAAAATATATATGTTACCTGTTATCTAACACTTTCTGTATAATACACAGAAATGTTCCAAATTTCCATACAAATGGTTTATAAAAACGACACTTTTCGAACGAAGATCATAAAGTTTTCGAACTGAGCTCACTGTAAAATGAGACTGAGTTGGACATTGAACAAAGAATATAGTTAAAAGAGCCGGTCATCACTGTGGAAAATAACTTGACACGTATGAATGAGGAACTAAGATAAGAGCCTTTAAAATCCGATAAAATTATTATCCCACTTAAATTCCTTATTCTTAAAAAATAACTCAAAACACGGTAGTGTAGAGGCTCAAATAGCTTGTAGCAAAATTGCTGCCAGCACTTCGTCATTTTGCAAGAGTACAAATGAGCGTAGCTTTTTTACTTTGGGTACTATTAAAAAGTGATATTAAGGTTAATGATAGCACTCGGGGTGCTACTAGAACTCCCATTAGAACAAAAAAAAATTAATTTTAAATAATTGTTTTCAGGACTTCGTCGTTTTGTAAAAATACTAACACAAAAATAGGCGTAACTTTTTTACTTCGAGTTCTATCAAAAAATGTTATCATAATTAATGATAGAACTCCACGAGATGCTACTAGAACTCCTATTAGCACTAACGGAACTTTTTAAAAATTGCTTTCAGGATTTCGTCGTTTTGTAAAGATACTTAAACAAAAATAAGCGTAACTTTCTTCCTTCGACTCCTACCAAAAAATGTTATTAGAGTTATCGTTACAACTCGTTGGGATGCTACTAGAACTCCCATTAAAACTACCGCAACTTGAAAAATTTTTAAAAAGATATTTTTTCCATTCATTTTTTTTTAAATCGTTACTCTTTGTTAGAGTTCTAGTGGCATCCCGACGAGTTCTATCGAAAAGTATTAAGAAATTTTTCAATAAGTATGACCGAAAAAGAGTTATAGTGGTATTTGTCCGAAGAAAAAGTGAAGTTAGCACCCCAAATTTTCGATCCATATTTTTTTCTCTTAAATACATTGAACTATTTTTAAAAATAGCAAGGAACTCTAGAACTCTCTCGGGTGCAACGGGAACTCTTGAAAAAAATAACATTTTTTAGTTGTGGTGTTAACTTCACATGGGTACTTTTAGTTGCATCTTCCTTGTTCTCTGCCACTAGAGCTGTCCCAATTGCATATCTTAGAATATCCACTCTTACCCCTATTCTTACGCTATACGTATTAGTTTTCCTACTATACTATAGAATTGTCTTACTTGTTGTAACATCTGAACTTTCAACTTGAAAGGAGTGTGTTGAGTAAGAGCAAATGTTATTTTGCACATCTTAGGTATTATAACGCAATGAAAAGAAGTTTAAAATCTAACATCAACTCAAATAAACAGTTCTTTTAAGACTTTGGAAAAGTATGAACACCGTACTCGAATTTATTATAAAGCATAGCTAAATGCAATATCCTTTTGAAGATGTAAGTTAAAGAGGAAAATATTGCTGAAGAAAAGTTTAATAACTATCTAATAATAGGGACGAGTAGGAGTAGAAATATGGAAGCTTTCGTAATAAACAACTTTCCAATTACTTTTATCCTTTCCGTTACGTCTTGAAATTGTTGTTTGGAAATGTTAAAAAGTATTTGAACCTTTGCAGGCCACGTGTTGCCAATAAACCGAAATTAAATTTCGCATTATCATTGAAATTCTCTGTAGTTCGATACAGTTCTGTCAGCCACTTTCTCTTTGGCGTTCAATTTCCGTAGTTACAAAATTGAAAGACGTCGAAATTGCTAATTCGAGTTTGATTTAAATTAGCTCTTTGGTTGCTCAGTGCTGCTATCATTCAGACATTGACGTTTCCAATTACAGCATTCCCATCCACGCGTTCCACATACTATTCTTGTAGTCCTTAGACTAACTTTGGCATAATCTAGGGAAGAATTTGGTTTCAGCGAGTGCAATGATTCAATTACAGCATGTGGCGAAATGTCGAACCCTTTGTACAATGCCACCCACGGCGAACAAAGGTTAATCCAGGCAAAAATATCATATTTATAAACGAGTTTACTGAAGTGGAGTCTGAACAAAGGTTCGGCCGACTGACGGCTTTCCGGGCTGTGCACAGTGACACAGCTTTCCGTTTTGACAGCCGACAAACTGGCGGATTTGTTTCTTTTTCTGTTATTAAATTAAACTGGAAACCGTATTAGCCGCCATCGTATGGTCTTTCGGCTCGCAGGTTTAGGAATTGGGATTAAGAGCCGGGTCTCTGGTTTCATTTTTAAAACAGACACATCAGCAAAGAGCCGTACAGAATCTACAAAATCCTAAATCTAATACAAGTACTCTACGAGTAGTTATATGGATATCTTAGTAATCTGTCAGATATCCTATGCAGCAATTAACTAAATGGGTTAAAAATTGAACAAAAAAGACCAGTCAAGCGAAACCAAACCAAAAGTGTTAGTAATAATGATAAAACTAAGACAATCAGATGAGAGATGGCTTCGTTGATATTGCAGTATGGCCTCCATCAACCTTTTGGATTGGACGTTTTATACACCAAGCCGGAACCATTTTTCCATTTCCACGAAGTACACTTTGTTTTAGGAAAGCGCGGGTGGCGTGTGTGCCAACATCCCCAAATAACATATGAATAATCTTAAGCCAGGGCGAGCAGAGCCCCTGCTCCGTTACATAAACATTCAATCAGCCGGCAGAATCTATAATACCTATAAATACGATATCAATAAGTGACTCTCGCGGGACTCGGGGCGAACCCACTGTTTTATCGGCAAATGTACCGAGAAAAGTTTTATGTACGACTCGGCTTTCACATGAAAAAATAAAATATCGCGCCAGCCACTCGGCGAGCAGCTCCCCGACCTGCGGTGTTAGAAATTCAGGAATCTGCAAGCTTTGAGGCGACCTTAATTTCGGCGAACCATACCGACCCGCGGCTCTGGGGCATCCAACCCCCTCATTACATTTCTATACCGTCAATTTGGGCCGGATTGCAATGAAAGTGCATCACGCGAGCGATCTGGACATGGATTTCTGTGCAGCGATGCAGCACCGATGACTTTGACTTTCAGCTGCGGCGCGGCGGTTAAAAAGGACGACGAGGTTGTTCTAGACGAATACTAATCATAACTGAACAGGGAATTAGTCTGTATTTAAAAATGATGAAAAACATATGCACCTTGCACAATTAAAACCTGAGTGTGTATTTAAGTAAGTACTTAAAAACTCCTCGAAGGTTATTTAAAGCAAAATAACTCATCCCTAGAGGAATTTCGAAACTTTGCAAAGCTTTAGAGAAGACCACCATAAACTTTACAATTGTGAAAGCCAACTGTATAAAAATACTCTACTCAGAATTTAAAAATAAAATTAGAGTTATAGAAGCATTTATTACAACGGAACGCCCAAAGCAGGGGTGTTGCCTTTCACCAACCCTGTTCAAAATTGTGTGGATCGCGCACTGAGGGACATACCTATCACTCAAGACAATGAAGACCTGAAATAGATAACCAGGAAAAGAGTATAAAAAGGCTTAACTATGGGCTTAAACACAACACAACATATGTGAATAAGAAGTATGAAGAACTAGATCATTGAACTAAGAAAAAACTAGAGCATTTGAAAGCTGAAAAATATCAGAACGATGGTTGAGATGAGAACAAAATAAGATGAAGAGTGGCAGAGGCAATAACAATATTTGGCAGAGCAGACAGATGGGCAGCAGCAGACCAAATAAAATAAGAATGAAAATGAAGACCTAACAAAGGTCGTGCCGGGCATCAAGCCCGTAACGAACACTCAACGAAACTATTAAAATTGTGATGAAGAAAACCTCAATTTAAATCTTGAACGGCGACGTCCTGAGAATGGAATAAGACCAATTTCCAGAAAAAAAACGTTACCATCAGAAAGAAGAAAATCTTACAAACCTATAAGAACATGAGCTGCTATTTTATCAAAAGAGCAATGACCAAAAGTACTGATATGACGAGTGGTGGCAGTCGCTACAAAATAGTTACATACAATTCTCGTCTAGATATCGCTCGTAAACCTACAGAAGGTGCAACACGACAGAAAAAAGTAGGAACACAAGAAGTTACAAAGCGAACAGTATGAGTAGCAGTCAAAAACAGCACCAGCTCAAAGAGATGCTACAAGGAGGTAGTTGTAGAAAACGGCAGATGAATCGAACTAACATGTAAGTATTGAAGAATAGAACAACAGCAAGCCAGGCAAAATTTCAATAAATGAGACTGTAAAGGAATATCAAGAACAGAGGATATCTCATGGAAACGGTTTCAACAACGCAGCCAATATTTATGCAAATATAGGAAACGATATTTTAGAGGAGGAAAATAGATAATAAGATGGAAATAATACCATGAGAAATCTCTAGAGGAAGTAGGAGAAGTCTTAGATACTACAGAAGTCAATGGGGTAAAACAGCAAGAAGCGGAGGAAGAGAGATTTTCAGAACTTTTACAAAAAATTACCGTAAGAAAATTCCGTGAAGCAGCAACCTACAGAGTGAGCTATTAAAAAATTTAAATCAACGATTACTTTTGTAATTATAAAATTTGGATGAAGAGGTAATACCAAGAAGCCGATACAAGGGAATAATTAAGCCTATGAGTGAAAAATAAAACTCATTAAAGCGTTAGTCCAATGTCACTTAAAAAAGTAGCTTACAAGATTTTAGGTTTGCTGTTACATTACGAAAAATAACAAAAGAAGAAAAAGGGGCTAGTATTACACAACTTTTCTGAGCGAAAGTAGTACAAGCAGTGAAAGGCTCCGAAGATATCTAATTGACTTGATGCAACACAAGAAGAGCTGAAAAGTGTGAAGAAGATTTTGATGAATAATACTAAACCATAGAGAAGAATGGAGAAGGTACACAAGCGAAGTGTTACTAATTTTATTAAACAAGAAAGGCTGACGTTGCCAGTCGCCTATAGACAGCGCAACAGGCGCCACCAGAATAAATTAATAAAATAAGACGATTCTAAAAACTGTAGCATAAAACTATGGAAAAAACTTGAAGAACTGGATCATCAATCATAGAAAGGAATGAAGAAAGCATACAAGCGAACAAACATCAATAGTCAATGTGATAAAGCAAGGAAGACTGTTATGGTTGATCACCTATAGAAAATGTAACAGGAACCACCAGAATGAATTAATAACAAAATACGCCCGTAAAAACGATAGTGCGAAAGTATAAAGAAAAACTCGAAGGAGTAGACACTATATCATAAAGAGGAATTGAGAACGCACACAAGCGCAGGGACACCAATGTTAAATGTATAAACACGAAAAATTTAAATAGCCAGTCTTCTACGTAAAATCTAACAGCAGTCAAGAGAATTAATTAATAATAGAAGACCTCCCTAAAAACGATAGCATGAAAGTAGGAGTATGAAGAAAAACTTAACAGAGGAGATGCTGAATGATAGAGAGAAATTAAAAAGCACCCAAGCAATTAAAACAAGAAGGGTTGGCATGACTAGTCACCTACAGACAGTGAAACAGGAGCCACAAGAATAAATTAATAATGAAGACGTCCTTAAAATGATAGTATGAAAGTGCGGAGGTAAACTTCTAAAATGTGTATATTAAATAATGGAGAAGAACGAAATAGGCACACCAGCGAAGACACTTCAATGGTAAATGTGGTTAACCAAGGAAGATTGGTATGAATAGTCATCTACAAAACATGCAACATCGACCAGAATAAATGAATAATATAAGACGTAAAATATAAAGAAAACTTGAACTGATATTATCTTCGCATGTGCGAAATAATGCCCTGGGAGCTAAAGGTGTTATGAAGAATCTTTGAAGGCTTAAAGGATAGGAACCACAAGTAAATGAGTATATAAACTGTTTCAAGAGACACCAATAAGTTAATGTGGTACAACAAGGAGGAGTGGTCTGACCCGAAGAATAATCCTTCGCAAACTACCATTAGAAGAAGACGGTCCTGAAAAGAATAGTACGAAAGTTAGAACGGGCCTTGCTTCATTTCTCGCTGGTGATGTTTGTTTTCACAGTTAAAGTCCGAGCCAAATTGTATTTTTATGTGTATCTGCTTATGTATTAAATTTAAGCATATTGTCTTTTGTGTAAGCAAATATTCTCAAAGCCGGTCCTGCATTGGAAATGTATTGTGAAGTTTAATCGAACGTGAGTGCAGCAACAAACACAAGTAGTCCGCGGCACGAAATGAGTTTTAACTCATAAAGTTTAACAAAGACAACAGTCGCACGCAGCGTCTACTGAGAGCTGCACATGCTGGCGACTCAAAAATGTAGTAGGCCAATTCGCCCAGGGCGATATACATGAATTAAAAGCGGCTTAGAAGAGCCTTGCGGTCAATAATTGCTGCATACCAGTAAAAATGCAGCAAGCGAGCGTTTTCAAGATGTACCGGTGAGTACACAACGTTGTGGTAAATTCAAAGCGTTAAAAGAAAATCCAAAAAGGCAAGGATCTCAATACAATATAGCGTTAATATGTATGTATATTTACTTGAGCGATTTCTTCTATTGCTTCCATTTTTCCATAGATAAATTCAAAGTATTAAAACTAGAAAAGAGCTATTACAATATCTCTATTATTGGCTTTTTACTAGCTATTTTTGCGTAATTACTATATCACAGTCGTTTTATGTTATGCAAGGTTCTTGTAAAAAATATTTAAAGCTAGCTGTATAAATTGCTATTATCCCTTATTTTTTCTATTATAACCACAAAAAATTAATTTCAAAAAGTTCATGAAGATAATCTTACTACTACAAATTCGTCATATCGGTGGCTTACTGCATGTAATATGTTTCAATCGTTAAGCAAGATGACGGCCAACAAAGGAGGGCAGATTACAGCAGTAATACATTAGGGTCCTAGGCAAGCACAAGAGATATTACTGAATACATTACATCACAAGAAACTGATTTATTTGTATCCTTGTCCCGAATTTTCATATGACGAATTAATTCGTTATCAGAACTAATGCCACGCATTCATATAATTACAATTATTATTGAAATACTTGTATTCAGGATACTTCTTAATTCTACGGACTTCGCCAACTCTAACAAAAACTGCAAAATCCATAATAGATACCAGTAGCTTGGTATATAGGACAGAACAAAATATGTACACATTTACATTCTAGCATCTCATACACATGCAAGAAATGTAGTGATAGTACCGTGTTATGACTCATTCAAATCGAGGCACTGTATTTACTCTATGGGAATTATCTTACTCTAGTGAATTCATGGTATCAATTTTCCACTTAAAATAAAGCAACTTCATCAAAGCTTAACTCGTAATGTGAAAAAATGTGTTTTGATTTTATTCGAACTAATGGATGCAGTGAATTGGTTTAGCTAAAACCAATAGAATTAAATTATTCGAAGGAATTTATCAACAGCTTTGCTTGAAATGCCCAAAATGAAAGTAAGAAGCCCATATCGATCTAATGAAAGAGTTCAACTTAAAGATTTACAATTAAATTATTTGAATGAATCCATATTATTATTTGCTTTATTTCGAAAATCAAAAAAAGTAGAATTCCAACATCTGGTACACGTAATTAATGTGCAAAATTCCAAAGAAATTTCTGTTTTAATTCATTCGAATTTTCGATCATCCATAGTAACGAAAGGACTTAGGCAATCGCCATATTTAAGATTTATATAGATAAGGCTGCCCAACAATGGAAACTGAAAGTAGGGAGTAAGGGGATATCATTGGATGATGATACCACACTGCCCACGCCACAATTCACAGATGATTGCTTAAGATGAAGAAGATGTGCAGTATACGACCAAGAAGCTTCAGGAGGAATATTCAAAATGGGGATTGACTATCAATATGGAGAAAACAAAGTATATGACGATAGGGAGCAATACAGAATACTTATCTCTAGATACAGGAAGAAAGAAATATAAAATTGTGCAAACTATATACATTTGAGGGCAAACACAACTAATGAGGCAACAAACAGCAAAGTATAAAAAAGGTAAGCAAGGTAACGCAAAGGCAATCGTAGCAGTTACGGTCTTTAGAACTGCATTTTCTCAGCAGAGTACTGAGGAAATCGAAATATGAAACAACATGAAATGAAGAGATGAAAACTATCGTAGAGCAGTTAAAAAGAAAACAATTGCTGTCGTACGGCCACGTGGAAAGAATAGAGGATGATAGATTGCAAAAAGGTGATGGAATGGATATCGCATAAAAGGATTAAAAAAGCACGACCTAGGCAAACTTGGAAAACAGACTACGGTAAAAACGAACCACACGTGAATAACGAAATATACAGAAAGAGGAAGACAATTAACTTTAACCGGGAAAAGCGGGAGACAAAAATTATGCCTTCAATTTTGAGAAATTGTAAAAGAGAGATTATGATATGGACATAACACTATAATTAATTACTTACTTTCACATATAAGTTTTAATTCCAGTTTGTGATTTCGAAGCCACTGATGCTATGAATCTCATATATTTAATTGTAGCTCTAGCTATTGTCAATACAATTAAAACATATGGAAATTTTATCCCTAATTATGGATGAACAATGGCTTGGCAACTGATAGAGATATCGAACAGAAGTAATTATTATTTATTTCAGATCTAGTTGTGTGGTCTTGTGCCATTATTTTAATTTTAGTTCTTATAGCAATATTGATATACCCATGCCATTGATACTCAGGAGAATTAAGGAATTTTAATGGAGATTTCAGATCTTAGAAGTATAAAACTATTGTATTTGGCAGAGCGTTGTTGCGTTTTTAAGGTGTGAAAGCCACGCATAATTTTAGCTTGTTTTCCAGCATTTTTATTGGGAATTTTAAAAGTTCCTCGCCGACAATTTCCAATTTCTTTGTGTGGTCTTGAACACGGGGCCTGGAGATTAAGATGCAAGTCATTGATCCGCGTTTTAAATTAAGAAAAATAATGATTGAGAGAAGCGCGGCGCGATCATTATTTGTAAAACCAATCTGAGAGGTAAAATCAATACTCGTCTTAATTGAAACTGTCAGGACTGATGATAAAACAATATTTATACGCAAATGCCGAAATTAATTACAAAAATGCGAAGAAATTAATTATTCGACGTGTCGCGGCTGCAATTCCTAGCGCCGCCGGTGCGCGTTCAACTTTAACAACTACACAAACAGGGCTTTCATGTTGTGAATTCTGATTGTGTCATACATAGCTGAGTACCGCAACACCTCGAAATAGTCGCGTAACACTATAAGACAGTGGACATCAAAGGGTAAAGTCTCGAGCGGTCAGTCTCCGTTGACAAAGAGACCCTTTGACACCCTAGACAAGGTGGACACGCTCGGAGTTTAATTAACGCCCTGTGTCGGTATTCCTTTAAGATCGCTTTGCTGCTGCATTGCTGCATTCTAAAGATTGCAGGGTTCGTTTGCATTTTTGCTTCATTTTCGCCGGCACCCTTCCGACTTTGACGCTTTGCGCCCTGACACCGACCGGACAAGGCGCTTCATACTAAAAATCTGTCCTGCTACCAACGCCTGAAGGCCTGAACACTCTTGTGATTTTCAGTAATTAATCTGATCCTTTCTCACTGGGAAAAGCTCTAAAAATAATAAGTCTTTGTTGAGAATCGACTTAATAAACAAGTTTTATAGTGCGAGAATTATATCCCACCGATAATAACATTTTTTTGAAAAATACTTAGATACATACTGCTTCATTAACAGATTATAGTCTTCCCATCTTGATTCTTTTATAGGAACTTATTTTCTTTTTTCTTTCTTTATCAAAATAAAGAACAAGCAGAGCTATTTATTATATCACAGTTCCACCTGGATTTTTACTCGAAATTGTCTGCTACTATATGGAGTCCAGTTCGGTAAGGCTTAAGAGTAGGGCTAGAGAAATAAAGAATGGTCAGAAAAGACGGAAAAACTTACGTCGATATTTACCCTAGAGAAGTTACGCTTTCTGCTGACTCACAGAAAACACCTAAAAATGTGAATCAGAGCAAGTGGTTGCAGGAATCGAACCCCCAACCTCCCGAATGATACTAAGCTGCGTTACCGCGAATCCACAGACCTTTTTAAGTTTTCCACTTGATTAAGTTGGTAGCTTTAATCACCCCTCCTCCTAGAATAAAAGTGGAATAAAATTAATATATGGTTAACTGCTTCTACACAAGGCATCTTTAGAAGACTAGAAAAAATCCTTGTTATGTTCAAAATTGTCCGACATACTAACTAGAACAAAATATAACTAAAGTAAGATGTCTTATAGGTCTTAAGATCAGATCATATCTTCTTATGAAAATAATACTTGTTTGTACCCCAAAAAATATATGCCATTCAGTCGAAATAGTCTGTCTGGTAGTGTTTAATAGTCTGTTCGTAATAGTGTTTTGAGTGAAAGCCTTATACAATAGCTGCAGTTAGAAAACATCTTAAACTTTCATAAAATTGATATCGATCGCTTTCGACTACTGGTTTTAGACAGTTTATTACTACATTCAGAATGTTATCACACATAATAACAACCTAATAGCCTTTAATAAGACGTTCTTGCAGATGAACTAAATATCAAATTTTGGATATTAAATAAAACCTCGAATTATTTATGTACTCTATATAACTGTGGAGACGGGGTTCTGCAGCTATTGGCTTCAACCACTGCAATCTCCATGTGTCTCTGTTCTGACAGTATTTCTCCTTTAAATATCTGGCTGTCATTGCTTCTTCTGTTTCCTGTTTCCATATATTCGCAGGTCTTTTCCTTTCTTTCCGTGCGTTGCCTTTTACATAGAAGTGGTTTTTGGCCAGCTGGCATCTAAATAACGTGTGTATGTCACATGAGTTGTTTGGATTACATCTGGCAAGGATAGTACCTGCTATCTCCATTTTGTTTATTCTATGTAATTAATCCCTCTCCGCACTCTAGATCTAGATCATCTTGTCCTTACTTTTCCTTCGCCAGCTTTCTAATATATTCTTCTTCTTTTCCAACCCGTTATTATATATTGTTATATACCCCCCCCCCCTCCTCAAATATCTATTTTCTGATGTTCTGATCCAAGTTAATTCTGCTGATCTTTTAATTTAATTTGTAGTTTACCCACACTTCTCTTGCCGTTCCAAAATTTCTTTATTCCACCTTTCATCGTTGTGTCTCATGGTATGGCCCGCCCATCTCGATTTTAGCAATATAACGTTTGCATTTAGTAGTTTTGTTTTTGTTTCTTAAAAAATATCCATTAATTTGACGTTTAGCCCTTTGAGTTTTAGCCAATTTCGGCATTAGTTGTTTTGTTAGGGTGGATGCTTGCACAACATAAGTAAGAACGAGTAGTATAAATTGAGTGAAGGCAGATCTGCTCAACCTTTAAAATATTTTCTGTTTTTTCTAAAATTTTGCTTTATTTTCCAACAGCTGACGATACTAATCGTAGGCGTTTTCCTATTTTTGAATTTTGATTAAATTTGTTAAATTTTATTGCTTGTTCCAAGTAAATATTAGTATTCATCCACGTATTCTATGTATTGATTCTGAATTATAATATTTCTGTTATCTTCGTGAGCTGGCTTTTTGTTTATTCCAACTTTCTCCAATGCAATTTTTAAATCTGCTAGCATTACCTGTAGGTCTTCCACGTTATCAATTATACTGATTACATCGTCAGCATATTTTACGTGCTCTGAATAACTCTTCGTCCCTGGATTTGTAAATTCTGTAAATCGTTTCTGCTTAAACCATCGCTGGAAACAATGCTGCATAAACTAATAAATGGCTGCTACCATTTTCCAATTCCATCTTCTTCTGTCCAACTTATCTTCATAGTCCACTTCTATAACTCTTTGAGCAGCTTTCTTGATATATGTTACATCCTCTTCATCATTGGATATGAGAACCTGATCACTGGCACACAGCAAGTTATGATAATGATTGTGCTCTAGCATCAACCTCTCCACACCCTGCAGGAAATCTTGAATGGATATTTATATACATACCAAATATTGGATTTGGGGCGTAATGCAAATAAAACAAAAAAATTGCATCAATGAAGAGCCCCCAGAAATACTGAACTCGTTTAACTATTTAGGAATAAAATTAGAGCCGACCTATGGTAAAAATGACAATGTATCGGGCTGTGTTCATAGACGTATCTAGCCTTTTTTGTAACTTCAGACACCTTCTCAATTACATCAAGCAAAAAGAATAGTAATTATAAACCTGAACACGTAATGTTTACCTTTGGAAAATAATGAAAAAGTCTTCAAATAATAATTTCGAACTTATTTAGCTCTCGTGTTCTAGGTCAATTCAGTTCAGGTATTAAGGACCGAAATATTATTCTTATTGAAAATAAGATAATTCTTAAGTAAGCTACAGAACTACTTAATTCCAAAGTAAGAATTCCAGTATTCTCGGCTGTTGATGCCCAAACCTTCGATTGTATAGTGTATGATATAGTCTTCACTATTTTTCAAAAATAAGCTGTGAATACACATTACTCATCAGACACAACCCCAACAATCGATGGTCCGTCATTGTTGACCTTAACCAAGTATTTGTCCCTCTTAGAGTACTTAAAGACTGCTTACTTATATAGTTGGTTACTGGTAGAGTAAAGGCAACTCTCAAAGCTGTTTTAATCGCAAGAAACATAAAACATTCTTCTGATACAAGCTGGGCGAGATCGATGTCTTTAGTTGGGTTCTAGTACCACAATCGACTTTCTTCCAAACTGTCTATCTGTCTACTAAACGTTACTAATTTCTTCAACCACTGCTAAGGATTTTTTGAAGGATGCAATTCAAGGAGCAAGACACCTGGTCGGTGTTCATGTATTGTGAAAATCTATCTTGAACTTGCATCAAGTTAGAACCACTGCTTGCAAATTATTGGTAAGGACCTCCAACATTGAACAATATTTTGCAATTATAACTATAAACTGACTAAAAAAGGATCTTGGACTGATCTAAAGAGAAGATACGTTTTTGTTTTTGTATTAATATTATACGTTAAATCAATTGAACTACACCCCTAAGTCCCGACATATTAGCGGCACCATTGCAACCCTGCCAAAAGCTAAAACCTTTTTCAAGGCAACAAGATTTACTTCAACACAAATGCAACAAATTCTATATGTAACTACCTTTCACTTTTGAATTTTGTGTACTGTTATGACTATGAAAATAGTTAGCTTTCTCATTAAAATTGAAATTGAAATGTCAAAATAGAACTCTGGGCACTTCTCTAGTAAACATTCTCTAAATCCAGAAATATTAGGTAAATGTTCAAGTTTCTTCATCTACAAAAATTACATGAAATGATGGAAGATCTAGTAGAAACATTGAATTTGAATTGAAAACGAAACACTGGGAAGAGAAAAATAAATCAGCCCACACCCACTTTCAGGCGATGTGATGGTGACTTATGGGATGGAAACGAATAATGAAGTAAAACTCCAAACGGGAATCTGCGACGTTATAGTAACCATAGCAAATCATAAATGGAACTGGGGAATAGGTAGCTAGACAAGAATCTGACGGATAGATAAGCAGAACTTGGAACTGGAAGCCAAGTATGATAAGACAAAGCGTAGGAAGACCTAATCGACGCTGAACAGACGACATTGTGAAAATAGCAGGAAAAACTTGGCAAAGAGTGGCACAAGAGAGAAAAATTGAAAGAGACAGACCTATGCTGAAAAGTGAATAATCTAAAGGTTAGAAAGAACAAAAAGAATAAGTTGCAGTTTCTTGATATTCGCTTTTCCTCCAGTTCTTCAAGCGAACATATATTGCTCATCAAGATACTTTGTTCTTATATTCCCATTTAAGTTCTTCATTCCCTCTTTCAATACACAACTGTGCAAACTTTCAATAAAGCTCGTAACACCACATTTTATTAATAGTTTAGCTATTGATGGGGCCAATACAAGCCAATTTCCAATATTCGAGATTCTAGTGATGTGCTAGGGCTATTCTTTACTATTAAATATGAATAGTTCTTGAGCCAGTAGCTTTTCCATTACTCTTCACCGTGACTCCTTTGTTTAATTTTAGCATTTTCATATCGTCTACATTTACCTATTTCCTGATTCTTTATTCAAGTAATATACAGGGTGTTATTAAAATGGTGGAAAACTGCACGTGTCGATATTCTTCGTAAAATTTTAAGTGAAAATCTTAATACCAAATTGTTGGATTGATCTTCATGAGACCTTTTGTTAAGTAAAGTACATTTCCTATTGCAAATACGTCAAAATATCGTCAAGCAAAGTTGCTAAAAATGTAAAATTATGGTCTAATGCAAAATTAAAGACGAAGTACTTTTATGGTAACCGATCGGTTGTCCTACGCATCTAAAAAAACAATGTACTGAATGCGACCAAACCGTCAACACTAAAACAGTCACTCCTAAAACATCTTAGCACGCCACACCTAACTTGAAAGGCACATCATAATTAAATCTGCAGCCAATTTCCAGATTTTCCTCGACAATCTGCATGGAATCCTGAATGTAAGCCGTAAGTAAAACACTTCGATAAAATCTGTCATATAGACAGGGCATATTTCTAAAGTTGTGCGTTTTCGCTGGCTACCAACGACTCAACTACGAGGAGGAACGCAAGAAGACGACGACCATGAAGAAGTCACAGGAGCTGTGAATAAACCGCCCAAAACGGCATGGTTGAGTTCTGCGAGCTTTTTTCCAGTTGACGAGGTACAATCGTGCGAGGGAAAGATCTCGAACACTTCGGAGAGAAGTATTTGTCTGCACAGCTTGACTAGACACCTAAATCCGTCGGTTCTCCAGGTGTTTTGTGTGTCATCAGAACCCACAAAGAAATTTTCAAAGCGAAGTAATAAGAGGCCGAGGTTGGAGAACGGCCAGAAATGAGTTTGACTCCTGAAATATTTGCTAATCCTGTGGTCACCATATGAATTTCAATAGCACACACAATGCGCAGATGCTGGAATAAACTTTCCACGGTGACGAAGGATTTCAAATCCACATTTAAGTCCCCGGAAAGAATGAACATACACCTGAAGCTATCTATCAATCTGCCCAAGATGGCCACAGGAAATTCCTTCTTCTATACTGTATATAGTCTACCAAGGCCCTTCTGACTTGATGTGCTGGTTGAATGTATTAAGAAGGGCTACAATTCTTTAAAATTTATACTATATTATGCTCATTTTACTCTATAATTCGTGTTATTTGACTTAACTTGACTATAATTCAGATTTTTCTGTTTTTAATTGGAAATGTGTGTGAAATGTTTAAATAGAAATTGAACTTTAACTTCATTGTTCTTATAGTTTTCTTTTAATTAACTAAGCTAATGAAAAACTTAACTTTTTGTATGCTCATCTTTGGTTGCTTTTTTATTATATCAACTTAGTCACTTCCAAAAACTTCAAAAGTAGATGTTGCCCTTTTTAAACAAATATTACACGAATTTTCAAAATTGGGATTTTAAGCATCGTTAACTACATATAAATTTTAAAATAAGTGGAATCAGTGGAGAAGAAATAAGTTCTGTTAAATAACGGTTGGAGCTAGCTTAATTATTCAGAAGGGAAACGTAAAAATTTCCAATTGATTTCCTATGTTAACTAATTCCATTATTATAATCTTAATGATTATGTTATCCATTTAGCGGGTAAAGAGTGTTTACGCTAATGAGCCCGATATCTCCCGCAGTTATTATTAACACGCCAGCGCTATTTATTGTTACAAATTATACCTTTATAAACAAAAGGCAGCGTGAGAAGTGCAACAGTTTCCCTCTAATTACCGACCTCATAAAACGCCAGGACAGTCCTCTCACGTCGCTCGGAATAATTAGATTATTTCTAAATTCAAAACAGTTATAAATAATACCGCAAGAAGCACGGAGGTCTCGCCAGCTCAATGCGGCACGAAAAATTCATAGCGCTCCTAAATTATTTGAAAAGGTAAATTCCCAAAAGCAAATTCTTCAGTCCCAGGTTCTTTAATTCCGAGCCTGCTCCCTTTGTGCCAGGATGCAATTTTTAATATAAACCATTTCTTTGTAACCGAGCATACGATATGTAAATCAAATTTCAAAGTATTCTTTTAGGGCAGCCATTCATGCCCCTTTTATTCGTCTCGCACAATGGGACATTTCTTGGGGTTTGCGAGGCCAGCACAAAAGGAAATTTGCTCATTTCTGCAGGGCCGCTTCCATGGCCAGTTTTCAAAAAACGTCGACATTTTTCAGGGCTGTAATTGGAGTGATTGTGTAGAGAAGTCATTTTTTTAATGTTTTTGTAGTGTGTTTGTACTATAGCCAGATGAAGGTGATGATTGCAGTATAGATTGGTTTAGTTGTGTGATTGCTCGAGGTTTACCCTTAGATTGCGACTTCTACTATCATTCTTTTTTTACCTTAAAGTTATTAACATGTAGGGCTGTTACTGCAATTTGTTGTATTTGAAAGTTAATTTTTATGATTTTCAAATACGCTTCGGTTCCATAGTTACACTTGCCACCCTTTATCAACCTTCACTGGCCGCTTTTAGTATTGTTGATCGATTGTTTAAAGAGATTATAATAACACATTACTTTTCCTCAAATACGTTTTGCATACTCCATCAGATCAAAAACATTTTTCTACCAGTTTTGTCTAGCTACGGATCTGACATTTTCACTTCGTTTTGATTGCCGGCTTATGACCACGATTTCTGTTTTATAAAAAGCGAGATGTTCCCCCGTCGAGCTCCCCTAGCAAACACATTAAGGTATCTGGGAATCTTTTAGTGAAACAGTAAAAATCATCAGGGCTTCAATAGTCAGCCCTATCAATGATAACACTCGCACATAAAAATAAATAGCTTTCAGGAAACATATTCCGGCAGATATTTCTATACGAAATGTAATCGAGGCCGCGGCGAGCATTGGGAGCTCGCTATAAAAACAATATTGCATTCGCATTGTGAACACGCGTATGATATATCGTAAAAAGTATAAAAGCACTATCGGGGTGGATTTGCGACAAATCTGAGGGAAACGCCGATAAATAGTTTTAGGGAGATCCGCGGCCGACGCCGTTTTTATGGCTGTAATTAAACAAGAAGTCGCTTCTTTGGCGAAGTTCACAGCTGTGACCCAATTTGAATCGTATTGAGTATCGATTCATATTCGCTTTTTGCAAATGCCCGCGGCCTCTTGCTTCTCCTTCTGGAGCGAGAGCCCCGAGAGTTTTAATTTTATATCGAAATCTTATTAGTTTTTTGCGGCGGCCCGCTCCCAGACATCCCAATAAAATTCCATTGTATGTTTGTAACGAACTAAGCCACAAATCTGGGAAAAAATGTGCTCGTTCCGAGACGATCTTGAACAGTTCCATGCACGAAATTATCTATTCTCTTCAGGGCTAATCGAATCTCGCCCGATCTAGCCTTATAAGCCGACGAGAAAAAGGTTATGTGTTAAATCTGAACTAAAAATTGATATTATCCCATTATTTATCAAACAGCAATGCAAGACCATTTTAACAATACCAATAGGAACAAAAAAATTGAATTATATTTATAGCAGACGTGTTTTTTATTATTTGTGAAGAGTGCTTGTGTCTCCATTTTAGTAACTGATTGCCATGCGATGTCTCTACGGATATGGCCTGATTTTGGAAAAAGTATGATTGATAACTTGTGCAATTCAATTCGAAACGTCGCAGCAGATTTCAGATCTTTGACATCTCAAACTAATATAAACTTGAAGTAAGAAAAAATAATATTTCAGTATTAACGTATTCCTATAAAAATTTTATTTCATAAACATATTTAATACAGTTAAAAATGAAATATGTCTCAGAATGTGACCAGTAAATCAAAATTTACACATAGACACAGTGTAACTGAAAACTTTCTCAAAGAGGCTCATCAGTATAACACATAACACACTTAATATGTGTAATATAAGTCTATATCAATAGAAACGTAATCATATCCCAGAATGGATAGCTCCATCCCAGAGTTCCGGCAGTTCTCACGCCCAGCGTGGTGCGACGGCGCCCATGCGAAGTAGTAAACGACACACTCCTACTTCAAAGCTTTTAAGAGCACATTTTAATAAAGGAAATTAATATTTTATTGACATTTTTAATTTATTTGTTAGTTGATTTATTAGTTACACATGAAAAACTTAATTTTGTTATATTTATAGAATTTATTATTTGTTTTATTTGTCATATACTCTATTTATTTATATACCTATTCAGAACAAAAATTAATTTAATGGATTCATTTTGTAGTCAACGTTAATTTTAAAAACCAGTTTTTATTGTTTTTTTTTATATATTATTTTTAAATATGTCGTAATATCTAGGTAAAAATATAATAAGTAAATTTTCTAATAGTAATACAGGTGTTATAAAACCGAATACCGGAATTAAGATTTTGAACCGGCACTGTTCGTGGCATCATACAGCTTCACAATGGTGGAAGACAAGGATACTCCAAACGCAGATCATGTTGTAGCTAGTAACGCATATTACCAAAGATCCCCAAGTACAGAAACTAATAAGTCTATTAATATCCCAATAACGAGCGAGTCGATAATTGCAACAAATCACCAAATGAAGCGCTCGTATTGATTTCACTATTTTGATTGGAAATTGGAGTAGGACTAGTTGCTTCCTTATCCAGGAACTATTCCAAAATTCTTCTTCTTAAGAGCAACTTCTTTGTGGAAATGCTGGGATTTCTCCCAGAACACTGAGCAGCATATCGGAACTAGCTACGTATGCTACTTCATTGTAAGCACCATATAGTAGAATACTTTTATCTTTTGTGAAATTGTTTTTTACCCTTACTCATTACTGCCAACATAAATTCCAGCTGGAACTGAACTTCAGGCGAAGAGTTATGAGATTGCCAAATTCTTCCAAAATATAGCCACTCACTTTGACCATATGTTCATGGCAGGCTGGTGCTTGCAAAACCTCTAATACAATTTTATTTGCATATCCCTGTACTTCGTTTCTAATTATTACAATATGGATACCACCAGCTATTCGAACTAAATTCAAAATCTCATTTACATACCAAGTATAATTGGTAACATTATTTTCTGCTAAAATTACAACTGTTAGACCCATTTCTACTCTAATGGCACAATCAGCAATTTCAATCTATTTCAACATCTCCTGCACTCCTGCACAGTTGTCGAACAGATCTTTCTTTTCCATTTTTATAGTTATTGATGTTTCTTAGCAACTTCATGAGAAAATTCGGATATTGCTAAATGGCACATCGATTTAAGCGTTAAATATCACAAATTTGTTTCTCGTTTGCTCAGAAACTCCTCAAGTTGAATGCATACACTTACTAAAAGAGTTTTCTCGCCATCGTTGTTAGATTTCTAAATTTAATCGATGTTAACGTTAGATTTAATTGTAATTAATAGGACTGTATACAGAGCTGCGCAAAATACTTAAAAAAACTAAATAATTACGAATAACCGCCCAATGAAGTAATTGAGTTACCAGATCTTCAATTATTCAAATGAAATAGTAAATCAATTATCAATTAAAGGCAGACCTCGCCGTTCGCGGTTTTGCGGTTCGCTGATTTGATTTTACGCGGGGCACCTTTGTGCTCTCTTTTCTTTGCCATTCGCGGATAGAATTGCCAACTGTTTCAACTAACGCTGGTTTTATAAAGGCCACTAATCTGACGTTAACTTTCATTCGGTGTTAAAATAAACAAAAGCCCATAAAAATTTGTTTACTAATGAATAATTTGTCATAAGCGCCAACGTTTTAATGAGCTTTTGTTTATTTTAACAGCGATTTAAAGTTAACGTCAGATTAGTGACCTTTATAAGACCGGCCGTAAGTAAATAAAGCAGACGTATGCGGTTTATGTCATGAACACCTAAATAACATTATTTATCACGAACTTGTAAACACACTTATCGAGCCTATTCCTTTGAATCTCTTATTACCAAATTGGACCTGAAATAAATTGTAAAATTATAACTTGAATAAACAAATGGACATTCGAGCTCTAGATTCAAGTGGCAGACTTATGTTACGTATGGAATTTTAGTTCAAGCTTTACTGTCTTCTCCAGCGTTTCTACCGAAAATTCAATTTTTAAAACACTGAAAACCATGTCGTCAAAGCGTAAAGTTTCTGCTACATATTTGCCAGACAAAAAACGCAGAAAAGTTTTGGTTTTTTGAGGTTGCATAGTATAAATAAATCTAGTTAATGGAACCTAACCCCGTTTTTGTCATTTATGTGTTTACTTGCGCATCGCGATTTTGCACTTCGTGGCATTCTTCTGGAACGTGACCCCCAGGAACGGCAAGGTCTGCCTGTACTTGGAAATTGTAATTGCTCACCTTAATTACTTTTTCAATTACTTTCACTAGATATTGTTGTCGTATATTTGTATTTAATAGTACATTATTTTCAAAACACAATGAAATTAATAAACAATTATTATGAATCACTATTGTATAATAAAGCTATTTGTTGTCAAGTGTTATGGAAAAACCTATAATATATTTTTACCGTACTTTACTCTGTAATCTGTACTTACTGCTGACATATTTTTCGCTTCTTACCAGATAATTCTTAGCAAGCTACAATGCTACATCCTGCACAGCCTACACTACACAAGACGCAACATGCACATCTCATCTATAAGCATAAAGGCCTGCATAAAATATCTCTTCGATCCTGCACAAAACTAGTTGTTATCCGACTATTTATAGGAAATCATAAATTACACTTATATTGCTCCAGGAATGCCCTATTGCCATTTGCTTAACATGTAACTTATAAGATCTTATCTTATTTTTGCTTTCTTGAGATTTAATTAATAGCCAATGGAGACTAGTAATTTAGTAATTGAATTACCAAGAAATAATTCAATTACCGCAAGTAATTTCAGTTGCAGCAAGTAATTAAGCTACTTGCAAAGTAATTTAAATACTTTAGAGTAATTTAATTACTCAAAAGTAATTGTTAAGTACTATTTAAGAAAAATGCCAATTACCAATTACAATTACCGCATTTTGAAAAGTAATTCAATCCCAAGACAAATCAACCGAAAGAAGTTAGTTAATAATTTAATTACTGCACAAGTCTGGATGTAAATAGGTGTCCTTTACCCTTCCTATCTACTGTAAAATGCCTTTATGTCATTACCTCCAAATCTCCCCCGCCTATATTTTCTTCACTTCTGCCTTTTCGTTATCTTGTAGTCGCTTCGTACATCAAGATATGCAACGTTTCGGTCCAAAGTGGACGTAACAACAACTCTTAAAGAATTTGGGTACAAGTGCAATCGATTATTTCCTGTTTCTCAATTCCAAAGTCATCGTTTTGGTAAGTTGCATTTGGCACAAGCCACACAATCATTTATTTGTGGTTTCATTAACAGTTCTTTGGTCCTTCGAGCCAGATTTTAAATACATATATTGTTTGGTTTTGCAATATTAATTGTACTTTAGAACCGATTCACCTACCAACGTATGTGCATACATCGCTCGTATTTCAGTTAAATAGTTTATTTTTAACTAGACTAATATTGTACGTCTTTATACGTATGAAGACGTACAATATCAGTCCTCAGAACTAACTAGGAATACCTGAAGACGGGAGTAGACCAAAACTCCCAAAACGTCGTGTGATATACACCCTAGACAGTGGAAAAAGTCCGATAAAACATACCTACCATAGCAATTTGATGGTATAGCCGTAAGCTTCAAAGCTTTCATGCAAAACATTGTGGGTTCGAATCCGACTACCGGCACTTCCACTTTTTGCAACTTTACTACTATCTCAAACACCGCATCCCTTAAATGGACCTATCTAAATAAACTTACACCTGCAACGCTTAAATTCACTTATACCTGCAACGGTTAAATACACTTCCTGCAACACCTAATGCACCTTACACCTACAACACCTAATTGCACCTCGCACCTGCATCGCTTAAATGCACATATAACGCATTTTACCTGCATCTACCTGTACCTACATCTACCTTTACCGTAGCCCAGAACCCCCATTGATATACTACTCTCGCATCCAATCGTTGTGACTTATAAGGTTAATTGCTTCAACAAACACATGAATAATTTCGAAACAAGCACAAAATGATTTAAACAAAAAACAGAGCTGCAGTTTGTTTCACTACATCCGCTGTGTCGCCGTAAACATGTAATTTTAGTAATTTATTTCCAGAAGCTTCTATTTACCGAACATCAAAGCGAAAACTAATGACTAACACTAATCTGCTGGCATGTCGAGTAGAATTATTTAAAAAAATACCTATCCGTGCTACTAGATACACTACGTTCAAATAAACTCTTACAATTTATTTGGAAGTATGGTAAGGGGCGGCTGCTTCTTGGAGTTCAGCCGTCAAGAGCCAATATGTCAATAGAAAAACGCACTATTCTATAATTATAAACATATTTTATCATTTATTCTACCATTATATTCATATCTGATACCTCCGTGCAGGATAATAAAGCATGCTAGATCGAGCGCTCGTGAGCAGCTGTAAACTCTGCGAATCTGAGCCACGAGAAAGCAACCGGTGCCAAATCGGCGATATAAAAGCTTTAACGTGACGCTCGAGCTCGCGATTTGTAAGCCGCCACAGTCGCAGAATCGTCATATTTACAAATATTGCGCTTCCAAAAATATAATGCGATCCGAGACTGCAGCGACCTATAGTATTACTTTTTGGAAATATTGTGCAAGCTTTGGCATTAAAAATTAACTGGAAATGTAGCAAGATGAATTAAAGCATTCTTGTACGAGTCACCTATGATTTTATATAGTATGGTTTGCAGTTGGAACGTGATTTCGATAAAATCGTGCTATTTTATTTAAAAAAAGTGGAGAATGACGTAACTAATATTTTTTACATTAGCTGAAAAGGGTAACATTAAAACACTTAGCTGGTCTACACAGGCATTAAATTTCAACCAGCAAGATAGAGTTTTAACTCATAATTTTACAAAATGTCTGTGGATATTTACAAGAACAGCAAATGGATTTGTGGATTTGATGCATTAAATACTGTGTTGTGTTTTCCATGTGTTCTGTTTTGTTCTGTAGGAATGGACAAATCCCGGTGAAGATTAGATTTTAAAGATATCAAACATTTAAAGCAGAGGGTAAAAAGTAATAATTGTTATTTTATTATTACAAATATCATTATCGTGTTTCATTTTTAACTTTTATGAACATTTTGTATTATGTTTGAATACTCTTTGTTCTGCGCATCTGACATTTCCTTTTGGATTATTAAAATAAAAAATCATCGTTATATTCGGATTAAAACAACGACGAAATGTAGGTGAGTCATTATTATTGTTTGCTTAATTATTGTTAAAAATTAAGAGCCCTCCAAATACAATTATCACGAGCCGTCACTGAGTACCTATAGTTGAAATATTTTAAAACATTGAATGTAAACTTCTTTCTCCTCACATAACATCCAATCAAAAACTAACTTGCAACTACAGGTGGTAAAATCAAATCAAGCGTTCATTTGTTTCAAAAATTGTGGAAATAGATCAGTGTTTTCAAATGATTACCATTAAATCGAATGCAAGTTTTTTTTATTTCCGAAGTTATAGAAATAAAGCAAATGAATGAAAGGGGAAGCAGGAAAAGAATAGAAATAAGCTTGCCCTTTACTTCCCCCTTTATTTTATATCGAAGCAAAACTATCTCAAATTTATTTAATATAAAATCTTAGTGTAGTTTATTTTGTTTCCGAAAAGGAAAGATTTCAAAAATCATTACTCGATGTGAAAACTAAACACTCAAAGCTCGAAACACGCAATAGATCAAACTGCTTCGATGCGCATACCAGCAGTGATTCATTTCATTAATCTTGCAGTCTATTTCATCCCCTCAAAGTTCTTGAATAAACCGACGCATAACACTGCCGTATAAATTAGGACGACTAACGACGTAATGATAAAAAGGGACACAACAAAATTTAGCATTCGTCCATAAAAGAACGTTCCGAAACCGAGTTATCCCGTGCAGAATTTTATTGGCGATAATGAAATTCCACTCGAACGTCGTTTGAAGAAGCCATTAAACTGTTATAACACCACGCAATGTCTGCAAAAGCAATAAATGGAGCGGGCATCCCATATGGCAACGCCGTAATTACTAACAATAGCCATAATCTATTTCGAACACGTAATATGACAGCATTAAGACTTCTTTCGTAGGAAGCCATTTAGGCTACGTATCTGCATAAACCATCTTCCATATCCTTACACAGCTGTTATGGCCGTTGCCCAAAAACAGCCCGAAACGCCCTCGGCATAAGAACAATCCCTGATATACATACAAACTGTCTAATCGACCCCTTTTGTCTTAGTGAGACCTTAACACCATCTTCCTCCCCCGTTGGCCGTCCTCGTCGGACGGTGCAATATGTGGCCGAGGGTCGCAGGAAGAAGAAAGTGCGTCGGGTGTCGACGACAACAAAACCGACGACTATCTTGACCCACTAACGGGCCACTAGAAAAACAACATCGATCGCAAAATCAATAGGATGACTCGTACGTGCCTGAAATTCGAGAAGGTCGGGGGGCAGGCTCGTCACGTGCTAACGCATTTCTCAATATCGCCCTAATAACGCATTTGATAAGTTAGAAATCGAAAAAGTTTCCAACTCGGCCGGAAACGGCAAATCTCCGTTCCTCCAAGACGCCACTAATATGATGATGTAACAGATACTGCAGAGGTAATATTCCTCCCCAGAGCTGAGTAATTATTAAATTTATGCTGATTCTACGTCTTAGTTGGCCATACCGTTCGAATTACAGCAAGATTTACAATATTACCTTGATACGCCTTGCTTAATACTAATTTATCTGAGGGGGAAACCTCCAGACCCATTTTGAGATATGATTATTGCAATACAATGCTACCCGATTCCATTCTAATGGCCTGCCGGATATATCTGCCGAAATTAATTTCTGCGCCTCCTGTGCCCTCTGAACTTGATATATATTCCATATCGGGCTGGTGAGTTATGATTTTTGAATTTCAGCGACTTGCTGTGTTTCACTTAGCCCAGTGCAATTTATAGAATCATTCAATAATAGTATGAACTGTTCGAGAAAAATACTTGAGTTCAATCAGTCGAATAAGAGTTTCCGTTCGACTTTCAAGGCATCCTGTGAATTTGATAAATGTTCTATACAATACTCTTAGATACACTCGAATGTAATTTATAAAATCAGTCGACAAAAGTATAAACTATTGGAAAGAAAATATGCTATTAATATAGTACTCGGTCAAATATACCTATGTTCAAAATACTTTTGCATTTCAAGAACTGGATACATTTCACCACCACGTAATATTTTTATCATAGTCGAATACAATTTTGGTATAAACTGTTCGAATGCAGATTTCTATTCGGCTGTCAAAATACTGAAATCATCTGAATTGAGCCATGATTTTTGCATTTCAGCAGCTGAAGGCCATGCATTTCTATCCTAGTCGAATGATATTTGAAAAATCATTCGATAAAAGTATCAACTGTTCGAAAGAAAAGCTGCAATCGAAGGACTCGCTTGACTACAAGTATTTATTGGGCTTTTCAAATACTTAAATTCTTTGAATTTGATAAATATTCTACGAATACTGAGCTGTTGAGTTATGATTTTTATTTTACCTACAACAGATGAATATAATTTCCCTTCGGTCTACATTTCCATCCTAGTTGAATGCAATTTGAGAAATCATTCAATAAACGTGTAAACTGTTCGACAGAAAAACAGCAATCGATTGACTCGCTTGAATACTTAAATCCTTAGAATTTGAATAATATTTTACGAATACTGAGTTGATGAGTTATGATTTTTACATTACCGCAGCTGAATGTATTCTTTCTGGTCTACATTTTTATATAATTTGAAAAATCATTCGATAGCAGTAGAAACTGTGCGAATGCAGATTTCTATTCGGCTTTCAAAATACTTTAATGTTCTGAATTTGATGAAAAATCTACTAATTCGGCCGAATGCAAGTCTATTCGATTATTGAAAAATCATTCGATAAAAGTATAAACTGTTCCACAGTAACAAATCTATCAATTCACAAGATCGAATACAAATTTTCTTTAGGCTTTCAAAATACTTAAATCCCCTTAATTTGATTAACACTATAGACAGAAGTAACAAACTACGACTTTTGCAATTTGTAAAATCATTAAATTACAGTATGAACCTTTTGAAGGCAAAAAATATCGATTTACTCAGTCAACTATAAGTTTTTATTCGGCTTTTAACACACTTAAAATCTCTAAGTTTGATAAATATTTCTATGCAATTTCAAAGCTCATTCGATAATAGTATTAACAGTTCGAATGCAAAAGTTTTATCGATTAACTTGGTGAAATACAAATGTCTATTCGGCTTTCAAAATACTTAAATCTTCGGAATATGATACATATTGTATAATGAGGTGGTGAGTTATCATTTATGCATTTCAGTAACTGATTGTATTTCTCTTGGGCCCTACATTTCTGTCATTGTCAAATGCACTTGAATGTATCGATTGACTGCGCGAATACAAATTTCCATTCGGGCTTCAAAACACGTAAATTCTCTGAATTTGATTGATATTGTATACTGAAGCGGTGAGCCATGATTTTTGCATTTCAACAACTTCGAATGCAGGTTGAAGAAGCATTCAGTAGCTAAAAGTAAAAAATGCTCCAAAGTAAAAACATGCTATGGATTCGCTGGGTCGAATACAAATTTCCGTTCAGCTTTCACAATACTTAAATCCTCTGAATTTAATTAATATTGTTTACTAAGGTGGTGAGCGATGACTTCGCCTTTCAACAACTGATTGTATTTCACTTTGGCTCTACATTTCCATCATTGTCAAATACAATTTTAAAAATCGTGCAATCAAAGTATGAACCGCTCGAAAGGAAAAATTCAGTCGATTGATTCGGTCGAATATAGCTATCTATTCGACTTTCAAAATACTTTGAATTTGATAGCTGTTCTATACTAAGATGGTGAGTTATGATTTTTGCATTTCAGTAGTTCTCCTAGCTGCCTTACAGGTCTATCCTAGTCGAATACAATTTGAAAAATTATACTGAGGTGGTGATTTATCTTTTGTGCATTTCAGTAACTGAATGTATTTCTCTTGGGCCCTAAATTTCTGTCATTGTCGAATGCACTTTGAATGTGAAAAATGTATCGATTGACTGGGTCGAATAAAAATTTCCATTCGGTCTTCAAAATACGTAAATCCTTCGAATTTGATTAATATTGATACTGAAGGGTGAGCTATGATTTTTGCATTTCAGCAACTTAATATATTTCTTTTAGGCCGTACATTTCTATCATTGTAGAATGCAAGTTGAAGAAGCATTTAGTAAATATAGAAACTAATCGAAAGTAAAAACATGCTATCGATTCACTGGGTCGAATACAAATTTCCGTTCAGCTTTGAAAATACTTAAATTTTCTAAATTTAATGAATATTTGTTTCAACAACTGATTATATTTCTTTTTGGCTCTACATTTCCATTATTGTCAAATACAATTTGAAAAAGGGTGCAATAAAGGTGTCAATTGTTCTAAAGAAAAAAAAATGTTGATTAATTCAGTCCAGTATAGATTTCTATTCGACTTTCAAAATATTTAAAATACTTTGAATTTGATCGATATTCTATACTGAGATAGGGAGTTATGATTTTTGCATTTCAACAACTAAGTGTAATTTTTCAGCGGCCTTCAGGTCTATACTAGTCGAATGCAATTCGAAAAATTATTCCATAAAAGTATAAACTGAAAGAAAAATCGCTTGACTCGGTTGAATGCAAGTTTCTATTCGGCTTTTAAAATACTCTGAATTTGAAAAATATTCTAGGAATGTTGCACTGGTGAGTTGTGATTTTTGCACTACAACAGATGAATATAAGCATTTATTTTAGACCTACATTTTCATCATAATCGAATGAAATTTGTAAATTAGTTCGCTAATAGTATAAACTATTCGAATGCAAAAAATATATCTCGGTCGAATACAAGTTTCTATTCGGCTTTTATCACACTTAAATCTATTGGATTTAAAAATATTCTACATAAACAAAGTTGGTGAGTTATTATTTTTTCATTACAGCAACTGAATCTATTTCTTTTAGGGCCTACATTTCTATGCAATAACAGTACAACTGTTCGAATGCAGTTTTAGCGATAAAGTCGGCCGAGTACAAGTCTATTCGGTTTTTAAATTACTCAAATTATTTGAATCTGATTAATATCGTATGTATACTGAGTTGGTGAGTTATGATTTTTGCATTTCAACAACTAAATGTGTTTCTCGTAGGCCCTACATTTTTGTCATTGTCATTGTCAAAACACGTAAAAAATAATCCGCTAAAAGTATAAATTGTTCAAAAGCAAAAAATGTTAGCGATTGATGGTTTCGAATAAAAATTTCCATTCGGCTTTAAAAATACTTAAACCCATCGAATTTGATTAATTTGTATACTAAGGTGATGAGCTATGACTTTGACTTCTAACAGCTGCTTGTATTTCACTTTGGTTCTACATTACCATCATTTTTTAATGCAATTTGAAAAATCATGATAATAGTATGAGCTGCTTGAAAGAAAAAATGCTGTTGATTGATTCGGTGTAATATAAGCTTCCATTCGACTTTCAGAATACTTAATTCTTTTGAATTTCATAAACATTCTAAACTGAGATGACGAGTTATGATTCTTGCATTTTAAGAACTTAATGTATTTCTCTTCGGCTTGACACCTTTATCACTGTCGAATGAAATATGCTACGCAACAAAAAATGATATCCATTGATTCAGTCCAATATAAATTCTTATTAGGTTTTCAAAACAAGCATTTATTTGAAATTAGTTAAATATTCTATACTGAACTGGTGAGTTATGGTCTTTATGGTCCAAATACTGAATGTATTTCTTAGAAATCCTATATATCATAGTCGAATGCAATTTGTAAAAACATTCAATAATAATAGAAATCGTTCGAAAGAAAAAATCCTATCGATTGACTTAGTCGGATACTATTTTAAAAAGCGATAAAAGTATAAACTGTTCGAAAGCGATGGATGTTATCGGTTGACTGCGTCGAATACAAATTTCTATTCGACTTTCAAAACATGTAAATCGTCTAAATTTGATAAATGTACGAGCCCAGAAGCATATCATTTGGCCCAAATACGTAAAGCTCTTATATTTGCTGGTGTAATATTTGGAGTTAGCCCCAAATTTGGCTTTTTTGCTATGGATCCTGTTGTTTTATAGTTTCACAATATTTCATACACTATAATACAATTGCAATTGTTTGGAAATTTTGCCACAGGAATTACCAGAATTAAGCAAATTGGCAATAGCAAAAATGGTCCTTGGTAGTACCATTTTTGCAAAAAGAATATAGACACCATACTTTCAATATGTTATTAAACAACAAACAGTTAGTTTTACAACAACCAAAAAATGCTACGGTGAACGAAATGATAAAGTTGAATTCAAACTGGAGCAAGTCCAGTTTACGTCCAGAAAATGTCAGATTTTCATAGCAAAGCCCTATTCAAAAACACCTGGGGCCAGGGCATATCGCTAGTTATCCTTTCTTCTGAAGGCAGAATTATGATCGTTTCATGTAAACATTTTCTTGAAATAAATTGAACTTTGAAAAAACTTAGTTTCAAATTACTAGTTCTTGATTCTATTACAATTTTTCGTAATTGGTAAATTGTTCACCCTAATTCTAATTAAATTCTGTGAATATTCGTTTATTCAGTGGTACCACAGAAGTTTTGGAGTATTAGATCTGGTTAAAGCTTTATGTTTGTCATATCCTGTTGAAAAGATAGTTTCTCTCGAGCTTTTCAATAAACTACCATCAAGCCTTTAGTACCAAACGAAACGACAATGTAGGAGAATATTAAACAGGCTGTAAAAACCGGGAAGGTTTACACGACTTCGTTTAGACTAATTTAATTGCCGTTTTGTCGGGGCAGTGTTATATTAAGCAAATAAAGCGACAATAAAACAAAGCTCGCGTACACGTTGATTAAACCGGGCGGGTTGTAAAGTGACGAGTGGTAATCCTGGCACAATTATTCTCAACTGACCCGGCAATAAAACGTACCTGCCGTATATTGAAGGACACATGTGCACAGACGCTGATGCCCCGCATTAAATTCGTTAATTCGAGGCAACTGCAAGTCAATACGCCATAAAGCGGCCAATTAAATGCCCAGAAACATCAAACCGTAATGGATGCGGCTGCAGCGAGTGGGTGTTAAGTTCTGCATTTACCCAAATAAATAAATGCCGCGTTCGTTACGGCCGATGTGTAATTACCGGCTTCGTATAGCCAATTAATATCGAAAGCTCCAATTGTCGGCTTGCAGGGAGCTTTTGTATTTGCGCAGGGGCGAGTAATCGCAAAAATTAAAATCTCGTCCGAATCCTTTTCAAAACAGATCGCCGGTTTTGGGTTTAAAAATTAGGGTGTTCGGTTTTAACCAAACGGATGTGTAGAAATTTATGTGGTATGTTTATCACACTTCACGCGACGAAAATCAATTCATATTTTTAGAAAGCTCCGATATTGTGCTACTTCACAGATGAACACCAAAACATTAAGCAAAAATTGTATAACCTTTGATGAGATCATTTAACTATTAATTTATTAAATTAAAAGCTTATTAAAGCTAACTACTCTAAACAAACCGAATTCTCATAAAAAAATTGCAGGTGATAAGTAGAATGCGGGTTCTGGGGAGAATGCTTCTTTACATTTTTCTTATAAAAAATAACGTTTTTTGAGACAGTTTATTTCACCTAAATGCCTGCTTTTACTGATGCTATTTTTACTTTGTTGCCTAAACTTGACACTAGCTTGCCTAAACATCTTCAAAGTTAATTTTGTTTGTATGCACGCGAATAAAAGCTTGAATTTGGTGCACAACTTCACTTATGCCAGTACCTGGCACGATTTCTGTTGAGGACGTGCCTAAATATGCACCAGTAACAGCGTGTGATATAGAGAACACATTGTCTTTACATAAACACTTTTTGGCAGACAACGAGCAAGCATCTACTATCTACTGAGAATATTGGATTAATCCTCAATTTGCTATACTACTGCAAAATTTAGTAATAAAAATAATAGTAATACTAATAAGGATATATCTCAGTTCCTATTGTCTGTACAGTTAGATTTCTGTTCGTCCGTTCCTGCTTATCTTTATATATATATAATTCTTCTGTACGTGTGTATGTGACTGAACTCCTCCTAAACGGCTTGACCGATTTTGATGATTTTTTTGTGTGTGTTTGAGTGGGTCCCTGGATGGTTCAGATTCACAATTGGACCCGGTAGGTGGCGCTGCAATCGGGTTCTAGGATTTTTGTAAAACTTTTTTGACGATTTTATAATTTGTTTTTAAAGATTTCTCGCATATCAGAACATATAACCCCAAAATTTCACCCCCCCCCCCAATATTTTTTAAAATGAAAAAAAAATCGAAAATTCGAATATCAAAAAAACGTTTACATAACCGCTAATAGCAGGCAAACCAACGTTCGGGCAGAACAACGTCTGTCGGGTCCGCTACCCCTTAGGGAGTGAAATGAGGTAAATAAGCCTAAAAATCGATATGTGTGTCGTTATTGAGGTTTTTTGGGAAGTTGATTGCGAAAACGGCATTTATTTTAATTATTTTTGGGCAGAACAACGTTTTCCGGCCCAGCTAGTATACCTATACAGTGTGTCTGCTTAAGTTCGCACCATATGGAAAACTTTGTTATTATTAATTTTACGAAAAAAAGTTATTCTTTATAAAACGTTCTGCATGGTCCAAAACTTAAAACGCAATCATCAGATATCAAATGTCAAAAAATATTAATTCTGCTCAAGAGCAAAGTACCTTTATTTGTGGCAATAAGGAAAATTTTTATTAAGAAAAGTTGATTCGAATCTAAAACTACGTTCAAATATAGAATTTACCTATCGACAATTAAAATCAGGTTTTGTTATTTTTCACATTTTTTTGAAGTTGTTTCATATGGAAAATCATCAAAATAATGCAACATAGAGATTACGAGACGCAAAGGTTATCATAGTTTTAACGAATAAAGAGATAACTGAAAAAAAATCCGATATTGTCAAAAATAAAGTTTTTCATATGAAATAACTTAAAAAAAATGTGAAAAATAAAAAACCTGATTTTAATTGTAGATAGGTGTAATTGTAAACGTAGTTTTTGATTCTAATCAACTTTTCTTAATACCAATTTTCGATATTGTCACAAATAAAGGTACTTTACTCTTGAGCAGAATTAATATTTTTTTACATTCCTCGTAAACGGCTTAAAAAATTGATATTTGATGATTGAATTTTAAGTTTTGGACCATGCAAAACTTTTTATAAAGAATAACTTTTTTCGTAAAATTAATAATAAAAAAGTTTTCCATATGGTGCGAACTTAAGCAGACACACTGTATATAAAAATTAATCGCAGTGTGTTAGAAAGCAAAAACTCGAGAACAACTTGACCGATTTGTATGATTTTTTGCGTTCGTCTTACTCCCGAGGTGGTTTAACAAAAAAGAAAATTTGGAAAATCCAAAGGGAAAACCGGAAAATTGGAAATTATCGAAAGTGTGTCCTTCTATTTGCAGTCATTGCTTAATGGTTTCAAGGGTTTTCCCCATCATGTCATAATCCGCATCAGGTAACCGAAGGCGGAAGAGATAAGACAGTAATAGCAATTTATAAGCAAGGGATAGATCCAAATGCCTTACATAGGTCGTCGCAGTCAGTCAGACAATCAAATTTGGTTTGTGTACAAGTGATTGTGAAAACAATTCCGTGTCGTTTTATAGTGTCCGTTACAATGCCAAAGCCATGACGAGCTAACATAGGTCGTCGCAGTCAGTCAGCTGCGCGCGTATATACTTTACGTGCGAACCGCAATGAGTTTTTTTGGGACGTTGATTGCGAAAATGGCATTTATTTTTAAGTCCAAGACGATGGATATGACATAAAATTAAAACTCTATAGTGGTAAAACGGGGTTTCAGAGACAAATTATTTTTGGACAGAACAACTTGCCGGGACATCTAGTTTAAAGTATAAAACATTTGTAAAAGTGTGTTTTCCTAACTATCAATATATTACTTAAATCCTCTTTTCATTTCTACAATAAAAATTGGCTGAAAAATGCCTAAATTGCCTATTCGAAGAATTTACCATCTATTTTTTATGCCTAGTTTCGTACCGTTTTTCAAAGTTTTAATGTATAAAAATCCGCATCCTACTGATCAGTACAGACTCAAACGAGACAATATAGTATCAGAACTATAGAAATTTGTGAGCAAGATCAGTTAAAATAAATAAAATAAAATATGTAGTTGTTTAATCTCTACATCTTTACATATTTTTACCACTCTCAACATCTCTGGATCTGCCTAAGGGCGCCTAATCTTCTAGAAGGCAAACAAGTGAATCCTTATCAATATAAAGTAAGACACAGCAAATTAGATATAACCCTGCCTGTCCGCGATACTCCTTGAATTTATGCAAGCCTTCGATTTGTGTAGTTCCGTGGATTATCTCTTGCACTCGTTCAGGACGCACTTCGAAACATAAATTGTATAGTTATAGGACTAGGTTACTTTACTGAAGGGGTTTACACTTGATCAAGGGATGAGGAGCTGTATGATACTATGTGAATGGAGTAGCCAGGTCTAACCACTCCTTAAGACATTTGTTGCCCGTGTGTGTTCATAAATGAATACACTTCAGAGTTTAAAAGTATATTGAAAAATCAAATAAAATACAGAGCTTTATATACAATTAAATTGTGTCGTGGTTTGCTGTTATATCTGATAACCTACTATTTGCATAAGTGCACAACACAACACTTGCATAAAATTTTCTGCTTGTAAACAATGTGTATGTAACTTGACCTAATGATACTATATTAATGCTGAGGCCGGCACACGTGTGAACTGGTTTTGCAGTACAATTTGTTTCCGCATAATTTCACCCAATTGTCTATTTCATGAGCAAACAGAAGTTTAAACACTGCCAAAAAACTGCATTAAATTCGTGTAAATAAAATTTTTTTAACGCACAGTATTTGTGAAAAATCAATAATATTTTTAAAACATTCTCAAACTACTGTATAATGTATAATAGGAAGAATAACATTATAGAAGGTATTACAAAAATATGGTTCTAAACTTGAAGAAGTTACAGAGTTGAAACATAAAAATGTTGCATATCAACTTTTTTTTAAATCCCTCCCCGATAAGTTACGGGCTCTTGAAGCGGGTAGTTAAAGAAGGTAGCTTTTGTCATTTTACTGAATATTGGAAAATCGTATTAGTTAAAGTAAAAATTGGTAGACATTGTTTTTCCGCCACTTTAATTTCTTTTTGTAGCCAGCACTTCTTGTGCAAAAAATATTAGTACATATATTATTCAATGAGTGGGAGACAAGTGGCTCAATTTTTCCGAGTGAATAATGACCAATCTCACGAGTTAAACACTATTATTTATATACTCGTAATAAATAATTCGTTTTTATTAATTTTTGATACTAATTAGCAGAGCCTCCAGATTTATGTCCCACCTTCATGATATTTTTGCTAGAATAATAAATTGATAACTTTTGCGATTAAAAACGGCGCAATGTTGTACATATTATTTAATAGAAATAGAAATAGAAAAACTAGATTGTGATACAAGGCATTTTGCTGAATAATTAGGACATACACCATAATGTATTTATTTTTTACACTCAAAATGAGAATTTGACGAAAAAAAGTAAAAGATGCGTAAATTGCCTATTTGAAGAATTTACCACGTGTTTCTAGGTTTTTACTGCAAGTTAGTGTTTAAATAAATCAGGCTTTCTAAAACATATTCTTGCATAATCAAATTCTTGACCGTTTAAAATGTCTAATATAGCCACCCCGTTTAGGAGGGTGCACATTAGCGAGAAGGGTTAAAAAAAGTTTATATGGAAAGTGTTTATGTTTTAACGCCCCCTATAACCTGTAGTCATTAACCTATAACCTATAATTTTGTCACATTGTTTTTAAAATACTCTACATAATAATACAATCTCAATAAGCTATCTTAAAAAATATTCTTTAAAAATACATTTTTTAGACGACCTTAACAAAAAATTGAATTTTTAGTACTGAAAAGCTGCCAAAAAATGGCCGTTTTTTGCCGCTTTCATTATTGTCCGTTTTAGGGTGGCGCCATCTATCTATAATTTTCCACCTTATATCATGATACCGACATTACCGACAATGTCATAACATCTCTGAAAAAAACAGAATAAACAAACTGCTAATCTTGCTGTAAACCACAAAGCAACCACTAATAGAGCGATTTCTCAAACAGTAAGCTTGAATAAAAGTTTCAGCGCCCTACAACGGGTGGGCCAGAAACTATTCCAGCAAGGCGGCAAAATTTAAATACGCCATTACTACGATATTTGGATTAATCAAGGATATACCGTCAACACCAATACAAATTTTGCATATACATAATTTGCCTTCATCAGAATCTCGATTTTAAAGTTTTGAACCGCATAAATCGGAATATGCAAAATCTTTACAGGTTCTGAAGTTTACAATAATTATGGAAAATTCAAACAAAATATTTGCGAATAACAAATATATTTAAGTAATTCAAATAGCAATATTGTTTAATAGGTATTGTCAATCTTACAATAGTCGTGCTCAATTGCAACAATTTGCTTTGGTTAAAAATGCTTTTCACGCATTTTAAATGATTTGTCGGTGTCAGTTTGACGTATGAGTTTACTATTTACGCACTTTTCAAAAGGAGGACAGGTGACACCAGCGCCTCCTGACGGATGGGCCAATCTCTAACAATTATTTGATTTGACAGATGCATTCAGAAAACGCTTCTATTAGTAGGTTTTTCTATGCCGTTGGGAAACTTGTGTCTCCTACACTAAATCGGCACAATTTGAAGCAACACTTCTTCACATACCGACCCATAATTAATTATAGTTTGGTTCACAACCTTGTCGAGTGGCGACACTAGCGCCCTCCGACGGGTGGGCCAGTCCCTAACAATTATTTGACAGGTGCATTTAAGAAACTCCTCTATTAGTGGTTGCTTTGTGCTGTAAACAGTGTAAACTGTAGTAAATACGTGTTGGTAGTCGAATTTTCTAACAATTATTGTCTATAAACACGTCCAGCAGTGACGAAAGTGATGTGGAAGTATCCAACACCCCTCCCGAAGTAATAAATGAAGCCAACGCTGCTAGGTTATATTTGCTGCATAGAAAATCGGCAGAACTGTACGAGAAACATTATAATATGTTCATGCAGTGGTGCAATGATAAGAAAATTAACAAATACAGTGAAAATGTCCTACTCGCTTATTTTTCCACTAGAGCGAAGAACTATAAAGCGTCAACATTATGGTCAATGTTTTCCATGATAAAAGCGACCCTAATTGCAAAAAACAATGTGAACATTGGTACTTATTCAAATCTAATAGCGTATTTAAAAAGACAGGGGAAGGGCTTCAAACCTAAAAAATCCATGGTATTCACAAGATCTGAAATAAACAAGTTTTTATTTGAAGCGCCCGATGATCTTCATCTTATGCATAAGGTTAGTCTGTTTATATAAAATTTATCGAATTCTACTTTTATAACGGGCATTATATTGTAGGTTTGTTTAATAATTGGAATGGCCGGGGCATGTCGCCGTCAGGAGTTACGAAACATTAACATTGATGATATAGATGACAGAAATGATAACCTTATAATTAAAATACCTGATTCAAAAACAGGAAAACCAAGAATGTTTACAGTTACAGATGAAATTTGCGATGGAGTAAGCGCGTTGCAAATTTACCACAAATACGCAAATCTGAGACCTATTTATGTAAATCATAAAACGTTTTTCATTAATTATCGTAAATGCAAATGCTGTAATCAAGTTGTCGGAGTACACACTTTTGCTAATGTGCCAAGCATTATTGCTAAATACTTAAATCTTCCAAATACAAGCAGCTATACAGGACACTGCTTTAGAAGAACATCAGCGTCTTTATTAGCTGATGCAGGTGCTGATATCTTAACTTCGAAGCGTCATGGAGGATGGCGGTCTTCAACGGTGGCTGAAAATTATGTTGAACACTCATTGTCCAATAAATTATCAATTGCTGACAAGATTTTAAATAGCAATAATAATAGTAAAAATAATCATGATAAAATTACTGCTGCTGCAACATCAAAGAGCACACAGGTTGTTCATACAAGTAATGAAGCTATACATACCGAAATTACTTCGAGTGTAAATAAAGAAAATATAAACTTTTCTGAAGGAGTCATAAGTATGTACAATTGTTCAGTTGTTATAAATAATTATATCAATAAATCATAAACAAAAATATAACAAATTTGTAAATTTTATAATGAAGGTCGCCTAAAAAATTTTGTGTGCACCACTGCCAAAAAGTGTTATTTCGTCCTCGTCTGCTTTCTGGCCTCGGCTTCGCCTCGGCCATTGAAATCAGACTCGTCCGAAAAAAAATCACTTTTTGGCCTTGGTACACAAATTACTATTGCTCCGATCGGACGAAACATTTTGCTTTTCTGATGTGTTTACAGGCATAAAATACATGAAATCAGTATATTATTGTCGCTGCTAGACAACAAAAATCCAGAAATGTACTGGTTGCCAAGACGACAAGCAGTAACAGTACGATCATAACTCTTTAGCACGACCTGCTGAATTGTTTGACAAACGGTGACATTCGTCACACAATTCAGCAGGCCGTGCTCTTTAGACTATGCCAAAAAAAGGCGTTATTGGAGTACAAGTCATATAAGTGTCTGGTACGGGCCTACTTGCACTTACAGGGCTAGAAAAAAGCTACTTATTTGCTCTACGACAAAAAATACTGTGAATTTGCATAAACAGCGTTCTTAACAATCACTAAGTAAATTTTCTCATTGGCTTATTGTCATTCATTAATATCTTACGAATGTGACAATGCCAAACATGAATTTTAAAATAATATATTTTTGGAAATTATGATGGTATTACAAAAAATGTCATATGCACTTCAGGTAGTATTGTATAATTTTATGTTCCTAATGCCCTACATCTCTTGATTTTTAAACTGCATTCTCGACCGAAAAGTAACACTGTTTAGGCAGATCCATAATTATTTCGACCCATGCCGGTAAAGGAGTAACGTAATGTAACAATGACGTTCTTAATTTTTGAGTTTATTTTGAACGGAGAAACAATATAATCTTTGTTCATACAAGAATATGCGTTTAGGACGTTAAGGTGATTATTTGTACCAGGAACATGCATTTCTGCACTAATAAAATAAATAACTAGTAGTTGAAATGGTAAGCAGAAAACTAGAAACACGTCGTTCAGGGGAACGTCAGTAAATTTATAGCGTGTTCCAAAACGAAAAACTCATTTACGACAGGCCTTGAAAAGAAAGATAGAAAATCTAGTCATGTCTTAACTTAAGTGTGTAAGTGAATGTCAGATTGCTTTTTGTTTATGAAAACATGCGTCACTGTGACAGGCAAAAGTTTACACTGCATTAACTTTACTTGTATCAAGCAAGAAGAAAAATAAGATGGCATGTACACAACAACAACGAGTGTATTAATCATAACAGTCAATAAAAATTGTTTTGAATATTTTTAGGAAAATAGTTCAAGATTAAGATGTAATTTAGTTCTCTTTGACTTATGGTAGTGCATTTGCTTCAATGGGTATGTATCAACTTAAAGCAAACTTCAATTTTATCATGGCATGCTGCGAATGATTTTTTTTTTTTTTGAAACACACAATATAATAAAGACACGAACTTGTATTAGAAAATGCACCAACAAAAGAAACTTGCAAAATTCAAGACGTTGTCAAGTGACCCAAGAAAAAAATAGCCAAAGTAAGTAGAATAAAACGCCCGGACGAAAGAAGAATTGTGGAAAGAGCTAAATGATGGAAAGTTGACAATCATCTTCCGCTCAATAACAGAAGAAATCCTAATAATAAATGAAGGATAAGAAGAAGAAGAACATATCCAAAAAGGCCTCTCATGCCTTTAGCTTTCTTAAACTAATAATATTGCATAGGTACAACAGCTCTTTGTTTTCTTTAATCCATCGCTAAGAATATTCGCGTCGTCTCACTGAATATTCTAGAGGATATAGAACTTATGAACAATTATATAAGAAGTTCTAAAAACATTTCTACGAATTTTCGTTTCGTAGGGAATAGCTGACAAGTTGCGTAAGTCAAGGAAATGACCATATAATCAGTGAAAATGTATTTGACGTTTCATCCCACCAAACACTTTGGAAAAGTAGTTTCGATCCCAAAATTTCTAATGTAAACATTTTATCGGATACTTTAGTTTAGATGATCATTAACTTAGAACAGCAAACAATGGCAGACGTTTTTTTTTTTGAATTGATAACTTATAATTGTATAGGAAAGCTTCGAAATTTACTCATTTATTTGACTTACAGAATTTCAGAAATCTTGTAGAAAACTAGAATAAATGCCATGGGAGTATCAACGTCCACAGCCATTGTTTACGAATTACATGGGGTTTCTAAACTGACTTGCACTACACCTCTTCAAATGACTCGTTGCATCGTAGAAAAATACATTTTCGAAGAAAACCAACAATGTGACCAGGTACACGATCAGTGGGCGTAGAGAAAATAAGAAGTGGGATGCCCCAAAACAAATTTAATTACGATAAGGTTACAAATTCAGAACTACACATTTACAGTTCATCGGATCTTTTAGGTGTTTATTATGACATTACATCAACTGGTACAACAGTCAACGATTTCTGAATTTCTTTACATTGCTCATATACAGCCACCTCTTTGTGCAATAAAAAAATGATTTTTTAAAGACAACCAACAATATGACTACGGCAGGATTGCGCCTAATGGACACGAACTGTTGTTTCATCAAGTTTTCTAAGTGGGCTCTCGCAAGTATTACACATAGTGCCAGAAAACTTAAATATGATAAGATTACAAATCTAGATCGGAGGAACTACTTAGAAGATTATAAAAGACCTGCATCCACTACTACTATAATTCATGAACGACACATTTTATAATTCATCGGCTCTTTCAATTATATATTATGACACTACACCAACTTCTGCTATAGTCAACGGTTGATGAATTTATTTACATTGTACAGATTCCACTAGCTCGTTGAACAACAATTTTTCAAGCACATAGTGATAAAGACATTTAAAGTGAATAAACTACTTAGAAGATTAAAAACTACATGTAGATATGTATCTACTAATGCTACAATTCCTGAACGAAACATTTATAGTTCATCCGATCTTTCAGCTGTATATTATGGCATTGCATCAACTTGTGCTACAGTCAAGGATTTTAATTACATTGCAACTACCTCGTTAAACAATGAAACAATTTTTAACAAATAAAATATGTGGCTCCAACAGCATTGCTTCCAATGGAAACCAGCAGTTGTTTCATCAATATTTCTGAGTGGGTTACCACAAACAATGTACAAAGTGCTACAGAGTGCTACACAATTTAGCTATGGTTAGGTTACAAATTGAGATTTATGGAACTACTTAGCATTGAATGTTTACTTCCTTTTACGATAACGGAAGTATTGGATTCACCCCAAAAATTCGAAATTGAGTTTTCAACAGATCTTCACGTTTTAGAATCTCCTGAACCCAAAAAACATGTTTTTGTTCTATGTTCTGTCTGTTTGTGTGTGTGTCCGTGAACAGAATATCTCAAAAACGAAAAGAGGTATGGCGTTGAAACTTCATATATAAGTTTTGTGTACTATCTGAATGCGACAGAGAGCTTTTGAAGAAAATCGCATAATCGGAAGTGTGTAAGATAGGTGATTTTCCAGTTGAATACCTCTAAAATGGGTTCCTTTTGTTTTTTCCTATTTTTTTTATTAACTCCTATTTTAAATAGAACACCTGGTATATTATTACATTTTTTAATTCAGTTTAAAATTTGTCTCTTCATCTAACGCTCTATTTTGTACGGTTTCCGTAGAATTGCAAGTTTAAAATTTTTTTTATAAATGCTTAAAAATTTAAAATCAAATTTTTGGCTAATTATAAGATCACTGTAAAAGGAAGTTGTTTGCGTGTATCACACCAGATTTTTTCACTGTATATTATGACATTACATCAATTCGTGCTATAGTCAACGCTTGCTTAATTTATTTACATTACATATATTAAGCTAACTCGTGGAACAATAAGAACAATTTATTTTTCAGATAAACAAAAGCTTTTTTTGTATTCGCTCCCCAAACTGGTTATTTTGGAAACTGTCTAGGATCCTCAAAATGGCCATTTAGAGGCCTTGTACTTAAAGTCGTCATGGCAACATTTTAGCGGACTCAAACATTAGTTGCCATGACGACTTTAAGTACAAGGCCTCTAAATGGCCATTTTGAGGATCCCAGACAGTTTCCAAAGTAACCAATTTGGGGAGCGAAAAATACATTTTCGCGCGGCCTCCTAATATAATGACGCTTTAATGGTAATTGAAACTTCATATTATAATGTTTGGAGAGCTAATACAAAAAACCGTTGTATGCAACACGTCCTCAAATGGCTTTGAGGACTAGTTACATAAAGTACTATTACTACAGCATCATTGCTTCGAATCTGTGACTATCGCAGCTTATCGAACAATTGAAACGAGCAGTTGTTCCATCAAGTTTTCTCACTGGGTAGTCGGAAGCATTGTACATAGTTCTACAGCATTTAGCTATGATGCTGTTGCAAAATTTAGATTCTATGAGCTAGTTAGAAGATTATAAAAGACATGTAATATTATAATTTCTGTACGAAACATCTTACAGTTCATCGGATCCTTTAGCTGTATATTATGGCATTACACCAACTCGTGCTTAGGTCGAACGGTTTCTAAATTGAATTGCATTGCCCATATAGCGCTAACTTGTTGAACCATAGGAAAACGCAGTGGAAACTAGCAGTAAGTTATTCGATTCAATAATTTCTAAACGGGTTGCCACAAAGCACAGAACTTACCTGAAAAATTTGATTCGACGTAATAAAAGAGACATTTACATGCCATTATAATTTCTTAACGAAAAATGTTAGAATTCACCGGATACTTTAGCTGTATATTATGACACAAAATGATTTGGACTACATTGTTTATCGTTCGTCTACTTGTTGAACCACAGAAATGCATTTTTCAAGAAAATCAACATGCGGCTGCAGCGGCATTCCAGCCAATGGGAGCGAGTAGTCACTCGATCAAATTTTCTAAGCGGGTTGCCACAAACAAGGCACAGAAGGTCAGGTGTGGAGTCGGATTACCTGTGCGGCCCAGATATCTCCGATAGCATAAACGGGCGTGACATGACGGGAAATCGCTGATAAATCCGTAAGACTGACATAAATACTTCCAAGTAAGTCATCTATAAAAATCATCCCGATGCGGTGACGGCGGTGTCGGTTCGAGTCGGACACGGCGATTATTCGGAGACGGCCAAGGGATGGACTCGCCCCTGGGACGATTCGGCCCATTTTGGGAAGCAAACGAGCTGCGGAAATTGCCGCTTGTGCAAGCATCTCGGATTACCTCGATCGTAATAGGACATGTCGCCGATATGCATAATGCAAATATGCGGCGATTGGCACGATTATCGATGCAATTCTGCTCAATAGCCGTGACTCGCCGATTGACCCCTTAAGAAAGTGCTCTAAATTAGGCAACGTACATACTTCGAATAAATTAGGGTTGTTTATCATATGGTTTTAAATAAGTATAAGTACGAGAGACTACGCATTTCATTTCATTTTTTTTCTATGCATCTGCGCATGAACAATACAAAGGAGGAAATAAAGGTTATAATTTATAATGCACTAGCTGACCCGGCAAACGTTGTTCTGGATTATGACATGATGAGAAAAACCCTTCAAACCATTAAGCACAGAATCATAAAAATATGACTGCAAATAGAAAGTCGTACAGTGTATAGAAAAACACACTTTCGATATTTTCCAATTTTCCGGCTTTCCCTTTGGATTTCTCTGAATTTTCTTTTTTGCTAAACCATCTCGGAGTAAGACAAACAAAACAAACAAAAATCATCCAAATCGGTCAAGTCGTTCTCGAGTAATTGCGTTACTAACACACGGCCATTGATTGTTATATATATATATATATATATAGATATTAAAAATAATAAATCACCTGGGTCACACAACGTACAAAAAGAAAACCGATATGGAATCTGTATATCCCTTGTATGATTTCTTTAACCATATTCTAATTGTGTCACTGTTTAAAAAAAAACAAATCTCAAAAAGTGCGATTAGTACAGATTAATTAGTTTAATCGATCATATCACGTAAGTATCCCTGAAGATTGTACACACTACTGGAATTTCGAAAAAAGCTAGGTATAAGGCCCAATCTTAGCTAACATATTGTTATACCCCTTACTTTGCCTTTACTGATACTATCTAGTTTATTTAATTTAACCAGTTCGGGTAGATCAAAGACTATATAAGTCTGTATGGTATTAATTTTTAGATTATAATATATGGCTTTTGATAAAAAATTATTGATTATAATCACTCTCAAATCAGGTAATATTCATGCATCATCAAAATAATTACACTCGATAGTTGTTTAGTACATTAAAACTTTTTTTTACAATTCTTATCATTTGAAAAACTTGGAAAATGTAAGTAATTCCTTTAAATATATTATTCACTCTATTATAACTCTCTACTTTTAGATCCTTCAACCAATACCTGTAGTTGTTACTTTACCAAACACTCCAATCAGCCTCTTCGTTGATCCAAGCGTACTCCGTCTGCTCACAAATATTCTCCCATGCAAGTACAGCCTCGTAACTAATTGCAACACCCGTTTTTGTAGCTTCAATGCGGACGTCAACACTGCAAGGTCTCGGTTAGTGACTGCAATGCCCTATATCCAAATCTCACAAGATATCCACAACATCCAAACAAGAAGCTCGATGAGGTCCACCACCAGTGACTGCAATGCCTTTTATCCAATTCACAAGATGTCTACAACTTCCAATAAGAAGCTCGATGAGGTCCACCACCACTAAACGCAATATCTTTTATCCAATTCAGATGTAACAAACCAATATTGTACTCCTACCATACAACTACTTCTCCATTAATCCATTATATCGTTTATTTAAAATTCACTTTTTCTCCCTCTCGTTAATTTATTCTTAAGTAACGCCTTTTGTACACCAATTAGATAAATAAAATCATTTTATAAAAGAGTTTTTTATTTCAATTTTTACTTTTATTAAAAATACGTTTACATTTTTAGAATAAAAATTTCGCTGTTATTTTTATAATACCATTCACCATAGTAATATATTTCATCCATTTTTTTTAAATTAACACCCCTGGATTACATATTAGTACAATTTATTTATTTTTGACATATTGAATGACTTCTTCAAATAATTTTTCGACTTTTGCTTTCCACCTTAATCCAAGCGTTAGTTAATCCATATGTTAGAACCCGTCTGTGTCTTAATCTGAATTGTATAACTGGATTTGAATTCTAGTCCGCAAATTTACTAAATAAGCCTTTGAATAAGTATGCTGTTCTTTTAATACTTAAATTCATATTTGTGTGTTTTGAATAATTAGGTGTTTTTATCATTTTATAGATAATCTCATACCTGAGGAATTGACTTTCATAAATAAACTAGCAGTCTTATAAGATGCTACCATAACAATATATTGGAATCAAATAGCAGTTGTCAAGACCAGTAACAATTTTGGGAAGAAGAGGTGTGCGCCAGAGATGTACACCCTCGCCCACGCAATTTACTATACAGGGTGTTATGGTAATGAGTGCAAATATTTTAACCAGTGATAGAGCTCACCAAAATGAACAACTTTTCTATTTATCGTTTTTAATTTAATCGCATATTTTTTCAATAATTTACCTCCCCTAAATTTGAAGAGCCGCTTGGTCAGCAAATCTAAGTTAAATGTGAACGACACAAGGTATGACACAAGGTATATTAAAACTGCAAAGTTCTTGCACAAAAAACATGTGGTCAATAATTTACCTACCTCAATTGATAAGGAACGTTGGTGACCAGATGTGAACTATAGGTTTTATCAGTGTGCGTTTAAATTAAAATATTATTCCATAGGCGGGTATGCATTTTTAAAGTAAAACTGTTTTGAATTTTAACTCAGTTTTGGGGGCGTTTTCGAAAAAATGATAAATGGAGAAGTTGTTCAGTTTAGCGAGTTCTATTACAGGTTAAAATATTTGCACTCATTTCCATAACACCCTGTATATGCTGCTGAAAGGATCTTCCAAGAAGCACTAGTCAATTTGCAGGGCGAGGTTAAAGTGAATGATTGGCTTATGGATGATACCAAATATACAGATCATCATTTGGAAGAGCTTAAAAACTAGAACATAAAAAACTCAGTTAATAATATGAGCTCACCTAAATGATTTCATAAGCAAACTACATACTTACCTATATGGCAATATGTAAACAAGGTTCAACACCCAGTGTCCTTGTGATCAATAATAATCAGCCAGCAGAGTGCGTGGAAAGTGTTCTTATCTTGGTGCAATTGTCAATGAAAAATGGGATAATGAAGTAGAAATTTGTTGCAGAATTGAGAGAAGGTCGCTCTTCAACAAAATGAACACGTTCTTTTAAAGAAACGACACTCCCATACATAAAATCCGAATGTCTGGGGTCTATTTTCTGTTCTGACGTATGAAGTGAAAGTATAGACATTAACGGGCGCAACATTCAAAAATCTAAACCTGGGTTTTTCAAGCATATTCTTCGCGTTTGGTGTATAACAGAACATGTTACCAACAGTGCTTGAAGTGAGGGTCGGGGGTATGGTATACCACCACTTTCTTAAATAACATAAGCATAAGCTCCACCCGACTCCCTAGGGGCATATAAGGGTTAGTCAAAGAAGAAAATGAAGAAGAAGTATAACCTAACTTACCTGGCGGCTCGGGACTAGAATTTTTTTTCATTAGTAACTCATTTAAGGGTGTAAAAATGTTGCTCTTCCTGTTTATTTACATTTTTAGCATGCCATATGTCAACATTCTAGTGAATATGGCACCTTAATTCGTAGATAGAAGTATTTGATCCTCAATATTGTAAGATACAAGGAAATTGGAAATCATTAATATTATACATGCTAACTTGAGACACAATGTTAAAGTTACAACAGTGTCTTCATTGTTATATGTAAACTGTGCGAGTCCTTCATAAGTTATTTAGGCCAAAAGAATATGTTACGAAATAGATTGTGTCATGAAGACGGGATGCAGATTACCCCCGATGTCCAAAAAGGCAACAAATGAAACAAATCCCAATTATCTTTCTATTTTCCTTTAAAATCAGCGTTTTCTTTCTGTAGATGCTAATTATTTATATTTATATTTCACAATAAAACTGGCACTTCAGGAAGAAAGAGGAGGTAGACAATATTGGTGCTTTTTTTCTTATGCAGCAATGCAGTGCTACAGGTATGTGTTATTTTAGGGTATGAGATTAATTTTTGGCTGAAAACCGGGTTCTAGTTCTCCAAGTTATTATAATAGATAAAACCACAATATTAAATAATAGACAATGTATACTATAATATTTATTTATGTACCAAGGGCGTGAAGATGTTTATGCCCGTTCGAGGGTTTTTGAGTTGTCCGAGGAATATAAACATCAAATAATTCCAGTGGCACATGTAACGTTTTTTCCCCATTTTGAATACATAAATAAGTAGAGAAGCTTGAAAAACAGTTTAGGACGCCCTAAGTCGTAATTAGCGGACGTAGTGACTACGCCTGCTCATTACGAGAGGGCATAATGAGCGACCATATCATTACGCCCGCCTTTTACGCCCTAGGACGTTATACACTGAATGATAAACTTCGAATCACAGATTCAAACAAGCCGCGCAGAACAAACAGGTCAGTATCGAGCGTAGTCATGACATCACATAAAAAAATTACTTAATAAAATTGCATTAGTTGGTGAAACTTCACCGACTTAATAAAAAATGTGCGTCACACTGTTCATCAACTCTCCAAATTGAATATTCTAATGCAAACCAACATTGTTTAATTTAACAGTGAGACAAATTCTAAGGGTTGCATCATATTGTGTATAGTACCGGTACCACCGATATGTATTACCGCCGATTTAGATTTTCTTCCGACATCCTAACAACTGTGCCCAACGCCACCACATGAAATGGCACCGAGTGGTTTTGCTTCCAATTTTGTGTTATTTTCATATTTCTCAAAATGTGGATTACCACCGCGTAAAATTATATCCGCTTTAAAATAACCATCAATCGTGGTATCACGGGCACATGGATATTCTACCGACTGATGTGAATTTAAAGATATTTTCACGAATAGGAATCCACCAACTCCATATATCTGGAACATAACAAATGGTCTAAGTGATAGGCGTTACTTCTACTTGCTCAGAAGAGGTAAACGAAATCCCTACAGTCTTAATTTAATGTGGACAAACCATGAATAAAGCCAAAAAACTCGATAAGCTTGAAGGATAGCATAAATTAACATAACCACTTGTTTAATATAACCTGCTGATATGAGTTTGCGTAAAAACATTTTTATTATTCTTTTCCATTCGCAGACCCCAGCTCTTCTTCTAAAATACTCTGAAGTATAAACAAACAATATCGCATAAGTTATAATTTCAAAATAATTTATATTTATGTACCAGTTAAAATATAATATCGACATTATGTTACAGTATAAACAAGTGTGTGGCGAACTATGCAGCCTTTCCAACACTAATAATATCAGTTATTTCATAGAGGTGCTGTAGCTATTGGCGATTTATTAATATCGCAAGAAATGCAATTGCGTGGTAATTCACGTAAGATGTATAATCAGTGGTAGTCGTAGTCGGTGATAAACCAAGTCAATGGTATTTCAGTTCGGTGATGTTTCATATACTTCGGTGGTAAACCGAGTTGGTGGTAACTCCAGTCGGATGTAAATACACATCGGTGGTAATCTAAGTCGGCGGTTATCCACATCGGTAGTAGTTCACGTAGGTGGTAATTTTAGTCAGTATCTAATTCAACACCAAATTCTACATGGTGTATTTAATGAAAGTACGTCATAGTACGTTATCTTTCTTCCGCTTCTTCTCTCTATTTTACTAGATCTTTGACATCCAATTGTATGGCATTTTGAAGGTGGAAAATAGAATTAATTACTAGTAACTGATAAGTAACGTCAGAGATAAGTAAAATTATTTAATGCATTTAATGCAGTATCTGTCGCACGAATCATGTGCTAATAATTTTCCACAAAGGCAAATTTTAAAAAAGTAAGATTAGTATTGACGCCCAAGTCTGTAGGGGCCAAGTCGACGCCTCAGTCAATCGCTGCTGCAACTCCAACCTGTGGTTGAAATTTAAGGCGACATTACTACCGACAATTTCAAGAAATCTCCCTCAAAAAACCACAATTTTATCAGCGTGACGTTTCGCGCTGCCCCACGTTACTTGAAGGTAGAGGTGTAATTCGAGTCGTTCTATTATTGCATTAGTACCCGGAAGCACGCGCCGGAAACCCGACCGGAGTCAAATATCGGTCCATTAGCTACAACTGTCATTGGCGGCAGTCGCACGATTCACCTGAGCTTCTGGAAAAGTCAGAGCGAGGCTCGCGATTCAGGGGCAAAAAGCGAAATATTCGAAACGCTCGGTCGCTATGATTTATTTTCCGGGTCTGGATTCGACACCCGGCATCATCAATCTGCGGGGTTTCCTGAGATAGACTTGCTCCGATGACAACCCGTGACGGACGACTCTTTGTCGCCAATCGATGCGGCTTGTTGTGACAACGTCGAGGGCAACATAAAGAAGTGGCTGCTCGCAGAGATCACTTTCTCTGCTTTTTTCCGGGCAGGAGTTTTTGATATTGTTGAATGGGTTGAGCCGTCAATGGTTCCTTAGATTCTTATTGCTAAAAGCTGGTTAACCGACACTCTTATAGATAGTGGTCATTCCTGGACGTCTTTGTTAATTCAAGAAAGTTTCGATCTAATCGAACGAATCTTCTCATGCTAAGAAAGTCATTCAAAGCCAAACATAATTAGAAATACATAAAACTACAAGGCTGTTTCGGTTTAACTAAGTCAAATAAATGTCCAATTTGCCAAGATTTGAAATTGTTACTTAGTTTAAATATTTAGGAATTTCATTACAAATTTATTCAAGGTCTGGGGCACACGTGGAAGGTAACAAAACAGTTAGGTCTAAAACTCAGAAGTTTGTACTGGTTAATTAATCAGAAATCAAAGTTAACAGAAAATAAGGTAATCTTGCACAGATGCGTATTAAGACCAATGTGGACGTGAAAATATTCCAACTAAAAGCAATGAGAATGGTTAGCAACCAATGAATATTTGGATTACGGTATCTTTTAGTAAGCAGTTGCAATAAATTCTGTCTTTACATTGCGATATTATTTTTGTTAACATGTTAGTAAAGGTTTTCGGCCTGCAGTGATTTGAACAGGACCGTACATGCAGTCAGTTTCTAAAGCGTCCTCTTGCGGAATGAGAACCACCTCCAGGAAATTCATACAGCTGCAACCAAACTACTGCACTGCAGAAATGCTCTCAGCATTATACATACAAAAAGAGGGAAATTGTAGCAGTTAGTGATCTAGCAGACCCTCTCTCATACTTAACACAAAGATTTTTTTGTAATAAAAAATCTCTTCAAAGTTTCACGACATCACAATTTATAGAGACTGATTTCCCACGTTACAATGAAACTGCAATAGATATTTATTTTAGCTGAAATAAGTTGTCAAATTCTACACAGATCTCCAAATTACTCTTAATAATCGGAAAGAAATTTTTATTTAAGTGTGTAATACATTTCTAGAGCTCAATCTTATAAGAAACAAGGGTGAACAATCAAATCTATATATTCAGCAAGTCAAACAAAAACTATGTGGCCATTTTTTATGATCTGAAGCGAATTTTAAATCTTTCGAAAAAAGCAGAAAGATTGACTCTGGATTTTAATGAATAACCATTTACAGCATTAGGTTGTACTTGTAAACACTTATCATCCTACATCAAGTAATTGGAAGTATGTGCATCAATTTTAGGAGAAAGTTATTAAAAAAGGTGGTGCGATGTGCATATAAAGTCTACACATTACGCTTTTTCTGTGACGTAATGATTTTCTCTCTTTATTTAGCTATAAGAAATTGGAGGAAACCAAAAATCTACAATTTTTGGCCAGGTCGGCTTTAAATATGGTTTGTTTTGTAATTCTGTCAGTGTGAAATTTGTCCAATATCACACTAAAAATGTCGCTTTATAACGAGCAAGCCCAAAATCTTATTTTAGACGTTAGAGACTTCTTCGAAGAGGCGAATCGTCGGATTGGAGTGATATGAGTAATGTGCTATTTAAAGTAGTGATGGGATTATTCGAATGAAAAATAACCGGTTATCCGGTTATTGAAATAGCCTATGTAACTCGGTTTTCGTTCCAAGTATTCGAATGAAAAATAACCTCATCCTGATACGTACTACGTGCCTTATCTCAGCGACCTGCGAGTGATCGAAATTCTGTAAATAATACGTCATTCATAACTCATAACTATAAGCAAGGCAGATAGTACTGAAAAGACCATTTGGGCCTCTCGCTCTACAGTTTTCTCCCTTGCTTCCTTGCCGGCTGAAACTCGCGGTCGATCCGTCGTCATATGATATGAACATAAATAAATTTTTTGCTGCCTTTAACCCGGCCGATCAATAAACATAAACGTTTTACCACTGTTTTCTATTGCGATTAGCAAGCAGTCCCGCATATTTCTTTTTTTCTACACTTCTTAATAAATACCTCTTAATTTCCAATACATAACACATAATGTATGTACATATTATGTTTTGGTTATAGATCGGAAGAATGTAAGAGTAATCGAGCTAATGCAGAATAGCGAGTCGTAAAACTTATACAAATACAACAATATATTATTAATTATTATTATATTATTATCGAAAACAATAAAGGTGTATTCAGATATATTTCATTCATATCCACAATTACTTATTGCACAAACTCCTTAGAAATCAAATAAAAATCATTTATACAATTATTATAATTAACGATTAAGTGAGTTCCTCTGCTATATGCAAGTTACGATGCCGATGCAGATGACGCTGAACCGCGTAACCGGCAAACCGGCGAAATCGAAACGAATCGAGAGCCAAAATTTATTCGAATGATTATTCAAATAATCATTGGGGTATTAATATCATTCGAATGCAAATAATTCGGTTATGAAATTGTCCGGTTATGCCAATCACTAATTTAAAGCATCTGTTATATTAAAGGTAAGAATATTTTGCATTTCACTTTCATATGAGACACACGTTTTCAACACTATGTTTTGTTATTTATGACGTCACCACAAAAGGGTAAGGTTTAGACTTTACGCTGCAACTCTTTTATAGTTATTAAGGTACTAAGGGCATTATGAGTAAAATAAGAGCCCAAGATTGTTAGTGTACTAACCGAGGGCTTTGGCCCGAGGTGTGTACAACAATCGCGGGCTCTTAGCTCATAATGCCCGTAGTGCCTTCAAGGTTTTATGTCCTACCAATTTTCTTACCTAATTCATATTCATAATTCAATTCATATAATTACTATGATATAGTATCTAGTTAGCTGATCTAAGTTAGATTTGTGACATTAGCTGAGCTGTCATTAATTTTCATTGTGACAGTGGTGCATAATAAAGTTGTATCCATGGAAACAAATACTGTTAATTTTTCATAATAACCCTAGTGTTCTTATGAAGAAAATAATTGTCCTGGAGCGTTATTTTGTATCTAAGATACCTTAAAATAGAGTCATTAATTTCAATTAATGTACTGGTAGGACATAAAACATATATATGTATATAGAATACCAACATACTGTTATGATACAACTACTATATTTGTTATAGTGGTTAAATAAAAATAAAGATAATGATAAATTTGGAAGATCAATACAACCAAATGTTGAGGGGTTTTAAATAAGATGGGTATTAATTTTAAAATAATTGAGAAATATTAAAATTGCGACAATTATTAATGTAGATGTGACAATAAAATAGAAATTGAATATTTAATTTTGATGGTTGAGGTCAACCTTGATAAAAAGTGTAAACCAAGGTTATACTGACAATTATGCTTGCTCTAATAATAAGGGATTGTAACTTGTAATAGTTAGGACATTTTATATTTTAAGAGGGCAGTAATAATAGTAACCATCAGAGATAAGTTTTTTTTGTTTGGCAGTTAAAATGACAACTCCTAAAAAAGTACATAGAAATTTGAAAAAACTCTTTTTACTAATAAAAACCTTGGAAATTATGGCTTATTTTGTATGATTGTTTGGTAAAATATGAAAATATAACATTCAAATAATAAGACATTACAATCGGTGAAGAGATTGTGCAATACAGTTAATAAAATACAAAAAAAAGGAAAAATTGGATGGATTTGGATTTAATGGTTCATGTAAGATATAATTAATAGTCATTGGTGACATTGGTGGTTTTTGGAAGACGAACCGATCGTTTAGAGAGAAGTTGATGGGAGTATTTACTTGATTTGGACAGTTTCTGTGGGTAGTGCTGGATCCAAAGTACTAGCTGAAGAATAAAGAGGATTAGTTTGGAATCATCTACAATACTGAAACTTATCAGAAGTCTACTGGCGTGGCAGTGATATTAATGAAAGGAGCAGGATCAGATTCTATGGACAGTTGGAGTTTTGACAGGTTAGATGTGGTTTGAGGGGTGACACAGCGATGTAGTTTTGGCTATTGGAGGAGTAAGCTGTCGTAGTTGCTGACTGTGAGCATTTGGAGCTGTGGACATTGGGAACTGTCATATTTGGATAATTGCAGTGACAACTTGAGAAGTGATCAGGTTTGTTTTAGTTAATTAATATAAGAGCAGGTTGAGTAACAAACAATAATAAACAGTACTTACTTTGGTGAATTGATTAATTAAAGTGTCATTGTAAAGGATAGTTGTCAATTCAGGTTTAATTGAATTTAAAAGTCAAGCTGACAGTTAATGTCATTTAGCATTCATAAAAGCACAATTAAGAGTTGAATTTCAATTAATAGATAACTAGATTGGCGAACCCGACTCTGAGGGCCGGTTGCAGAAAGCAATGTTAAGTCTGGTGTTAGCTAACATCGCGTCAAAGTGAACAAAATCGCATCAAATTTTGTTTACTAATGTATTAGTTACCATAAGCATTTGAGATTTGATTCGTTTTTGTTCACTTTGACGCGATGTTAGCTAACACCAGACTTAACATAGCTTTCTGCAACCGGCCCTGAGTGTCTCAATATTAATATTTAGTTAAAAGTAAAATTGATTTCAACAGAAATAATAGGGCAAATACTAAATAAAATAGGCATATTAAGCATTGAGTCATTGCATAAGTAATAGCTAGTCAACAGTGGAGCTATTTTTTTCATTTACCACTTTTGCGAAATATCAAAACTAACGGAGGTACAGGGTGTTAAAGTTTCAAATTAAAAACTAAGCTTTGGGGCATAGGAGGCTGGTAAATTTTATTTTTGTTTATCTCTGTTGTCAAGCAATGACCTGTCAACTAGTTTTCCATTGTAATTTTATTAATGTTATTGCTACAATAATGGTTCATGTTTACGAAAATAATAAATTAGTGAATATGCTTATTATTTACTGGGAGTGTCGTCAAAATGCCGCCCCGCATTGCTCTTATACGCGGAACGTATGTGTAGAAGCGAATGGTGATCATTTTGAACATATCATTTAAGTTATATTAAGTTTAGTGTAATTTTTGTTAAGTAATTTTATTTTTTAATTTGAAACTTTAACACCCTGTACCTCTGTTAGTTTTGATATTTCGTAAAAGTGGCAAATGAAAATGTGTTTAAGCTTTATATCCTATGGTAAAAGGAAAGAATCAACTTGCATCTACTTGCAACACTACACAACTAATGAAGTACCACAAGGTTCAATGCTGAGTCTCATTTTTTTTCTAGTTGTCATGAGTAGTTTAACGGAAGCCTCCCATTTGTTGCTGCGTTTTTTCTAATGATACTGAATCCATTCAGATAGTACTACACCTTAATTTAACTAAGTACAATGTCCACCATCTGCGGTGAAACAAACTCCATAATAAATTTTTTTAAATCGGCAACTCATTATTAAATTTGTCGACGTTGGTGCATCTATTGCGTAGAACTTAAAGTCACAAAAATAGTACACAGTGTGTGTACTCTACTCGACGAAATTGACCCTATAACTTCCAATTTCCCTTAATATGACCAAAATATTTGGATATGCCTGCGTACACCCTTTGGGGGAATACCCGATGCTGTTTTATTTTACAATCGCTCATGCGTCTGGTGGTCCAGGAAACCTGGAGTATTGTTCTCCAGCGCCACAATTCCAGTATTTAACTTTTCTGTGTCGAGGAGGCCTGTTGTCAGTGTTTTAAAGTTGCGTTAGCACCTTTGACGTAACCTAACGACTCTAACCGAGATGACAAGAGATACCGTGGCTTTAATGGGTTCCCCGAAGCACAGCTGGTTGCGATCTTATTACCACTAGCGGTGGGTCACCCATCCGAGTGTAGACCGTAGATAACATGCTTAACTTTCGGGATAGGGTGAAACCAGTTTATTAAAGACTTGGGTTGTTGTTCTCTCATTGTATATTACTGCAATTCAGAATTCAGTGTCAACTAATATAGCTAGTGCCATATGATCGCAAACTTTTAACCTCTAGAGGGCTGCGGATTTTTTTTTAAATTTCATTTATGTTGGCAGTGATGAGTAAGGTTAATAATATAACCTGTACAATTTTGACAGAATCGCTTACCTTTTACAGGATGTTTAATACTGAATGCAAGGTGGTGCTGTGTATGGAAACTGCAGGAAATTGTTTTGAACAGCTACTAACATTTTTATGTATTCAACAAAAATGTTTGTATTCGTTAAAATGACGTTCTTGATATAACCTTAAACTGACAGATATAAAATGTCAATGTGACTTTTATTACCACGACTGCCAACAAAATTTCTTGACAAAATAATTCCACAGCCTTCTAAAGAGTAAAAGTTTTCGATCATACTGTACTACGAATAGTTTTTAAAATGCCTTTAATATAGGCCCATCTTGTATTTCGTTTATATCTTTTTGGTTTTGTCCAGTTATTTTGATAATTTCCAATTTGTTTTAAACTTAGATGTGAGTATTTCCTACTAAGTACATTTTTATAAGGGCTTTACCGAACTTTCTGCTTACCCCACATCGCAATCCTAATCATAGCAGCAGCAAGTCGGCAAACGCAGATAACCGGGATACGCTGTAATTACGGGACGTACTATTCCAATATCGACGCCGGGCTGCGAATTGTCTGTCTGACTGGAGAAACCGCACTCAACTTGCTCACTACTTCGGTAAAACTTAATAATTACACCGACATACCGCACGCCTAATCGATTGTAATCTGCGTAGCTCTGCTGCTACGACTTGATCTGATGAAATTTAATCTTTAATGTCACCTTACTGGCGCGGGAGGAATTTCGGGGTGAATTGCTAATTGTAGAACTGTGGCCGCCGCGCTGTGTGCCGGGGTCAGCCAAGTTTGCCGAAGTTGCCCTCCAGCAAAAAATTGCCACCAACTAGTAAATTATTGAAGATTGCTAGAAACTTCCTTTGCCTGAACCTTTAAGGGGCAAAACTGTTTTGAAACCTCGGCCATGTACTGCAGTTTAAAGCTATTCTTGCAGTTATAAAAGACGATTCCTCAAAGATTGATAGAAAATGAAACAGACAAAATATATGCAATTATAAAAGAAAAGAACTTTGGGTCTCCGGACTAAACAGACAAGGAAGAACGTAACGGAAGAAGATCCAAAAAAATGTGCAAAAAAGATAAAAAATCACGAAAAAAGGATTACTCAAAAGTGTAACAATTACAGAACCATTGGCCATATTTGTCATACGAATAGAATAACGTTACAATAACTTTATCTAAAAGAGCGAAAAAAGCTCGAATAGAAATCCTGAACATGCAATAAATAATCGAAAAACAAGAAAGTTTGATGTGCCTGAATATATATTTTTCCTCGACTACAGTAAGATCTTTGACTGCGTAAAGGGGGCTAAATTTTGGAATGTGTTACTGAATATGGGGACTTTATATCATTTTATACTTCTTCTAAGAAACCTGAAAAAAAAGGTCATCTGTAGTTGGTGTGGACCACAGAGACTCGAGACCTTTGACGATACCTATGAAGAGATACGACACGACAAAGTTATATCCCCCCCCCAAACTTTTTAATGTATGCGGAGAATATATACGCTCTTGACGACTGCAATGGTGGAATAACTGTAGGTGAAAAATATATACATTTTGTGCTACGCTGACCATACCACATCAGCAGTGATAGTAACTACAAGAAAAACCGTCAAATTGCAATGGCAAAAACTGCTATGGCTAAACTCCAAAAGCAAGAGGCTTGATGTACTTATTCCATATGTGGTGCTGGAAAAAGTTGTTGAGGATCTCTTGAGCGGTTCAAAAACCTGACACTTCGATTTTGGAAGAACGAAATATCCGGGAAAGCCCATCAGCTGTCGTCAAATGGAGAATGTTAAAGTATCTTAAACATATGACAAGAACAACGGAAGACAACTTGTAAAAATTCATGATTGAGGTCCAAACTGAGGCAGTACGTTCAAGGGATCGTTTACCAAAGAAGGGGATTGATGAAGTTAAGTAATTTACCCAAGTTCCTTTTTAAGAAATTGCAAAAGATAGAAATAGATGGTATAATAAAAGCAACTAACTATTTACGTAACAGTTTCAGACACAAAAGTGCTACTAATGGCAATCAACCAAAAGCATTATTTGGGAAATCATTGGAAATTGTGAATATGACTCTAAAAAGCACTTTTCATCACAATCATGATATTTTGTATGCACTTTCAGAGAAATCCTCAACTGTACAATAAATTTATTTGTTTAAATGTTTCCAATAGAAACGTATACTCACCAGTACTATGTGATTAACGATCACTGTTGTGATTTTTTTGATACTGTTACTCCCAACACATATATATACATAATACAATATTCACACAATTTCCTGAACAGACGTGTTGTAGTTCACATTCACAAATTAGAATAATTTAGAATAATTAGAAAGGAAACGAAGATTAGAATATTCAAATCAATGTTACAGAGTAGTGTCACCTACGGTTCAATAATGTGGAAAATACAAAAGCTAGGAAGAAGAATGAATGTCGTGGAAAATAACTGTTGGAGAAAAGCTGTCGCGTGCTAGTATTGAATCGTAGAAGGAACGTAGACATTTGACTACAAATGAATATACACACAACCCCAACTGACACATTAAAAAGAAATCAATTATCCTGGTATGGACATATAAGAAAAATACCAGAAGAGAGGTTGCCAAATGTCATTTAGAACTACACACCAAGACCAAGAAAGAAAATGGTATAAAGTTTAGACTTTTCATCTGGTGGAGATTAATAATTTCGGCAGATACTAAAACCAGGTTCAACTTATAAAACCAAAATAATATATTAAATTAAACTAAATAAAGCATACACAGGGTGTGAAAAAAAGTGATAAAAACTTCTCAGCATGATAGTACTAAAACAATGTTTTTTTAAATTTCTACGAACAATGGCCCAAAATTGAGTCTGCAATACTGAGAACGTCAATATAAAAAATATTTAATTAAAATAATACTGAAAACGTAAATTTGTACACTAAAAATTATTGTATTACGACTCATTACGGGGGAGGAGAGGTTCAAAAATATGGGATTGACTCAAAATTTTATTTACTTTTCAAGATAGATGAAAATGCTATTTCTGACAATTGTTTCAAATTGCAAGATTGTCTCACATATAAACTCATAGCCATCTACTCTAGAAAAATTCAATAAAATTTCAATTTTGTAGCCAGTAAGAAAAACCTGAAAGAAATAATTGAATCTATTGAGAAATAAAACAACAAACGAAAATATTTAATGTCAACTCGAAAGAAATGACGAAATCATCGAAAAATAACAAAGCTCACGGCAAAGATGACATACTTAACAAAACTACTGAAGCTTGGTGAGAGAGACTTAATCAAATCGTTAAAATTAATTTTTAACGCATGCTTTCATAAAGAAACCATCCCTACTGTTGTTCTCTGAATGTCATTTTTTGGCAGTGGTCTATTATGATATTCTTTATCGGACTTTTTCCACTGTCTAGGGTGTATATCACACAACCTTTTGTGAGTTTTGATCTACTCCCGTCTTCAGGTGTTCTTGGTTAGTCCTGAGGAGGACTGATATTGTACGTAGAAAAAAATCTAGAAAGCAACTTCGATGATGACACATACAAATCAGCAATATTTACAGAAGGACTGATATTGTACGTACAATATCGTTCTGCTCAGGACTAACCAGGCCCACCTGAAGACGGGAGTAGATCAAAACTCCAGAAAGGTTGTATGATATACACCCTAGACAGTGGAAAAAGTCCGATAAAACATATCATCCCTACTGTGTTGGCTGTTACAATATTAATTTGCCAGAGAGAATAAATAATATAGAAAACTATAGACCCATCATTTTACCTCAAACCTACACATTCTTTACAGATCATTACAAACAGGCTTACACAAAAATTTAAATATATCAACCAGTGGAACAGGCTCGCTTCCGAAAGGGTTTCAGCACTTGCGATCACCTATTAACTATCCTTAATAGAAAAAGTCAATGCGTACAACCTGCCTTTGCACCTTTCATTTATTTATTATGATTAGCTATTTGGCACGATAGAGTAGTAAGCTGTAGAAAAAACTCTAGAAAGCAACTGCGTTGATGACACATACAAATCAGCAAATTTATAAAGAGGCATCCAAAACAACTCGAATGTTTGAAAACACCAATCCATTCCCATACAGACAGGCATGGGACAAGGTGATACCATCAGCCCTAAACTATATACTAGTATATCTGCAGTAGGGCATGTTATAAAAATGCATTGGAAAGACAAGGATATTATCTTCAATGGTGAAAGATTAAGTGACCTGAGGTTTGCGAACGTTGTAGCTCTTACATCTGCCTCATACGATTAAAAGGTCATGGGAATGTTCCAGGAACTTCAACCAGCATCTGCATATGTAGATCTGAAAGTATATACAAAAAACCAAACCAATGACGAACGCATAAATACAACAAGAAGAGATGTAAAAGTCGATATAGTACAAAGTACGTCTATTTGGGACAAATAATTAAAAATGAAAGAAAACCAATCCGAGGAAATATTTAGAAGAACCAGACTCGGCTGAGTGGCATTTGCAAAAACATCCTTCTTGACTTTGCTATCTAACTTTCGTATATTCTACCTGTACCAACATACAGCGCTCATGTTTGAACCATGTCAAAAAGAGGCATGGATAGAGTCTCCTAATCTCAAAGAGCAATGGAGCGGTGTATACTATATATTAACTTAAGAGACAAGAAAAAATATATATATATATGGATTCGAGAAAAGACGAAAGTAACCGATAACTGATGTTGCCTAACACGCATCAAGCTTGAAACGAAGTTATTCCATCCACAGGATACGCCAAACTCACAACCAGAGGAACATCAAGATTCAAAACTGGAGACCATACGATAAAAGGGGAGACATATGCTGGAAAAGGATAAAGACCTGGAAAGAGATGAGGGAGGATTTTCTGTTGAAATAAACATGTACGGTGTAAGGGCTAGATTAGGTTACATTAGAATAATCTTCAAATAAGGTTTGAGCATTTTTGACTTTTTGTCAAGTTCAAAATCCATACGTAATATCTGCTCATATGAAACGAAAATAAATGTGTGTGTACCTCAGGGCTCTATCTTGGGACCCATTTTATTCATTTTATACACCAATGAGTTCGACTCTCTCTCCTCGCTAGCCCAGTTTATTATGTATGCAGATGGCACATCACTAGTTGTCTGGCAAATTCGACATGTAGGTAAATGTTGTTCATCGAATAATTTGTTCCTAAACGCAGGAAAAGCTCAGCTTCTGAAATATCAGCTTGAGTTCCTTATAAACGAAACGGTAGATATGTGATTTTTTATCATTGCCTTATCTGTTCATTTTTGAACTTCATTTTTCTATTTATTCGAGTAGAGACAGATTAACTTTAAATAGGCATGTGCATGATCATTGAACGAGACATACCAATAATTTTCATATACTTTGGAACACATTAAAAATATTCAGTAATTCGCCTTATTACTGTTATGATTATTATTATTATACGCATTTTTGACGCCGATCAAACCTTTATTTCACAGAAATCATCCATCGTGCCTATTTCGAATTCTAATACCCTCTTATTCATGAAATAATAATAACACACGTATTTGACAGAGCTGGCTTTACAAAAAATTGTTGCGCAGTTAACATACCGAGTGTTTCACTTAAGGTGCGAACATAGGGAAATAGCATGGAAAATCGTATACAGATTGTCCGGATTGTATTCGAGACATGCGAAATTAATGAGTGCGACAGGGATAAACAGATAAAATGAGTAGATATGACAGAGATAAAACATATCAAAATTGATCAATATACCAATGGACACTTTGAAAACTTTTCATGGATGCTCATATTTTATATAAATTAAACGCATCTGTCATTAGAAACTTTAAAAGTGCAGTACACGGTAGCAGAAAAGGTTCAAATTATTAAATGGATTTATGCTGGGAACTCAATTAATGAAACTATAAATTTATTTATAATTGCGTTTGAAAATTGTCCCATTCCTTTACGTTCAGGCATATCCAGAATTTTTTGTAATTTTGAAGAAACTTTTAATGGAACTAATGACAGCTGAGCTTAATTTATGTGAAAAAATTGAAACTACAAGCAAATTTATAGCAAGTACTCAAAAAGTTCTCCATTCTGCTATAAACAATAACCCAATCTGTGATAAAATGTCTGCCTTACATTAGCCAGCTGTCTATCTGTGATTAGCCTACACTCTGCAGCGATTGCTTCCCGCAAAGGGTCAATATTTGGGTGGCGTTTCCTGTAAATTTTGTTTTTTAGATGACCCCACAAAAAAAAGCCGCATGATGTCAAATCAGGAGATCTTGGTAGTGAGTTGATAGTGCCACCGCAACCAATCCAGCAATTAGGAAAGTTACCACTTAGATATTTCCTCACATTCAAACCATAATGCGTTGGACAGCCATCATGCTGAAATCAAATCTCCTGATTTTCGGGTGCAACTTCTCCTAATGCAGGGCCGATCTGATTGATTAAAAGTTCTAAATAAGAATCCGAATTTACATTTCCAAATATTTCAAAGGCTAACTTTCAGCAGTTACAGTGTCGAATGTTTGAAAAATGAATTTTTAAATTCCATAGCATGTATTTTTCAAAACAATTTCAATTGCAACTCCCACGCTGATGTATTTTTAATACTAATTGCAAATCCCCAGATTTGTTTGTATCGATGACAATTACATGCGGCCCCCAATCCCGCACAAAGCTTCGCTGTTTAGATTGCAGCGATCATGGAAATATCATGTGCATGTAGTGGAAACTAAACAAATTACAAATTAATGTTGTTTTCAGCATTTTGTACAAACGCGCTTGTTTATGTAGTGTTTTAAGTTGATGGCGCCGCGAAATTAATTTTGTTAACGAGTGCGTGGCTCATTCAAAAACAAATTTGTCCATGTTTATGTGTTTTACGGAATATTTGCATTTATACAATAACATTACCGGGCTACATTACGAATTAATTTTAAAACTATTGTGTTCCTGTCACTCGATGTCGGGGGCGTGTTTACAAGGAGCAGAAAAATAGCCCATTAATTGAATTAATGTTTATTCTGCGCGGCGTCATAAATAAAGCGCAATCGTAGCACCGTTTTACCAAATTCGGGTTAAATTGTTCAGGAAGCCCGTTTCAGAGGCGCTTTAACAAAGCTTCATTGTGTTATTTCAAAGCTTTTTATGGATCAACAACTATGGACGTCGTTTATAAAAACTTTAAACTAATACAAAATTACTTTCAAATAAATATGAAGAAAATTAAACCAGTAAGTAATGTGTGAGGGAAAGGGAACTAGTAATGCTTTAATTGTGAAATTCTAGATCTTAGGTCTTCTGTATGTAGTTTTCTGCCAAATCGATAAACTTGGCTCATCAATGTTTCAGCTGTATTTAATACGTTTAACCATGCATGCATCTTAGTTTTAGATTTCTACGTCCCTGAAGGTGAGCCGTTTTTATGTCACTGTAACACATTTGTGCGACGACGTATTGTCGTGCTGTAGGAGCACCCGTTTTCGCAGTCGTCCATGGTGTTTGATTTTTATTTGGTTCCGCTATTTGAACAAAAGGTCGCAAAAATGAAGGTACGCCAAAAAAGGCGAATAGAAAACCGCCGGAGAAATTCCACAAAAACACTTTGCCTGCTAACGGTTTCATCTGAGCTTTTTTTGAAGGGGAGTTGAAACTCTTCCACTTGTTTGGCGACAAGCTCATAGTGATGGACCCAACTTTCGTGCATAGTGACGATTCTGTCAAAAAGTTATCACAATCTGCACTTGCCAAAAAGCTCATGACAAGGTTGAACCCTTCTTCTTCTCTTTCTTTGTCTAGACCTCTTTTATCGACTTCGGTGTCGAAATTTTTCACTGCAATTTCATTTCTATTTTTAAAACCATTCTTGGTTATACACATCGTATTTACCCATGTTTCTTGTTTACTAGCACATACCTTTCTATTTACTGTTTGCCTCGGTTACAGCTGATTCTCCTATTTACCAATATACTGACCATTGTAGTATTATTCGACGTTATTTTCCCGATTGCTTAAGCTTCCCAGCTTCTCTTGGTGACATTTTCCTTCCCCATTCGGTGTAGATGTCCAAGCCACTGCGAATGGTTTGCTTCTAGTATCCCTGTTATAGGTGTCACTTGTAATATTCTCTTAATTTGGTGATTTCTAATTCTGTCTCTCTTTTTAACTTTTTCCATGTTTCTCATTTTCAGGCCTTGCAGTCTATTTTCTTGTTTTTCATTAATACTTATGATTCGCTGTTGTACATTAGTGTCGGTACAATAATAGCTGTGTATATTCATTTTAGTTTGTTTTGCCACTTGTCTTTTAATGAGTACCGGTATCTTTATGGCATAATACAACCTTTTTGACGCCTTTAACCTGTAAATTAACTCTAATGAAAATAGTGTCATTCGATTACCTTTATCATCAAACATAAACCGGTTACATTCTCCAAAAACCCATCGTCACACTTTGTGTTTTCTCCTCGCTCTCTATAAGTTAGTATACCATCTATCAGCGTAATGAATAGTAGTGGACTTAACACGCCCCCCTTCCGGTTCCAACATTGCTTAAAAATCATTTAATTTACTTTGTCTCACACCCACTTACGAAAGTGGCAGTTTCCATACAGTCAACTAGCCAGGAAAAATTGCAATTCACCCGGTCGTTATCCAAACGAACGTGTTTGTTATGAAAAATATACAATTCACAGTTATACAGTGGGCTACTAGTATATTAGCTGCGAAAGTAACATTTATCGTGCAAGTATATTTAAGAAACGAGACGAAGCGTAGCGAATCCGAGTGACCTAAAACACGAGCTTACGATGTCAGTTGATTTTCAGTAATTTTTAGGTTAAAATAAAGTATTTAGCCCACTGTATAACTGCGAATTGTGCATGATAACGACCGGATGAATGATATTGTCATTTTTCGTGGCTACTTGACTGTATGGGAACTGCCACTTTCGTATGTGGGCGTAGGAAAATATGTTATTAGAAATTTCAAGCAGCCTGCTCTCGGGTGCAATCGCGCCACATCGTGCACTTCGGCTGCTTCCAAGGCCACTATTGGTTGGTGCGTCACTGCTGTACATTCACCCTAAAAATCTGACGCCAAATAAGTTTACACTTGGCCCTTGTGTCTTTAAACTCTACTATTTTTATATAGGCTTGTTTCCTGCAAATAATGTTGGTCCAATTGTTTTATTTGCAAGAACTATTGTAGATTAAATTATTTATAAAGAATATGAAAAATAAGCGCTTTCGAAGATATGTACTTTTAACTCCGAGTGTACGCTTACCCCTACACTGTATCGTATTGATGCGCGAAGTGAAACTTTTTCTAAGGTTACGATGCGGAAGCTGTACCTATTATTAACTGATTGTGAGTAAACATCTTTATCGTGTTCTTGTAAAGCAGCAAACTTTTCAACCTAAATAGCGGATGCTGCTTCACCAGACGGAATACTTATTTACCTGTATACCTATATACCTTATTTATTATATTTCAGTTGTTATGGGCTTCACTGCTGTGAGCTACGCCATGCGAATTGCAGAATTTTTAATGTTTAGTTTTATGCATTTTGTGATGCTATTGTTCTAAATTTTTCAAGGTTAAGTGAAAAACCAGGTAATACGTTTGAACTCATACTGTGTGGTTTTTCCTATTATTAGATGTTCGGAATTACTATTATTATTATCATTTTCCTGGCTGTTGCTTTCCATGCTAACTTTTTCCCAATTGTTTTCAACCTGTTAGTTATCACAGTAAAATGAACACCCTTCCTAGTAGACAATTTAATCACTATCGCAACACACTCTACTAAGAAGACTAAATCTAATTTTATACGAATTGGGCGAAACTACTTTTTGATTTTTCGCTGCATAAGCGTAGCCAATATCAAAATAATAATTTTATGGAGGTAACAATTGTCGGTTCTGCAGCTTCGCAGCTCCTATGGAATAACCCTTATTGGGCTGCAGTAAGAAGGTTGCTATGGCAACAATGTTATTTCGTGCATCGCACTCAGCATATCCTGTATCCTTATTGCAATTCACATATCTGCTGTTTCTTTTTTTTTTTGTAAATTTGGGTATTTCCAGATTTGAGTTTGCTTAATGAAAGCCGGTCCTGTTTCTGGAACCCAACAAGATAATAACACGTAGCTGCTTATATCAAAGCATCGAAATATATCGATATTCAGAATTGTTAATCCTGTCGGATTTGCATTAGGCGTGCGGCTCGAGTCTAAGCCCTCGAATCTTATCAAAGGAAACGTTTCAAGCTGTCAGGACTTATCTACGGAGCGGGCTAATATAAAAATATTAAAAATCCGAGTGAAATCCCTTTAAAACGCCATATTAAAGTGAATTAGCATGAAAATGCTTTGACAGCTGAATGCTGGCGCTCTTTAAGAGCGGCCGAGGAGCGGTCGCATATTAAACGCGATCCATTCATATTCAACTGGTATCCGCCAATTATTGGCCGGTTTGTTTGTCCGACTGAATTTGTATGCATGGAATAAATGATACCGTGTTATCATATCTGTATCGCTTTCAGCGTAATTGCGTGCATCCGTCTCTGGAGTGCGCAAGAAGCGCCGACCTAATCAGGAATCGATGGGAATCAATTAGACTTATTAGAAAACGACGGTTTCCCAGACCCGCGAGATTTGCCGTGACAGTCACGCGTTCAGTTCATTTCCGGGAGAATAGGCAGACAGGAAATAAAACGGATACCGCGGGACAATGGCAATAATGTGGCGTCACACGCGGTTGCATTGAAATTACACTCCGAGGCGCCCCGAAATAAAACCTGTACAACGCTGGGTAAACTATCACGCATTGGTAGCTGTGAAATTGCAGTGCAAATAATGAATAATTTTAGCAGAGGCTTTTTACTACAAACTGTCAATTAAACATAGTAGAAAATTGCCCAACAAAAGAATAATTGAACTGATCAATCGAGTTTTCACCAAAATACACATCTTTATTCATATCAAATCAAAAACGTGTTGAGTTGACAGGCATTACATTTTTAGCCACAGCCATTGTCATATATGCATTAATGAATAGTTGCTATGTTGCATCATTTAACTCATTACAAAAGAACGGATGCACAACTACCGCCATACGAAAAGCGCTAGACAAAACTATAACACAAAAGGCTAAAGAAGAATCTCCACCTCTGGAAGGCTTAGCATTTTTACCTTACATTAAGGGCTCGACTGATAAGATGGGACCTGTCCTGAAACCATGCAACATCAAAACTGTGTTCACGCCCAGTGAAATTTTGGGTAATGGCTTCAGATCAGTAAAAGGCAAAAACCCAAGTTTAAAACCAACTGGCGTATATCACATTCCTGGTTCTTGCGGTTCAAGTTACATTGGACAGACTGATCGTTCCATTGATCTAAGACTTCAGGAACATAAAGGCGACTGCAAACACAAACGCATCACAAAATCAGCAGTAGCTGAGCCTACATTCACAAATGAGCATACCTTTGAAATTGCCTGAATACCTTACTACTTCCCACGAGTGGTGCTACGAGTGATACGTGAAGCCATAGAAATAGAAAAACCGCCAAATAATATAAACAGGGAAGATGGTTTTAAGCTTAGTAAAACATGGACTCCTGTGATACACGATCTAAAGCAATACAACCACTGTGCGACAGACGGCCACGCCCCACGGATTACGCTGCACTTGAACGACCAATCAGTGTTACGTCGCTCCGAGCCGCTGGCACAGAGGATTATAAATAGCTCCACACCGACCTTCAGTTCTTAGTGCGACTTTCACTCTGCAAGGTCTTGCGAAACGTTAGTCAATATTGGTGCACAAACAGCAACAAGGCCAAATTTTCCTAAGTATCCCCATTCTCAAGGTACTCAAAGAACACGAGCCACGAAAGAATGGACATCGCGTGGATCCGTGTTTTAGTTTATAAGGTGCAAGGCACATTAAGCCAGAGAAGGCTGGGTGTTTTTATTCACAAATACTACGTGGTCTCAGCCGAATAATTCGAGTAACCACGAACTCATCAAACAGTAGGTATATCGTATAAATGCTATTCAATTTAACTCATGATCTATTTTAGTTTTTGGCAAATCTTAAAATGCAGCAAAAAATTGTTTTAACTAGCCTGGATGTAGCAGTAATTTTTGAAAATGCAGTTATAAGGACCATGCTTTCTAATACTGTAATACTTCCCTACTAGCACGTGAATCTCAAAAGTGACTAAATAGGTAAGTCAGGAGTTAATCTGCACTCCTCTCAGTATCACAGCTAAAAATTTTAGTTACCTGATCACGGTGGTGCTCTAAAACAATTAATTAAAGTCACTGCGCGTTCAACTTCTTTGTCTTAAGGCAAATATACATACATATTTTCTTTAACTTTATCCAGTTTAACCTCAAATTTCTTTAACCTAAAGAAGTAAAATGATTATAGTACCAATGTTATGACAAGGACAAGACTAAATAGATATTTTTATTCATTATTTGCTTAAACCCTGAATTACAGTATATTAGGAAAAACCTACGTTTGCCAACTGGGTGGTTGAGTGGGTTTGTAGTCTGCTTAGCAACCAAGTGGACATGGGGTCAAATCTGGCCGTGGCTGAAAATTTTCTCAGAGCGGCAGTGGATTTGAACTCATTAGTTAAGTTAGCTGTAAGTTGCTGAGTGTGTGATATGTTTGTATGCGAGGGAGCGTAATGTAAGTCGCGTGCGGCACATTGCCTCCGTTGCACCTCCCGTGAGGTATGAATGATCCTCAACCTCAACACCGAAAGATAAAAGAGGTTATCTATCTTGAATGAATGAATGAACCTACGTTTAGAAGGTAAATTCTTCCAAACAATTCAAATACATAAGTACCCAAAAGTATTTGAAATTTCTCCTGAGAATGTAGCTCATATATGTTAGTTATTTTGGTATTCAGGATTTTTAAGAAAAGCAATTGTTCAAACTGCTTTTAACCACAGATCAGTCTAGTGGGTCACGCTGAATTAATAAAAACCTCAAAATTGCTTAGACATTGAAATAATGTATACATACATAATTATTCTGCAATTCCATGAAAAACAGGGTTTGACCAGGTATTTTTACTCACACGCTTACTCCAACCTTAATCATCTTAAAACATGCCATCAACAAGCTTCCAACCCTTCAGTATATACATACAAAATATATTAACCTGGTCGTCTCAATCCGCAAGCTGTGTTCTCTGAATCACTTCCTAAAGTGTATAATTGGTAGACCTAAGACGAAAATACTACTGAGCTGCCTTTCTTGATTACAGCCAAGCTTGGCTGCAGGTCTATTGTATAAAGTCAAATAATCTCTACCCCACTGCATCTATATCATTCTTAAATTATATTCAGAGAAAAATACTTCCAAGTAAAATTTGGATCCAATTGAATCGAGTGTACCTCAAGGTAGCATTCTCGGTCCTATTTTTTACCTAATACCACATATCGGCATTCCCTCACCGATGAACCAGCGGTTTGCAGCTGCGTTTACACTAGGTAGTGCAGTGGATCAAAACGTGGCGTGTGAAACTAAATGAAGCAAAATCCTTTTATATTACATTTACTAAATACCAGTGGCGTATTTAAGGGAAGGGGGGGAAGGGGATGCGCGGACCATTTTTGAAATGGGTGGATTTACCTAGTTAGGTTAATGTGTAATTGCTCATTCAGAGTCCTTGGACATTGTATCAGAGGAACTGTCATTTTGCAATTTACTGAAAGGCATATGATTTGGTGCCTAGGTAATTCTGAAAAATTTAAAAACTTGAAAATTGCCAGAACGATTAAAGAGTTCTTTACTAATTGAATTGTAGCAATAGCTCAATATCTATAGCTAGCTTTACCTAGCTTTTATCTGCGACAGATGCATTTTGCTTCTTGGTTAGTGTAACTGACTTTCAGTATATCTTTGAGCTGCTATTTAATTCGAATATTTTTAAAAAACGTCTGTACGTTTTCAAGAATGTCTGTTATCACATTGTTTTTCATGTGTAATTGTAATTCCTTCTGCATGTTCTTTTTATTCTATTGGAATAAGAGAGTTAACAACAGACATATTTTGCCTCCATTTAAATTTATTTGTTGCAAACTTTATTTCTATTTACAAAACTTCCTTTTAATATAAAATTTACTTTTGATATGGCTTATAGTCCCTCTGTAATTTTAACAAAGTGATAACAATGAAAACATCAAAACTGACTTTTTTCCTTGTTATTTTCGGTCTTGCTACATTTCTAACAGTGCAAAAGTTGCAAAATTTATTGTCCTAGGCATTTTATTATATTCATGCCCAGCTTCACATAACATTTTTCGAATGCAAGACACGCTTTTATTACCTACTATTTGAAGTTGCTTCGAAATTTGGGTCAATTGTCTAAAAAAGTTAAATCTCAATACTGATCTCATTCTTTCTTATTTGTATATTTGTAACAGTACAATACGTCGTGTTCAGAGTCCTTTTATAAAATTATGCTTCATTTCACCTCCATTTGTCCTATAGCTTTTTGTGAAGGGAAAACAATAATTATCTTGCATATTTACGTCTAACATTGTATATTACTAACTAATATATACTTTGCATTGTTTTTCTAATACAAAATTAATTTTTGCTATCCTTTACTATAGTTTTTCGGTAACTTTTATCAATTCTTTATCTTTCTCTTGGCAACTTTTAATTTTTCTATATTTATTTTCCAACCCCCTTGTAGATTCATGTTGCATATTCTAGTAAACCTTAATATATTTCCTAATGCACCATTGACCTCTGATATTGGCGATATTGCCTAAAGTTTATCTGGAATTTAGGTAAATTTTAGCAAAGAAAACTTTTAAAATTGGTTTTATTCATTGACATTTTTAGTATTTACATTTCTGAAGGTAGAAAGTTTACAAAACATATTACTCACGGTCTTTTGTTACATGTCTCTTCATGTTTTCTTTATGTCTACGTGTTTCTATATATTTTTTGTAAAATAATAAATTGTTTTCTGAAACAATGTTGGATACATCACAAAATTCTATAACTAGAGCTTTTGTTCAAAATTAAATTACATAAAGGTTGGCCATGGAAAATAAAAGTAATGTAACAGCAAGCTTTAGAATTTTCAATCATGATATCAGATCATAATGTTAGGTTAGGTTTGCCGCTGGCATGTAATATACTGATTAGTACCTAATTCAATCGGTTGACTGTAGTTGTATTAGCCGATTATACCGTGTTCTATTGTAAAAACTATTATAATTGTAGCTTAATTGCATTATCTATATAAACTTGACAACTACAACAGTGATGACAGTTAATGAATTCTAAAGCTTGCTGTTGACATTAATTTTATATTCCATGGTCAACCCTTATGTAATTTATATTTGAACACATGCTATTTAAGCCAATAAGTGCAGCGTGTTTATAAATGTCCCGTGTCTCTTAAAAATTGTGAACTGGACTGGCAATAAACGTCAAAATACGTTAAGTTTAAGTCAGTTTTTGAAAAATCGAACTTGAACAGATTAAATTCATTATAAAAGTTTATTTCAGAATCGGTATTGTTGATAATGATGGCGTTTGGACTCTATCGAGCCTTGCATGGAACAATTTCGTATTAGAATTCCAGATTACCGTTATCACGACCATTGTCTACTTCAAAAAATTAAACGAACTGTTCAACCTTTTCAGCAAACTGGGAGCATTATGAAAGACAAGTCTTCAGGTAGGCTCAGGAAATTGTAAAAGACGGTAAAAGATCTTCCGAAAAGAATCGACGGAAACCCAAATATTTCTCTGCGGAGGTTAGCACTTCAATCTAACGTTCCCCTGAACACTTGGCATAAAATTGTTAAGAAGCATTTGAAAATGCATGCTTATAAAGTTGTCGTTTATCAACAGCTGCAACCTCATGTCGCTACCATTTGCATGGATCTAATTTCATGGCTACTGCTACTGCGATCACAGACAATAATAATCACCTAGTATAACTCTATAAACAATCGACTAATTATTATACTTATTAAATAAACAAGATAATTTTATTAGATACTTAAAATCGTCAAGTTAGAACTGAAAGAGCAAATCTGATATAAATTTTGAGGAAAAGAACATTTTCATCTAACTTAAATCAATTTAAATATTCATAATAGGTTTTAGTCGCTAGTAGCTCAATAGTAGGGCTGGAACTTTTTTAGTTTTCCATTCGAATAATTACTTAAATATTTTTATTTGAATAGATGTACAATTCGCTAAGCTGAATACGATATAATAATTCGAATTATTGCAATTATCCAAATATATGTTTTATTCGAATATTCAACTAATTATCTGACTAATTCAGATTCAATAAAAATTTTAAATTGTGTAAATAAAACACCAACTTCTTAGCCAAACAATGATAACAAAACATATACAAAAGGTTCAAATTACAATACATTGCAGTTTTGCACGTGCAACAATTCATTGACTACTCGAATAAATCCAGTATTCAACTAAATCAAATATTGGAGTAATGGAAATATTGGAATAATACATTTATTTGAAGTATTAAATTTATACTTCTCTGAATTTTACATGGTCGAGTATTCGAATATGGTTCCCAACCTTACTCAATAGCTTTTAAAACATTTTTAAGTTGGACAATATCCAAGTTTGTCCAGTGATGTAGATGTTGGGGACATGGATTTTTTTACTTATTCCTTTAAATACATAATGTTGAGCTATATTCCAGTGTAATACTCACTTTCGAATTCTGCAACAATTGTAAAGTACAGGGTCGACAAATTTCGAAGTGTACATATGAAATCTCTAACTATAAGAGATATGGAAAAATTGACACCCCATCCTCAATCTCTTTTTTTAAAGCTTAATGGTGCACACCAAAAGTGGCTATAGTCTTTTATTTAAAAGTTATCAATGAAAGTTCTATTTTTCGTTTTATGGCTATATCTTGTTTATGTATGAAAATCGAGAAAAGTAATTTTTACGTTCTTGAAGCACTTTCTTCGATAAGAATGTAGTGGCCCAGTTAGTTTTTCAAAAAAGTTTTCTAATTTCGAGTTATGTCATAAAGTTGTATTTTTTATAAGGAACTCATAATTGGCTGTGCTATCATGAGAAAGAGAAACTTTTTTCCAGCCCTCATATCATATGGGGTTGAATTTATAGCAAAAACTCAATTTTTAAATTAGTTATTAATTTCTCTTCGTATTCTAGTTGAAGGGTTGTGTCATTTAGAATATGCATAATTAAACAAAGTATATATCATTGCGTTGTTACAATACCGACCGATTGACAGAATTAATAACGTTTGATTGTTGCTAATAACGTTATACGGTGTTCGTCATACCTACGTTTAGGCACATATGGAAGATTGTGATATTATCCATTTATCAGAAAATTTTATTTTTCATGAAAAGTCCTTGGATCTTCTCAAAAATGCACTTACCGAAATTTAAATATCTCATTTCGTATACGAGGGTTATAACATTTCAATTAAAAATTATAATTATGCTGCATATTTGAAGATACCTGATTTGTATTTTGAAATAAAAAAAATGGATTTTTAGCACTACTTTCGATTAACGTAATTTTCTGGTGGCTAAGTGAGCGAAACTCAAGTTCAACAACACATCTTATCGTATCCTACAATAACTTTGAAGAATCACATTTTCCATAATACACAAGGTGGTAAAAATTGGAAAAGCCAGTGGAAATTGTATTTTGGAATAGGTGGCTGTGACTTTATATTCAAGACTTTCCTTCAATTATAAACAACTTTTTCAAATAACACTTTTGTGTAAATTGAAAAATAGGGGTACTTTATTCTTGAGTCAATTTTATATTTCCCCCGTATAGGAAAGGAGATATTTAAATTTTGTCAAGTGCATTTTTAGTTTGAGAAGAGTCGAATACTTTTATAGAAACATTTTCTGATGAATCGATAATAAAAAAAACCATTCGTGTCCAAATGTATGTCGGGCACTGTATACTATATTGATTTTATGATATATATCACTATAATATGAAAAAAAATCCTTTGTCTCCAACCACACGAATAAGACCCCATATCTGTATATGTTACAGGAAATGTATGAAACCTAGGAATTGTATATATAAAAATCAATCGCCGTGTGTTAGTGTGTTAGTAATGCAAAAACTCGAGAACGACTTGACCGATTGGGATGATTTTTTTTGTTGTGTTCGTGTTACTCCCGTGGTGGTTTGCAAAAAAGAAAATTCGGAAAAATCCAAAGCCGGAAAATTGGAAAATATCGAATGTGTGTTTTTCTATATACTGTACGAATTTCTATTTGCAGTCATGCTTTTATGATTCTGTGCTTAATGGTTTGAAGGGTTTTCCCCATCATGTCATAATCCAAAACAACGTTTGCCGGGTCAGCTAGATGTAGAATAATTTTGTATGAAAAGTAAGTCATTTTAGGATATTCACCAATTACCTTGGCAAGTGTATACTTTTCGATTCATATTTGCACTAATACAAAAAAGGACGTAATATAGGGTTTTATAAGATACATTTAAAATAAAAAGGAACGTTTCGTCAATATTCGGCAATCGTCGTCCTTGTTGTTTATTTTTCTCGTATAGTGATTGTTTATTTGCACCATGACAATTCCCAAAAATTCAATTTGAAAACCGTAATAGAAAAAATGCAAGTTGATTTTAGTGAATTATCCGAACCTAAAACTGAAATAAGTTGTACCCCACATGGTTTAAAGAAGACGGCTGATATTGCCACACAAGAATTATTACCCAAAAAAAACTGAAAGAAGTTTACGAAAAGAGTTATAGATGATTTATGGATTGGCCACTAACGAATAAGACATCTGTTTTGGAGAACGTTTTAAATGCATATTTTGCCAAATTATCCAACACAGTAGATCCATCCATGTTTTGGGGACATTTTTCTATGCTGAAAGCGACATTAAATGTGAAAAACGACATTAATATTGGAAAATACTCCAAAGTTGTAGAATATTTAAGAATTTAATGTGTACCTGCCGAAAAAATCAAAAACTTTAACTAAAGAGCAAATTAATCAATTTATATCTGAAGAAAAATATTTAATGTCAAAGGTGTGAAATCGGATACTAGTTTTGTAGTTATCCGTAGTTTTCATGCCTAGTGTTTATTTTTTATAGATTACTCTTATATTTGGCATCGCTGGAGCACTACGACGTGATGAAATGTCAAAACTGAAACTTGAAGATATAAGTGATTTGGGATCTGCTTTATTAATGCGAATTCCCGACACCAAAACGTAAAAACCGAGGCCTTTTACAATAACCGGAGATGACTATATGAATCTCTACAGAAGATACAGAGCTCTTCGTCCTAATAACATGAACACGAAATCAGATTTTTCTTTAAATATCAAAATGGCAAGTGCCATAGAAGTGTTGTTGAAATTCATAAATTAGCAGGGGCGGGGCAAGAAATACCTCAATATCTAAAATTACCGGATTGAAAATTGTACCATTCCCTACGTCGAACATGTTTGTAAATGCAAATACTGACGTAATAGAATTGAAAAGGCATGGAGGATGACAGTCGTCTACAACAGCTGAAAGGTATATTGATGAATCGTTATCCAATAAATTGGAAACATTTAAGAAAATTCTCAATCTGAATGACGGCGATTATTTTCTTTCGTAGCGATCTCAACCAATCAGCTGGCTGGATTTAGTTAAGTTCTCTTGTATAATTTCGATTCTACAAAATCGATTATACTAGAGTAACTTCACTAGGCGATGCAATACATAACTTTTGTCAACTTGATGTTGTTTTCATGAAGATGACTTTCAGCCAGGTTAATACAAACAAATCGAGCTGCCAATAAAATATTTATTAGTTCCTAATATTGAAATTTACTCAAAAAATAATCAAATCGAATACAATGCGTACTTTGAACGTCTCAAACTTCTTGCACAATAACAAATCGTGTCAGTTTGACAGAATAATCCTCCCGCTTCGCGGTCGGACTATGTAACCTGTCAAACTTCCACTCTTTTATTATTGTGCAACAAGTTACCGACATATGACCCGATAATATCGAAGTACTTATAGTATTACTACTGATAATTCGATGCCTTCCAATGCAATGACCAACACATTAATAAAAATAATATACCATCATGTGCCCCAATACAGTTAGCTAACTGTTCAAATTGTACGGTAACATTAAATGCAGTGGCGTAACTACCGAGGGGGCAAAGGGGGGCAGCGGCCCCCGGGCCCTGAACTTCAGGGGCCCAACGGGCGGGCCTCCTGAAGTTTAAAGCCCGGCAGGTCCAAACTCGGTCCCGTATAAAGTTTCAATGAGTTCGAGAAAAACACTCGCTATTGTTCATTTTGCTTTGATGTTTCTGTTTATGAATTTAAAAAAAATTATTAAAAAATGATAACCAAAAATGCTTTGGCAAGAATAGGACTTACACTTGGCAATTAAGGGGCCCTGTGAAGATCACGGCCCCCGGGCCCAAAATTTGAAGTTACGCCACTGATTAAATGTTAACCACTGCAAATAATTTGAGTGATGAGGTATAAATGTACTTTTTACTGTCTTTATTAAATAATTTAAAATTTTCTCCGTTTGATTCAAAATAAAAATTCATATTGCCAAATTTATGAAGAGTTGGCGAAAAAATAGTATGTTTCGTTAGTACAAAAAATGCATTATTTCGGGACAAGTAAGCGGAGTCCGGCGAGTCAAATAACTATCTCTCCCATTATGCTATAGCCAAGTACTATAGATAATACAACTTTAAGGTATAACTCGAAATTCGAAACTTTTCTTGAAAAACTGACTACGGCACTGCATTCTTATCAAAAAAGTGCTTCAAGAATGAAGAAATTACTTTTCCCTATTTCATAAATACTGAGGTATATATTTATATACCGATGGGACCATAATTATATATAACAGCAATGAGATAGCATGAACAAGAAAATAACAGGTATTGCTTGAGTAAGAAAGAGATAAACATAGTAGGAAATATTCGAGGAGGCTTGACGCTCATTTTAATTATGACATATGGCAACTAAACATGCCTACTAAAATAATTTTTTCGTATGGTCATCTCTTTCTTACTCAAGCATTCTATTTTGTTGTTCATGTTATCTCATTGCTGTTATATACCGGGTGTCCGTTCTCAAAGTCGAACATAGGCGATTAACATTGTATTGAACGTTTTTGCCGATTCCTGCTAGCCAATTCAACTTACAGGGAAGGTAATGGTATCAATAGAAAGAGAAAATTATTACGCATCAAATGATACCAATAATAATATTCAAGATGCGATTTTTATTTTAAAATACTGATTTAAAAACTTGGAAATTTTTAAATATGCCGTGCCTTGCTTTTCTAGTTCGATAGCATTTGTCAAAAAAATTGGTAATTAGTGGGCGTAAATCAGGTATTTTCTGTCAGCGTCAGTCAAAATTATCTACAGAAGAGTGAATTATTCCAATGAAGAACGAGTTTTTATGGTGAAAACCTTTTACAGTGGCGTTAGTTTGCGGAGAACTAGAGATTTGTTTGCCGTTCAATTTAATAACAGACCTATACCTTCTGTAAGTACAATTCGGAAATATGTACAAACATTTGAAAGATGTGCAAATATTTCTGTAGAATCAGAAGCTAGAGGTGGTAAGTAATAATATGATTTAATGTTAAACCAAAACATTCAAAAATAATAATTATATCCCAGGAAATCGACAAACAGTTGACCGCACAGAAGAACGTGTTTTGGCCATGGTAAATATGGACCCAACATGCAGTGTAAGAAATATTTCTGTTGAGGTAGGGCTATGCAAATCGCGGATATGGGATATACTCAGGAAGCACAAATTTCATCCCTATAAGACACAATGCCATCAAGAGATTTTTGCTGTTGACGAAGAAAGTAGGGGCCAATTCTGTTATGAAATGCAAGAGCGTGCTAACAATGATCGTCGCTTTCTGTCGTCAATCTGCTTCACAGACGAATGTACTTTTACATTAAATAACGAACCAAATGTTCAAAATACACGATATTGGGCTAAAGAAAATCCTAGGATTAATATCTCTACCAGAACTCAGTATCCTCAAAAAATTAATATCTGGGGTGGTATTTTTAATAACAATATCATCGGTCCGTTTGAAATTGAAGGAAATTTAGATTCAGCACTGTATTTAGACTTATTAGTCACTAAGGTAGGACCTGCATTGGAAGAAGTTGCACGAGAAAATCAGGAGATCTGGTTCCAACAAGATGGCTGTCCCGCGCATTTTGGCTTAGATGTTAGAAATTTTTTAAATGATTCTTTTCCAAATCGTTGGATTGGTAGAGGCGGTGCTATAAATTGGCCAGCAAGATCTCCTGATTTGGCACCTTGTGACTTTTTCCTGTGGGGCCACCTGAAAAGCAAAATTTATAAAAGACGCCACCCAGATATTAATTCTTTGAGAGAAGCAATACTTGCTGAGTGCGCGTTAATTACTGAGAGGCAGTTGGCTAATGTAAGAAATGCCTTTTACAACAGATTGGGGTATTGCTTACATCAAAACGGGGGTCTATTTGAATATTTATTATAACTTATCTTTATTTATTGTTGTTTATTTTTCATAGCTTATAATAAAAACTGTTATTACTTTAATATTTATTCATGTAGCACAGAACTTATGGTAAAATACCTGCAAATCCAATGCACTAATATTAATTTCCTATTCGAACATAGTCGAACATATGCAATTAACATTAGTGCATTCACTCGTTCTTCATTGAAATAATTCATTTTTCTGTAGATAATTTTGACTGACGCTGACAGAATACCTGATTTAGCCAACTAATTACCAATTTTTTTGACAAATGCTATCGAACCTGAAAAACAAGGCATGGCATATTTAAAAATTCTCAAGTTTTAAATTAGTATTTTAAAATAAAAATCGCATCTTGAATATTATTATTGATATCATTTGATGCGTAATAATTTTCTCTTTCTATTGATACCATTACCTTCCCTGTAAGTTGAATTGGCGAGCAGGAATCGGCAAAAACGTTCAATACAATGTTAATCGCCTATGTTCGACTTTGAGAACGGACACCCGGTATAATTATGGCCCCATCAGTATATCAACAAGACGAATAATCGAAAAAGCGAACTTTTGTTTATAACTTGGAAACAAAAGACGATAGCCAATTTTGGTTTTGATCATTAAGCGCTTCTTGAAAAAAGAGCTCGAGCATAAAGGGTTAATTTTTCCATATCTCACATAGTTATAGAGATTCCCTGTGAAAACATGGACATTTGCCCACCCTGTACAGTAAGAAGTATGCAAATGAAATCTAACTCTCTTTCCAGTTTCAGTAATCAAACCTGCCACACGAATATAGTCGTTTAATATCGATATAGGTTCAAATCCAGCAACAATCAAAGAAACGAAGGCTAATTCGGTGTGTGGCGGTGACATCGCCGGGTGTGGCGTGTGCCAAATGTCGTTACATAATTGTAGAGTGGTGCCAGATAGCTGAATTAAATTACACAAAACGACACATACGAGATCATAAATTATACAAATTGCTGGAAACGAATTAATTGAAATATAGAGGCGTAACCTGTTGATTACGTTTATTAGCGGAGGGAAATCGCTGTGTTGATTAAAGCGCCTGCAACAATAACTGCGTGTTATTATGGGAATTTTATTAGAAATTCAAAAGTACCAGACCATAAAATTGCGATATGTTCAGGGGCTATCGCTTGCAGACGCACAACTTCGAGCAAATAATCAATTAGGCAAAGACCATGTGTCCGGGTGCTCCATCTTTTCGCGTAATTTTATTAATTAGCGTCAGCCTATAATTTCGCTAATTAATTGCGCAAACCTTGCAAGCAGTCTCACACCTTCGCTCAGCGCCTGAAAAATTGATCGCTAGAGCCTCTAATGAGACGAAATGCGCCGTAATTATTGTGTTTGCTTTTTAAAAAACGACTCATCTGCATGTCTGCGGTATAATTCCTAATTGCAACATTGTTTAGATAATATCTGGCAAATTAAAGCGCGATTGAAATATTAAACGCTATAAGTATTATACATAATGCATTTGCAAGGAGATATGAAAGTGAGAAAAGGGAAAAATAAAAATCTTGGGAAAAAATTTAAATGGAAATGCGTAATAATCTAGAGACACTAGCTAACAAAATTTATTCGCAATCACATTGTAATGTGTCAATTTCATGACATGACAACAGCTGGGAACTAGATGATTACTTGAAACTAGCCAGGAAATTATTACATACCCCGAAAAATATTACATACCTGAAGAGTGGGGTGTTTCCATGGTAACAAAACATTGAGTGGATTGTTTTCATGGTAACAAAACTATTAGCTACATCAAGATATATATTATTCAGAATTCAATTGTAGTTATTTTTAAAATTAGATGATTGCAAATAAAATAGTATACATACCACGGTGGAAAGTTTCATCCCTGTCTCGAGATAAAGTTAACCTCGACGCTACGCGTCTCGGTAAACTACCTAATCTCTCGACAGTAATGAAACACTTCCCACCTCGGTATGTAATATACTATTACATAGATAAATAGGTTAAACATTACTTACAGGCACTAGAGACAAATAATGAATAAACTTTACAAGCACAGTCCTCAGGTATGGAAATCTCACACAATGAATGAAAAATCCCAACCCAGAAGAAATAACAGCAGAGGAAGAAAAAAGGTGCTAGAAAATTGACATAATTAATGAATTTGTATAAAACTCTGTACTACTCCCTCCCGATGGAATAACTCAAGAACATTTTTAATGCATACAAAAATGAACAGTCTAGGGTCTAGGAGGTCTATCTGTGGGGTTGTATAAATATTTAATAAATGCCTTGAATGGGAAAGATATATCAACTGGATGAAAAACGGCATGTACAAGCTCCATATAAAAAAAACGACAGGTAGACTATGTGGCGGGATTTTACAACAGAGAATAGAAGATTAAGATTTCGAGGAAAAACCCCTAATCCGTAGCAAGAAAACTCTCGCTTAATTTCAACCGGCAAAACTAAGCACATTCCCGGGTTACATTAAAAAGAAATCGTAGAACCACAACTTTGTGAGTATTAAGCTGCCAACTGGCCTAATTCAAGAGAAAGAAGATGAAAAGGAAAAAAAATGGTTTTAAACCGAGACGATGAAACAAATAATAGATAAAACGTTATCACATGGCAGACAACTACAACTCGTATTCATAGACCTTAGAAAAGCCTACGGCAATGTTCACGTGGAAATCAATTAGAGAACACAAAATATATTCACTATACATAAATGCAATTAAAAAGTTTTATAAACGAAACACCTACGTGCACAAGAACACGAAAAAGACACAGAACTCTTTCGTATCAAAAGGTTTAAAAAGAATGTTGTCTTTCTCCTACCTTATTAAAAGAGAAAACTTATATACATCCTTAAAAGGTTCTCCATTTGAAAATGCAAGAATGACACAGATACTGCTACTACATTTTCACTTTTTGGGATTTAAACCAACATGATCAAAAATGGTAATTATACTAACTAATGTGTTTATTTTAGCTTATGTCAGTATTGACTTGTGCATATATTTCATCGCACACTCATCTATAAAATTTAATATTATACAAAGTAGAGAAACACTAAAATAAAAATCGAAAGTTGTAGGTTTTTATCAGCTTCATTAAAATCTGTTACCAGGACAAAGAAATGAACGTCATAAAATACTAAAATAGTACCAAAATTGTTGAAGAGCCCTTAAATGTCCACTTCTTTTCAAGTATATTAGGAATTCGTAAACGAGCGCTTTAATGATGTGCTCCACCAGAAAATATCGATATTGGTGTTTAATAAGTACTTTGTGTTGCTAATTTGTTTTAATAATAATATATTTTGATGCCTTCGATAAAATCCTACACCTTTTACATTTTAAGTTCTAATAATAAACTCTAAACGCTGATGTCAAAATATTCATAAATACCCTGTATTTTCAATAGCATTTGATCTTAAATTAGTCCTTATACTTTTTGAATAAAATACAAATATTTAGTTGAAAGGCGATCACTTGCATGATCTCTATTGGACTCTCAAAAATATTTTTTCTTATATAATTTTAACGGTTTTAATATTTCAGGATTGATTCTTCATCTAGTGGGTACAACTGAATCAACACAAAATCTTTGAATGGCGATTATTTGAATGATTTCCGTATGTAATTTTAACAGTTTTAATGTTTTAAGATGGATTCTTCATCTAGGTTCTAGAACTGAGTCAACAGAATATTTTTAAGAGGCGATTATTTGCATGATTTCCGTTGCCATCCACGTAATCCTTCATTGCAGGTTAAGAAGTCCCTATTAGACTCTCAACAATATATTTTCTTATGTAATTTTAACGGTTTTAATGTTTCAGGGTGGATTCTTCATCTAGTGAGTACAACTGAGCCAACACAATATCTTTGAAATGCGATCATTTGAATAATTTCGGTTGCCATCCACGTAATTCTTCATTTCAGGTTAAGAAGTCCCTGTTAGACTCTCAACAATATAGGGGAAGGTTGCCGGGATTGAACTGGCTCCTCGATTGGACCACAACAGTTAAAGAGTCTAACAAAGATTTTAATTCGGTCAAACACCTATAGATGGATCTGTCGCTGTAACTTCTGACATATTACCAAAGTTTTCGTTTGTGCATTGAGTCGTTCGACTTTCCCGCGCGAATTAGTGTACAGGCGTTTTTACTGTAATTTATCCTTAACTTACCTAAGGAGATATCAAAGCAGCAAGTAAGTAATTCTTGAAACTATCCACGTTTTTAATTAGATTTATGCTTTATTTAACTTTTTAAATATTAATTTGCATGGTTATTATACTTTTTTGACACATGACGCAATTTAGGTTAGAAAACGTGCAAGTTTCCCCGATTGGACCTCGTGTTGTTTCTTCAATTGGACCGGTCCAATCGAGGAAATTAAGTAAAGTTGTTGTTCTTTTAGGATGCCAAAAACGAAATATTGCAAATGGACAAGTGAGGAACTAAATTTGGCAATAAATTCTTTTTGAAAGGACGAACTCGGTTTAAATGCTTGCGCTAAAACTTACCACTTACCACTTTAAAAAGACATTTGGAGTCAAACAATAAAATCGCTAAAGAAGCTGTAAAATTTCATGGGGGTGTTACCACATTTTCAAGCGATACAGAAGCCGAAATAAAAACTCATTTATTAAAATTAGACGAAATGATGTTTGACTTGACAATGGACGTAAGAAAGCTTGCGTATGAAATTACCGAAAAAAATGGTTTACCAGATAAATTTAATAAAGAAAAGGCGAGTGCTGGAAAAAAGTGGTACTACAACTTTATGAAGAGGAATCCAGACTTGTCCCTAAGGCAACCCGAAAACACGTCTATTGCCAGAGCAAAAGGCTTTAATCGCGAAAATGTACAAGAGTGTTTAATTTGTTAGAAAAAATATGTGACGAAAACCAACTAGACGGTACACGAATATTTAATGTCGGCCTTTTTTTTGTATTCGCTTAATAATGCCGAATAAAGATTATAGTAGATTAATTGATGGTATTTATTGTGCAAATATTGGTGGTCCAATTGAGAGACCGAATGGTCCATTCCTGGCAACCCGTTTCCTCGAATGGACCATGTGCAAAGGTTTAGTAAAAATTATTTTTTTCTTAGCAAACTGGCTCGTATAATATTCTAACTCATACTTTACAAAGAAAACACATGTAGGAAAACGTTCTTACATACAATTTTGAAGAAAAGGTATTCATCTGTCTGTAAATGAATGAAAACCAAAAAGTGGTCCAATACCGGCAACCTTCCCCTATTTTCTTATGTAATTTTAACGGTTTTAATGTTTTAAGATGTCGTGTATACAACTAAGTCAAAATCGTATGTTTGAAATACGATCATTTGAATGAATTCCATTGCAATCGAAGTCATTCTTCATTACACGTTGGGTCGTCTATAAAGCACTCACGGCAATAATATTTTTATTCAAATTTTGCATATTTCAAAGGCGATCATTTGAATGATATTCACTGCTGTCAACGTAATTCTTCATTACACGTTGGGACATCTCTATTGAACTCCCAAAAATACTTTTTCTAGTGTAATTTTAACGGTTTAAATGTTGTAGGATGGATTATTCATGTTGTATGTACAACTGAGTCAACATTATATATATTCTACATTACACATTGAGACCTTTCTATTGGACTCTCGAGTATAATTTTTCGGGTGTAATTTTAACGGTTTTAATGTTTCAGGATAGATTTTTTATGTCATGTGTAAAACCGAGTCTACATTATATCTTCCAAAGGTAATAATTAAGTGATCTTTATTGTCATCGACCTAATTCTTTATTACACATTGTGACGTTTCTACTGGACTCTCAAGTATAACTTGTTTTGTAATTTTAACGGTTTTAATGTTTCAGGATGTTGCCATCGACGTAATTCTTCATTGCAGTTTAAGAAGTCCCTGTTAGACTCCCAACAATATATTTTCTTCAAGGTGAATTCTGCATGTCGTGTTTACAACTGAGTCAACATAATATGTTTGAAAGACGATCATTTGAATGAGTTCCATTGCCATCGACACAATTCCTAGTTACACCTTGAGTTGTCTCTGTTGGACTCAATAACAGTTTTTCTAATTTTAACAGTTTTCATGTTTGAAGATGAATTCTTCAGGTCGTGTATACAACTGAGTCAACATCATATGTTTGAAATACGAACATTTGAAGGAATTCCATTTCCATCGACGTAGTTCTTCATTACACGTTGGGACGTTTCTAAAGCACTCTCAACAATAATATTTTTATGCAAATTTTGAATATTTGAAAGGCGATTCACTGCTGTTGACGCAATTCTTTATTACACGTTGAGGCATGTCTATTGAACTTCCAACAAATTTTCTAGTATAATTTTAACGTTTGAATGTTGTAGGATGGATTATTCATGTTGTATGTACAACTGAGTCAACATTATATCTTCGAAAGGTAATAATTAAATTGTTTTCGACGTAATTCTTCATCACATGTTGAGACGTATCTATTGAACTCTCAACAATAATCTTCCTAGTGTAATTTTAACTGTTTAAATGTTGTAGGATGGATTATTCATGTTGTAAGTACAACTGAGTCAACATTTGACCTTTGAAAGGTAATAATTAAATGATCTTTATTGTCATCGACCTAATCCTTCATTATACATTGAGACGTTTTTATTGGACTCTCAAAAATAACTTTCCTGGTGTAATTTTAACGGTTTTAATATTTCAGGATGAGTTCTTTACTTCGCGTGTACAACTGAGTCAACATTATATCGTTGTATCATCGTAATTCTTCATTACGCGTTAAGACGTCTCCATTCGTCATTTTTCATATGTAATTATAACGGTTCTAATGTTTTAAGATTAATTCTGCATGCCGTGTATACAACGAAGTCGACATGATATGTTTGAAATACGATCATTTGAATGAGTTCCATTGCCATCGACGTAATTCTTCATTACTCGTTGGCGACGTCTCTATTACCGTCTCATTATTAATATTGTTTATGTATTTTTAACAGTTTTAATGTATCCGAATGGTTATTTTATGACGTATGTGCAACTAATTCAACACTATATATTTGAAAGTTTATCAATTTAATGATATCCACTTCGATTTACGTAATTCTTCATTACACTTTGATAGGTTTCTATTGAACTTTCAACAATAATTTTCCGTATCTAATTTGAACGGTTTGAATGTTTCAGGATAGATCCTTTATGTCGTGTGTATAACTGAGATATGAATGATCTCCGTGGCGGTCGAGGTAATTCTTCATTACACGTTAAGACATCTCGATTGAACACTCAACAATAATTATTCTTATGTAATTTTAATGGTTTTAATGTTTCAATATGGATTCTTTATAGCGTGTGTACACGTTGTCCCATTTTCGATGATATTACAGGGTATCTCACTTACGAGTAAAGATAGAGAGTACTGCGAAAACCGCAACTCTCTATCTTTACTCGTAAGTGTACCTTGTAATATCATCGAAAATGGGACACCCTGTACAACTGAGTCAACAGCATACATTTGAAAGGTGATCATTTGAACGATGTTTATTGTGATCGACGTAATTTTTATTACACGTTGAGAGGCGTCTCTATTTGACTCTCAACAATAAATTTTCTTATGTAAATTTCACAGGTTTAATGTATTAGGATGGATTCTTTACGTCGTGTTGACAACCGCGTCAACATTATATATTTGAAAGAAGATCATTTGAATGGTAGCCACTGCGATCGACGTAATTCTTCATTACACGTAGAGGCAGCTCTATTGGACTCTTGATATTTCAAAATCATTCCCCTCCTTGTAAAATCAACGCTAGAGAAAACATTTGTCTGTATATTTACATTTGACATACCATCTAACGCCGACTTGCTGAAACTATATAGTATTATTCTGCTAATCCATTAGAAAGATTGATAGTATGTTAATTACTTAATTCTAATATTGGTATGTAAGTGCATTTACTTTTTTTTAAGTACGGTCGCTTAATTGTTTAAATAAAATAACATTATTAGTGCTACACCTTGTGTTAATGTTTTTCATGGTTATCTGACTTCTGATTTGGTTATAAATTGCTGTAGAAAGTCCTCTAAGGCGACGTGTTGTATGTAGTACAAACCCAAGTTGTATATGTATAAAGTTTAAGCCACAGTTTTACTCGTATTATAGCTACAGCCCGGAGCGCTGGACAAATAAATATTTTATATAAAGAAATACGCTGTTAAAACAAAATGTAAAATCCTAATCGAAAAAGTATAACATTATAAACTATTTTTATTTTATTTAAAAGCCCACATTTTGCAAGAAAGTTATATGAATAAATATTTTAGTTAAATAGGTAAGTATTTTGAGGATAAATCCGTTGCAGGTTTTTTTTCCGGTCTCACAGTGTTGGCTGTCGGCGTCACAGTCAAGAGCGTATTTAGTTGCGGCGTGGAGGTTATATATATACTAAAATAATGCCATTCACGGGATAGTACTGTAGTAATCTAGTGATTTACATATATACATAACCTAGATATATATTGCTAGGTTACAAGAATTATTAGTACTAGTGGACCCGTTGAAAAAACTTCTTTGTAGACAATGTTTAACGTATGGCACTATCCATCAGGTAAAATTTGAATTTTTAAGTTTTCAGAACTACTCGCACGTGACATTGCTATATACACTTGAGCATAGATAAATACTGGTTGTGACGAATATTATATATTCCTACTTTATCCAGAGTCTGTCTTTGTGGTTTATTAATTGTCATCGCACATGGTAGGAGCATAGAGAAAATGGGAAGGATACCACAAAGAAGGGCTAGGAGAAGGCCGAATAGAATTTTAAAATAATAGCGATGACTGAATGCAACTTAAACTAAAGAAACTGTGAGTATGAAAAACAGGTGTCCGATAACGTCGAAAGACGTTTTAACAATATACGTATGCTTGTATCAACAGAGACAGCAATGAACCAGTGTGTAAATAAGCACATCCACATAATTATAATAAGCAGAAAAACACCTTACAGCATCTGAGCAATACCGATTTTCTTTAACTGTCATTTTACACGTACTTTGACGTTTGTCTCACGAATCAGCAGACCGTTGATTTCAAATAAACATTTAGTAGTAACAGTAGTCCATTGCAAAAATCAGCAGAACGCCGCAGGCTGACTTCGAGAATATACTTGGTTTACTGCTACTGCATGGCCGGCTGCAGCCACCTGAGAGCTACAATATGGTGGTTTTTCTTTAAAAAGTATCAACTTATTTTCAATTTAGGGCTTTTGTGCACATTTAAATGGTAACGGCTTTCATTTAAAAAAATAATTATTGAACTCGGACCAGTGGAAGTCTCAAAATAGATGTCGAAAGGAAACGCTTCACGTTTTAAATATATAGATAATAAATAAATACAGAATTATTTTCTAATTCAAAGATACGAATTGTAATTTATTCTACATCTATAATTCTTAAATAAAATGCAGTTAGTTTTAATTCTCAACTACCATATACCAATACTCTGTATAATGGTGACCCCGACGTGATCTGAACATCTCGATATTCACTTTGGCGAAAAAATAATTCGCTCAGTGACAAATTTAATCACTAAAAAAATCAACATAATTTCTCTTTATTTACACCTTATTGCAGTGCAAGTACGCGACCTAATTGCCGATTTTCCTCTACACAAAGATTAAAAAGCGCTTGATTCAGGCTTATGCGGGTACAACATCTGAACGACTGTCCATAATATTGAATGAAATTGAATTTAGCAGCAGCCCTTCGGATTTGTGGTATAAGAGTTTTTCTTCTCACCAAACGATAAACCCCTTTAAGCTAAAACAAAAAAATCTGGGGAAGAGAACTGCATATAGTAATCTAGTGATCTACATTTATGCATAACCTAATGCATATCACTAGGTTACAAGAATTAGTATTATGATAAATAAATATAGAATTCGAAGGTATAGTGTGTTTTACAATTATAAAATGAAATGGAGTTAGTATAAGTTCTAAACCATCATATACCGATATTCTACAGTAAGTACTATTTAGCCAAAGCATTATTTATTTTTTATTTTTTAACACATGAAAGTGTTGTATATAAAACAACCGAATGTAATTTCGAACTTAATCGATTTTGTGTGTATTAGCAAGAACAATATAATGCAATATTGCAAACAATTAATTTGATACTCCTCGCATGTGTATGATTTTTTTGCAGAAATTCACTACAGATAGAGTTAATGGTTTGCTTGGAAATTAAGCAAAATAAAGCTGCCCAAACGGCCGATAAATTGATTTACATATCCGAATGTTCGGCTTTAACAATGGAAACGTAGGAAATGCGTTTCCCCGAATGCGGGCGCAAATCCATTTTTCGAAGTGGCAGCCGCGCGTGTGGATTGGAAAGCCAAAAAGGGTTACATTGTGCCAGCTTTGATCACGAGCACTGCTTCTAATTTCATTCGCTCGGCTCTAACTCATTTACAGAGCACAAATGACCATTGGTCTCTGCAAAATTACTTGTCAATTGCTTTTGCAGGCTGGGAATTTCAATTTAAATGGCGCGCCTCGGAGCTTTCAGGAATCGCGCCGAAAGTAAGACTCGACCTGTCATGCACACTTTCGCAATTATTGCCGGTCGCCGGCTCGAATCGCCGATTTTTGCTATTATCGAGACCCAAGGCAGAGTCCGCATTATAATATAAAAACGTTCGGAACACCCCAAGCAATTTGACATCAATGGAGCGGAGGTAATCCCATTCGCAATTTAAACAAGGTGGCAAATAAAAGTACGATTTTATTTGAATTAAATTTACGAACCAAATTACGGAGCATATAAGTTTTCCACTCCGATAGACAATTCCCTTGAATTTGAAGGCTTTTATTTTTTAATGCGGCGGCTCCTCCTGCCCTGGATGCGGATGTGGAAAATTAATTTGAATTTCAAAATTATTTTTCATCCAATCAATTCAGACAGGACAGAGGCCAGGTTCATCTTGTATTCCGCAGTCGCTTTTTTAAACCTCAACTCGGCTTATACCAAAATTTGTATTTAAAAAACTTGCAACTTTAGTTATAACTATCAAAAAGAAAATTATCTACAAGAAAATGCATCAATGAAAATTATTTTCAGGACAACTTCTAGTCGAAAATAAAATCATTTATAGAAAAAATTGTTTCTAGCTTACAGAATGAAAGAATAAAATTATGTCTGATCAGGACTTACAACACATAAAAGTGTACTATCGTCTTGCGAGAGAGCTCTGGAAAAGGTTCAAATGTAAAATAACTTTACACTACAGACACTTCAAAAGTAGATATTAGATATGCCTAGAAAAAAACTATGTGACGAGCAAGCGAGCTATACTTAAAATTCCATTGGTTCAAACATTAAAGTTTCAAAATTACAATTTATTGGACGAACGCTAAGAAAATCCCACAAAGCGCTCAACTACAGCTTTCATATTTTCTCAAAGCTTTTTCAAATTTTTGACATAACTTACTACATGCTAATTAAAATGGAACTGCTGAGGATTTTTGCCCTTTTCATCTCAAAACAGTGTTAGAAGTTTAACGTATCTCCCGTTTACTGTATTGCTGCATGTTTAATACAAATTTGCAATAGCACCCCCATGTCGTGTCATCGGCAACAATAAAAAACAAAGGTTACTATCTTTTTCTACAATAATCAAATTACTTTTTACAGATGTATACGAACCAGTTGCACTTTAACAAAAAGGATATTACTTTCAATTTGTTAACTCCTCAATACGAATAATGTAGTGCATTTGCAATACCAAGGGCATCTGTATGGTGATAGAAAATAGGTATCTACGAGGATATAATCCCGTTGCCTCATTTTAATGAATTGTTTAGTTACCACTTCGCCTGCAGAGACAAACAAAAGGACGTATTGTGATTGTCGTTGTTTGTTATGGATAATCTCTAGACACGCCGAGTATCAGTAATTTTATCGGGGCTAAAGAATTCCAACCCTAGCAAGGGATCGTTTACATAGGTAGTACACATCGTAGTAACATGAACCACGGTTTTATATCTCTACCAAAAGATAACATTCTATAGACCTGACCCTGACCTGGAATTGAACTCGCGACCATTGAATCAGTGGTCAGGATGCTTCACCCCTGAGCCACCGAGCCCGACAAAGCACGTATTAGTGGGTTTTTGTTTCTAACAGTGTCAAGAGCAAGGTTTTTGTATTTAACACAATTACTATAATAATAACCGTATTTTGCCTTCTATTCATTAGAAGCAAATCTGTTTAATTGAATGCTGAGGACGAATAATGAGGAATTTTCTTCTCATATTTTTTTAATTAAACTATTGTGTTCAAGCTTAACTTCACAATGTTTTCTAAATTTAAATAGCCTGGAAGCCACATGTATTATACAAATGAGATACAACTATTTAAATACTCTTAGAAATTACACATTTGTTATTTATATGTGAAGTGCTCATGAAGCCATTTACTTCTTGAGACTGCAACCCAACCTGCACATTACATGGCGACCCAACTACCTTACCATCATGCTAAATGGCAAAATTTTATTCAAACATTATGGGGTTGTCTACTACGTTGAAATATTATGTGTGTTTCTGAATTTGTAAGCATTTATGCTTACTTTTTATATGCGTTTTACTAATGTACAGTCGTGTGCAAATAAATCTGGGACAGTGTTTTTTCACATGCAGATTCAGTTAAGAATTTGAAGAATATTTCCTCGGATTTTCTCTTATCAGATAGAGTTACGGGTTTCAGTACCTGTTAAGGTTTAATGTAACTCTTTCTGATAGCAGAAGATCCATTGAGATATTCTTCAACTCTTAACTGAATCTGCATGTGAAAAAAACACTGTCCCAGATTTATTTGCACACGACTGTACATACTCAGTAGGTTTTATGCTTGAAGATTGCAACATTTTATGCATTTAATATGCCGAAACATACCAATGTGTAGGAATTGAAGTCATCATAAAACCTACCAACCCACGATGAATATGGACCATTTGATTCTTACCTATTATAATATGTATTTATCTAAAAGACACATTAATCAGAGTTTCTGTGCCTTTATGACATTAACGTAATTATAGACAGATAATTCTGACAGATGTAACTTTCAAAACCAATAATAAGACTTAAAACATAACACTTCATATCAGAGCTATTAACGAGCAATAAAAGAACCAACATTATTTTAGTGTATTGCAAATGTCGTAGAAATGTAAAATTCAAAGTCAGCCATTGCATGGAGTACCATCTGAAAATAAGTTTCGTCAAGTTTTATTAATCGCCGTGAATAAAGCTAAAAGCTAAAATTCCCTTAAAACTATGAACTAACGTCATCCATAAATTCTTATTCGTATTATTTACTCTTATGGCCGAAGTGTTCCCAATTATTTAATTTTTTTCTGAAGTAATTCGGAGAACGTAGATTGTTGATTGAGATGACCAGGTTAATATGTTTGGTAATTACTGAAGAGTTTGGAACTTGTTGAGAGAATAGAAAAGTTGGGAACTTGTTGAGAGGATAGTAGGGTTGGAGTATTTTTCGCAAACAAGAAGGCCAAACCAAATCTTAGATTTAAAACAATTGTAACCTATGTTAACTCACATTAAAACGAACACAGCTGTTGTTAAAACTGTATTAAAATTAACTGACATAGAACTCTGTATTTATACATACAGTGTGATTTTTTAAAAACTCAATTGCAGCAGGCCCTGTAAGTCTATGTCAAATTCGAGGTTAGCAGGTTAGGTTTTGCGTCAGTCTGTGTCAAAACCGATGGAAAACCTAGCCTGCTAACCTCGAATTTGACATAGACTTACAGTGGCAACAACAATACATTTCAGTATTGCCAACTGATTCAGGGTATCCAGGGCCTGCTGCAATTGAGTTTCTAAAAAAGCACTGCTAATTCACCGATCACTGGAGTAGTCTGTTATTGCGCGGAATACGTACACATAAATCTATATTTAATGTTGACAAGTGATTGCAGTTTGACCTATAAACATGAATTAAGAAATATGACGTATTTATGTCAGTAGTAGGTCGTAATATCACATATTGTAAACTAACTGTTGCATGTGGTTTTCTAAAATTAAACCAAATTAAGTATGGTCAAGCGTTGTTTGAACAGATAGGAACTGACGTCATATGTAGTTAAGGTTTGACGTCTTAAATGCACGAATACGGTATAGATTTGAAAACACTTTTAAAGATGAAAAAACAATATTCTTTAAACACAACAATAATTAACAGATACAGCCACATTGCCACATAGCCACAAACAACAGTTCTTATTCAGTTTTTTGTTCGTTTTAAACTCAATACTTAGTTTTCTGGCGTACATCTTCTTTTTATTATATTTGATATAACACTATTGCAAAATGCAAACGAATATTTTGCGGGCATTCATCGACAATTTCGACTGTTTTCGGTTTACTAATGGAACTTTGAATAGTAAATTGGTGTTCATCGTCATATTTACTATTTTATTATTTTCATCAATTACGATACATATCATAATCAATGCCATACGTACGAATTCTAAAATGGGTGTAATTTTCATATACAGGGTATTAATTAAGTACGTAGACAAACTTTAAGGGGTGATTCCTTGATCAATTCTAAGATAAAAAAGTTTTCAAAATACAGGATGTTGAAGTTTAAACACAATTTTTTTTCAAATATTTCGAAAACGGCTGGAAGTATTCTAATGAAACTTGTGTAGATTAGTATTTCATAAAATGGCATTGTTCAGTCAAAATAAATTAAATCGAGGTCAACCCAGTTACCTTATTTTAGAAAAATCTGGTACGTCACTGTTTTTTAGCAAAAAGTTTTGTAGCTATCGTAAGATTTTTTGTTATTAAATAATATATTTTTAAAACGTCTTTAAGCTGTATTTTGAAAACAAAGCCGTTTAAATCCCATTAAAGTCCAATGAACGAAATTGCTGTTACAGATTTTTCTGTTTTTCTTGAAAAAAGTTTATTCTGTCAAAAAAGTTAAAGATACATCTTATGTATAATTTCAATGGATAAAGCTAAAAAAAAACTAGTCGTATTGACTAAAAAACAGTGGCGTACCAGATTTTTCTAAAATAAGGTAACTGAGGTGGCCGCGCTGCACGCCACTGGTGGAAATAAATTAAATTTATTTTGATCAAATAATGCCACTTTATTAAATACTATCATACACCAAGTTTTATTAGAATACCTCTAGGCGTTTTCCAGATTTTTGAAAAAAATATTTTTGTTTAAATTTCAACACCCTGTATCTTGAGAACGAAGCCGTATAGGTTCCACGTTTATATAAACTTTTATCTTAGAATTGATCAAGGAATCGCCCCTTAAAGTTTGTCTACGTACTTAATTAACACCCTGTATAATGCAACTAGTGGGTTCTTGATGATCAAATAATCATTTCTGTTTACACAAGATATACTGTTTGGCAATCGCGCGAGTCAGAAGAACGAGCGTGATTGCCTAAAACAATACCGATGGGGCCACAATTATATACTGGGTGTCCATTCTCAAAGTCGAACATAGGCAATTAACATTAGTGCATTCACTCGTTCTTCATTCAAATAATTCATTTTTCTGTGAATAATTTTAACAGACGTTGACGGAAAATATCTGATTTACGCCAACTAATTACCATTTGTTTTGACAAATGCTATCGAACTTGAAAGCAAGGAGTGGCATATTTAAAATTCCCAAGTTTTAAATCAGTATTTTAAAATAAAAATCGCATCTTGAATATTATTATTGGTACCATTTGATGCGGAATAATTTTATTTTTCCATTGGTACCATTACCTTCCCTGTAAGTTAGATTGGCGAGCAGGAATCGACAAAAACGTTCAATACAATGTTAATCGCCTATGTTCGACTTTGAGAACGGACACCCGGTATAACAGCAATGAGATAACATGAACAAGCAAATAACTCGTATTGCTTGAGTAAGAAGGAGGTAAACATAGTAGCAAATATTCAAGAAGGCTTGACGCTTAATTTAATTATGACATTTGTTAACTAAACATGCCTATTAAAATAATTTTTTCGTATGGCCATCTCTTTCTTACTCAAGCATTTTATTTTGTTATTCACCAGTTATATCACGAGTCAATAAACAACGTTTGAATAGTGTATTTTAAATATTAAAAGTACAGTTAATGTGGTTGTTATGACAATTGTACTGACAGCAGGTAACATGATGTTTGTGAAGGCGTGTGATTATCACCTATTAATCAGGAAGGTATGTGATTGTCAGTTGCTATGTACATTATCACAAGTTATTACATGCGTAACTATGCATTCTGCTGTTTTTCATTGGTTGATGTTAGAGGGAGTGGTATAATCATTCTAATGATTTCCATTTTGAGATGAATTATAAATGCCGAGTAAGATTTTATTATGATTATCTTTGAAGACAATTATTTTAACGCTAGGTGATATTGTTTCATGTATGTTTGTCACGTACATGCGAGTGGCCCCAGCTATGTCGCACGTCAATTTTTTAAAGAACTTATTTTGGTTTTATTTTCATGGACACTGGTCGAGTTAATGTTGTTTTTGGATCTTGCATAAATGAGTACAACAAGATGCAGAAATTAGCATCTTGTTTTCTTTCTAATTTTAACATCTATAGTATTTAAGTATATATTTCGCTTTGGAATATATAGTATGCCTGTGCTTCAGGAAAAACTTATTTCAAGCATTCTTTCTTCAACAAATTTTTGTCGGATATAATACCGCATATGAAGGTGATACACTCGTTCTAAAAACAATTAAGACACTATATTAGTGTGTTTCTATCTTCCAAAGCCGCAATACAAAATCCAACAATATCCCTATGACCATTACCTCTTCAACTAAAAGTGAAAACAGGGTGCATCCATTACCCAGAAGTTTATGTGTTCCATCTATGGCAAGAAATTGGTTCCCGACATCAAATGTATTTCTCATATTAAATTAATGGAGAAAGTATAGATACCTAACAGTCTACAAGAGCAAAACATAAGAAAACTTTATAAAATTATTTTAATTGGTAAAACTATACATACAGAGTTGAGATTCTCTTAAAATCATTACTGCCAGTTTTAGTATTTTCCTATATTGGATAATCCCATAAAGTAACCTTTTCTTTAATTTGTCGAAGTACTTGAGATTGGATGATCTTCTTATTGCCTCTGCAAGTAATAAGTTATTGAATGTCGTGACCCTCACTAGCATCTAACTGATATTAATCCTGACCTAAGAACTCATTCAACATGAATTTTATTTCTAAATATTGCCCATCAGATGAAAGTTGCAGGGCAGTCTATTCTATGTGTAGTAAACATAGATTTTTCTTCAAATATTCCTATAAAACACCTTATGTTTACATACCTCCTATTATAAATTCCATCACTCCAAGCCTGGAACTTTCTGCCACGAATACAATTATACTGCTCTGCGTAATAATGGAGATCGCTGTTTACTTTCTTTTTGAGGTTAGGTGTTGCAGCCTTTAAATTGGTAATATTTTTCTTATAATATTTCCGACCATGGAAACACTCGATCCACTAAAGTTAGATATTTTTTATCTACGTGTAAGTAAACTCATTCTAGCAAATGTAAAATAGACAATATTACCCTTACCTATATGACAAATGCACGAATATTTCAAATCAATGAACATGTGTGACGTCAGTTCAAGTCTTCAAGAGTAAATACAATGAATATTAACGATATTTATACCGTCACGAATTCTATCTCTATTCACAGCATTTATTAAACGAGTAGAGTTTCAGTAACAACACCTCTGTTCAATGCCTCTGTCTTTTGAACAAGGGTATATGAATTGCCATGATATGTGTACGTTGGGTTGCAGTCTCAAGAAGTAAAGTGAACCACATCTCTTAGCCCACCCTGTATGACAAAACGACTCGAATACCAATTTGCAGCGCATTTGAATTTTACAGTTCAATGCAAAACGTTTTACCCAGTGCGATGCTTATACGAAACGAAACTCAAAATCCCTTCCGCGAAAAACCCGGAAGTAGCGAGTCCCGCCAGAGCGAGCCGGATATAAGTGTAGGTAAAGGGTTGAAGGAATGGAATTGATGCATGGAACTTGGGGAATGTTGTTCATCTCCCGTCAGTCGCAAACGTCTTACTAAGTTCCCTCTCGAGTGGAATGCTGGCGATATGTGCTCCAAGAATGTGTTGATGACATATTTGTCCCTGCCTGATGTGCACACACAATTATTGCACCAGGATGGGGGGGGGGGGGACGTACTTAGCTTTTTGCCCGGCGGACATCGGAAATCTCGCACGCGAACCGAACAATAAGATATTTACAGACGAAATGTTCAAGTTTGTAGTACTCCGGGGAATTTGATAGACCCTTTCAACCCCTGCCCTACAACAAACACGGTACACGGCTGCCAACAGAACAATCATGTTCGGAATGATGAAGCCGAGACGTGTGGGGGTGGGTGTAATCTGTTGTTGGTGAATGTGTAATGTGCCGTGCGGAAATCTTAGCCGAACTTCCTTGCAACCGCAAACCAGCTCTTGTAGCAACAGTTGCTCAGTTAGATATTCGGTTTGAGCGAGCATCGGATCGAGGAAATCGCGACTTTTCCGCTCTCGGCCAGGGATGCAGTCAGGCCTTCAGGGTGGGCGTGCGCCCTCCCCAGGACCGGCTTTAGACTATGGGTATTATTCACGTTTACAGTATGTTGGCTTTACTGCTCCGTATCGAGGTTCACCAGTGGGATTTCGGAAACCGTAATTAATACGAACATGGTTAAATTAGGGTAAAGTTGCATAATCGAATGCTGCATGCTATTCAGAAAGTAAATTGGACCTAGCTGACTTAGTTTTTGAGTTACGCCTTGATTTAACCGATCTCGTGAGAAATCTCGAAACTGGGTAACCTGTATGTTGCACAAACATTTCATATAATACATGCACAGTAGTGTCCAGTCAAGCTGGAAGTCTACCTTCACCAGCTGAACCGAAGGGAACAGAGTTACTTATCCTTTGGCTATACATTTTCCAAAAAAAAAAAAAAAATGAATCTTAAAAACGGAATCTTTTAAAATTAAATGTAGTGAAGTGTGCAGAGGAACTGCATCTTAACACACCAGAAGAAGACGTTTACGAAAGATTAGCAAGAGCTTTTGATATACATAGAACTTTAATGCTAGATTTTAAATTTCCCACCAATTTTTAGTTCTATTAAGTTACTAAAACAAATTTTGCCAACATATATTTAAAAAAAAAATCCAAGTTATACCAACATAAACCCTAAATTCTTTGACCTTGAAATTTTTTATAGGAAAAAAACGTACTTTAGATATTTCATTTGAATTTCCAACTAACGAATCCATTAAAATTTACCGAATTAATTAACTGCTGTGAGCTAGGTACATGTTTTGGTTTTACGCAAATATTGTTTTAAAAGCAATGTAAAGAGCTGATTTGAAGTGAATTGGCTTAGTTAGTACAGACCAGTTAATTAAATTGCATTAAATAATTTAAAAAAAGGGTTGTTACTTGTAGCAAAAAGCGTGTGGTTAAAGAAATCAGCTGTTTACTTTTAGCTCATGTCCTAAAAGTGAAGTGAGGTTATAAAACTACAATTTCGAACTGGAAGTGAAGTTGTAAAGTTATTCTAGTTGCTTCTTGCGTTACAGGTAAAGTGTTTTTGAAATAATTAAAGCGTTATGTAATGAATACAGTCAGATGTGGAGTATCAATAATTACATTTCGTAACTGACCTTGACAGTACTGGCTTCGCAAACAATGCCCGCGCGGCATGGTCTACTGTTTATTATGACATAAATTAAAAGTGTCGTAGATGCAAACCTTTGTTAAACGATATTTATGGATTAATAACAGTAAAATTAAGGTCGTAGATAAAATATTGTATGCAACGCTTGTTAAAAGTCGTTTATGCACGAGACATGAAAATTATGAAACGAAGCCGAAGGCTGAGTTTCATAATTTTCACGTCTCGTGCATATATGAATCGAAGCCGAAGGCTGAGTTTCATAATTTTCGTGCATAAACGTCGAATTTTAACACTTGGGCATAAATAGCTATTTTATTTCTTTATTCACGTGTGGCATATAAAAATTGTTCCAATGTCTACATTTAATTATAATGGGTGTCCCAACAAGAGCGCCGGATTTAATTTTAAAGAAAAAACACATTTATTTTTTTAATTAAGAAAACATTTTTATTTCAACATAAAGGAAAATAGTTCCGATTAAACGTGAAATACAACATCCGGCAAATGGCCAAAACGAAATCTCTGGCACAGGGTTATTCTTTTGTTGAAATTTTGAATAACGTTTTCGCACAAATGTGGCTGTATTTCACCAATAATGCGCCGTATTTCCTCTTTAAGATGTTCAACTGTTTCAGGCTTATTCGCATACACGTTTTCCTTCACATAGCCCCAAAGAAAAAAGTCCATCGGTGTTAGATTCATTTGGCGCATTATTGCGACCGAAAACTTGACGTATTTGGCGAACCGTTTTCGCAAAACTTTCACTATTTTTGTAATGTGTTTCTACAATAATGAAACGTTGTTCGTTCAAATACTTCTCCATATTCTTAAATCGCGTGGTCTGTACGTGACAGCTGTCAAAAAAAATCACCGTACAACTCGTATTAACAAAATGACGGCAAATTTAAATCCGGCGCTCTTGTTGGGACACCCACTATAATTGCATGTTACCTGATTGTGTACTGGTTATAAAGGTACAGGTATGTATTTTGGTAGATGCTATGGATTATGGATTGTTTGTACACTAGTGAATAAAGTAACATTTTATCTATCCCGTTATTAAAATGTCAGTTTACCGTGAATATTCCAATAGATATAACAGAAGTAGGTGTCACACAATAGCTATTTATGCAATAAGTGCTAAAAGTTGACGTTTATGCACGAGACATGAAAATTATGAAACGAAGCCGAAGGCTGAGTTTCATATCATGCCTCGTTCATAAACGACTTTTAGCATGCGTTGCATACAATATTTTATCTACTCCAGTGGGATTAGTAACTCATTACGTCACTCATTTGACACTATTTCAGTTAGGTAATGAAGCTCATTACACCACTCAGTTATGTAATGGTTTCATTACGCAACTGAATTGTGTAATGACTTCATTACCTAACTGACATAGTGTCAAATGAATGACATAATGACATTTGCCTACTAAAATATTTTTGAAAATTACAGATCTGACATTTCTCTTAATGCACTTTTCTCAATTTTAGGCAGTCGAAGATAAAATGTTGTACAATACATGTGTGATAATGCATCATTAATATACTTGTGTGATTACATAACTCGTGCTACGCACTCGTTTGTAACTTACACACACGTATATTAATGATGCTGTTATCCCACTTGTATAGTAAGTAACTATTATCTACGACCTTAATTTTACTGTTATTAATCCATAAATATCGACTTAACAAAGGTTTGCATCTACGACACTTATAATTTATGTCATAATAAACAGTAGGCCATGGCGCGCGGCGAATGTTTGCGGAGCCAGTACTGTCAAGGTCAGTTACGAAAGGTAATTATTAATACTACACATCTGACTGTATTCATTACATAACGCTAAAGTTATTTCAAAAACACTTTACCTATAACGCAAGAAGTAACTAGAATAACTTTACAACTTCACTTCCAGTTCGAAATTGTAGTTTTATAACCTCACTTCACTTTATACCACACATGCGCTTAAAGTAAACAGCTAATTTCTTTAACCACGTTAAACTATAAAACGTCACTTTTATTGAAACAAGCTAGCGCTAAATGGCCTACTTTTAGTAGTGGTCGTAGATAATAGTTATTTATAGTACAAGTGAATAAAGAGAAGTTTTATCCCTGAGGGGAAAGGTTTAGCTCTCAGACTCACGAGCGACCTATATAAATAAGTTTAACTTTACATAATCAATTATATTATCTGGTTGTTTGTGCGTTAATAAATAAACTGCAAGAAGCTGTTAATGTTATCTAATCAAACTTTGTAGGTTCTTCTTAAACAAATATGTTTTAAAAATGGTATTCATGTTGTCAATAGCAACGTAGATAGTGAAAAATGTTATCTACCCTCAGCATTGAAATGTTACTTCAGAAACGAGATGTAGTAGAAATAGCTATGTATGATGCAAGTGCTAAAAGTACCTATTTAGTGCATCAGACATAAAAATTATGTATCGAATCCGTAGGCTGAGTTTCATAACATAAGTGCAATGACACTTTTAGCATGAGTTTGCATACAATATTTATTCTCCGGCCTTTAATTTACTATCTTAATCCAGAAATATCGTTAACAAAAGTTTATAATTTTAACAGTCATAATTCAAGTCATATTAAAAAATGGCAGTAGATAAGCAGCCGACAGCACTGACTATTTCTGCAGCCGGTAGTTTTCAGTTAAGTGTCAAAATTAATTATTTGTAGTAATAATTGTACTTTCTTCATTATATAAGGCTTTAAGTATTTAATAGCTATTTATGCAACAAGTGCTAAAAGTCGACGTTTATGCGCGAGACATGAAAATTATGAAACGAAGCCGAAGGCTGAGTTTCATAACATGTCTCGCGCATAAACGACTTTTAGCACGCGTTGCATACAATATTTTATCTACGACCTTAATTTTACCGTTATTAATCCATAAATATCGATTTAAGAAAGGTTCGCATCTGCGACGCTTTTGTCATAATGAATAGTAGCCTACGCCGCGGTGGCGATTGTTTGGCCACGCCCGTGCTGTCAAGGTGAGTTAACGAAATGTAATTATTGATACTCCACATATGACTGTAGTCATTACATAACGCTTTAATTATTTCAAAAACGCTTTACCTGTAACGCAAGAAGCAACTAGAATAGCTTTACAACTTCACTTGCAGTTCGAAATTGTAGTTTTGAACCGCGCTTCACTTTTAGCACATGTGCTAAAAGTAAACAGCTGTAAACTATAAAACGTCACTTTTAGTGAAACAAGCTAGCGCTAAAAGGCCTACTTTTAGTAGTGGTCGTAGATAAAACACTTTACCTCTAACGAAAGAGGCAACTAGAGTAACTTTATAACCTCGCTTTGAGTTTAATTTACATAAATTTAAAATCAGCAGTTTACTTCTAGCACATGTGCTAAAAGTAAACAGCCGATTTTACTATCAGCAAGCTACTTTTACTAAAGGTTGTAGAAAATATAAGCAGGTGTTTATAAAGTACGGAGAGACTGAAAGAGTATCAAGAGGGAACCAAAATACAGCAATTTTCTTAATAAACTTGACCAAAAATAACAGCAGTTTAAAGTTCGTATAAATTAATGCCCACTTCTTGAACACCTCCGGTATTAATGAGGAAAGGTTAGAAACAATATCATTGCGTTTTCATTTCTGTAGAAACATATTGATAAACACCTGATAACTTGCTGTTAAGGTAGTTTCATTTAAAATTATACCGAAACACATGAAACACAGTAAAAATAAGATAACATGTTATTTATTTTGGTGACAGTATACAAGCTTGTTTGGCTCCGCTGTTGGTACATATTTTGTCTTTCCAATATAATGTGGACCATTATGGAGCTCACACAACAAATGCTTCGTAGCTTTGTTTAGTTTTTAAATAATTTTCAGCCCTCGCATCTGTCAAAAATTATAATGACAGATTCAGCGTTAAACAGTATCGTGTGTTAAAAAAAAGAATTTAGGACAGGCCTTGGAAAGAAATAAAAAATCTAGTCATGTTTTACCTTAAGTCTGTAGGTGAATATCAGATTGCATTTTGTTTATGAAAACATTGTCGCTGTGACAGGCAAAAGTTTACACTGCAGTAAGTTTACTTGTATCAAGCAAAAGAGAAAATAAAATGGCATTTATATAACAACGAGTGTTCTTGTTGGAAAGTTACTTTCGAAATGGAAGAAAAGTCTATGAAAATAGGATTTACTCTAGTGAAGACACCTGCATCAAGAATAGTTCATAACCATCACGAAACTGGAAGTGTAAACCAGAAGCAAGCCAGTGGTCGGTCAAAAATACGCACTGAAGAAATAGTTAATAATGCGAGACAAGTTGTGCAAAAACAACCACACCTATCTGTTCGCCTCTTAGGACAGCAATTAAATGTGTCATATACAACATCTCATAGGATATTAAGAAGCAATTTGCATTATTTTCCTTACCGGTTGCAACTGTATCAGGAACTGCTGCCAATCGATGCACCGGTTATATTGGAATTCTATAACTGGTTTATCAATAATTTAGGAAATACTTCTATTTATCTGGCTATATTAACTCATAAAATATAAAAATGTGGAGTGCTGAAAATCCCCATTTTTATGTTGGAGCGCTTCACCAACAAAAAATTGGTGTTTGGGCAGCAATTAGTGAAAGAAGAGTTAGAGGTCCTATATTTTTTAAGGTAATTCACTGCAGCAAAACGATTACATTTTTTTAATAATTCAAATTTTAGGTTCGCGAAATGCCCAACGATATCGAATTGAAATTTTGTCGCCATATTTAAAGAGTTACATGATGATTATTTGTAAAGGGTTAAGTTCTATAAGAAGGGGCAAGAGGTCACACACCACAAGGAAAATTTAAATTTACTTAGAGGGTTTTACGAAAACAAAGTCATTAGTCAACTTAATTCCATGCGATTTTTTCTGTGGCCATATTTAAAAATTCCATTTTTCAACTTCCATTGGACAATATTCAGCAACTTCAACAAAGAATTGGTGGCAAAATGTATTCAGAAATATTAAATAATGGGTTTTAAGGTTTTAGATGAAGAGTTAGATTGTGCATTAATGAAGCGGGGCAACATATTTCATAACTTAATATGTTATTTATTCAATTTTTATTTTAAGAAATGTTTTTTTTTATATTATTATGTACTCTATTTATTGTAGGTTTAATAAATCAAATTGTTTAATGTCTGAGAGATTTAAAAATCCTTTTAACTTCGAAAGATTTTGCCAACAAATCATAGAATGAAATTCAAAAATTATTAATAACTTAATAAGAATAAAATATTAATCACAACAGTCAATAATAATTGTTTCTATTAAGTGTTCTGTATATTTTTAGAAAAATAGATCATTCATTTGCTTCAATGAGTACGTATTGGGAAATGAAGACGAAATATGTTTCGAAATGAATGAAGCACTGTAAACAACTTTCTTCCAAGAATTGACAGTATCTATTTTGGAGAAATATTTAACATAACTTGGAAAATGTAATATATTCGACCTGCTTTCACAGTAAATTTGAAACCAATTCAGTTGAAGTTAGCTCTATAGATTGCTTTTCAAACGATATTTGTTTAAAACCAATTACTTTAGTACATTTTGATAGCTCACTGAACTAGATTAATTCGTTAGTTGGAAATTATTTATTTATTTATTTATTTTAGCGGGTTTATACTGCGGCCAACAGTACAAAACTAAAAATGGGCCACAGTTAAACAAACATAAACTGGCATACTAAATTAATTCACATCACACAAATTAAATATAATAATAATTGAAGTGCAACTAACGTGTTGCAGTGGTACACACCTAAATATATACATGTATGTATTCAACTAAATATATAATTTCATATTTCGATAAAACACCAAATGAACAAAAAAAAATGTATGTTTACCACAAGTATTATAAATAAAACAGAAAAATTGAAAAAAATAATAAATAAATGTTATATAATAATTTAAAAACAATGGTAATGTCTAATCAGCATACAGAGAATAACAAATTCTCCTGAACTTTATCGCAGATGGCATGTAAATATCTAGTTTTCTGGCGAACCTGTTAACCAGACTACACATTCTGTATATTGATGAATTTCGGAGTGTGTTGGTTCTGGTGCACGGCAAATAAAATACTAATTCATTACGAGCTGAAATTCTTGGAACAAAAAAATTTAGTTGTTGTATAATGTATGGATGAATGTCAACTTGAGAGTTTATCATTTTGTGAATAAATACTAGATCGAGTGCGTTTCTACGATTTTCCAAAGACATTACGACAAAATATTTCAAAATAGTAGTATATGAAATAAATTGAGGATTTTCTTTGGTCTTTCGAAAATAGAGACATTTTAAAAATCGTTTTTGTACGCGTTCTATATCTAATATGTGTATATTGTAACAAGGATTCCAAATTACAGATGAAAACTCTAATTTGCTACGTACGTATGCATTATATATTTGCAACGTTGCTTCAGTATTTTGAAATCCATATGTAGTCCTTAATATAAAGCCAATCAGTTTTAATGCTTCGGTAGTAATTTTAGCGATATGGGGAACAAAAGATAATTTGGCATCAAACACAATGCCTAAATCAGTTATTTCATATTTTTGAACTAGTGGTTCCCCGTTCATGCTATATTGAAAATTTATTGGGTTTATATTACGTGTGAAGGATATACTACAACATTTGGTTATGTTTAAATATACAGTGTGGTCCATTAAGTGTGCAACAAATGGGAAATTTTTTTATTAGTTGTACAATCGAAATTTAAATATTGCCAAAAGTTAGTGCATGTGCGATAACCATATCAGATGCCCTTAGAATAGCTTCAAGTCAAACAATATACAGGGCAGGACAAAAAATATGAAATTCGTTCAAGAACAAAGTTACCTTATTTAAAAAAATATAGCAAAATTTTATTGAGAAAAGTTGTTTAGAATTAAAAGTTATGCTCAAATACAAAGTCACGGCCTCCTATTAGAATTTTGATTCTTTTTTGGAAAATTTTGTATTACCCTCGTATGATACATATTTTTATTATTTTGATTTTATATGTATTTAAAGTAGCCACAACCACATCCCTTTTAAATAACTTTTAGCAACTTGGAGCGTATTTGTAAAATTTACTTGGATTTATATTTTTTTAGGTAAGCGTCCACTTCATGTTTGTTGCAACGATATTTAACAGAACTTTAGAATTTCGCAAATATTCTTTTTAACAAGGCAAATGCTTTACTTATAATAATTTACATATGAAAAACTCTTAATAAAATCAAAATAATAAAAATATGTATCATACGGGGATAATACAAAATTTTACAAAAAAAAGAATCAAAATTCGAATAGGAGGCCGTGACTTTGTATTTGAGCATAACTTTTGATTCTAAACAACTTTTCTCAATAAAATTTTGCTATATTTTTTTAAATAAGGTAACTTTATTCTTGAACGAATTACATATTTTTTGTCCTGCCCTGTATATTGTTTGACTTGAAGCCATTCTAGGGGCATCTTATATGGTTATCGAACATGCACTAACTTTTGGCGGTATTTAAATTTCGGTTTTACAACTAATAAGAAAATGTCCCATTTGTTGCACACTTAATGGACCACACTGTAAACGATTTATTTCGCTCCACTTATAAAGCGCGTTAATATCGCGTTGTAACAAAATGCAATCATCTGCATTTCTTATAGTTCTCCAGATTTTTAAATCATCAGCAAAAATAGTATGTGTTCAGAGTTTAGAAAAATATTCGATATGTCATTAATAAACAGTAAAAACAAAAGTGGTCCCAAATTTGAACCTTGTGGAACCCCCGAAAGTGCTTTATATTTATTAGATTCAGAGCCAAGAAATACCACATACTGCCATCTGCCAGAAAGATACGAGACAAATAAGTTAATCATAGATGGTGAAAATTCAAAAGAAGTCAACTTGACTACTAATAATTCATGATTTACACGGTCAAATGCCTTCGCAAAGTCCGTATAAATAACATCCACTTGTAAGTTGTTATCTATAGCAGTAGCTACGTCTTGTGTAAATGGCAATAAATTAGTAACAGTCGAGCGGTTTGGCATAAATCCTTGTTGAAAAACAGACAATTTATTTTTGACGAATGGAAAATTTTTATTATACAATACCGTTTCGAAAATTTTTGAGACAGCTGGAAGTAACGCTACAGGTCGATAGTTAGAGACGTCCTTTTTGTCCCCACTTTTATAAATAGGACATATCCTGGCTGTTTTCCACTGATCGGGAAAAACGGCAGTTTCCAAAATTAAGTTGAATAATATACCGTGTGTCCACAGGAGGACGCACCATAGGGATAACCTAATAGAATAGAAGGATCGGCTAATGCTGTGATCGCCGGCACGCTAAAACGTTGTTTTCTGGCTTCTGACTCGCCACTGTATGAAACAATATTGTTATAAATAGTACAAGAAAAGGGACGGTGGTCACAGCACTGGTTGATATTTATATTCTATTAGCATTATCTTATCTCTATGGTGCGTACTCCTGTGGACACACGGTATGTAATGGATGGGACAAAAACTCTGAACAAGCTTTATAAATATATATAGGTATGTCGTCCGTACCAACTGATTTCTTAGGTTTCATTGCCTTAAGAGCTTTATTTATATCATCAATTGTAATGGGAAGCACATGAAAATTACCTGGTTCGGTATATGTTATTGTTGTAGCATTACCTTGCGAGCCAACATACACAGACTGAAAATTATCTGCAAAGGCATTTGCCGTTGCTTGATTATTACATAAAAAGTTGCCTTTGTAATGCATATTATGCGCAACATTTTCTTTCCTCTTATTTTTAACAAAGGACCAAAACAGAGCTGGTTCGTTTTGCAGTCCATTCTCAATATTTTTTAAATATTCTTGATATGCAGCATTAATGTCGTGTTTGACTTTATTTCTGAGTTGTCTGTATTTCTCAATAACGCTACCGTTACCTCTATTTTGTTTTATTTTTTTAAACAGGCGATTTTTCTTTTTTATTGCTTTAATAACACTCAAAGGAAACCCGGATGGGAATTTATTATGAATATGTTTAATTTTAGGAACTGTAGCATCAAGGGCAGTTTTGAAAAGTTCATAAAATTTTGATATAGCTAAATTTACGTCCTTAAAATTTCCAAGTACTGACCAGTTAGTTTCCCTTAACCTATAATAAAGTTCCAAAAAATTACCTTTTTTGTAATTATACTGTTCATTGTTAATAGTAGGATTATTTGACTTTCCGTAATAAATATAATCGCATTCTAAAGGAGGATGATAAATATCTGGCTGGACAAGTGGCGATTCAGAACGCGTGACATCGATGTGCGAGTTAGCTAACACTAAATCTAAAGTTCTATTTAAACCATTTTTAACGTTATTATACTGAATTAAACCATTAAAATTTATAAAATCTATAAATGCAGCATATAGTGGATTTGCAAAAAAAACCAGCTCTGGGTTCAAATTTGGCAAATTAAAATCACCTACTATAACTAAATGTTTTTGAGTAATTTAATTGACATTAAATATGTAACTATTGGGATTCTATTCAATTCACCACTTTAAGTTAACTATTTAATGGAACTAACTTAGTTGCCAATACATTTTACAAACTTACAGTTAAATTCAGAAAAGCGGATACTTTAATTAATTAGAATTATCAACTAATTCGATTAACTAAATAACAATTCCATTCAATTATGTGTACGCACCCTATAAAATCAATAAAATTACTTTAAACAATATTCTACAGCAATTCCATTCTGCGTTGTGTCGTATTGTAACAATGGACGAAAAGTCTATCCCTCGCTGCGATTCAGACACAAAAATAATGGAAACACCCTGATTACCTCGCCCAACCAAGTTCCGTGTTCAACAGTTGTCAGAGATTGTCTTAAGGGTACACATTTCTTCGTTACGAAACTATTAAAAAATGTGGTGAATGGTCGTGTAAAGTTCCCAAATGAGTTCTCTTTCCGTGGAAGAAGCACCTGTTCAAAAGACTGATTGGATTTTTATTGATAAAAATATCTGAACAAAAAAGTTTTCTTCAAATAAAATGATAAGTGCTGTGTTTCTCTCCTAAGCCATAGCCATCCCATTTAGTGGTGCGATTATTACGGTGTATTTACGGTAATCTAAGAGTGAATCCTCATAATTTTTAATGGTTTCTACTGCCGTTTTTTACGTGCACGAATGAATTACAACACTGTGTTTCACGTGACCTAACAGAGGAAAATGTAGTGTTTGCAAGCCTTTTCAGTTTTCCCGGTTTTGTGCCTTCTTCAGCTATTAATTCGCTATTTCCTATTGATTTCCCATGGTCTTATGGACTGGCAGCAGTCGCTTCGCTAGAGACGTATCTATGTCCACGGCGCCGCTGTCCGACCTGCAGCAATCTGAATAACACACGGTCACAAGGTTGTTTTACTGTCCTATCTCCACTTGGCGTCGCTGTACTGTAGAGCTGCATGTAATTTTGAAAGTTTTGAACTACTGTTGAACTGATATCCAACACTTAACCGTGATCAACAACGTATATGAAAACGACAGATAGAAAAATGGAAGAAGAGTTCATCAAGGTTATACCATATCACCGAAATGTTCTACATTAGCCTGGGAGCTAAGGACGGAAAAAACTAGAAGATACCGAACTTCCATACGTCGTTAAAATAGCCTGCATACACTGTGAAATGTCGACTTTGTATCCGGCTTTTTCGATGTGAAGAACTAGGAAGTAAAATTTCTAGAGTCCCAGTTTCGGTCTTAGTTGCAGCGTCAGTCACGCGTGAGCTTGCTGAGATATCGCAACCAGCTCGTATGAAAACTATAAATCTCCAATAGCGGCGAGCAGCCGATTCACGGGCAATTAGCGTTTTTTCCGGATATCCGGTTTTTATCCTGTCGGGAAGCACACACGGAGTGTTCATGGTTTTAACAAGTCCTAGAGATGATGAATTAAGAAATTAATTTCGCGCTCGTATGTCGAGGATGCTCGCTCGCAACTTAAGCAAAATGATAAAAACGATCCATCATGTGTTAACGCGTACGCATCTTGTCCATGAATATTCATCCTTAATTAGCAGACGCAGCAGAACACGGGATTAAAAATAATTAGGCTTTCTAGGAGTTATGAGCACTGCGCCGGTGCTTTCCGCTAATAAATAAAACGATCAGAGGCGATATAGAGTTTCGCATAAGGAGATATTCTTGGGTCTTCACCCTTCCTGAAAGCGAAGCTATTTAAGTGCAGGGGTTAGTTGCTTTATTGCTGCACTGTTGAGAGTGACCTTTGCAAATGTCAAGTCAGAAGTCTAAAGAATTGGGAATATTTATATTTTCTCCCTCGTTCGAGTGATTGTCTTGCCTGGAAACTCTAAAAGTCAAAAGTCACCGAGTTCGTAATTGGGAGCCGCATTTTCTTCGGCCTTAATTTGAGCATGAAGAGGCTTTAATTAAATTTGGGTAATTAAAATCGACGTGTAGTTACAGCCTTCATAACAGCTTTTTATACTGGAAACATCCTAACATAAAAACTAACAGGTGCAATCGCTGCAATTTGCATGCGAACGCATTATATGCAAACTACTGAAGTTTTCCGACGATCGAGATCGGTTACAAAACGGTACAAAAGGTGCGCGAAAATCTGCATAGCGTAATCCTTACGTCCAATTAGCTGCATCCTGGTTTGTTAATAACCAGGAACGGGCGAAAAGGCACCGACCATCAAATTATTTAAATTTTAATAGGCAATAAATAAGTAACGATTTTATCAGAAGGAAACTTCCGAGCGTTGAATATTCAGATTTCCCAATTTTTCAAAAATGAGCTGTAATCAGTCCTTGGAGATCCCATTAGCTTTATAATAACGGCCAAAGAGCAACGTATGCTTTTGAAAAATTAATTCTATCTATGGGAAATTATCAAAACTAGCTCTAACAATAACTCTTTCTGTTTATGATTAACATGAAGAGCGGTTAAAGGAACTAGAAATTTATATTATTAAAAGTAAAAGCTTCGACGCGCTGATATATTAAAGGTTTTGCTATAATTAGTTTGTGAAGATCCCAAACCTCTTAACTTTTGACAAGGATTTGTATTTTATCCAACTAAGTAAGCACGCTACTATATCCAAGAGTAGCTTAACACATTCGGTTGAATGTGTTATAAGTCCACGACAAAACGGTAAATCAAAATTGTAGCAACGGCGAAATACAATCCGGCTCGATGGACCAGAATATGTATCACATTTTACGAATAAATCAATACGTTTCGCTTGCACAAATCTATGTAATTTATACAAACATCCAGTTATTTATAGCTGCAACATATTGCAAATTCAGGAGATTTTTCCTCATTGTAAATGGACACCTAATGTTTATAAATAATTATAATTTGAATTAGAAGCACCACAAAATCATCATAAAAAGGTTTAGCTTCACGTTATATTACGTATTTAAAGCAGTAAGTGTTGAATAAAATTACAGTAACTGATCATAATCCGGTTCGATGGACCAACATAAGATAGCCTTAGCGATTTATATGCATATGCCGACTATATCTGTAGACATCAAAGATAAAAGGCTACTTTAAGTCATTTTAAGAGCTATAACAAGATTTGTCGATTGTTAGAGTGATTGTCAATCATCCGGCTCGATGGTCTATAATTCTACCTAACGTATTAGTTCATGGACATATTTTATATCACTAAGGACCTCCATACTTAACCACTATAAATTCCTAGGTAATTACAAGTAGAAAATTCAATGATATCCGGTAGAAATTGAAGATTGTATCACGACACACATTTTTATGAAATATATAATTAAAAGTTCAGACCAAGAGTTCTACTGATTTTTTTTCCAAAAATTCTGTTTTCCTGATTGTAAACACTTTCCAAGAGATGTAGGAAGTGCTTTATATAAGTACAATAATAACGCCATGTGTGTTTAATGAAATTTGAATATCCTTGCCATAAGTCGTTTTGGAAGGAAGCCTTTGCAAGTTTACGACATTCAAGTGCCGTGTAGCAACACTCAATGCCCTAACTAGACAGTTATTACTCATACACAACCACTTATAAAGCATTAACAGTTTTTTATTCTAAAACAATAATGACCGTAAAACAATAAATGTCGAAGAACAATGTAACAATATCGTCTGGATATACTGATGCCAAACAAAGAACTAACAAGGATCACTTACCTCTGATTTTTTGTTCATCGGCTAGTTGTCTTTCCAGGCTGTCTTTCACCTCTCTTTCTCTGAGCACGTCCATTTTGAGCTCGGCTGCAACAAAGGAATAATTACAACTGCGGCTGATGATCCGAGAATTTCCGAAAGCCGGAAAGTAATCGGCCTCTTTAGCGCTATCTAAATTCGAGATCTGCCCGAATAAAGCGTTTGTGGCGTTAAACCACTATGAAATCATTCGGGTAAATTAATAAGCAGGCACTTACAACCGAATAACATGAAATTGCTAGTTGTGAACATCTGCTGCCAATGTGCCCGATCGCTATCTCCTAAAAGCGATACATCTGCACTCGTGTTGCGTGGAAAATCAATCGCGGCTATCTTCGAGTGGATAATATTTAAACCATTGATGGTATAGCAATTTCCTTGTATTTAATTTAATCCCGAGATTAGTGTTTGTAGAATTATTAGTGATGCTGTTATAGTAGTATCCAACTTTGTGTTGGAAACAATTGAAGATTTAATTGATAAATATTAATCGTGGGATTTCTTATAACGTTATTTTTTTTAAGAGGGTAAGAAGGTGATTCATCAGTCATCACGCTAATAGTGGAGGTGTCTTGATACGAAGCAATAAAACTCAATAGTCTTCTTCACGTACATTTATTTAAATTGGCGACATGTTTCTAAACCAAACTGTGGCATATGGTTAACAATAATGTATATAATACAGCAATTCACTTACTAGTAGTAAAACACGTGTTAAATTTGTAGGTTAAAATTAGGTTAGGTTAAAACGTTGAAGACGAGTAAAATTCAAAAACACACCTCATTGGAGAAGAAACATTAATTAATCAGCAAACTACCTTATAAAGATCGTTATACTGGTTAATACATCACAATATAAAAATTAAAACAAGTAAAATAGAAACTAACGTTAAAGACGTCAGCTCTAAGAATGTATTTCAATACAAAAGTAACTAAAAAACAGGTCAAAAAATCCCTAGATTCAATAACACTGAAATTACCAGAGAGGGCCAAAAAGTAAAAGAACAAAGTGAAAACCAAAAAAGGCAAGAAATCAGCAAAAGACAAAACAACTATTTAAAATTCAGGAAAATGTAATTGGAATCAAAATCTGTGAGTTCATTGAGTCTGAATTCATTATTATGGGACATTATTTCATCGTTTTAACCTAACCTCATTTTAACCTACAGATTTAACACGTGTTTTTATTACCAGTAAAAGTGAATTTCGTTATTATGTGTGTTAACCATATACCTCTGTAGATGAGCATTATGGTCCGAAGATGAAACTAGTTTGGTTTCGAAACACGTCGCCAATTTAAGTAAATGCACGTGGAGAAGACTATTAAGCTGTATTGCTTCGTATTTTAAGAGGGATTTAAAAAGTCAATCATCTGGCTTCGGAAGCCAAATTTGCATGCGAAATATTATCTAAAATCTGCCAATTTTTGTCTACACCAAATAAGCAAACTTAAATCTTGCCCATTTTAGATTAAAGTTATGAAATCCTAAAACAATACTGCGTTTGTATTCTTTCATCATCATAGTTTAGATTTCTGTCATTTTTATTTGTACGCTTCAAAAAGTGCAATTCTTCATCAGCCTTTACATGAATTAAAACTCATTGAATTCTGCTCATGTGCCAGCAACAACTGGAAATTTAAATTGCGCGCCATTTCGAACTTATTAAATCTAGAGCAGCCATAATTTACAATTGTCATTCAGATAGATGGGAAATTAATTATGGAACGCTATACCATTGCAGTGCGCTTAGAAATCCTACAATTTAATTATGTTAATAACCGGAATATTATAAATGCGTTTCGGAAAATTTGATTTTCTTCACAATAAAGTGCCTAAATCCGATAGAGTGAAAAATAACCACCGATACGTCGCGTTCAGCTCGTTCGCTTGAAAATATTGCTCGGTAAGCAAAAGTGTCAATTCGTCATCGATGTCAACAGTTGAACATTTCCAAGGGCTCGTTACACATAAAGATTTGCACTTGCATGTCTAAAGTTTAAAGAACTTAAGCTGGTTTTTTGGTATTCACAAAATAAGCTCATATGATTCCTCCAACAAAATCATCTACGGCGATGAAGCTCATTTTTGCTCAAATTGGTACGTTAATAAGCAAAACTGTCTTATTTGGGGAAGTGAATATCAAACCTACATTGAAGAACTACCAATATATCCAAAAAAGCAACTCTTTGGTGTGGTTTGTCGAGTGGCGATGTAATTGGACCAGATTTTTTTTAAAAACGAGCAATGCCACTCAATTGCAACCGATATGAAAACGTGATAATGGCATCAATTTATTCGTTTACGAATATAGCCAAACTTTGTTTTAAATTAAGGTTAGGACTAGAATTAATTATCGTAAAATGAACGGTCGCACAACGTAAACATGAAGAATTAATCGACCGCCAAGTTCTAAAGATTGCGTGAAATTGACTTGGAATACATCGCACTTCAACAGGATCTGTCACACAAGTAGTGAAACAGTGGTATTATCGCAAGAGAAATATCCTGGACGCATAATTTCAAGAAGAGACGTCAGTTGACCGCTTATATCGTGTGATTTAACACCACTAGACTTTTTCTGGGATTTTGTTAAATCGAAGGTTTTTGCTAATAATCCGCAAAGTATTCTAGAGGAAAGGCAACATTTGTTGAATTATTGTCATTGAAAATTTCGCTGAAGGAATCCACGTCTATCATTTGGCTGATATATTTGATACGTAATTCTCAAGTGTCTACTTTGAGTTGAAAACAATAAACACGAAAAAGGTAAAGCAGAGTTATTTATAAAACAAGTTACAAAATGTGTTTTTTCACGAGTCCTAAAAGTTGTCAATTACTGCAATGACGACGAGCGAAAAACTAATTTTGCAATGTCCAACGTCAAGATTTTTTGCAAATGTATACTAAACACTAAACAAATTCTGAAATGACTTCGTGGGTTCATGAAAGTAAACAATAATTCATTATTTGAGAATAAAGAACCTTGTTTTATTGCTGACTTTTTCAAACACATATTTGCGCCCAATTAATTATCATAGTAGAACTCAACATTTACAATAATGTGTGCTAAAGAATAATCACAAGAGCAGACATTTCTGCTAACCTATTTTCCGCACCACTATCGAAACCCCTCTCGAATCTGCAACTGCACGGCGCTGCATTATAAATAACTTCAAGATGGTTGCTGGCTTCAACTCAAAACCACACAGTTCATTTGAAATAATTGTATTGTTGCACCAAAAGAAATAAATCAAGCACTATTCAAAATCAAAACGCCGTTCACGAAACATTGCTATTTATTTTCAGGTAAGTAAACGTTTCAAAGGATTTTACACACATAACGTCATATAAATTACAAAATTTTAACCAAAAAATGGCTGAAATGACCTACAACAATTGTGCGTCGTGTCGAAACGGAAAAAAATTGCAGAAGTTTTTGCTTTTTCAAACAAATCTCAAATCTATTTTTTCAAACAAATGCCGATCGCTAATTACCGAAACACTTATCCTATTTGTACAAATGCATTACATCTAAACGTCAAATTAATAATACAATCTACCTCAGTGAAAGGCGTTAGCAAGTGCCGGGTTTCGTTCCACACACAACCTATATGTGATGCCTGAAAGGTGGTTGCACATCACCACTGCACGTGTGTGAACGTTATCGAAAGGAGGCAAATAGTATTAACGAAGTTTTTCCGACATTATCCAATATGTCATCTTGCAACTTTGCACGAAGCCGTACAGCCCCACGGCTCTGGTAGTGGTTGAAGACCCGAATATCTCCAGCAGCACTTCCTCTATGCGCATGCTTTATAAACTGAGCGGACTCCTCTGAAACTTGTTTGGTTGCAACAATTCTAGCATTCCATCCTTTAATGTGCACAATATTCAATTTTCTCTGCTTGCAGGCTCCAAATTTGAACACACGCATGCTCTTCAGCTATGGCCGTCGAATTTTTCAGCTGCAGTCCTCCAATTTGCTGTGACAACGACCCGGGCTTCCATTAGACCTCAAGCCAGTTACGATTATAGCTCCAGTACACACCAACGGCCCAATCTGTTCGCCAGTGTATAAAGTTTTAGTGTTTGGCCCGGCTTTATACGCACTTCAACCGTAAATACACTGTACGCTTAGATTTACACGCCACTTTGATGTGAACATATAAACGTGTTGAAAATGATTTATTCTGTGCAAACTAATATTACCATGTTGCCCTATAAATATGCTGGCTCTTTGTGTAGCTAAAAAATGGGATCTCCAGGCGAATTTAACCTGGTTTTACCAAAACATAATCCTATATTTTGTCGTTAGTCACGAGAGAACCTCGATCGTACTTCGTGCTTTGTGAAATGCACTTTACATGTGTGCTTACCTTAATTCAAACTATGAGTCATATATCTACAATATACAAAAATATATATCTACTTTTGAAACAATTTACATAAGTTCAATAAAATCTGCCGCAAGAATCTGTTTGTGCCAGCAATTTTTCTTGAGCAAATAAAACTTTGTTAGTTATTAATTACATTATCTCATTAAATCTCTACCGTACAAACGACTATCACAGCAGAATGTATATTCAGGTGTCTTTGTTTCTGTCACACAGATACATACCAAGCTCTCTCCATTGCGCGTTGAGAGACCGCCATTTTCTGCAGATGAGATTTTGTAAAATATCAGTTTTCAGTTCCACATATTATTACAGGTAAGACACATAAGTCGAAAACTCTTGTTCGAAAGCACGGGTCTGGCGATAGTGGCGATAGCCACCAAGTTATATAAACGGGCAGCTCATCAAATGTTTTTCCGGTTCTGAATGAATTGACAGTTAAGGGTATGCTTATACTAAGTATATTCTTCTTCTTACTACCTATTTTCATTCCCTAAGTGAACAAATGCGTCCTTCGGTGATTTCAGTTTTTATCTATTTTGTGCCTCTGGAATCCACATTAAGCTTACTACTCATTTTATGTCGTTAGTCTATCTGTATCTGTATTTGGGTCGTCTATCTGGTTAATTCCGCTCTATGTGCCCAAGTCAGCTCAATTTAAAGGTAGTGATTCGCTCAGCAACACCTTCAACGCGTATCTTCTCCCTTATTCTCTCCATTGCACATAGAATGGCCGCCATTTTATGCAAATGGGGTTTCGTGAGAGACAAATTTTCAGTTGTATTTGTCATACGACACATAGATCGAAACCTCTTGGTTTTTCGATTTTCACGCCACTATTTCTATCGTAACAAACTGTTTCAAAGTCTACCAAAGTAAAAATATAGCTAGGTTAAATTCATTTTCTTTTCAAATAGAACCTTTACTGTGAGCAGGTTCTCTCTTGGGTCATATCCATTTCGAAATCCTGCTTGAGTTTCTAACTTCTATTCGTCTAATTGATTGCTTAGTTTATTTATTACAACTTTAGTTAATAATAATTTGTAAAGGACGGGAAGCAGGGTTATAGTTCGATATTGTTTTAGTTTATGGTAATCCCCGTTCTTGTCCAACGATGTCACTGTAGAATCATTCGAATATTTTGTTACTTCTCCTTCTTTTAGGCATCTAGTTAAAGGGTCATTGATGCTGTTTCATCTGATCCATTGCCTTAGCTACTTCATATTTCTCTATTCCTGGTAGATTCTCTCAGTCTTTATTGATGATTCGTTTGTTATCAACTGGTGGTGAATTGTTGTCATTTGTAGTTTGTGGTACTTTCGATTCGTTAGATAGCGGAAAAAATCTTCTATTATTATTATCTATATTTCCCTTCTATCCTCAACTAGTTCTCCTTGTGGATTTCTTAATTCATATACGTATTTCATTTGTATATAATCTAGCTTTTAGAATTTTCATTGTCCTGTTTTATTAAGTGTATGTATCTGCGTCCCTTTTTTCCTTGACTGTCTAGCTGTGGTTTGTTATAACAGTTGCGTTACTTAGTTTTTTACTTCGTTATGTTTCTATTTCCTTGCAATTGTATACTGACAGATTCGACGATTCCTTGACTTATAAATTTATGGAGAAAACGTTCATCTTATTATCCCGCTTAAGTATGTGTGACTTTTGGTTTTTCTTTCATTTGAAGAAATCTCTACGAGATCATCGATTTTCTTCCGAGTACGAGATAGACCGAACGATAACGATTTTTTTTAATAATATTCCGAAAACCGAAAACGACAAGTGGCTTTAGGTTTGTGGAAAATTAGGTTAAATAAATGTATTGGTGTTGAGGATTAGTTTGATCATCGGTAACTAAAATAAAAATTTCAATATACTTGATAGTATGCTCGTTTTAATCATATATACCGAAATATATGCCAATTGCAATGCTCTTTGATTATTCGCAATATGTATTAGACCCTAAAATCATTTAGTGGAGATACTAATCTCTTTGATTGAAACTTTCCTCAAATTTGCGCTAATCTAAGAAATGATTTTAACTGGAGCATTTGCCGGAAAGGATAAAGCCGGCAGCAAATCGATTGCTGACGGCACCATCAGCACAACTTGCGAAACAACTGCGGGAAAATTGATGAAAAGAAAATAAATAATGAAGGAATGATAATGTAAAATTTCCCTGCCTTCATTCGAATTAGCCAGCTGAAAAGGAAGAAAATGTACCTAAATCTTTATCAACCGCAAAACGCGGATGATAAATGGGCCGCATTCATCCGACGTGGCGGAAGAAAGCAGTCAGTGAATTTGTATCCGAATGGCGCTGCAATGAATCAATTTCTTTCTATTAAGAACGTCTTCATACCGATCTGGGGAGATGTAATTATATCTATATAAATCAGTACACCTGACAGCCGCTACGCGGGGGCCATTTGGATTAAAGAATCCCCCGCCGCATTTTAGCTGCCGCGTGGGGCCTATCGAGCGCACCGAAAACCTCAAAAAGTCAATTTGTGTAAAAGCTTCACATAAATATTGACCGCGACTCTTTCCTTAATTTATCTAAGTACTCATATCGTTTCTTTTGTCTCTTCCATATTTACGCAACTATTAGGTGTGCTGCTGCAATGTTGCGCGCTTGAAACACTGGACCGTATTTAGTTGCTGCTAAACTAACAATTTATAAATCGAATCAAAATATATGGAATAGTCAGATTTATTTGAAAAACAAATGTATATAAAACATTTTTTTCTATCGCAGCATTAATTATATAATAAAGACTTTACAGAAACAATGTAATTACAAATTTTATAAGGTTTTTTGCTAATGTGAATTAACACTAGTGAGAAACCTTAACAGACCGAGAAAAAATAAGAATTGCCTGCTTAATATATCTACCACTTTATTTAGTGTATAATTTAAGACATAGAACAAACTGTTATGCTATTCTTTTTCAATTTCTAACTAGTAATTCAGAAAAATAAATTTCAGAAGACGCGAGAAAAATTATTTACATTAAGTTAAATTTAGCCCATCGGTTAAAGTTAGATGCTAATTTTACAATGATGCTTACTTTCCTCCATAGCTTTTCCAAAATACCCTTGCTATACGCCTACAAAATTTCCTCCCGGGTTTCTAATCAGATAGTCGTGAAACCTTTTTAGATTTCTAAAGATGGTTAGCCTCTATTTATGGTTATTAACCTAAAGGGTTAGAGTTAGACCCCAACTTCGGTAATGATAATAATTGAACAGGTGGTGGGTGATTTCGTAAATAACGGTGGTTCGATAGCACTAATTTAAAGCCATTTCGTTTAGAAAGCCGCCCCGGGGCTCGGAATTGGGACGGATAAACGATAATTTTTGAAACCGAGCTCGAGATGGAACCATATAATTACGCCTCAATTGATTTAACTTAATTGAATCAAACACTGAATCGATTTTTCGTGGACCATAAACCATTAGTGCTTTCCGCTGGCGGCCGGCGAGATTTTCCTTCTGAGAAAAAGACGCAACGTGCGCCGTTTCTGTCTCGCAAGTGCATCAATTAAACTATTATGCTGTCTGTGGAAATCGCCTGTAATGATACAGCTGCGGCCCATAACTCATGGGGCAAGTGCAGGCGAGTAATAAGCAACCTACGTTTCCTGTTTGTCATTGATCAACTTCGACGGCCCGTTTCGTTGTCGAATAAATTCGCTTAATTCTGGGTCGCGCGAAATTGCCGCCAATTTAAATGCCCGTAATTGCGCCGGTAATACGCAGCTCGAGAAATAACCAGAAACTAATGAAGAGCCGATTAGCTCCAATTGCTCAGTTTTTTCTTGTTGCGTGCTCGGACTTTCCCTCAATCTACCGTTCAAACTAATCGATTCATAATCAGATTTTAAGATATGTTTAAAATGCTCAACAAATGAGCGAATTAAAATGGACTAAAAGTGATTCAGATCAGACAAGTTCGGGAAACAATCAGAAGGGTTTCACTTGGGAGATATAGATATGTCAATAAGAAGACGAAAAAGAAGAAAAATAGTATAAAAAAGGCGCAAGAATAATATTGATAGGCTTTACATTTTCGAAATTTGAATAGATTTCGACTTTCCGGATTTTACCAAATCAAAAACAAGATTCCCGAACTTATCACGAGATTAGTGCACTACCATGACTAGTACTTGGTTATTAAAGGAGAATTAAAGGAATAAACTTAAAAGGCCAAGAGGAGAATGTCAAAATGTACCTGAGAGAAGAGAGAGAATTTAATTCTACGAATTACCAGGTGTCTGTTAAAAAAAATTATTTTATAAATCTGGAAACAAAAGTACCATTGGCATCAGCAGACGGGTGGCAAATGATACACCGTCTGTACTGTTTTTTCTACGACTATGTAGATTAGTCTCTCTCTCTCTCTCTCGCGGTGATCGATCTCTTAAATTTGCTTGCTACAATATTATTTCCTTGGATCAACCTGTTTCTTGTGGTAGTCTCTTCATTTCGATATAAGTAACTGAGTAACTAAGTACATGAATGGTTCAAAAATATATGAATATGAACGTGTGTGCAACAAAGTGAAAGAAATATTGGATAGAAAATGAAGATAGAACAGAGGGAGAGAGAGAGAAAGAGAGAGACAGAGAGATGCGAGAACAGGAAACATAGAAATCACAAATCAATGGTGATGAGATAGCTCTTACTGATTTCTGTATCAGAGACGCCCTAAGAATCAATGATACTTTTTTCCAATCACAGATATTAATATAAGGTTGCTTGGTTTAATTACAGAAAACAAGAATCTATGATAGATCATATTATAACAAATATGTCGTTTAATCTAACACATATAATCAATACAAAATCATTAACAGCTGGAAATGTTGACACAGAGCATGCTCTGGTCATGGGAAAGTTACACTTGTAATGCAGCTTAAAAAGGAGCAAGAAACAGTGTACAGGAAAGTAACTAAAACGGTTATACGAATACTGATTACCTCTAAAAATAGAACAAATAAAATAAACTATACTGATGGCGTTGAGTGACACTGGTCAAAAATTACCAAAAATATTATAGCGCGGTTAAAAAAGCTTTAATGCGAAAGTTAATCTAAATAGAAGAATTAACTGCAAACTATGGTTTACCTTCAAAGAGAAGAACAATGCACACATGGAATTCAGAAGAAATAAAACATACGAAGCACAGAAGAAAATATGAGAAATACTTCGGCGAGTAAGACAACAAATAAATGAAGCAGAACGCCATCTATAAGTGTGGAAAAATTGATGGGTTATTTCAAAACCATATATACCGAGGAGCTACGTCTACTAGAAGAGCAGAACTGAATTCAGTCAACGACAAGTATATTTGAGAATTAAGAAGCTTATAAAAACAAAGAATAAAATACAAAGTTAGTGACCATGAAGAGAGTTGGTCGATTTATAGCACTCAGCACTGGGAAAAACATTACTACATCCTTGTTTAAAAAAGAAGAAAAGTGCTTAGATAAGTATCGAGGAATTACTTTGCTCAATTCAATAATGACAGTGTTTACTAATTTTATCGAAAAAATATCAAGGAAAGAATTGAAATGAGCGAAAAGCGGCAAGATCTTCGTAACAACGACTATACAACCGACATGGAGAACAATCGATAGAGAACAGCAAACAAACGTTCATGTGTTTCGTAAACCTAACAAAGGCCTGTGCCAAGGTCCAATTAAAGGTTAGAGGACGTAACTAATTTGTGGTAAAAATCACTTACCACCAAAAATACTAAGTGTAATAAATTACCCAAAGACCAAAATTACAGTGTTTTAGCAATAAGCAATCGTCATCTATCAGCTGGAGTTAGACAAGGGGACTAAACCCTATACTGTAGAACATGTCATGGATGAAGTAATTAACGAGGTTAAATACACATGGATACCATACCAATAAAGAAAAACTATCAAACGACGCAGTATTATAAGAGAAAATGAAGATAACTTACAAAGGTTCATGCATTCTTTCCGCCTGAAAGCCATCAATTACAACATGCCAATATCTAGGGAAAAAACAAAATCTTTTTTCATCTCTAAACTGCGTATGCCATGCACACTCACTATAAATAACGATATAATAGAACAATTGTAAATATGTGTTGAACATATCCAGAATGCTTCCAAAGAATAGGGAGAATTTAGAAAAATGGAAAACCCTCAGTCAGACGCTCGCCTCTTAGACCATCAAAGAGATGGCGAGAGTGCTGGACATCGTCATCAAAAAATTAAGTTGGATAATAGAGAGCCGATTACCAAAACAAATTAAAAAGAAGAAGAAGATAAACATCAAAGCTACTAAGCATATCATCAACCTATGCCAAGTCATTTTATGATGGTGCTGTGGTAGATACGATTGTCGATCAAATATATTTATTACATACAATTTGAATATTCTAAATGTAGTATGCGTACTTCTATTGCATTGTCTAAAATGTTACTTAGTTTCTCCCTAGTTTTATAATAGACTCGCGATTTCTTCTCCATATAAAATTTTTGGGGAGTGTGCCACCATCTACATCAGAATGTGTGTCCATTAGGAATAATAAATCACAACCTTCCAAATTGGACCCTACTACTACCGACTGAAACACAATTAATCACATCTTAGAAGATGTAACCAATATTCAAATAAGAGTTAAATGTAATTAATATATTTTTCCCAAAACTGCAATCTGCTGAATACCATATAAATTGCACTGATTTTCATTTATTGGTTTTGTAACGACGTAATTTGTTTTATAGCTATACTTTTGTTTTCTTCTTCTTCATATTAAATTTCTTCGTACAACTCTTTTGAGACTTGAATGGGTTTATCATGCGACTATTAATATGAAAATTTTAAATGTACAAGCCTTAGCCATGAGGAGTAGTAACCTGTAACGACTCTTTTACGATAGTAACGGTAATCAGTGCTACCATTACTTAGTAGATGCTACCGAGTAACAACTTTGTTAAATATTCGAACCCAGATACCTAACTATGAAAAACGGTTCGGTGGGAAGTTGTAAATCAGTATAGGGTTGGTATTGAACCCACCCAACGCAGGGTGAGCAGAATGAAACACATAAAGGCTGCAAAGAATACTTGGGTTCTGATCGGCTATTACAAGTTAATAAAAATAGCTACCTATAATTCCAGATCAATTAGTAAAAATCGGGGCACACACTGTTCAAATTAAAGAAAAAGTAGAAGAGTTCTATAGAATCGTGTCTCCAGCAGATGAAATAGGAAGAACAACATATTTACAAAAATAAATATGCAACACAAATCCCTAAAAAATACCAGCAATTTAAATCAGTGAAATTAAACATGCCCTTGTAAAATGAAAAAAAAATAGCCACAGGCAAACAGACTGTCAAAATTATTAAATCTCAAGGTGAATCTTTACTAAAAAAATCTGTAAAAGGGTTTACACGAAACTTCCCTCGCGTGAATCAATTGATCAATTTGGAAATAAAAAGATGTAGTCCGCTGGGAGATTCGAACTCCGCGTTCCGAGGCGAATATTTCGAGCTAGTGTCTTATCCACTGCTAGAATAACTGAGCCACGGGCGTGCTCAAAGTGCACAAAGTTAAACTGCGTTATAAAGCACGATACTATTATGGGCAATTTGTGATGTTTACCCTGTACATGTTAGGTTTCATTTTCTCCAATGATAAAGCCTGAGCTATGTGCAAATTATTACTTGTATTTATTTCACCGGTAATGAAAAATAAACAAAATAATTTTTTTTTGAGGTGCTTACTTGTATATATTTCTCCGAAACTTTCTCGGTTTCATGATAGGTAGACATATAAGGTGCATGCAAAATATCGTCTTTCTCTAACAACATTTTTTTGAGTTATACCGCCAAGATACAGACAGAAAGACAAACGGAATTGAGAAAACCGTCATCTAGGAAATGTGAAGCTTTGAAGAAATTTCGGAAGGTGATTTTTTCCCGATTACAATACTTTCTTCGTTTTTTAGGCGAGTTGAAAGGGATGCGCGACATAGACAAATTAATTACGTATGCAAATCGGGAAGACGGGTTTTTATGCACAACATACGACAGCGGACTTTCATGTAGTTAGCATTTACGCTTTTAAGACAGTTGTTTTAGCATTATCTTAATGTTATTTAAATGTAAATGCGAGTAGCCACGAACTGGCGCACATAGATTGTTCATTATTAGTTGACACTTGTGTTTAGAAATGGCCATTCAATTTAGGTTTCAATCCTGGATTTCCTTATTCTTTTTATATTTTAAAGTTTAATATGTTTATTTGTATGATCAAATTAGCGTTTGTTGTGTATGTTGTTTGAAGTCAGTTTCAGCCCCGAGAACGCTATAAGTACAGGTGAGTTATCTGTTTTCGCAGATATTGACACTACAAAGCGGCGAACTGAGTTAAAGTAAAAGTTTCATGTATACTGAGTTAGTTAGGTAAACAAACAGGCGAATAATTTATAAAAATACTAATGCATACGAGACGGATTATTTCAGTTTAAGGCCCCGATGGAAGAACTAACACACGTCAGTTACATCCATTCCTGGAGCATAATACGCATGACATACGATAAAAGAGTATTTGATATTTTATTTCCAATATTTTAATTTCTATTCAATTTTGTTCTCCGATGCACCTTTTCGTACTTTGAAACTAAGGCAATGCGGGTCACCGCTTGGATAGGAAACTTTTTACTTCCTTTTACAATAAAGTATTAGATTCATCCCAAAAATTCGAAATTGAGTTTTCAACAGATCTTCGCGTTTTAGAGTCCCCTGAACTCTAAAAAACATGTTTTTATTCCGACACATGCTGAATATAACCTTAAAAAATATACTGAATTTGCTCACACTAATTGTTTCAATATTATTCCACGCAAATATGTCTTTGATACGGTTTTTTATGCGTTCGATACGATCAGTATTCCTTCGATACGGCTCTGTCTTGAACGTAGAGTGTCAACTTTAAAGATGAGAGTACAAAAAAGTTTGTTATTATTCTTTTTAGTTTACTAGTAAGGGATAATTAAATAAATAATTTCAAAAACTGCTTCGATGTATTCCAGAACTACACCTTCAAATTGGAAAATGTTATTAATGCAAGACGCTACATAGTATAAGGGGGTAAGGTTTAGCACTGATTTTTAATTGCAGTTGTTCTTGAATTATCTGGATTACCTCAAATTTTTAAGTGAAATTTAATAGGCACTAAAAACATGACACAAATAATATCCCTGATTTATAGAAGAATAATTAAACTGCTATTAAACCTGCAAGGCTAATATCATTGCATATTTAATCTCATTTTATGTACTTATTAAACCACTTTAGTATCTGTTATTGGGTTGCGTTTCGCGTTAAAAAAATCGATTTTCTCTGATACCCCAATAACGTCAGGGTGTAGTTTATCTACCATTCGGAGTTTTCCATTAGCAGCGGGCATTTAAACCTAAAATACTGTGGCGAGCCGTAAACTATTACTTCTGGTCGCCTCGTAAACCAAGAAGCGAACCGCCCTCATTAACCATACAAATTGTTCGTCCGAATCGTCGCCGATCGCACATACCATAAGGATGATTATTTATCGCCGGGCGAAACTGGCAGTCGATGCAACTGAATCGGCAGTCTTTTTTCAGGCAGGCTTTTACTGTCCGCATTAAAATTCAGCCCGTTTTGTAATAAGGCAATGTCGGCGCTTATGTCTGATATGGAAAGGCAATTTATTGATCGCTATTAACTTTTTATGAGCCTTTAGGATGAGTTTTAATAAAGACAATAGCGGTTACGCCGAGTTTGTTATTTAATTTTTAATTTTACAAGACTCACTTGCGCCTTTACGGCCCGCCGTTGTTAATTGTCAACAGGGCCGCACTGAATGACCTGAGACGGTCATTCTTGTATAGTTGATTCGGTCGACATCGCAAAATTGCCTCGGGCAACTTTTAAGTAAGTAGGAATTAACAATTTAAATACTGAACAGTCTTTGTGGGGCGTATTCAGGTCGGCACCTGACCGTAAACAAAAGCGTAGGTGTGAATAAGTCGAAGTAAAATGAGCTTAATCCCTTTTAAGGCTGTAGTTGCTTAGTTTGAGTTTGGCTAGGTCGACCGTACCGACTATAACAAACCTTCTCCATCTCAAATATTAAGAAATAATTTAGAAATAGTTAATATAAAGATCTAAAGGGATCAAATATGTTATTTTTCAATGTCAGTAGTAAAAAAATATACACTGTGGTTTTTTATCTCGTTACAACACATATTAATTGCAGCGTTTTTTCATGAGTAACATTTTGATGACATTTTAAATAAACTAATTTCATAGTTGCCGCAGCGACAACTATCAAATTGGTTTATTTAAAATGTTATCAAAATGTTACTCATGAAAAAACGCTGCAATTAATATGTGTTGTAACGAGATAAAAAAACACAGTGTATATACCTCGCACATTATATCCTTCGGCGCTACGCGCTTTAGGATTTAAAAGTGCTCGGTATATAATAGTTCACTTCTCAACGTTGATGTATAATATCCTATTATCATTTTACTGTTGGTAGTATATACACCGCCGTTCATTTGAAGCGAATTACTTAACGAAACGGCGTTCTTAGTTCTGTTTCGAGAGCAATATTGATCAAATATCGGTCATCTGCAGGGGTTCTACCTCAGCTTCTGCCTCCACTTGACGATAGTGCGAAAAATTAGTTGTGGTGTTTCCTTTCCAGTCTCAACTGATTACATTTAGCTGACATGAAAACATTCTGCCACTCTTCGAAGATTATAATTCGGAGACTCTAAAAATGCCTTACCAGGATAACGCAACTTAGTCAGCGAAAGGCTGTTCAGAAGTATGGTATATATCGTGCTACTATTATACTTAAGCTAAAAATAAGCGCCCCTAAAACTATTGGTGGTCAAAAAGTATTTTCATTGGAAGAAGAACGAAGTTTTAAGAATTATTTAATCAAATTTGGTGGCGATGGTTACTCAATAACGGAATACCTAAAACAGGCAGAATAATTAGAAAAATTCAAGGATAATAAGCCGGGACTCGAGTGGGTAATAGCTAATTACATACCGAGGTGGAAACTGTTTCATTATTGTTGAGAGGTTAACTCTATCTCGAGATCGAAATGAAACTTTTCACCGTGGTATGTATACTATTTTATTCATAATCACATTATTCCGAAGAAGAATTGAAAAAAATGAATTTCAGAGTTCGTCAAAACTGACATTAAGCTATTAATAATACAATGCGGCGAAAATCCGTTGCCATGACAGCGGTCGGGAAATTACTACTTCCCACCCATTGCCATGGTAGCCCACTTCCTGCCCTGGTTGGAAAGTAAAAGTTGGTAATGCCTCATTTCCAACTTCTTAAAAGTGATCAATGACGTTATTACATATATGGCTGTGAATAAAATTATTTTTACATCGTTACCCTGAACTGGCCGCTCAGTTTTCATCAAACATAAAACGAATTCGAGCAGCAGTGGGCAAAGAAACTATGGAAAAATATTTGAATAATTTAAAAAAGGGGGCAGAGGGCGTTCTACCCCACACATATTTGGAACTATGATGAAACAAACATGCGAGATGACCCAGATCAAACACGAGTTTTGTGTCATCGGGGGAGTAAATACCTAGAGCAAGTTTGTAACACCACGAAAACCTTTATATCAGTGATGTTTGCAGGATTAGCAGCAGGAGAACTCTTATCTCCTTATATAGTTTATACGCGGAAAAATTAGGACCAGTGGACACTAGGACTATTAGAACTTCCAGTGGATGGTTCGACAGTGTTGCATTTGAGGATTACTTCATGAAATAACATTTGCCAAAATTAAAACGCCGCCTACATGGATCTAATGTGGTCATCGATATTTATCTTTACGCATTAGTCAAAATCCGAATGCTTGTGAGAAATTCAACATTCGGTTTATCAGTCTCCCTTCCAATTCAACAAACCTATCGCAGCCGCTAAACGTTGCTGTATTTAGAACAGTCAAGATAATTTGGGTATTTTGACTGAGTGACGAGGCACAAGTAGTAGATCTCGTGCATGCGGGCTTCCAAAGAAATAGTTTCCATCTTTATTAAAGAAATTAATAGAAAGAGGTAAACTAACGTACAGCTTAGATTTAAGAAATGGAGCATAAACCCGATGAATAGAGAAAAATTCTTGCAGCATTTAATGGTATGAAGCTCAAATTAATCCACGTATAATTGGGAAGGCGTTCATTGATTACTTACAAAAAAGCGAAAGAAAATAGAAGGCATGAAGAGGGAGAAACAGTGAAAGGAGAAGCTTTCTGTTCCTGCTGGATGTAGTATCACAGCTAAAGATATTATTGTTCCAGACAATAATTTACTAGAGACATCAAATGTATACGAAAGAAGGCGCAAAGGTACAGCTAAACAATTAAATAAAAAAACAGCGATTCTGAAGTTGTCAGACCCAGAAGCGATGAAACTTCGATCTGACCATTTTAGCGAAACATTTAGTAACTTCGAAGAAGAAAAATGTAAAAACCGCATTAAAATGCATGTAATATAAGTATCTAAAAATTATTCATTGGGTTTAGAATAATTTTAAATGTTAACTGAAGTTGATATAAAAATTTCAAGCACCAGAAGGCGATAAGTTCGACATCCGGGAAGTGAACAAACAACCAGCTCAAGTTTCTTAGACAGCAATTGCAATTTTGCAGAGGAGCAACTGTTCGTATGAGAACTGCGGAGTTGCAAAAATCGTAACAGATTCATACACGCATTCCTTGAAAGAAGTAAATAGATTATTACACAAAAAGTGGATTCACGATCTAAATAATGTGTGTGTGACAGTGCCAATTTGCTAGGAAGAGCAGCCTCTTAAATCCTATAAATCAAAATTAATCTAATAGCCATGCGAAAAAATTACTGATAACCATCGATTTGCGTTTCCGTAATTAACTAGAAATGTGTGTTCACCGACGACCTCGAGGACCAGGCCAAATTTAAAACTATTATTATTAATCCTCTATGTCTTGCAAAATTATTTCAGTTTGGAGGTATCCTGAAAATAATGTATTTCAACTATAAACTTTAAACTATACACAAGGGATTAAAAAAACGTCTAACTGTTGAAGTGGGACCAGCAAAAGTTTCAGCACTTTTTCCAAAAGACATCAACAAGACAATAAAATTTACGTTTTTTTATAAATAAATATGGATCAGTGGAGCGTTTGTGGCTATGATACCCAAAAATTCTGGATGCTGCCTATTTTCAATCCTGTTGACTGTTTCGCAAAGAAAACATGTGGTGTAGAGAAATTCGGGGCTAGAAGCATTTATCAGATAGAATTAGACAACATAATTTCTAGAATGACCGTACGAAACTGTGCTGTATTCGAAACGTGACACACCAACTAGACTATTAACACGGAACCTAAAAATGAAATTCGTGTAGAAAAATCATTCTTGAGAATAGTTCTTCGAAGGTTCAATACAATAATGACTCTTCCAAGAGCTCCGAAGAGTTCTTTTAGTTTAAGAAGGTACCAAAAAGATTTAAGTTAACAAGAATGCCCCGGCAATTTCCGGTCATGTGTAGAACTTCTCGCCAGATTCTTGCGTCTAATTTTGGATATGCAAAAAGTTAAATGAGCTTGAATTCTCCTAATCCAGTTATGTATGGAAGTACCTGAATGGGGCAATTCAAAGTAAAACAATTGAGTGCTTTGGCAACAACTTAAAGCCCATTTGGCGGAACAAATTAACGCTTCACCAGTTTTCACCATTGCCACACAAAACAGCTAAACACCTTTATGAGATATGCAGTGATATCCAGATCACAAAATGGATAGCTTATCCCTATCGACGTGCAAGAAGTGTTCCTAAGTTTCTACACAGGCATGAAATACGCTGAAGCATATTTAGCTATTTTCCGAGAAAAATGTTGATATTAAAAAATGTGGTACATAAACGAATTATAGTATATTAAAGTATGAGTGGATAACAAGGTCTTTAAAACACGCGCGAGTTTTCGAGCACGACGTCGTAGCCGGAGTGCTCGAAATAGAGCAAGTGTTTTAAAGACCAGTTATCCACGAATACTTTACGCTATTTTTTATGATACCTGCAATACTGGAAATAAATTACGCACTAAAAACTTAGAAATAATTTTTGTCGTGATAAATCGAGAGGGCATAATAATATTGCTACTATAGTTACGAGAATTGTTTACGTTTTTGTCGCGTCCACGTCCGTTGTTGCATTCAGTCGTTTCCTTGACAACCATTAAAGCTCGGCGAGCTTTAATCGCCTGTTTTCGACTCTCAGGCGTGCTTTAAACGGCGATTCTGATGCAGGTATAATAAAATAGTATATTAAAGTATGAGTGGATAACAAGGTCTTTAAAACACGCGCGAGTTTTCGAGCACGACGGCGTAGCCGGAGTGCTCGAAATAGCGCAAGTGTTTTAAAGACCAGTTATCCACGAATACTTTACGCTATTTTTTATTATACCCCAATACTGGAAATAAATTACGCACTAAAAACTTAGAAATAATTTTTGTCGTGATAAATCGAGAGGGCATAATAATATTGCTACTATAGTTACGAGAATTATTTACGTTTTTGTCGCGTCCATGTCCGTTGTTGCATTCACTCGTTTCCTTGACAACCTTTAAAGCTCGGCGAGCTTTAATCGCCTGTATTCGCACGGAGATTCTGATGCAGGTATAATAAAAAATATATTAAGCCATACACAGAGTATGTACATAGTGCAAACCAGCGATGCTGTTTACGATTTTGTGAAAATCTGCATAACTTGTCTGGAAACAGCATCAAGCACGAGGCGTATTGTAAAAATTCACTGGGAAATTCACAAACCAGATTAAAAATAAATCTGACAACAAGGTCCTACAGGATCGGCGATATATCTGCAGTAGAACTCTTTTTCGATATTATCGCTAAATTAATTTATTTTGCATGTGCAATGTTTACATTTTTCTTGATAGACGAGTTGTGCATAATTAAACAGCCTTTAATGTTTATTACTTTGTTCGCTATGTGATTCTTGTATTCACATAACATGATTTCATGAATTTTTAAGGTAGTAAAGGTAGTTTTCTTTTTATTGATTCAGATAACACATATGGCACTGAGCGAAAACTGGTTGTGTTTTTAACAAAGCGTTTAGATTATTTAATTATATATGCGCTTCATTATCTCCAGGCTCTCAGATAAGCATTCGCTTACGTTTTTTTTTCTGAAATACTTAGGGACTTCCCTAATTTAGAGTTTATGTCCACTTATCAGGCGATTAACTAATTCAATTTTTTTATTGTCCTATTTTCACTCATACCCTACTTCGCAAGAAAGACTATAAAATGTCGATTTACATAGATCTTACGATCTACAAAAAATTCAACACGAAGAAAGAGGACGGGGAGAAGAAATATCTCGAATGTCCACATGGAAGCCTGTGTTATATAGAAAGTGTGGAAATCAAAATCAAATTCACATAGAAAATTGTTCTTCGTAGGTAATTCCATATAATAATGACTCTAAGGAAAAGAATCTTGACTTTACAAAAATACCCAGGAGATTTACGCCAAGAAGAATGGCACGGCAATTGCCTGTCATATATAGAACTTCTGGCCAAAGTCTTGAGTTTAGTTTTGCATATAATAAAGGATCATCCAATTGAAAAATTATTTTTAGAGAAAAATATTGGTTTTATAAAGTATACGGTGCAAGCGTAACGAACGTATTAAAGATATTCAGTCAAACACAGGGTATGTACCTTGTGCAAGCCAACGATGCCGTTCACGATTTTATGAAAATGCATAATATTTTTGGTAACAACATCAAGCGCAGGGGCCTATTTATCAAAAGTTACTGGGGATTATCAACAAGATATCTGCGGCGTTGTTCTCGATTTTATCACGGCTTTATATGAAATAATAATTAAAAGTCTTTCAAGAAATGCATGCACACTGTATTGATCGACATCACTGTTGTTTCCAAAACTCTGATAATTATGATAAGGCAAATGACAAAGAATAGTTAAAACTACTTTTGCATTAAGAACCCATGATTGCCAATGACGAATTGGAGAATCGCAGTAATAATGCAATAAAAATAATTTTAAATTGCAACATTTGCTTGCTATTTAATATTTTTCAGCCATTTGAAGCTTGCTTTTACAGTATCAAGTATCGAGAGAAAAGCTCCTTCCACTTATCTATATCCCAAGAGATTATTAAATATGTTTATAGCATCCAAGATTGAACTCGAAATTAGTAAAGTCTGCCCGCAGGTGCTTCTAAAAAAGGAGTTTAATTAACTTAACACGAAGCATTAAAACGGAATGCATTGCTATGGGTGTATGTTTACATTTTTTATTTGAATGCTTGGTAGTTACGTGAAAACCACAGCTATAGGCAATAGCTGCCTTAGTTGAACCTCGCATAGCCTCTAGAGGTTACTTCGGCCACATTTAATATAGAATCAATCAGGAGATAGTTTATGAATTAGTGCTTGCAGTTCGTTTAAGGTAATTGCTTGTACGTGACCTTTGGAAAATACAATAATTCGTCAAAATACAACAATCTGCATATTCTGTAGATCGTATTTTACATCGACGTGCAATTTTTAATAAAATTTTGAAAAAATTTTTATAAAATAAATTATAGTGTCATTTTATAATGCTGTGGGTCATCTAATTTTCATAATTTAAAAAATAGAAGACTTTGATTGCAACATTTTCCCACACTTCTCAAAATTAATCATTGGAAAAAATTAATCAATTTAATTTGCTCAGGAGATATTCGACAGACTATTTCCTGAAAGTTATTTTAACATTAATATCGATTTTTAAATCAAAATTAAAATAAATTTAGATATACTAAACCAAAATAATTTTTGAATTCCAGAAAGCATGCTTTTCACTTTGCACTAGCGCAAAACGATCGATGTTATTCACAAGTCATTGGCTGATACTCTTACATTCCAGCTCTTTGCTAAAACAGTTTTGAGGGAACTAGTCTAGATAATATTAAATTAAAATTTGATTGCAGAATATTATCGAATCTTAATTACGTTTTATGAAAAATGAATTCTTTGTTTAAAAACATAAAAGGCTTTTCTTATGAAGGTAGATACTTAGTTTTGACATTTTAAAATAATATTTTCTAACGCGTAATATTCAAGAAAATAAAATTAAGACACAATTTTTATATTAAGAACTCAAGTTTCTTAAGAATATTAATTTGCTTAAAATGTTAAAAGATTCACTTCTCGACGAATGCTTAGTATTTAATTTTGCTAAATAGTATTTTAAATAAGCTCGGTTATAATTCTCAATAAAATTTAAACAGATCTAAAAACACGATTTCTAAGCTAAAAATGAAGTTGCTTGTGGAACAATTATTTTAAAAAGCAACATGAAAAGCCCTTGGTATTGCCTTAACTAACTGACGCAGAGTTTGAATTAGTCTTTGATCTAGAAATGTTACAGCTTCATGTTTTATTTGTATAGTTTGAGAAGTAATTTAAATAGCGGTTAATAAACAATAATAACAAAAGACTCTCATTCAGACAAATCACGTTTTGATGATAATCTAACTTTCAAATTTTCTAATAATTACGATTAGGTAATCTCACTTTGATCATCCCAAATAAGATTTACTAGGCTTCTTCTTCTTCTCCTATCCTTTTGTCACTTCAGGCTTTGGATTTATGATTTCGTATCCTCTTGAACTCATTTTTTCTATTATTTTCCCAGTTTTGCTCAATCCAGGTTTTCGTAAGTTTTCCCTTCTTCCCATTTTTACAAGTTTTTCATTTCTAGTTCTATTCTACATGTCTTCTCTGGATTCGTCCTTAGTACATGTCCGCAAGTACCAGTTTAGTTGCCTCTTTTCTATCATTTATGATATTAACACCTGGTCTGTGATATCTTCTGTCTCTCATTCAGTATTCAAATTCATTTTCTTGTCGTTAATTTTTCTCCTTCTATTCTGGTGGATATTTGAAGCATACTGAATAAAGACAGATTGTTCTGTAATTATTGCAGTTTATTTGCTCTCATTTTTTATATATTGATATTCTCCATGAGCCATTGTAAATTCTCAAAAACCATTCCTTTACTTTCTTTTCTATACAGTTTATTATATCTGGCTCGATGTTCTTTTCCACCCACTCTTTTTTTATTTTATTTAATAAGCAAATATATTTTTACTAAATAGAAGTTACAATAATTGTAAAATAATAAAGATTTGTAGAAAACACAATATCGTTTAGATTAAGATTTTCAAAATTGATGTTTTTACTGACATTCAACTTTTTAAATTTAATTAAATTTGGAACGATTGATCAAGATGTAATCGTTGAATTAAGTGTTGCCGAATGAACAAATATAAGTTTTAAGTTTTCGCTGATATTAAATTCAGACAGCTTCCTTGTGGAAATTTTTGAGGGGCAATACGATGCACGTGTTTTGATTTCGTACGTGTCAAAGAGCAGTCTGTTTCGTTCGCCAGCAAAATAATGCATTTGCTAGCCACTTAAGTGTTTTTAACCCAGTTCCAGCTTTCTAAAAAAATGCTTCAGCACCCAGGTAACAGCCGCACGACCGTTTCAATTTCGCAAGGTAAGCGATCCGAGTTAAACATTTTTCTTTTCTTCCAAATTAATGGGAACCATCTCTATTCGGTTTTTTTAATGCACTCCATAGGGCAACAATTAGAAAACAGTTTTAACTTTTCAGAAACACAAAAAAAAACGAAGCAGCTTTGCTGGTTTTGAATTTACGAAGCACCAGTTTCGAAGGTATAGCTGTTTAAAATTGACAATATTTTAGATAGATCCTTACAGTAAAATAATTTCGGTATAACATCATCTGAAAACCAATACTTTTTATTACAAAATAAATACAGCTTCTGTGCTCTCATTTAGACCAAGATTGTGTTTTGGGAACTTCTCCCTAATGCAGTTCTGAATACACTAAGGAAAATAATTTCAGTTATAGGAAAATGCCAAAAAATGCGACCCCCCCCCCCCCCCCCCCCCCCCAGCATAAATTAGTTTATGCACAAAAACGTATCTTTTGATGTGCATAGGATAATTCTCAATATTCCATCCAATATTTGAATAAAATTTGCGCTTAAAGCAGGATATAAATATCTTGCAAATATGATTTGCACAATTTAATGGAAAATTAGTTAATATGATTAGAGGAGCTCATGTTGGGAATATATTTTTTACTTCCCTAGTCTAAAAGACGAAGAAAGTATGGTAATCACGAAAAAAATTACCTTCCAAGAACTCCTCAGACTTTTACGTTTCAGGGTCCCTAGATGACGAAAAACAGGTTGTCTCAATTCCGTCTGTCCGTCTGTCTCTCTATTTGTTGGCGGCATAACTCAAAAACTATTTGTTGGAGGAAGACGATATTTTGCATGCATATTATATGACTACCTGGCATGAAACCGAGAACATTTTGGAGAAATATATACAGGATGGGCACTTTAAAAAATAAATTTTTGTTTAGTTTTGTTACCCGAGAAATAGATAGAAGTAATAATTTGCACATAGCGCAGGCTTTATCATTGGCGAAAATGGGACCTACCAGATACAGAATAAACATCACAAATGGGACAGAATAGTATGGTGCGTTATCAATGTTGAATTCAGACTGATTACTCCGGGGGAGAAAATTAAACATCTGGGAGGGAGGGGAGGGGAAGGTATTTTTACCTATTCCAATCATCCATTCTTTTATAGATAAAAAACGTGAATATGAAGTGGTAATATTGCATGGAAAGAATTTTGTGTGTTTATTGTTTATTTTTCAGTGGAATTACAATAGGCAAGTAACGGCATATGCTAAACCCATTTCTAAAATATGCTTTAATATACAAACCACTAACTTTTGATATCCTTGCTAATAAGCTAATTTGTTCTAATTAACTATAGTAGTAAATTTATTATCTATAGAATAACAGTTTTACAAAGGTGATTAGAATTTAGAGACAATATAAAAAAACACGACCACTTTAATGTGCATAAGATTATAAAGATCCACATTTCTGAAAAACAAGGAGGGCAATGTCACGGTAGAAAGAAAACACAAGCTAAAAGTATGGAAAAATGCATGGAGGAGATGTTCAAGGACAGAAGTGGAGAAAAACCTACCGTAGATGGCACTTTAGGGTCTTATATAATTCGTATAGGAAATACAGCAGATAACAAATATTAAATATGAACAAATAAACAAATACAATTTATAAATAAAGTACAATACAAAATATTACTAAAATACAATACAAAGTAGGGTCTTGAAAATTGAAGGGTGAGGTGTTGAAAGCAATTGCAACAGACGACGTGCCAATGGAAATTCTAAAAATCTGCTCTCAAATGAGTTTCACAGAAATAATAAAACTTTCCAAAGCCATCTACGAAACAGGCATCATTTCTAATTATTAGTTGCTCTCGAATTTCGTCACGCTGGCAAAGAAACCACCCTCCAGGTATTGTGCTCATTTGGCACATCCATGTGTTTGAAAATTATCCATTTGGAAAGCGATAGAATATGCAAGAACACCGAATAAATGCAATTTGGCTTTCGAAACACTATGGGCATAAGGAAAGCACTCTTCAAGATGCAGATTCTTGTGCAAAGATGTGGAAAAATTAGATGTGGCAGATGCAAGCAAGAAAAATTGGTCACAGTAGGTATTGCATAAAACTAGAGTGTGTGATAGGGACATCAGCATAATCGCCAACCTATACTGGAGTCAGACAGATCAAGTCAAAATGCGGAAACAGCTAAGAGAGCAAATTTAGATTTTCAGATGAATGAGACATGGTTGCATGTTGTCACTTACATTATTTAAAATTGTTAGCAGCTAAAGTTAAAAAGCGCCTATGATTCGCAGGTGCGCTTGCGGTAAGCCTTCGGGTGTTTTTGCTTTTCGCTTAACAACTGTGCAAGGGTTTGTAGGCGACAACCGTCCTTTTCCATGATGTAGTTTCTAGTATTTTCTTCTCAACTCGTGCTTGAACATTGAGAATGGGATTTTATTGCACTAACTTAAAGGTGGATTTACGTTGGAAGCGACGTTAGGAAAAATTAGTTTTTCGTCGAAATGACGGATTAGGCAGTTACGCATTTCTTTGGAAAATCAGAAGCTTTTCAAACAGCACGAATCGGGGTAAGTCACATGGAACCTTGTTGCTTGTTTCTTTATTCGAGTTGCGCCGTTCTAATTTGCGTGATATTTACAGCTATTCGCTGACGTCTGTTTCCTTTGACATTTCTGGGACGATAACCTCAAACTCCGGCCTGTTGGAAAGTTACTTTGTCCATGAGGGCTCTTGTTATTCCTGCAGCGACCTACTACGGGCGTTTATTACGAGCCGATGCTCAATTATTCATTAAAGCTTCGTGGAGGGATAGGTATTTGGTCGTGCACGCACATATAATTTGTAATTTGCGGAAAGTGCTACCATATCTCGAGAGGGATTCTTCAAATCCTCTTCAGTTTTACGTTTCTTTTTATCAAGACTGTATTGTTGGGCCTAGTGCCAAGGTTTTCGACTGGCCGTCTTTTTGTTACGTTATGTCGTTGAACCGATGAGGTTACGCCTTCGATTAGCACACCTAAGGTCTCATCGAAGCTTTACGGTTTACATGCTCTGGTAATAATATTCACTAGTAATTTTTTAACAATTTAGTTGGTCTCTTTAATAGCGTTTGTAACTATACATTTATGTTTCATGTATTTATGATTCCGCTGGTCATTTTATGCTGGAAAATCGGTGATATTTAGATTAGATATAATATTTTTCTATTGAGTGCATCCTCTGTTATAAACGTTTGGATTTGCTAAAGCCGTTTGTATTGAATTATAATATTGCTGTGTCATTGGTTACTGAAAGCCTCTTTATCTGACCTGTGCATTACTTTATTAAAAATTATCCAGAGACTGACTGCCCTCTTTTCCAGTTCTCGTTTCCAACTGGGCAAATTTGTCGTATTAAAAGCTGCTGAGTCCTTAGACATTTAATTTTTTTTTACTTTGTATCGGACCCAAACCTTTCCACTGTAGCTGGTCGGCCTTCAAATGTGCTCAGGTAGTCTTGTGATAATTTAGTTAATAAGTTTGGTATCAACATCTATACTCGAAGGGAATATTTACTGAAGAATTGCCCAACCTACATATCGGCATGTGCTGAGGAAAAGGTATCAAACGTTGCTACTCGTGATATACGAAAAAATGTTCGGGAAAGAGGTCCAGGACGTCGACAAATTTCATGGTTGAAGAACCTGAGTAACTGGCTTTGAGTCTCTGGCACTACTATGCAAAAGAGCCACGAATTAGACAATCTAGCTATGAAGATAGCCAACATTCAGAACAGATAGGACACCAGAAGAAGAAGAAAGCGTCAAATATTAAACATGTTACCTATTCGTCATGATTACAGCTCAAGATAAAAGCCCATAACAGGAAGTGTTTTCCCAAAATAGCAATAATAACAGAATATCTGTTTTTTAAAGAATCTCCAATTTACTCAGTTCTGCAAAAAAGAAATTTAACACGAATTACATTTTTATCTGCCACTGAAATGGTTCACATCCCAACTTTGAAATTTCAGAATGTTGTTGGTCTAATAAAACTGGAAGCAGTTTCTTTCACGGTTACGATGGAATGGGCAACCCTGATAATGCAGTGAGCAAGAAGAGGCTCAAGTAGCAAATTGCAATCCAAACAATTTAAATTTTGAAGCCTCCAGCGCACAATAACAAAGCTTTATATGACACGAGATTGCAGATCCGTCGAGAGAGCAAATAAAATCATATTACATATTTTTGCTTTATGAGATGTGTATCGTAACTTAGATATTCCATTTGCATATGTAACAACGCTCATTTCGCGCAGACATTTCCTCGGGCCGGGTTCTAAAACCGACTTTTCCGCTGCAACGGCCGAAACCTAATCGGAAGACGCATCGCGAATGTAAAAATCTAATTAGACGGCGCAGGAGATATCAATTACAACTAATGCGCCATTAACTAAATTATTCACATTTAATTGGGCCCACTCATCAAAAAGTTGGCGACTTCTGTTACAAATTATAAAATATTCAAAAACGTCTTGCGGCGAGGCTTCTCATTCCGTTTTAGTGTTATAGCCGGCATATTGCAGGTTCCTGTGTAACCGATCCTCGGTCTTAAGCAAGGGACGCTAAGGAGCACGGGGTCCGGAAAAATTGGGGTCCAGATTAGCTATTGTTCTCAGGTTTGGGGTGATAAGAGACAGGGTGAATAAAAAATCAGCTTATTGCTAATATCGGCTCCCGCAATTATAGTCGCCCGCGGAATTGCGCGCGGCCCTAAAATAAATCTCGGCCACTTTTTCACTTCCCATTCCGCCAAACTGTTATGGCCCTAATTGCGCTCCGAATAAAATTTTTATATCTCAGGAGCCGCAGTTAAGAGCCGCAACAAGCGCGGATTAGAATAAATTCTCCGGCTGCTTTTTTCGTGGCAGTGCGAAAATAATATTTTTCTTTCATCGACTTTGCGAGACAAGGAAATGGAATCTAGCAGGCGGCCTGCTAAGTGTTGGGCGCCAGGCCGGCAGCGTCAACGCGAAAAACCGCTTGGCCCGGTTTATACCTGTGTAAATTTCATTTTAATGGAATAATCGTTTGTGTAAATATTTGAATGTTTTTTTGATATTGAAATGCGGATCTTTCTTATTCCCGGCTGTGTGCCTAGCATTCGCTCAAATTTAATCAAAAAATTATGAAACATCATCGGAAGATGTTTGTTTTACAGGGCGCACAGCGAATTCGTTTAACTCGCGAGCATCAAGCTGATTCGGTGTAATGCCCTAAAACAGCATTTCGTATCTTTTATGTTGTACCTTTTTGTACAACAAAACACTCATATTTAAAAGGGGAGCTATTGAACGTACTAATAAAAGAAGAAATTCGAATAATCCTGATTAACATATAACTTAATGGCTATAATAATATTATGTATAGTATGATACCCAAGTCACGGATTTTACATAAATGCATAATATTTTCAACTGCTAATATGTCCATTGAACATACAGCTTTAAATGCTGTGAACAACGAAATTTTTGAAAAACACTCGGTTTTCCATTCTTTTTCTAGGCCATGGAGAAATTGGATTCTTGGGAAAATTTTCTATTTAAAAAATGAATACTGCACAAAACAGTATTATTTGTGTATCATAGATTGTTTTTCTCTTTTTTGATATTTTAATGTATACTAAATCTTACTTCGATTTTAAAGTAAATTGTTTTCATCATTGTTCAGATTTCGGGGATTTGCCGGTTACTGACCCTGACTTGGCATTTGATCCAATACAATATATCCAACAACACTAATGAAGCCAATAAAATAATCATAATTTGTTAAATTGATGATTATATACAGGGTGTTCCTAAGTATGTGTAGAAAATGGAGTGATATGTTTCTTGGAATCTAGGACAAAAAACCCTGGACAAAAACCCCGGACATAATACCCCCGG